>OU911053.1:15884686-17134686 GCA_918358695.1 Melinaea menophilus ssp. n. AW-2005
AAATAATTGACTAATTATATAATATACGCTATTTAGAAAATTACGTATAATGAGTCTAAATTACTCTAATATTAAATATATTTTATCTATATTATAGTACGGTTACGTAATTATATTAATGGCGAAAATAATAGAATAATAACACTTAGCGTTATATGAACACGAGTGTGTTAAATTATTTATCATATTCCGATTAGTTTAATTATTAAATTAATTAATTTATATGTAAAATTTGTGATCATGATGATAATTATATTTTTCAGTACTGTACTACATTATATCTTTTGTCATTTGTTCTGTTTTGAAGATGGATTAGATTAGATTAGATTTATTTAGATTTATATCTTTCGCTATAATAGCTAATTGTATGTTAATATCAATGTTATTATTTTTGTATAAAGTGGAATATTGGGTATAATTTTATCAACTTACAAATTAACTTTGAGGTATCAATATCCCTTGACATATTGAACCATGACAATCTTCATTACTTTTTAAAACTCATTGTTTTGAGACATTGGCAAAACGCTGATAAGGCGCTGGATTTCTTGGCAAATAAACCTTTATTATTTATATATTAAAATTATGCATTTTATTTGTCTTTTTTTTATTATTTTTATATTCATATCAAAAATAAATTTAAATGCTTAACGCGCGTGCATGCATTTTGGAATATTTTAATTCGGAAGCGTGCCATTGTTGTCTCTAATACTTTTTCTTCACACTTAAAGCGACCAAAATGCCTAGAACCGTGAATATCTTAGAACTACCCTTTGATATTCCTAAAATGTTCACGGCCGCGGAAACGGAGGATCAAGATAACTGGTTTTTAAAGTCTGGGAATTCAGTATCAAGATTCTAAGCAGGTGTATTAGAAAGAAGGCGCCCGTACGCATGATACACACGGATGTTACTATCTTTGAGCAAGGAAGACATAATTTATCCAAATTTAATTATTTTTACATACAGATAAACACACGTACACACAATACACGTACCCTCGAACAATGTTTTTTATAACAAATGAGAGAATGAGTTACAACCACTGCGCCAAGCAGGTGTAATCTGATTGTTACATATAATATAAATAGATTTGTGTTGGTGTTAAAATTGACAAGAAAAGCGTTTTTAGGGCACTTTATTATATTATATTATCTGCTAACTTGCCACTACATTATTCCTAATAATTTTCTTAAAAAATATTTTCAAATGAAATTAATTATATATATGAGTATCTCGCAGACCTTGACGGCCGTGTGTCACTTCTGTAAAAAGCGTAGTCGCCACTGTTAGGTTGTCGTCACTTTGTCGGCTCTTTTTGTTGACATCTTGACTATTTTAACTCGATAGCCGCGATCAGGTAGCGATGGAGTAATATACATGATGCGTGCGCGGTGTGCATCCGTCTTAAACATCCATCGCAACGCCATATCAATTAAAGCTGTTGATTAGAACATTAGAGTTATTAAAGATATATTAAATATGTGTAAAAATTAGTTTGAATTAGACCCCCACCCCCCCCCCCTCTCCAAACCATAATGTTCTTAAGTAGGTGTTTTTTCCTCCTGCACTATCCTACTCATAGTAATGTAAATTTCTACAATTTTTTTCCCTGTATTTTTATCAGATATTTACAATAAGAAAGATAATGTATTGAATAGATTAATTATGATGTTTATATTTGTATACATAATATATTGAATACTTAGTTGTTAAAATAATATTAATTTATATTTTTAAAACGCTTTGATGTATCTGTGTGTTATTATTAATAATATATTTTTGTAATAGCACATTATTAGGTTTTTTTAGATATGTGAAGTAATTAAAAATGTTAAGTGATAAATAAGTTCGTGAATTGAAAGATTTAAATTATATAATATGATTAATTCATGAATTTAATTTTATATAACTAATCGATAATGACAGGTAAGTAACTATTATAAAAAAAAGTAATCCCGAAAAATATTGTTAAAACAATTATAAAACGTTGTTTACTTTGTAGCTTATAAAAGCTGCAAGTAGCGCCATCTCTTAGCGAGTAGGGTAAACACTGCACCAATTCCTAAAATCATTTATATGAGAGGAAAGTAAAACACAAATTAGCTTATTGTATATTCTAATTAATTAATTGTATTCTGTTATTCATATAAATATTTCCAAACCATTTTAAACATTAATGTTTTAAGATAATAAAATTCAAACATCACTAATTTATACAGAACCTACCAAAAATAATAAATATTAATTTTTTTTATATTATTATCATAATGACTAAGGGACCCAGAAATTTAAATTGCCTAACTTTTGACTGCGACCGCTTTCATGCTGACATTTATGACTAAGATAATAAACTCTACATTTATATACAAAAAATCAATTCTATGTGCTAATCGACAAAAGCAACTGAACCGATTTCGATGAAACTTTGTTCTATTATTTAATCTTACTTAAAAGATATGATAGTTTTCATTTTCCAAGATAGAAAATAATAGTTTTATAGACGTCACAGGCATTGATTTAAACATTAGTATGTTGTCCTACTTCTTTATTTACACAGAGCAGAGATCAGCAAAAATTTATTAACACGAGCAGGACTCGAACTTGCATACTCCCAGGGATCACAGATTCAAATGAGCTAGTGTCGAGAAATTTGATATAAATGATGTGCCCAAATTATTTATTAATTTACCCTTTATATATTACAAGAGGCGAACTTAATAGTGATGGTGAGAATTTGCGATTGCGTCGTATCTATTACTAGTAATTTTTTATAACTATTTTTACACAATTATTTTACCACTGACTCAAAGATTGTACCCGTAAGCCTTATTTACTTAACACTAGATAAAATGATCAAACATTCTCAGAAGGGCCAATAACCTTAATTAGTATGTGCTTAAAACTTAATCCAATTATGCTTACCTACAGCCTAATGATTTTTTTTCATCTCGGAGAGGATGATAAGGTTTGCTTCAGTAAATAAAATTTTCTAAGAGTATCTTAACCGAGGGTTCTCATGAAAGATATAAGAGGAAAAAACTTTTAAGGTTATACGAAAGAAACAAAATCTGCTGAGAGAAGATACTGTTAGTGGCAGATCCATAAAACACTAGTTTTTGTTTGTGACATCGCTTACTGTCAATTAATTAGTATTAATATCGGGTCATAATAACTCAAGTTTTTATTAACTATTATTTTTATTTAAACATATGCAGAAGTTTAAAATAACAGAACATAATATAACCCCTAAAGTTACCAACCATACTTTTTATTGTGAAACCTTTCATAAAAGCAATTTTAAGGTAATAAAGAGTTTCGATCGAGAACGAGCCCCAGGGACCCCAGAGACCCCAGGGACGGACCAGTCGAATACGAAATATGAACAAACAAACATACAAGTTGTTTAATCAATATATAATTGAACTGAATTGATCGATTCAATAAATAATTATTGTTCCACAAAACAACAAAGAAATAGTTAGTATGTAGATTTTAGTTTATTGGCTTACGACTTTTCGGATACTTATTTTATAATCTCTATGTGCAAATAAGTCCTAAAAAGCCTTTGACCTGAAACGTGTATTCAGTGAAAAAGTATACAAAATAAGAAAATATTTTATTGTTAACAGAATGAACGGATTGGGTAAGGATTCTAGTAACGCGTTTCTTTATAAAGTCGCCTTGGGACTGAGTGTGGACACCATGTTTTAAAGGATTTTTTTTTTTTACTTAATTATAGTATAAAATACATTCTTATGGAAGTCTTATTAAAAATTCAGCTACACCCAAATACGTTATTATTTCAGATTTTAAATTAATATTGATAGAAAAAAATCGAAACTCTTGACCATATCTCATATTGTCTACTTTAAATATTAATTGATTAATATTGCAATGTTTAAACAATAACCTGGCTTTTATATCTTTGGAGAGTAGAGTTTTAATACAAAATTAAATCAAATAAACTTTTTTGTATTCTCTAATGAAAGTAACTTTTACATTTTGAAAAACTTTGTTATACCAAAACAAACATTAAACATAATATAACCAATTCTTGCTTTAGGGTCGATTACTATTACCCAGCTTTGTATATATATTTAAAAAAAAACCCTCAACAGTCCGTCCGTATACAAAACAGTAAAATATAACTATATTTTAAATTTAAGTCCACTTTTAATGATGATTTTTATTAAATTCTTTTTGATAAAACATTGTCCGAGTTTCATGTCATTGTCATGGTGACATGAACTATTGCTAATATTACTGCCGGGCGACCCATTCAAATCCGTGTCGATCCCATCATCCCTTCTCCTTTTTCATACTGATGTTTACCTTATATCTTCTACAAATTACTTATTCAAATCTCCTCGACCTAATTTTACGTCTTGTAGTCCTCAAAAGAGCCATTGTTTGGTTCCATCAAAGACGTGGTTTTGTTTGGACTAACATTTGTAGCATTTCAATGAGCTTTAAATTAAAAGATTTCATATTTAAAAATCTTTTCAGCGGATAAATACCTTGTTAGATATAATAATATGGAAGTTTCATTATTAAATTAATATCTATAAGAATATTGTGAAAAAAAAAATATTTCTATACCTTTTGAGTCTATAGATTTCTTAAAAGATATGTATTATACATATTTAAAGATAGTAATTCTCTTTCAGTTTGTTACAAAGTCACACAAACATCGGAATTTCAAACAACAAATTTTGTAATTCGTAAAGCGTAGAGTCGACAAATTTTATTCGGTATTAAAGTACATTTAAATGCAAAGCCAGGGGATAATTATAGTATACTTAAGAATATATAGATTGCAACCAATTATACTTAAATCTCCAACATTATGGATAAAACATAATCATTAAATACACGCTTAATACATGATACGATATTTTAATATATAATAAATTCCAAGTTGAATATACATATATATATATATATATATATATATATATATATATATATATATATATATATATATAATACACAAACATAAAATGTAATATATAATTTTATGTAATTGAAATTATTTTGAAAAATTTATTAAATTATTAAAGTATTTCTAAATTAATTATATATATATATATATATTTTAAAACCAATAGATATAGATAAAAATAGATAAAAGATATAGATTAGTTACTATAACATTAATATTGCTCTTTGTAAGGACGATAGATAATGAACGCTGTAGGTACCTTCTGATTGCAGTGAATACTTTGTAGCAATAATACATGTAAAAAGATATAATGATATAATCTGAGTTAATAATTAAAAAGATTGATTTAAAATTAATTATCTTTCTTTTTTAAAATCAAAAGTTAGAATCACCCAGGCAAATCATTTGTTCGCTTACATGACGCGTGAAAACAAAATGGCCGCCAAAATAAAAGTATCAATTGGTTCTAATCAATCAATGTGGTAAAACAAATTATCTGAAACTATAATTACAGATTACGTCATGACCTATGTAATGACCTTCTAAATTTAACGCCCTTTGTTTTCTTTGTTTAAGTTTATAGGTCACTAAAACAAAGAAACATTTATACAATGTTACAACAAATTGAACATACAGAATGGTTCCTAGTTTTACTTTATAAAGCTGGTGACACACTGCACTTTACATGAATGTGTAAAAGTCGTATAGTAAGTTTAGAATAAATATAGTAAGTTTAGAATCTAAAAAACTAAACCTCATAAAGATATTATTATTGTACACACCACAAACAATTAATATATTTTTTAAGCTTTCCATACAATCATAATACATAATATTAAGCTTAATTATTACTTTCTTATATTTACAAACGCAGTGTGTACCAAACCTTATCCAGTTGGCCCGTTATTAAAACGGTCGCCATGTTACATAATTCCTGTACACTCCTGTTATTCCAGAACAATTTCACCGTCGGTTTCCTTTATTACTACAACACCACTGATTTATAAAAACATGTCAATAACCTGGTAAAAGATATTTCATTCAATAAACAAATAACAGTTGAATTGTCTTTTTTAATAATAACTATTTGATGCATTTTATTGAATTTTAAATATCATTAACGAGTGAATTCATTTAATTTTAATAGTATTAAGTTTTCTTTAAAGTAAAATGGTTACAGAATTATATATGTATTATATTAAATATATATTTCCACGTTCATATTTTTCCTGAAATGAAATATAAGGTAAATTATTACCAAAATATCAAATTGTAACTTTATTTCCAGTAAAATCTTATTTAAATATCCAAATTTTATAAATGGAACTAACTAATGATGTGTTTATTACCAAATAATTTAAATGTTAATTGTATATTAAAAACGTATTTAATTTACTTAAAATAATTTTCAAAACGTCAATAATAAGGTAAGCAATATCTTTATTGGCAATCGAAGTTATTAGTGTAGCGTCAGTGTTCCCAAAAACATAAGTCACCGCTCCCGAGGGAAACCTTTGAACTAAGCCAACTTTGCTAGGAATTTTTGCTTTCGATAAAGGGATAGATAAATTTCATACGCCCCGTTTGTCGAAATAAAATTATGTGTTAGATATTTGGTTTACTGACTACGCTCTGCCGTTTGACATGTCCTGGATATTATTTATTTTTACTTCCAAATGAAAAACAAACACATTATTAATAAGCATATATATTGTGTGTAAAACTGAGAAAATAAATCATTGTAATATATTATTTATTAATTTTTTGATTGAATCTTTCACTCGTTCAAACTCCCTCAGCGGAATAATGAAACAAATTCGATCAAGTACTCCAATAAACATTAGGTTGTAACAACATTACGCAACCAATCAACAGATCTACACAACTTTAATACCAAAATTGCCCATATCGCCTCCCACTGAGACCCTCGCTGTACTAACAGAACGCCAAAAACAGATTTCAATAAAGCAAATATTACTTCTGTGAAATATTTTATTGAAGTATATTATTTATTATAAAAAGGATTAAACATTTCATTAATTTTATTTATTTATTTTTATTTTAATATTATTTTCGTAATTGTCGTCCAAATTACTATATTATTTTTAATACATTTATAATATACTGTGTGTATATATGTATTTAGTGATCATATAAGGCTACCTATAATTATAGTTCAGACAACAAACGGACAAAGTTACGTATATTATTATATTTACTAATAAATTATGTACATCAAAATTGATGTTATTAAAAACAATATTGGTACATTTATTCCTAGTATTTTTATTACACATTCTATTATTATTTAAGTATTTTTAAACGATTTTCACCATTAAAATGTATCAATTAAATTATGTAATAAAATACATTTAAGCTATAAATAATAAAAGTTCAATCCCTATCGTAACTTAAAGATTATTGCAAAACAAGACAACTCCATTGTCTATAGGCAGGTGACATTCATACCCCTCGTCACCCTTCTGCTTTAAACGAATTAAAAAAGTTTATAGTTATTATTACTTTCATTTTCCATCTGTGACATTATTAACCTTTGTGAGCTATATTTTGTGTACATAAGTATTATAAAATTGTTTCTTTTCCTTAAAAACAACAAAACATCATATTATATAAAAGTAACAGATGACAGTTGCAAAAGTTGTCAATAAAATATATTCTTTTATAAACACAATAAATACAGTAGTTTATTTTGAAATTCTAATAAGTTATGAAGCGATAAATAATATTCTAGTATTAATAATATAAACCAGTTTTATTCCACGATAAATAAAGTTATAGAAGGACTTGGTATTGATTAACGAACTCGTTCTTGATAAACTTGTATCTTTGTTAATACTGCACAGTTATCTATGGCCTAATAAAACTAAATGCGTTGGACAACTTTCTAGGAGAAAGTACTGTTAGCTGACTTTCCTTATAATAAACATCGAAAAATATAAACTACAGTTCAAATTAACCAATTACTGCCGTATCAATTTAAAAGTAACCACACAAAACGATATATTTTGACTTTATTTTTGTTTATAAAATTTGATAGAATCAATAAATTATATCTCGAATCATGTAAATTCCACAATCCAACCTAATTACATTATTTTGTTGGTAAAGATACAAGTTTTATCTGAACAACTATTAAACATTCTTTCTATTTTATCTTTTCTGAAAGGAACGTCGCATGATTTATTGAAATTGACATTGACATTTATAAGTCAATAACGCCATGACACTAGAACAGTTCGACGCAAATATCAAAAGAATATAATCACACATATATAATCTTACTTTAACGTTATTTCTATATAAATAATAAGACGAATATTGTTTAGAAGCGATATATATTACAGCCAAAGCACTTGGTGTTAATAAACCAATATCTTATTACCCTAAGCACCTATTGCACCGCTCTTTATCTTGACCTACATTGTGCCGTGTACGTTTACTTCACCTTTATACGAAATACTAATAAAAATCACACCTGCTTTAAAAATTACACATTTGTAATACTATCCAATTTTATATACTGTTGCAGTTTACAAACTTATTTTAAAATATTTAATTCTTTATTTATTTTGTACATGTTAAAACTTTGGTAAATTATTTTGCATAAATAAATATCTGCATTCCGCAATATATCAAATATTATATTTGTATAATATTATTGTTTTATGTATTTTGTGTATATTTTAATACATACGATAGCAAAATAGGCCCTCCTGTCACTTCCATTTAACGTACACAAGTGATCACTGGTATGGATTCAAAGTTGAAAATATATAAATAAATAATAAATAAATTCAGGGTTTGCATTATACAATGTGTAAGATATGTGTACAACTTATTCACATCGTAATTTTAAAACATTGTGATTTAAAATCCAATAAGAAAAACAGGCATCACATTATTACATAATTTCTTAAATCTATCATAAAATATATTACGCAATGTCTTTCATTGAACTAGAAACGTTATATAAAAATAAAGAATCGGAATTACTCATACAATCCTTATTACAGAATCAACAGATTTTATATCTTATACGTTATAATTAAACATTCTAAATGTTTACTTAAGGAACTATTAGTAATTTAAGTAAAGTAAAGTACTGGCATAGATCCATCAATACAATACCAACAGCGGTTGAATTGCGATCGAAAAATGTAAACGAAGTTATCCAAGATCGAAAGCAAATCCAATCAGAAAGAATAGATAACTCCGATATCTCTGTTACAACATGACGTAGAACCACCAAAAGTAAAATTATCCCTAGACAATGCAAAAATAATAATACGCCAATTTGAGTAAAATAATTCATTAAATGAATTATAATGACCTCTCAAATTAGACCTCTACTCTTACACAGTTCAATATCAATAACAGATCAATTAACAATTGATGGACGTATAAAAATTATAAACGCAAATGCATTTCACCTGTTTCACACGCGGTCCTTTTAACTGCGGTGGAGTGGATAATGATTAATGAGATAATGACTGTGGTTTAAACACATCATTGATATACCAAAATATATATATATATATATGTGTATTAATTAATATATATCATTTTATCGTTACTGTAGAAAATATACTCAAAGATTTGCCAATCAGACATTGGAGTTAGATTGCTTAATGACTAACACTTGCATATCAACTTTCCAACACGATTGCTACATAGCCATCTGAAGCCAGCCCTTTACCCTAATATTTATATTAAAATGTAATCAATCAATCGGTTTATATTACAGAGTTAAACTTTATTATTATTGTTTATACTGTTTATTTTTATACAAGGATGTACTTTATACTGTTTATTTTTATACAAGGAATTTTGGATATAATTATTTATTTATCTTCTCAGTGTTGGATCAATTAAAATGATGCATATCGTGTTATATTTTCCGACTTAAGCTTTGAACTATCCTATGGGACAATAGGTTTATCCATTAATATGATATGTGATAATACTGAGTCAATAATATATATATATATATATGTATATATATATATATATACATATATATAAACACATTATATATACAAACAGAAAAAAAATAAATGTTTTTTTAAGTAAGTAACGTACATTTAGTGACAAGTTGATAATTTATATGTGTAGATATGGCTATAGCTTATAGCTTTTCCTATTGGCTGTATACCTTCTTCAGATATCGACAGCTCTATATTTCAATATTGTAAATTTACCAAAGTTACCTATTAATAAGTACGAGTATACCATCCACATGCGACGATAGAAGAATTAATGTTGCTTATTATTATTATTTTGATTATAGAGAAACAAAAAATGTAATTCCGCTATAAAAAAATAAAGATTATGAAACGATTTTAATGAGTTAAAGTATAAAAAAAGTCATGTTTCTCTACACATTCGAATACTTGATATACAGAGTTACAAACAGTGTTTTTCTATCAAGTTTTTTTGATCTTAGTTTTCGTGGATAACACATTCAAACAATATTATATGTAACACACTTACGTATTCCGGTGACGTTCATAAAGTCATTAGTACGACAGACTCACAGCTGATAACTAATACTCCAACTTCCCCTAAGACGCAAATTAAATTCGTATTCCGATCGTGAAATCAAGATAGACACTTCGATGCACATCTGCGCTTCAGACAGCCCGGCAAATTTATTAATCAACACATCCAATACGTTTTGAACTCTATTACATTTATCATAAGGAGGAGATAAAAGCATATCTATTAAAGTATACAAAAGGATTACAGATAGGGCCACCGAGATCGTATTACTGAACCCAACCTACGATTGTCTCGTTTGTTTTATTTAATATGAAATTTCTATTATGTAATCCTAAATTGGAGGGTCTTGACGAATGGAGTTGTAAAACTATCTGACAGTTTGATAACTGCAGGCGTAGTCACTCTGAAAGAAATAATTTCTATACGAGTATTTCTATACTTATAATGTATTAAGTATTATCTTACATTGAATAAAAGAAAAACATTTTATTAATAATATTAGGTATTCATGTTTTGAATAATCAAATAATCGAAAAGAGAAACACAAAGATAAAATGTGAAATAGATTATATTCAGCAAACATACGCAATATATGTATAATAAAAAATATTAATAGGTACGATCTAAGGTCAAAAAGATGTTAAATTGTTGTAATTATAGTTCATATATTATGGTATAGTATTTACCGTCCACGTACCACTGACGTTGTTCCACTTCTATAGTGTGTCCTAAATCGGTCTAGATTTCAGTCTTAGTCTTGCTCTTGCGAAAATGTAATATAATACAATATAATACCCAAACCTACTAAGCAAGACTAAGACGAAGTGACCCTGTGGGATTAGAGCGGGAACAATACTGACCCTGCAAGACTTGCATCTCCCAGTTAAGTCAAACTGAGGTTTAGGCGTTATTGAATATTTGGTTTCAATATCGTTATTAATTAATAGACGTTATCAAAATTACTAGTACCATAAATCCTTCCTAACAACTAAGTTAATAACAATAAAATGTATTGTGCTGTAAATACTTTTATAATGACATAATCAAAATATGTATATATGATAAAAATATATCATAAAATCAAATTTCTACATTAAAATAGCCGTAAAATAATACCAAATAAGATAATAACCAAATAAGATAATAAGAAATAAGAAGAGTAACCCCCACTCGTTCGCGCTTTTCATATCCAAAAACTTTATCAATAAAGTTATACAAGTATATATAATTATTTTTAAATACATATATAAAACGAAAAATTAATTAAATTATCTTTGGAAGTTGCTGGAATCTATTCTTCTCTGAAAAGCTACTGTCCAGTGGGACGGTAGCTCAGGCAATTTCATTTAGGGATAGCCTTCTCTATCCCGATAAAAGAGGTATATAAAATCCTAAATTCATCAGGGCTGGTAACCAACGCGGTTTATTTGTATCTTCTATGATAATTTCTTTATTTTTTTTCAATTTCTTTTTATTCTTTTGTATGTGCATGTCAGTTGTTAACACTTCTGTTTCTGCTCTGCTTCTTTGTTCCATGAACTAAAGTATGCAATAAATAGTAATAGGCAAATAGATCATTAAACGACTATAAGTTATTTTTGTAAAGACTAGATATCGCAAATTAACGCAAAACTAATAACAAGCCTGGACTGAATTTAGTCTTGGTCTTATATTTGAACAACACAACACAATGTTTTTGAACCACTTTGCTTGTGTATAATCCTAAACTAATCGCACATTTTCCTTTGATTCCTTATTCAAAATAATATTATTTAAGCTTTTCTTTCTGGTAATCTAATTTTAACTATTGATCCATTCCGATTTCTTTCGGGTTAAATTTATGAGATACATGTGACTTTCTTGAACTTTCACTACATCAACTTAACCTATCTTAAAAATATATTATTATAGAATATAGCTACGCTATAAAATCTATGAAGATAAGTCATCCACAGAACAATTTATCGATGTCGACCAAATCTATACGATAAAAACCATACCATTTAGTTAGTTTACTTTGGAAGCAAATATAATGATTTCAATCTCTCACATAAAAGAACAAAGTATATAAAACGTAATCACTATATAAAACAAAACTATCCACATTTTGCCAAAATCCATCATAAAACTAACGAAACACGGACCTTTCTCGAACTTCGTATCAAGATATTTTATAGCATTCTCCCCGGGATCGGGACCTTTTGCTGACCGCAATAAATGCTTTCTAAAGAGATAAAAATGAGTGAGATTCCTTTGTAGAAACTGGACTAAGCTCGGCTTAATGAAAAACTTGAGCTTTGAGCGCTTTTCTTGCCAATAATGTATTAACATTTTGTTTTTGTAATATTAAATGAATATAACGAAAGCTTATTATATGTAAGACTATTAATTACAAACTGTACTATTGGGACATTATGTAACTTTTAAATGGTCGGAGGCACTGGGAAGAAAATTACTCTTAGCAATCTGCAGACTTCTTCGCCTCTGGAGAGAAGCGCCCGGGTTGAAATGATTACCGATATTGTTGAAGTCTTTATATACTAGTAAAGGCACTTTAAAGTACCTGAAAATCACAGCTGATTATCAAAATATTAATTACGTGCTATGCAGTAATCTAAATAATACCAACTCTGTTACAGTTATTAGTTATAAGGACTACTATATTTCATTTATCAGAAAACTATCAAAACTATGTTACAAATTGACTAGTAAAGTTGATAGAAATAGATTGTTTCAAATTAAACCTTACTCCACACCACTTCATCCAGAAAGCTCAATAAATATATATACATACACATATATAATTCAAACCCTACAAAGTCACTAGAGCGCTTCCGATAAGCGTTATTACTTTATATCTGATAATATTAAAATTGACCTCATAATAATATTGATACGGCGAAGCAAATGTACTATACACAAATTGCATTAAGCAAATGAGAAATTTAATTTCAATGAAATTTGTAAATTGCTTTTACGATCGAATATAAACAATGAGGTCTTATTACAATGATTCAATATTTTCAAGCGTTTCTTAACATTTGTATTAAGTGAAGGTAACAAATGTAATAATATAAAAGCAGTATTAAAAAGCGTTCTCAGATTTATCCTCAAACTAACCGCAGAAGCGCGGGTCCGTATAAATCATGTGGAGTGGACAAAGCGTTGTTTAGGAGTTTGCGGCTGTTTTGAAAATAATAGCGGCTCACGGTTCATACACTGCGGTTAATACCTTACCTTTGCTAATTCGTCGGTTTGGGATTCGGTTTGCTTTTAAGGGTTGAATTAAATACAAACAGATCGTTCTTTATGTACACAGTTTTAAAGGATTATTAATGTTATCATTTAAATTCTCAAATATTTCCTTTTCTACGTGTTATCTTTATTGCTTTACTAGCTTTTGCCTTTTGAATTTATCAGCGTATTTTTTCTTACTTACACTTACACTCGCAATGCGCCAGAAATGCTAGCAGTGCAGAATAACCAATATATATAAATTTTTACCAAATACTTTTGGGTTCACTGATCTCTTAAACGTGCAATCATTTACACCATCACATTTTATTAGTATCTATAAATTTTTATCAATACCGGTAAAACGGTTCATGAGCTACAGAAAGACAGACAAACAGACAAAAATTTAAAAAAAAATGTGGAATTTGACCCTTGTGAATTTGAGTGCGTCATAAGACGATTGTTTATCACAAAATTTGTACAAAAACTAACTGAAAGAACCACTAGATTTATATAGATATAACCTTATTAATGATAAAGTGATAAGAAAGATGTGTATCCTCAAATTACAAATCAAAAATTCATTTGTTGCATGTTTACTTTACAATGAATAGTTCCGTTGCTGGGTCACGGGATCTAATTCGCAAGTCTGACTGCGACTGAGCGATAAAACGCTTAGATACTTCAAACCCGCTTCAATGTAACCGCAAGTTATTAGCGTGTTAATATTAAAAATTAATTATTCTTATAAATTTAATATATATTTAACATATGTAAAATAGCTTTTAAAACATAACAAATCTTATTGAATCGTCCTCAAACATACCATTTTTAAATACAGTTCATCCTGCTTTCCATGGGATCCTAATAATATTCGGGCTTACGCTCATGAAGGAAAAACAGGAAGAGGTCGCTGTCCAACGCGATGGTAAGACCAAATCATCAAGTCGCTATCCATCAGAGTACATGATGCTAAAAGTAGCAAGAGATCGCAAAACCTGGAGATCGATCATAAGAGACAAAGTGATCCGTGTATGAAGTGAACATCAGCAGTGAGGAAACGACGCAAGGACGATGCTCATGATAAAATCCATTATAATATAATTATCATTTAAAAGAAATATATTATTATACAAAAAAATATCATAAATATATATTATTAATTATAATACGATGAAATAAAACACAGATGAGCTTTTGACTTGACCCGCTCCATGGTGGTAGGTTCCATCCCAACAGCTTTGTTGGTTCGTTACGTTCAAAGCAGGCGAATAAAGTTTTCTTTGAGGCATTTCCATGACCTACCTGGATTCGTGTATGGAAAATAAGTATTTTAAATTCACTCCACATATGTTAAATGGAAAGCTGTTTATCAGATTGTATGAGATATTTTTATTATAAAAATGTGAAGCGAAAAGACACATTGAGTCGTCTTATAGAAATTATTTTATACGCTCCCTGTTTCTATGTATTTGTAATACTTCACTAGGAATACTTTGAAATGAACAGGAAATAATATTTTATTTCCTGTTATATTTAACAATGATTCAGAATTGAGAATTTATATTTATCAATTTATAAGATAATACATTCGAATACTATTACTTTCATAATATAGCTCAGAATACTTTAATACGATTGGTTTATATTTTATTACTTTACCAGAATAATGTCCTAGTTATAAAAATACACTAAATGCCTAAATTATAATAAAGTCAAAGTCAAAATTTTTATTTCAAGTTAGTATACATATTACTTAAGAAATTTCAGACATTACTTGCACGGCTCCGAAGAAAGGTGCGTGGAGGAACCAACAAGAAACCATTGGTACTCTTTATACGACTAAATAGTTTTATTTTATTTTTCTTAATATTTTTTATAGTGCAACATGTTACAGTATCGATTTTTGAATCACAAACACAATTATTATAACAAAACGATTATGAATTAAAATAAAACGTCGTACCAAAATAAGATTAGAATAACTAACCACGTCACTACTACTCGTATAATACTATGTATACAAAGTAACATTCAATTAATATAACGCCTTATTGTTTTACTAAGAATGTTAAAAGACACACCTGGACGTGGCTACATGAGCAGTAATATCTTAAAGGTAATAATTATTTTGATAAGTATTGTATCAAAATACTCCTGACACTTATATCACGTACACAAGTGATCACTGGTATACATTCAATGTGGAAAATAAATAAATATATAGAAACATAATAAAAAAATATATTTTATTGTAGTAACACTAATATTGAAATATTAACTAATAATATTAAAATAACGGCTATAGTGCGTGTACTGCGACACGTTCACAATGATTGACCTTGAGGTTATGTGATCAGACCTTGGATTTTCAATTCAAGACAATTGTCACAATATAGTTAATGTTACAACTGTATTTATTAAACGTCACTTTTGGCGGTAAATCCGCGGAGTGGTGTTCTCAGTCCACAAATAAATGTTGGCAGAAAATCGTTTTATACGTATTTCGTTTTATATGTTTGGATACACAATAATATTTGTAAAATAATACGATTAGACCGAATGCAAAATAGCGAATGTTTAATGAATGAGAGCGATAAGAGAATGAGTCATTCCTTTCCTTCACATTTTGGATGTCAGTAAAATTTTCGAACTTTAAATCTATAAGCGGTTAAATTAAACGAGGCGGTAAAAGAAATATTTATGGAGGCAATACTTTAGCACGGTAATCGTTACGTTTGTTAATTATTCCGAAACAGCATTTGCTTTGTGATTTATAATATTATGAAAAAAAAATATTAATTCGCAAATCATAATAATACTTCCGGTCTCTTTTTCTGAGTTTTTAAAGAAGTGTTTAATTAAATTAAAACAACGAAAAATGTGTAAAATGGCGGTCAACAATCAAAGTTGTCCATTTATGTTATCACAATAAACACAGCTCCAAATTTGAAATAAAAAAAAAACCGCAATATTTTTTATAGTTTTTAATTCAAGCAATTTGTACTAAAGTATAAAATCAACTTCTTTGTTGTATAATACAATGCTTTATTTTAAATTAAGTTGTATACACACTGGTATCAGATTATTAGTGGGCGGTACCAACGTACGTACGATAGATGGCTCGCAATGTATCACGTGTGTGTCCGCCTTAAATTAAAGGTAAATGTAGAACTGCCCTATTATGTCCGTATTGTTCCTTTACAATGAATAAATGACTAAATTAACAAACACAATAGATTAATGCATTCAAACTATGTAGCTAATGTATTAATGTGTTTACAATACAATATACTGATATCAGATTGGACGAGTTGATAACGATATATTTTTATGTTGGCAACACAGGGATAAAAATGTGACGCCAAATAAATTTATAAAAAAAGAACATTTTTCTTTAAAGGAATGAGTTGTTCGCACTGATTTTGAGTATAAATTAATTTAGGTGGTCATTAGACCGTTAATGGAAGTATAAACATTTTTATTTAACATTCTAGAATTACGAGCGAGAATAATTTTCGCAACGCAATTACATTCGCAATTAAAACCTGTACCCTCGAATCCCGGCATCCCGTGAATCCGGGATCTGGTATTTGCGACCCCAAACTGACCTCACTGCATAGCTTTATTAAATGTCTTGTCTCAAAATATATCATATCATAAATATTGTTGAATATAATAATACTTAAATATTATGATTTTATTATATTAATATCAATTTGATAGTATTTCAATGTACGTGTAAAACTCAAGTAAATTCAAGGCAAGGGTAAGTAGGCCACGGCAAGAATCATTGGAATATCGTAATAGTAATACATTGTATTATAACCATACAAAATCAATCACTACGAAACTAAAGTCTTACGAACTTACACAATTTTGTTTTAAAAATGTAAATGTTAAAGGTTTTTTTTGATTAAATCATTAAATATATGTAAAGTTAAAATAATTTAATTAATTGAATGTCTATAGCAGATTTATTAAGGTTATTATCATAAATATTTGTTTTAGGGCGAATGTGCATTTACAGTGACACCCAAGAGATGGCGCTGTCCAATCAAGTTAATAAATATAAATGCAGACAATAATAACCCATGCGGAAAGTATGTATCTGATTAGAATTAAAAAGATAATTATACAATTCTAAGTCGGTGGAGGCGTGGTTTTATATTAAAAATTTATTTTTCACAAGCGGAACCGCATGCAAAACTAGTTAATAATAATATATAAAGACCTCCAATTGAGAACTACATTCGTAAATATACATTTAAGAATATTAATCAAATTCTTTTATACGTTTTCTTATCGTCATATCGTCGCGGTGACGTCACGTCTGATTGATACGTTTTAATCGTTTTCTTAATTAAAACGATTCGTCTTTATGTACATTACTTTCAATTAGACAAACGCTTACATTTTGGTAATTATCATAGAAATAGTAATAATCATTGTTACTTTATACTATATAATAAATATTATATAACAAAATGTAATAAAGAGATGTTGATGAATTCCATTCTATTTGTTTTATGATTTTGCATAATGTTGCATAATACATCACTAATGTTTACAGTAGTAAGATTATATTACTAATTTCAAATCATTTCATCAAGTCAGGTTGGCCGAGTGGTCTAAGGCGCCAGATTTAAGCTCTGGTTCCCGAGAGGGAGCGTGGGTTCGAACCCCACACCTGACAAACAGTGCAAGTCCTTTTTTTGTTTTTTAATATTTAAATATCCAGTAAATAAGTAAATAAATAAATAAAAAAATATAAAACCTTTAAGATTCATTCATAATAGAATTCTTATAGTTGTTCTGCAAAATCAAGTGTACTTATTAAACATAACAAAATAACAAATTAAAAAGGCTCCTTATGTGGTATTTGTATATAACACCACTTATACATAACACTGTAAATGTAAAATTTAAATATGAATAGAAAAGTCACAGCGGATTTGAAAAGTATAAAAGAAAACGTATTCCCCAGTAACACTCCATCTGTTCACTTTTCTTCAGTTCAAATCATAAAAGACTAATTTCCCATTCACTACAAGTGCATATTTTATTGGAAAAAGGACTCCTTTCAATATTTTCAGCAGTTAAGATTTTATTTCTTAGCATATTACTTAACAAATCTTTAACAACTTTTCGAATTAAGTATTTAATATTGAACTATAACTAGCTTTTATTAATACTTTAAACAATGGTATTCAGTACAAAATTCGTGTCAAATTATAAATAATATTTTGTAAAATTTTAAAGTCAAAATGCGTATAAATATTTAGTAAGGGAGGTCTTAATATAGGAGGGAGATATTTCCTAACGAGGCTTGTGAAGTAGCAATGGAAAGGTACGCAAGCAATTATCAAATGTTATTTACTTTCTGTTACTTTAGTATTATCATTTGTGGTGATTATGATGACGTCACAAAAAACCAATAAAATAGCAATTAACAAATTCCAAATATTTTTAATTAAGAATAAATAAATACTTTGCTTCTGTCTGTGAAAGATAATTAATACGTTTAATATCAAATAAATGTGTACAAAGTAAATATTATTGTAACAGTTCGATAAATTGATAGCATTGATGAAAGATTCTAAACTCTAACTAACTAAATAGTTTTCCACTAATATTATGAATGTTTAGTAACTTGAAAATGTCAACGCAAATTAAAAGGCTAGGCATTATATTTTTTGCTTAGTAAGTGATGTGAAGTCGCTAAGCGTCAAGTGTCTTAATATTTTGAGTGTTTAGGATTGATTTAAATTCTTGTTAAATTAGTTTAGTTGTTATTGAACTTATTCGCCACAAAGATACAACATTGTCCTCTATGTAATATTAATATATATTCAATTGACATCGAGTAGTGACTGTAGAATAATTAAGAGCAATAAAACAGGAGAACGCAATATTGTGTAGAGCAAAACAATTAAATTTTAATTAACAGGTGTAAGTTCCTTGTACATCGGAGGCATGTAATTAAAGTTGCAACTTTGCAAAGTCGGCTCTGACATGAATATTCTACAAGTTCGTCGGTTCTCTAAACAGGTGATTCTGAACGCTGCAGCCCTAATATACTGTTATTACGTGTTCTTCTCCTGCATTTAAATGTGGTCCTTCTCCTGCATCCTGCATTTAACTAAGTTGCGAGCTTAAGCCGGCTTAGAAGTTCTGCGAGCACTGCGCAGATAACTCTGACCCAATTTGAACTAATATTTTCATGCAGTTGCTTTTATTTTTTTATTATTTCTATATTATATACTGACGGAATATATACATTACATTTTACCTTGCAATATTATTATATAGACTAGAATGTGTGTAAGAAAAATATAATTCTCACACTTTGATCTTCTAAATAAGGTAAATTGAAACTAAAATTAATTGGTAATGGAGAAATTATATACATTTTGATCGTTCAAATAAGACAAAGTATCAAATATTATTTACTTACAAATAAGAATATATTTTAAAAATAATATCATTAAAGTAAATAGAAACCCCGAGGCTAAATTCAAAGCAATACCCCATTTCTGATATAATATTTAGCGAGCATTGAAGACGATGCGCTAAACTGTGAACACAAAGACCTTTGATGGAACCCTCGTGTTTTAATAGAGAAAACTTTCAAAATAATTATAACGTGTTGCAGAGGGACCCGAGTGCACTTGGCGATAATGACGGGGGTGTGAGTGTAGGTTTTGATACTTGAACGTTAGACGCGATCGGAATTGTTAATTATATATATAAGATACATAACGGCAATATATATGCAGAAATAATTAATAGTACATACATTGTCTATGTAATTCTAAATTACTTAAATGCATATGAAAGTATATACGGTACTTCTGAAAAAAAAATTAGTCCAGCTAATCTCTGAAACAGCTAGACAATTTTAAAAGGACCTTCACTAACATATAGGTGATGTTGTAAGAAGTAAATTAGATTACTTTTACTTTGAAAACATGTTCAGCGAGAACGAGGTGGTGGGAACAGCTAGTAGAAAATAATTATTTTTCTGTTAAAGATGTAAAATTTTGATCGTTAATATATTTTGTTAGTGTGTAATAGCAGCACAGTCCCTTGTCAGCAATCAAAGAAGGGACTGAAGATAGGGATATTGTATGCCACCCCAGCGGTTATAAAAATCGATAGAACTCTAGAAACAAAGAACCTACTCCTATTTGAGAGGAATTCGCTATTAAAAAGCATGGAATATTTATGATATAGTCTGACTATAAAGAGGGCATGTCTGGATATATTTAACTCAAATGAGTATGTAGTGAAGCGATTTTAACGACTGCTGCGTCGATAGTGTTCTGATTATAACCATAGTCTATTTATTGGCTTGTGTTTTGTAAACATTATTGAGACCATAGATTTTTAACAATACATGATAGATCAGGATTATTTTAAATATTTTTTATACCTTAAGTGGAAAGTATTTATAAATATTAATATGTGAAACAAAAAATTGTAGCATTTTTTACGAAAATTTCAAGGACTAAGGAGGATGAAATTTGGCAACGGTTTATAAGTAGGAGTGCAAAAATTTGGTATTCTTAAATACGGGAGAAATATTTTAAAGCAAAAATCCGATATCTTGAAAGACGTCAAAATCGTGTTCAAAGAATACGTTACATATAAACATACACAATTTAATATTCACATTAACAGTATCAATGTCACATAAATAAATCAACTTAAAGAAGTTTGCCTCCTGTTGTAAAGATCAAAAAAGATTACAATGTTTGTAGAATAGTTTTTTCCCAAATTTTCAAACTGAATCTTCCAATCGTTACCTCTTAACGAGCACTAGTTTATCTAAAAACGCCTTTTTAAACCTTATTCATAATATTATATTATTTGTCTTCATAACTTTAAAGAAATATTCAAATTATAACCATATTATAAACATAGGTGTAAAATCCCACAACCTTGGTGCAAGTGATCCAAGCGATAGCGACAGTGCCCTATAAATCCACATCAGAGGAACACTCAAACACATGCACAATCCGTGCAATCCATTCAGCAGTTTAAGCCTGCAGCGGTTGAAAGACGATTACGTACAAAGTAAAACCCATAAAAGTAACAGTTTTCACATCGTACCAGATAACGAGGTATGAGATAAAACTGCAATTCATATTGATTGTGCATCTCGGTGTTCCCTGGAGACGTGTTATCTGCTTGCAGATAATCATTGCAGAAGTGCGAATACTTGTATAGTCTTAGAAAATATACAGTAATACACATTTTATGAGATTATTATTATTAAATAAGCTTTTTATGAAAAGTTGATAACGATAAAAATATGACATATCACGGAGTTAAAAAAATTGCTATTAATAAAATATTTCAACTTACACGTAACTAATTACGCATTTACTTCTGAGATTCAACTTTGTTATAGATGGGTATTACGAAGACTGTAACAAATTTTATATTAATTAGTACTACAGATATATTAAAATTTTATACAAATGCCACACCCTTTTAATTTAAAATAATTTTTTAAATCAATTTCTCTTTACTCTTGGGCATAAAGTGATTTGTTCATAACTATAATTATAAACGCTTATAGTTTCTTCCGTGATGATAAAAAGCAAACAGTCTTTCTGTCTGTATGAATAGTATTTGAAAAGATTAGCTAACTGATTTTACTGTAACTTTCTCAAGAAGATAGGATTTTTAGGATTACCTACACATCCCATAACATATAGAGATCCAGTATTGGAATAAAAATCTTAAAAATCGATATGAAATAATCCCATGAGATTTACCTACACAGTGTCAGCGAAGCATGCAAAAGAAAACTTATGATAAGATCAACGAATGACATAGTTTCCTCTTGTTGATATTAAAAGAAGGACTATTGAAAAAAAAGAGAGGATCGTGCTTCTAGTTGAGTAAAACGGATTTAATAAACTCAAAACCTTTTTTTCTCACGATATTTTCCATTCCATGTATTAGTGTCAATGAAATAACTAGAATAACATTTGCACGCGTATTTTATATTATCTTTTAAATGTTAAATGTTTTACCACTTGTGGGGGATAAAATCATTTATGACCTTATATCTAACGTTTCTCATTAATAAATCGATAAATCACACGAAAATTGTAATATAAATTATAAATATTATAATTCTTATAAATCAAATTATAAACAATTATTGGAGCGAAATGAGACAAGTGCATATAAATATTATTTTTTACTTTGTCCTTACAAGAAATAATTAAATAAAATTATCATTTTTCGTAATCCCAAAAACCTTATCAATTTAAAATCAGTATATGCTAACAGCGTACCTCAAGGTTGCATATTGCGACCATTGCATTGCAGTATATTCTTTTAGCAAGGAACAGAAATATTATGTGACTTCTCTTGACAGTAATTGCAGATTTTTTTTTTATTTATATAACGTGGGAAGATATCTGTATCAAAATTAGGTAATAATATAACTTATTCAACCCATTTTACAAAAAGTATTATGGTTTTAACAAATTTTCTATTATATTTTTGATTTTTCATCCCTTGTGATAATTAATTATGATTACTTCGTTCTTCTAGCAATTTACTGCTCCACACTCCTCTTCATCGGACTGGTTTCTTATCCAACTCATTCTCTCTAACTGCCGTCAGACTTTGGAACGAGTTACCGGAACATATACGAAAAGCGCCGTCTCGTGACTCCTTCAAACGCCAAATTAAACAACTTTATTTCAATGAATAATTTATAATGTGTATGTTGTGCATGTATGTATGTATGTATGTATGTATAAATTATGTATTATTATATATAATAATTAATATATGTATTATTAGTATTATTTTGATGTATTGTATTTGTTATTATATTATATGATTGTAGTTATATTTCTGGATTTTTTTTAATAATCTTTAGTTTTTTTTGTTTTTTTTTTGCACGCCTACCAATGTTCTCTAATGTACATCCTAAGGTTGGTAGAGAATGTCTTTGTGGCATTAAGGTTGCCTTTTGTGCATTATTTTATGTATTGTACAATGAAGAATTAAATAAATAAATAAATAAATAGTTTTTTATATTTAATATTACTTAGTTAATCGATAAGAAAAAGAAAAAAGCAATAATAAGTGCAATAAAAAATACAGTTATTTATTGAAAATATTCGAGTACATCACAAAACATTACATTTTAATACAGACCTCGACAGAAATTCGTAGCTGTTATCTTGGAATATTTTTTTCAAATCATACTTATAGTTTATAACTATTAATTAATAATAAATGTTGCAGTCCTGTAACGATTACTATATACCCTGGATGCTGAAGGTAATATTAATTAGTATTCAAATATTTCCTTAGTATTATGTTAATTTATAATAGGATAATCATTAAATATTTACTAGGAATTTCTTAAAAAACTGTTTAGATTGATAGACTTACTAACCTATTATGAAACTCGAGGTCGTGTGTTTTATTGACACGGTGTTTATCGTGACTCTTGACAAGGCTATCATTATTTACATGGACATATCTTAGATTATATAAAATATACTTGATGACTAGCAACGCTGAGTAGATTCGTTTACTTAAACTTATCTCGTAAAATTTATATGACCCAAATTGTAAATTGCTTATATAGGGTTCCCAAGTGAAACGATGATTATAATTGTATCTACTGAGTTACCCCAAGGTAAGATACAAAATATGAAAATAAGTACAACAAGTAAATGTAACAATTGTCCGGCCAGTGTATGTGATTCCATCATTTCTATCGCTAAGTATGCAATATTTCTTACCTTTGTTTTATTATCGGGTTAACAATCATTTAATGCACTATTTTATAAATCCTTGCTTAGTTTCAATAACAACTAAGTTTTAACAAACAATACAATACAATTAATGCAAATAAATATATCATATTATTGCAAATAAAGGTGGACTGTTCAATTATTGATTCAAACAGATCTAGAATATGCAAATAGCTATAAATAGTTTTAGCTCAAGGTTTATTTAGAATTAGTTTTCTAATAGATATAAATTATAATACAAATCTTTGTTGTACTTAAGTTATACTTATTTATATTAGGCAGATTTTCTTAGCTGCTGGAGGCTGTGCCGTAATCCCAGACAAGCCGTTCATAAACGGAAATGAGATAAGAAGTTGCAACTCACTGCAATTGTAATGACAAACAAAGCAACATTTACAGAGCTAAATAAACTAATCTGCTCTCAAAGCTGAGTTGCGTATTTTGTTTGTGACATACATTGAAGTTACTCATTTTCTCTTTTATTACAATTGTAGAAAGTTTGTAATGCAAAATAACAATTCTGTATTCATGTTTGTCAGTCGTAAAATTATTTTTAATTATTATTGACAAGACAGACGTTAAAATATAATCATTGGGAGTAATTCAGTCATTATATCCTGGGTGTAGGAATAACAAATTAAGTCTTAATATATACTAGTGGTTCTATAGGTGTCATAATTTTATTTTGACGCAATGACTTTTCGTTTTTATGTATAATTATTTGTCATCTCTGACACATCCCTTTGATTATGTCAAATGAAATAGTGGTTCCAACAAAAAATTGTGTCGTAATTAAAAAGATTAAATATATCTTATAACATTTTTTCCAAATGACTAAAATATAATTATTGAATATGATATGGATATGAAAAATATTTTGAATATCCGGCAAATAGAAATTGAATCATTCTCATTGAAAAACGGTTGTGAATGCCGAGTTGTTTTGTATTATAATAAGTTATCGTTTCATACTCACCTCACTCACTAAATTACATATACAATAAATTTAGAATTAGCCTGGCAGAAAGCGCTTCATATCCAGGGTGCATCGTGTTCTACATATTTGTAAATAGTGTAGTAAATATTCTATTTCCTTTTCTGTAAATCGGACGGAGGAGTAAAGTCTCACGAGATCGGGTCTTCGCCTCTTATTTGAGAGAGCCAAGTGGATGCTAGAACAGTATTTGCAAAGCCACGACTGAACTTACGAATAACTTACCTTAATTAAAATTAAACAACAATTTTTAATATATTTTAAGATTACATACTCTTCTTAAAAAATTTAGTATATAACGAAATTTGATTAGATATATATATATATAATAAATAAAAGAAATGAACGTAAAATACCACAATATAATTCAAGCTAAACCACTCAGGGAAGCAAGCTATGAACTTCTAGGAATCGATATCTTGAACACGATGAATTTTGTATGAAATAGCAGATGCAGTACAGGAAGATAGATGATATTTCCGACTATACTTTCAAATATGAAATATGTAAGAGGTATTTTCATTTCGCATGTGTTCTATATTACTAGTGGTGAGATTCGAATGTTTGAAATGTTCTCCAGATTTTCTAAAACGTAATGATCCCAATCAACCTACCAGTTATGTTTTTAAAAAAAATCGAAATCGAATGATTAGAATGCCCTATTCATATTGTACGCCTCGCTAAGATTAAGATATATATATATATATATATATATATACAAACCATCAAATTTAGAAAAATATCGTCTGATAATGATTAAAAACGTCAATATTTCGACACTACATATATCTATCCTTATCAATCCTAATCAATCAACGCAATGACAGTGAGAGCTCTTATAAATAATAAAATGCCTAAAACTATGGTATGACGGAAACCCATTTTTATACTACGGCATTACGTCTACAATTATACTGACATATTTTTCTCACTTTACTTAGTATTGGTTCAAACTGAAGGTAATTGGATATCAAAACAATACAATACATTTTAATCAGCATTGAATTGTAAATATAAAACTTTATATACAAATAAACACACAAATCGTGTATATCATTGTATAAGAACTATCCAATCAGTACGATAACTGTATGTAAATCAAACTGATAGAATATTGTAGCCGTGTGTGCGGAACGTGCTCACCAGTGCTGTTGTGCAGTTATATCTACTACCTATATATTAAGCCTTAACAATAATATCTTAAACCCGTATAATATATAATTATGTCTTTATAAAATGTATTTTAAAGACTTAATATAAGATTTGTCACGATCATATAATCGTCTTTGTTGATAGAAATTTGTAAAGAGTAATGTTTTTTTGAGAATATAGAATATTTTCATTTATATCCTAACCGTTGTCCCCATCTCCGTCTGCGGTGTCTACAGAACAGGTTATAAGATACAAATTTACTAATCCGTGTTTTAACTTAATTTACCTTAATTTTGGTCTCTACATAAAGTTTTTTGATGAAAATAAGATATTAATCTTTAGCCTATACTCACTGTGAAAGTTCATTATTTATGTTGCTGAAGGAAATTTCTGAATATAAAAGGATAGTTGCCACCTACACACAAACTCACAAACTTATTTATATATATATATATATATATATATATATATATATATATATATATATATTGTGAGTTATATAGATATATATATAACCAACATGCATTCAATCACAAACTATATTTATAATAGTAGCAAGTAATATTATTTTATGATCCATTAGCTTTTTGAATATTATATCATTTTAAATCTACAATTTTAAAATACACAGAATAAAATGTGGTCTTTTATATACTTTTTAACGAGTGATTACTACACAGGTACAGCTTATGTTAAATATTGTTTTTAAGTTCGCATAACGACAAGAAAGGCTTAGTCCAAAAAGTTGCTTGCGCAAGAAAAAGCGGATAGAATAAAGAGGTATAATTAAATACTTTTTAACTATTTGTATAATTTATAATAACACTTTTTTATGTTATTTTTCAATGATTTAATAACATAAGAAAAACAAAATTAATTCAGTTTCAGTTTGTTTTTTTCTCAACTACTAATACGTATTTATAGACGAAGTTTAGATCTCGGTGCCGGTGAAAACTTTATAAAAGCCGGTCAAAACGACTGAGAAAATTACTGGTTATGACTACAATATTTTAGAAAAAGTTTCTATGAAGTATTCCTATCTCCGAGATAAAACTTTAGTCAAGTTAACCGATAACTTTACATTTTATTGGTTTCATTTTAAAAATTAAATGCAGCCGAGAAATAAAATATTACGCCAAATATTAAAAACACTTTTATGCTAATATAGTAATGTTTTATATTAACTTTTAACTACAACCCCATTGACAATTCAATGAATAATCAATCAACCTTTGATGACCAGTCATATATTCTATCCAAAGATCGCTTATTGGTACTCATACTTCTACAAGGATTTTTTTAGATCTTTGGTAATAATCATTTGGATCGTTTATTAATTTTAGTTCGGTTAGACAACAAATTGAAATAAGTAATGTAAGACAATATTTTCTTTACTCTCTGAACACTTCATAAATTTGGTTACATGCTCCAGTTAGCAATTTGAAGCGCTCTTGATAATTTAACACATAGTGTTAGTAATTAAAATTAAAATTTCCCTAACATTTTTTTTACTTTTTTTATTCGAGTTGGCATTTACACTTACTTTTGGATCATTTATTACATTAAAACGGTCAGTGTAGTCAGTCCGTCGGTAAGCTACCACCAGGATGCTGCTCTGCTGAGAAGAGCCGGCCAGAAACCCACCGGTAGCTCTTTTGAAAAGAAATTTAACAATGTTTGATTTAATTTTACATTAAAGTTATTCCTGGTACCAAATACCATTGTGTGGTCAGCAGATGGTTCTGGTAAATGTAAAACATCTCACAAGAAGAAAACGATATTTAAAAATAAGATCCTGAATGTAAATAAACATTGAACGCATTCATACAATAATTAAAATGTATATAGAATTAACGACTCAATTAAATGGTTATAAAAAAATTGTTAACGATTTAATATTATTATTATTACTTAACCAACGCACGCCGGGACTCGCCGCAGACTGGGGTGAACACTCCTTTATTACTTATTACGGATATTATAACTAAATAAATGATTTCATAAAAATGATCATAATTAGTAGAAATAAATAATGTCATTTATATAAATGGTCAATTTACATACAATGATTTAAAATAAAATATTTTTGAGTTTTCTGTTAAAACATAATTCAAAAATTTTTTGAAATAAACATTGTCATAACATAAATGGTCAATTTAATTAGAAAGGAATGATGTGAAATACTATTGAACTTAATGCTAAAAATGTAAGGATTTATTTGATTAAAAGTAGATACGAGTTAAACAGGAAGTCTATTCCAATATCGAATTGTTGAATCCGTGTAGAATCCGCTGAATGTGAACGATGGTAATTAGGTAGGAGATGCCAATAGCGTGTGACGACATCGACCAGACAAGTGACGCTTTGGAATAATTGAGGGGATGGTTCAGTGGATGTCCTCACTCCTCACTCCTCAGTCCTCAGTCCTCTGATGTGTACTTCGGATTAAATTGAAGATGAATTGAAAGCTCTTTCGGATATTCTAATTACCATGGATTATATTTTGATTCAATAAAACGGAAAAGTAATTTGTCTTCTTGTAATAGTTTTAATTTTTGAAATTATTGTAAATTAAATTTATGATTTATATTCATTATAATTTCGTAAATTAATATAAGTTTTATTGTGTAAATATCATTTCGGTTATAAGGATTACTGTAAAAAATAAGATACCAATATTTTGTAGTAATTTTTTAAGAAATACGTTTCTTTTTTTCTGCTGTTTAGAACGTATATAATAATTTGATTTCAAAAAGACCCTTTAGCTTTCAATATATAAGAAGTAAGATAAGGACCCGTTGTCACAGATATTAGTAGAAACTATACTATAATCTACATACAAAAATGTTAAAATCGAAAAACATGAATATTTTTATAACTCTGATACTTATTTACACATCAATGGGAAAAGATAAAACAACACCCTTTTGCTGAATTGTTTAGTGATTGATGAACTTTATATTATCAATAAAAGAAAAGATAAATATATTTTTTTGCTTATTCATAATGTTACTGAACTGTTGTATTTTTTGTCCACCTATCGACATATAATACCAACCTTAAATTACATCTGATTGTGATTAATATAACCGTTACAAATAACTAATTTAATATGTAATTTTCTTTTTTTTCTTTGTACTGTAAAAGTGAAATCAAAATCTTTATTGTAAGTTTTATATATAACATTTGTCCATTGTAAAGCTACCACCAGCACGGAAAGTTATCTGCCACAGACCTGAGATCTGGCGACAAAAAGTTAGCGGATTTGTTATGTTCCTTTTCTAAGCCATACTTAAATCTAAATTACATAAACAATAAACCTTAGAGAGCCGAGTAAAACCAGGGTGCAACATGTACTGAATATTCGGAGATGCTGTATCCGTTAGCAGTTCCTTATACTTTCCTTACATACCTATTCGTTTATAATAACGTAAACTAAACCCTCCTATTACTTTATATTCAGTACACAGACATTAACTACAAGGAGATCATTTAATGATCTTACATTATATATTAACAGAACGTGACTCTGATAGAGCTTAATAAAATACCTTTGAAATTTTACAGCAATTTGACAGAACAAAATAAAGTAAAGTGAATATTTAACGAGGAGAGAGTATTATAATGTTACATAATGGAATTTGTTATTTAAAATTATACATAGATCTTTAAGTTTAATTACTAAAAAAATGAAGTACTTTTTTTATTATTGAAATGTCATTTTTGGGAGCGACTAATTACTTTCGTAAAATGTAGCAAACCTTTTTTATTGTTAAGATTTAAGGTACATTTAATTACTTTATTAAAAAGTCACCCACCTTTTTTTTATTATTAAATTTCCATTTTTAGGTACGATTAATTACTTTAGTAAAATATCACCGACCCTTTCTTTATTATTAAAATGTCATTTTTGGTAAGGATTAATTACTTTCGTAATGTCTCAAGCCTTTTTATATTATTCAATCGCTGTTTTAGGTGCAAATAGTTTTGTTACCGAGTCACAAACCTTTTTTTTATTATTACCATATTTGTTATTATTTATATATTATTCGTTGGTACGATTAATTACTTACCAAAAGTAATGAATGCTAAAATTAGTATTACACACCACTTACATCTATAAAGTGCGTCGATCGTAAAGTTGTTTAATAAAGAAATTTGAGTTGTTAAGCGCGGTGAGCCCCAGAATATTAACAACGAGTCGACTTTAATTATTGTTAGTACACACCCGTACATCCGTACACACATTTATTTATATTATAATTAAGTACGATACAATTGGTGTTTTTGTATTAAGCTTTGTTTTCAGTTTATTTACCGCTACATTTTATTTATTGAGTTAAACAACTCTTACACAAGTAAATATATTCTCCCATGACACGTTCACGTTCATAATAAATAAATAAATTGAATAAAACATTTAGAAGCTCATTTATTATTGAAATCCTTGCTTCCATTATAGTTTTCATATAACTTCATTGCTTTATCCTCTTTTTATATAAATATCGCATAACAAATCTAAGTTATTTCAAAGTTAAGTCATAAAAGCCAGCACAGATGCAAGAAGAATAGCTTAAGTGAAAAGTTTGACGTTACTCTGACACTTTGAAAAGATATTTCGCATAAATGGTATCTTTATTCTCTCGATATTTATTTTATTAATAATTATTATTTATATAGAAGTAAAGAATCAATTGGATGTTGTTGGTTTTTAACTATTTTCTTTGTTAGTTTAACATTTATGTAAGTTTTTTTATTTAATTTATGTAACGGAATGCTGTAGGCTGTGTGCGTGTTTGTGTGTGTGTGTGTGTGTGTGTGTCCCTGTCTCTTTTTATCATGTTACTAAAATTCTTATACCTACATATATAGTGTAGTGTACATAAAAAAGTCAAGTTAATCTTATATAGCTATCTTCCTAAACTTTTTATAAATAATTATGGCCGAATATCTACCAGTGGAGGAAAACTAGTTATATTTTACTATATTTCCTTCTTGATTATTTTCGTGTCAACTTGATAGTGTTTTTCAATTATAGTTTCCATATATATTATTAAAATTTAATTAAATTTTAATTAACACACAACTTTCCAGTCTATATAAATAAACCCTGTATCAGTCTTAATAAAAAGAAAATACTAGACGTTCTTTCCTTTAGTTTAGTGCAGTCTGCACTGTCACGAGTGTCCGTGTTTTCTTTATAGCATTTCTGTTCCAGATAAAGATAAAGATAACAAAAAAACAGTTTTGTGCGATTTTGTGACCAAAAACAACTTTCATTACATATGGACTTTATTATATACGATTCACTTGTATGAGGCAAAAATAAACTCAAATAAATTTCCAGTTTCCGGAAAAAAATAACGGTAAAACATGAAAAAAACTACTCCACATGTGACTCGTGGAAAATAACGACAAATTTCGGTGAAATGACCTTAACAGAGACAACCGTGAAATGCAAACTTATCACTTACATATGCAAATGGTTCGAACACATGCGATCGTTTCACAAGACTAGTATTTTTGCATGTGACCTCCGTGCTGTGCCTTCCATACTCCTGCCATTTATTCGTTACTCATCATAGCAAACTTTTTCATATTGCTATTACATAAATATTACAAGAGATGTTTAAAGTTTCATAAAAATCTAATTTATTGCAATAATAACATTTATGCCCTAAATTTTGAGACGCTTAACTACTTTATGTACTATTATAGTTTTATATATTATCCTTATATACTTCCCTTATATACTAGCCTTATATACTGGCCTTATATACTTCCCTTATATACTTTCCTTGTGTACTAGCCTTATATACTGGCCCTATATACTTGCCTTATGTACTGGCCTTATATACTTCCCTCATATACTTCCCTTATGTACTAACCTTATATACTTTCCTTTTATACTTCCCTTATATACTCTCATTATATGCTTTCCTTATGTACTATTCTTATATACTAGCAGTATGTTACTAGCAGCCTTATTGACTTCCATCATGTACTAGCCCTAAATACTTCTTATCTATTTTTCAACTGTTTTCTTTGTTCGATGTGACCTGCATGCTAGCTATGCCTTCCTACTCCTGCCACTTATTCGTTACTCATCACATTACATAGTATATATGTTATATAATATATATAACATTAATATTATTAAGGAAAATTCAACCAAATAAGTTCAACCAATTCAACCAATTTTAAGGAAAATTCAAAAAAAGGAAAATACAAACCAAATTCCAATTTATTTTAATAATAATAATATTTATGCCCTAAACTCCGAGAAGCTTAATCTCGGATTGATATGTCGTATACGAGAAATCGCATTGCAATAACCCAAGCCTATCTCTGTTGTTTTGTTGATTAACTCTAACGCAATGCGGAAACATATACTAATTAAAACTAATTGAAGAAATAAGAACGAATTGGAGTGAGTGTCGCCCTCTATTAATCATTACTGATGCTTTCTTTTTACGTTTTCTAAATTTTAAATAATTTGTTTATTTAAAGCATATAATAACCAATATATTATATATATAAATCGCGTGTCACGATGTTCGTTCGCGCCAAACTCCAAAACCACTAAACGGAGTTCAATGAAATTTTGTAGATATGTATCTATTGTTTGGTCCAACTTAGATGGGATAGTTTAGGTTGGTCTAGATTTGATCATTGGAATTTGGAACGTATTTTTAGTTTTGCTCTCTTTATCTAGTGCTGTATTTTAAAGATGAATTTAATCAAATCATCAAACATATATATTTTTTTAATATTCTAGTTCAAAAATACTTAAAATAACGTATAAAAAAAGCTAAACTCCTTACATAAATTACTTTAAAACTCTTGGTGTCCTAAAAAATCATTACTTTTCATCACAAATATCAAACATGTATTTATGCCATAATTACCACTACGAAACTACTGGATAGGTTTTGATAAAACTTTATATGACGTTAGCTTGTTAACTGAGTGCTACACAGGACTATAAACTACAAAAAATCCCATCCATCTTTGAAGGAAATGAAGGAAAATATAAAACTTGGTTTGTACTACAATTACAAAGATTTGTATATATTTATGTTATGTTTCTGTGATGTTGATGGCCCATTTTCGTTTGGGGAGTGAAGGAAGCGAAGTAAGTGGTTGGCAAGAAGAAGTAAAAAAATATATATTTTTTTATATGAAGAAAAAAATTAACACAAACAAAGCATATTTTTGGTTAAACACTTAATATATTAAATCAAATAGTCCACAATTTAACTGACAACTGACATAACACAAATATTAATTCCAACAGACAAAATGAAACATTCCTATGGAACAAGTGAATCCGGAATAACCGTGATCAAATCAATATCATCCATCCCTTTCTAAATAGACATTATAAAAGAGGACAACACCATCAAGATTACATTAGATTGGATTGGAGTTGAAATTAATCTCAAATTAGTCCCATTATACTTATAAATTGGTAAAATAATTTATGTATTTTAGCGAGATTAATATTAATTAATATTTTATATATTTTTATGTCAAAATCATGTTGTTTATGAAATAATATAAGTAATTTTATAGTATTTCATAATATATAGCTAATTTTACAAGTAGGTATTATTAAACAATCTCATATACTCACATAGAGATAAGTAATCGGCGTTATCAGAAAAACACTTTTTACTTAAATTGTGAAACTTGTGTAATCCGTCCGAGGGCGACAGCGTCGCTTGTCAAGGGCTCACTTTGGGGGATCCTCTTTATAAATTGCCTTGCTATCTAAATCTGAGAGATAAGTGCGCCTGAACTTTCCAATTTAGGTACACATCAATAACACTGACGTCGGGGTAACAAATCAAAAATACGAACACGCCATAGTGACGAATATACGTCAAAAACAAAACAACAAAACATATATGAAACGTTGCATCATTATATATTGACATACAAAACATAAGTATTAAATAATAATAAAACTGAATAGTAGATAAATGTAAATAAAAAATTAATAGTCGAAACTTAATTTTAACATAAATATTAAAATAATGATACAAAGTACTGCGTACAAAGAAAATTGTATTTTATTTTACATATCCAACTAAATGGATATAATATTTGAATAATAATAATCTCTTCTTTTTTCCAATACGTCCATTACGTATATTATATTATATTACATCCATAAAATACAAAGAAAACATTAAAATAAATATAATTTATTATTAATAAGTACCTTAAAAGCAATTACCAAAAGACGAGAAGAGAAAAGAAGCCATTTATAAAAATTCATGAAACTCAATTTCGAAAAGAAATTTAGTCAAGCTATTTTATTTTCCTCAAAATAAACCTGCCCTTGTTGAGTTTGATAATTAGTTCTTATAATTATAGTAAATTAGATCTTAAACTGTGACTGAAGTGAACAAAGTGAATTACTAACACCTGAAGCTCTTAGTACTAAAGACTTTAATCACAGTAACAATTTTATTAAACATTTAATTATTAAACTATAAAGGTATAAAAAATAAAAACACACCATGTGTGTTTCTTAAATATGGTAAAGTGGAAGCGGTATATTAATCTAAAAACACACCGTTGTTGTTCTATTACACTAACATAATCTAGAACGCATTCGAATCGATTTTCATGCTTCATGGATGATAAATTGCTCATTATTGATTAACATCTCATTACACAAATAATACTGAAACAAACATGTGCATAAATATATATATATACATGTACTAAATATAATATTCTTAAAATATCCAGCCTATATATAGTTAAAAAGATTTGGTTTCTTCATGACCTGAATTTTTCTTTCCGGGTCGTAGCCCGCTTTAAGAATCATCCAAGGAGCGGGCTTTCATGGTTTTTTTGTGAATAAAAATGTATTTTATTTATAATACAATTGATTGTAATCTACTTATGGTATTATCCAAACATTTGAAACATTTTGGTTAATGGAGCGGCGAATGGTATAAGGTTATTATGTTTTCGGTTCCGGACGGTGATCTTCACGGTCGAGTTGATGTCAATGGTCGTGGATTGATTATTGCTTGACACATTTGTACCACCTGATTGAATCTACCTGGTTATTTGATTGTTTAATTATTATTTATATGCATTTAATAAAATAAACAACGCAATGATACTACATTAAAATGTTAATTATGATATGATATTACAAAAATGAACTTAATTTACAGAAACATATCAAAAGCGCTAAATATGACACTAATTACTTTCCAATGAAGCTCCGTTTACACAACCAATGAAAATTATTATTTATTTACATTTAATAATATAAATAAAATTGGAGTGTCTGTTTGTGTTTCCAAATTAATAGCTTTTCACTAATATCATATGAATATATACGTTATAAAAAAAATATTCTCTGTCTGTCTGTTTATTTAAGTTAATCTCTAAAACAACTAAACCGATTGTAACAGTACTCTCGCTACTTTTATTTAAAAACATATACCTGCGAACAAAGTGACGGGCAGAGCTAGTATAATAATATAATTATTCAAATAATATTTCCAATTAACTTCGATACAGAACACATAATGTGTTTGGTACGTGTAGTGTAGTGTAGTGTTAGTTTCATTTGCATATCGGAGCACAGCGAGTATGGAGCGAGTGGTAGTTGTGATCGCTTTCTCAACAAACTAATGAGCCGATACACTCATTATGTTTGCTTTGTTTTGCCAAATCGACTTTTAGAAACACACGGACGGTTATCCCGCTTATAAACTAACAATTATTTTGATTATAATAATATTAAAAAAAAACTTTCTTGATATTACACAAACCAAATTTGCATGTTTAAGAGTAAAAGATGACAAATATCAAAAGGAAATTTTAATTTAAATAAGTAGATACTTAATATTACTGAATTACAATATATGAATATACAATATTATCTTAAACCTTCATTTACTATAAATTCAAGTGAATTGAGGAAATAAATCATAATCCCGAAACCAAATCGCATCATCCATTTCAATTAGGATTGTATTAATTTATTACACGAGTAGTAATATCTACATAACACACACACACACACACACACATAGTATAATCTACACACACGTACATATTACCAGTGTGCATAATAATTACATGCTCTAGTACACCAATGATGGCGGGTAATGTTGCAATCCGTTAACGTACAAACGTAACAAAATGAAAGAATAAAAAATAATGAGGCAAAAATCACGGCAGTGGGATATAATCGGCGATGGGATCTCCGTTGAAATGATTGCATTGTTTGTAAATGAAACCGTCGCAAAAAACGTAACCTCTTTTGTAATCCACGTCGGATAGCGAGGTAATCTGGATAGCTTTGTATAGATAACCTATAACCCCTCATACCAAAAATGAGAGAAATGATTCTTTATTTTTAAAACTCTTTCCGTATAAAAAGTAAACAACTTAGTTTAGTATTTATCAGCACTCAAAGAGAACTTCCACTCTAACGAGTTACCAAATCTCCCTCAGAGGTGACAATCCAAACTTGGTGAATGTGTTTACTTGTGTATATCAATTGCAATAGATACGTTCGAACAAGTTCTATAAATTATTTTAAACTTAACATCATTTTTATATAATAAATTTCGGGAAAACAACAGAAAAACACTTAGAAAAAATCATGTTTAAAAAATATCATAACAAAAAAATCTATCACGGCCCACAATGGACTGAATCACACAATATGCTTTTGAAAAAATCAACCAAGTACTAATGGAGTCTGCAGTCAAACACTGACAGCAGTATATGTATACATTCTTGTTTAGTATTCGGCTAGTCTATTCTCCAGGGCATTCCCGCATCCCGATATATGTTTGATACAGTTAAGCCCTAAGGTTATACACAGCTCCGAACTATAACTCCCATGTTCGTTGTAGGTTAGTTTGCCGTGGGAACTACCGTGTATCCACCTACTCGATCCCTGTCTTTAGTAAGCAAATACGAAGACACACAAGCTTATAGCAAACACGTCAATGTAAAATGCATAATTGAACCATCACCGTGCATGAGACCACTTCGCTTGTTAGTTTGTCTGTAATTGTGTCTGAAAGTCTCTTATCTGTAGCGAAGGACTGTCCTGTGATTAGAGTTTTAGAAGCCGGAGTAATTGCACAAAACGTCTCGGAGTAATGCCATCGTCCGTTTAATTTTATACTTGTGTGAGAGAGCAATATAAAATTCTTTAACAAATATTATATAAACTAAATATATATATTACCTGCGGCTTCGTCCGCATTGTATGTAACAATTACTATTATGTGGGAAGGCTGTCTGTCTGTTATTTCTGTTATTATTTTCTATACTTCAGGTACAATACTCTTTCTAGGATTAAATGTTATTTTCTGTTCCCTTGACAACTTGTGTGTTAAACTTAATGAACCACGGTAATCGATTGAGTAGTTAACAACAAACTCACATTCGCATATTTTAATATTGTATTTTTCATTTTCTCTGACTCATATGTTCTCTTTCCTACACAAATATGTTTAACAGAACTAGAAAACCTTCCCTGGATGGCATAATACCACCAAATTAATTTTAATATTACCCAATACAGTCTCTTGACAAAGAAAATACAATTTTCTATACCATACTATGTCCTAATATAATAAATGGTCTATGCCACACTAATAAGTTTCCTAATTAATTGTTATTGCTCTTGGCGATTTATTACATCTGCTGTCCACATCAAAATAGTCCCAGGACGTCTTTAGACAAAACATTTATTCCACAGTTCTCGTAATTACAAACATTACACGCTAACATATACACATTGCTCCTAATATATTTATTAAAACAATAATCACAAAACGCCTTGACCCGAAAAGTCTCTACAAGTTGATATAAACTTCTCCTTTGTTACAAGAAAATACATGGAACTTAACAAAAAGTTGAAGAAACGTACTTTATTAAAACAATAATATACTTTGAAATAAAAAGATTTATTTGCTCTTACGTCAATTTTCTTATTCATTGTTATATTGAAAATTTACTTTGTAACTTGACAATTATATAACAAATGTTTTTTGAGCAATCATTTATATTAAAATATTATAATTATTTTAGTACAATGTTATTAATAATAAATTGTATACTAGCTTTACCCACGTCTTCGTTTGCGGTGAATATGTTTTTAACATTAAAGTATCCTGATAGCTTAGGCTAATACTTATACTTATAATATCTATCAGTGTAGCTATCCGTCAGTGAGTCCTGTTACAATCGGTCCAGCTGTTGCAGAGATTAGCCGGAACAAACAGATTGACAAACGGACAAACATTTTAAAATTGTATTTTTTATGTAAGAACCATATATACTTACTTTCATACGATTTAGTAAAAATTGTTAATGTGTTAATATACGACACGCAATACTAAGCAAATCCCCAAATTCCACCTGTGTGCTAATACTTAGCTGTGAGTATATTGTTTATATTATGTAATACTAATAATACTGTGTATTTTTTCTTTAAAGTCATTTATATGTTTGTTTGTACGTTTGTTTAACATTCTTATATAATACATATTTTTTAATAATATTACATTTTAAAAATTCAAACACAATATTAAAATCTCAAATCTCATTAAAACGAAATGAAATAAGACAGACGGCCGAGGTTTGCTCAAGATTATGATTAAATTTGCTTAAGATGCCTTTATATTAAGCAGAACTTAAATATACTTAAAATATTATATATTATTATATAATTATTTCACTACAAATAAATTTTCAGAATAGGACGGCCGGTCACAAAATATAACATAAAACCTGTAAATTGCGACCAAACCAATCATCAATTCTATAAATATTTCGATCACAATTTACCAAAAACAGTTAACACTAACAATGTACACAATATTTATGAATCATGAAATTATTTTTGAATATTATATATACTTCAAAGACTCCTTTCATCGAGTGGAGATGGTCTGACGTCCGAAGATCTCAACATAAATAGCTGGAATAATAAATTATCTACAAAGAAAACAGTTGACGGAATAACTTAAAAGCATAAATAAATAGTGACAAAGTGTATTGTTTTTGTATTTTACTAAACCATCATAAGCGTGAATTATTTGACACTCCAATGTTAGGAATGAGTTATGTGTTTTCAGCGTCAGTTTATAGACGCTATAAAACGGACTTGGCTAAATTCGTAGAATTATAGCTCCAAGATATCATAGATATCGTATAAATTTTATATGGTTGTTTATTTCTATAAAAGTTTTTTGCATTTCGAATATATTTTTATAGTTTGGTATATTTTTAAAGTGTCAAAGCGGGCAACAAAATGGAAATAATATTAAATTTTCTTCCCACTGTTTTTCCGAGTATAAAAGAAAAGCGCGGAAAGCCGTGCGTTAAAAAGTATTGCGCCCACAGACAAATGGCCAATTTCCTTTCGCACGATTTCTTAACACTTTATAGCTTAAAAAAGGAAACCTAGAGAATAAGAAACTCAACAAAAACAAAGTCCCACAGTTCTGTTGCAATTTATAATCGACTTTGTTCGGAGCGGTACGAGCGGGACATGTATCTTGGTCGCAAACTTATCTAATGTACCGTAACTTTAAATTAAATAAGACATGGCACTTCTTTTCATTTAAGTGAAATATAAACCTACATTTTGTTAAAACAGTACTACTCTTATTTCATTCAGAATTTTCAAATTTATTAATTTTTTCAACAAGCAATACTCGTGACTTTCAATTAAGACATTTTTTCATTTCTCATCACATTTCTCCATTTATTTTAGTATTTATGTTCCACTCTCCACAAGTTATGGCATATAGTTCAAATCAAACATACATTTAAATACCTACGTATTTCAAAAAACTTATATACATATTTTTTTATATTTCCACACAACCGATTCTAGAAAACTCTTTCTTTCCACCCAACAAAAGATTTTTTTTATATAAAAACTAAAACCAAAAAGAAAACTAATTTAAAAATGTATACAATGTAACAGAGCGCGTCTGAGCTGCGTCATAACGTTTTTATGGTTAACGTTGTTACATTGTTAGGAATTCTCCGTTATACCGCCTGCGACTAATTGAAAGACCAACTATTACTAGGACAAACTTCTAAAGGAAACTCGAAACACTATTAGTGTACCAACTAGCCTTACACAACCTAGGATGACACACACAAAGATAGAAAATATAAGATTTTTGTTTGAATAATATTTTAGAAACCTCATTATTATTTTCTGAAAATATTCATTTTTCTGTGTACCATTTATCGCAGGGAGAAGACAATTATCTAAATATTGACTATAATGATGATTTGCAATATATTATTAACAGTTATCTTAAATAATTACAGCTCGTAGACAAATATTTCATACTAAAGCTCTGTGTACTTTGACATAATTTAAAAGTACGAGTAACGGAGTGAGGTTACGTAATAGGATTCACAAAGTGAGCCATCGCATGGGGTTTACTCGACACAAATTAGTGGTCATTAAACCATCGCCCATCGATTTTATGAGGCGGTTCTTTTGTAAATCTTTGATCTTTAGACGGCATGACATTATCCAATCCACCGAGCGCTAGGTCAAGTAGCACACGGACATCGCACGGTGAAAGGGCAGCTAGTGGGCTGTTAGCGAGCTTGTGATTGGTGGATTCTATTTCCCATTTCTGGGGTCAAACAGTGCACTTAAAATTGGATAATGAAATGGGAACTTCAAACGCACAGATGGCGCGGCGGAGTAGACGATTGAACAGACATAAGTGCTTTTAATAGCATTTTAAGAACCGGACTATGTACTTGGCAACATATATATTTGTGCAGAGACAATAAAGTATAATGAGTTCTGTACAAAGTAATTTGTCTCCTACTCATTTATGTATATATTTAGAGAAATTATTATTTATCTGTGATGTGACATTTGTTTTTTTAATTAATATTATATCCAAAACATCTATAAGTATTTAAAGATATACATTTGTTCCCTAACTTGTAGATTTACGACGTGAGATAAATCATAATTCTTATCTTTTAAAACGTTCTGATCATGAATACAGTACAATGATACACTTTCCTTATATTAGATAACTGGATTTTAGATATAATATTCCATTCTAGTAGTTAGTACATAATATAGAGGTAGCATTTATTATACAAATGAATGGATCTAAATTCTTATTTTGAATTATTTTATACCACTGAAAACTGAATTATTTTCAAACAGTATTTAACCAGAGAACAAATTTGTTTAGTCGTGTATAAAATATCTGTCAAAATACCAAATTTATTCCAAAATAAAAATTGTCTGAGGCTTGAAAAAAAACAATCACACAATCCGACAAAACAAAAAACGCCGTATCTATTTGTAGACGCCATAAAAATAAGAATTAATTTCCATTCAAATAGCAAACGGCGGTACATGACGGATAATTTTGACATTTTAATGTACCATTTACCAACCGACGATAATGTCAGCTTTTGTTTCTCAAACACCTTCCAAATTTATCGAGGTTCGTCAGAATGATTCATTGTCATGTCGTTTCGATTCATTTATTGTCACCTTTAAATCAATATAACAGCTTTTCATTGACGACTTTTATAGGTATAAATAATGTATGAAGCTTTTTAACTAAGTCTCATGCAACATTTTTTTTCTGTTTTAAGGTAAATTGAATCCGAGACATAAATATCAGATATTTTTTATACTTTTTTTACTTACTTTTGAATTTTTATACTTTTTACACTTTTAGCGAATTTTTGTGACTGGTTAGAAATATATGGAAGGTGTATCCGCTATTCATACAAAATATTCTAGTAAGTGCTCTGTTAAGAAAGACAAACATTGTGCAGAAGCAAAAAAGCATTTAGTGAAGCAGAGGTAAAAAAGAAAAGAATCAGAAGTTATAGAATGCTAAATAAATTACACTACGCGAAAACTTATGAAATAAAATATTAAATCAAATGAAATATGATGTATTTATTAGAAAGATTAACTTTCACTGTTGGTCCCCAGGTTGCACGTGAAACTCATTTTAGTGATATTTTCAGTGCGGTTTAGTGAATGACGAACGTGTTCTAAAACTTTCAATCACAAGAGACATGGACACAATGTATTCGTCTGATACGATAATAATTTTCATGTCGCCATAAAATCCTCAATTAGGACACTTTAATAAACTTATCAGATGATAACTGCATTTCTGTTAAAAGCGTTGTTTTTTTTAATCTTTTTTTAAATAAAAAAAAAGTTTTGCTTTCCTTTGAAAATGTCTTCAACATATTTAACCGTGTTAAATTTATGAATATTTTTTAACTAAATATATAATGAGGAATTTATACTGGCAGGATTTGAACCTGCGACTTTGGAATCGTCTAAACTGTGTCGTCGCTCCTCCAATTAACCTACTGTATCGCCATCTCGATGTTTATTGGCATTCTATATAAATTCACCTTCATCTTTATTTTCCTTTTCTGATAATTGACTTATAATAATTAACAATTTATGTTACTTTTTTACTTAACTTACATTCTCGAAAGTCTTATGTTTTCAGAGAGCAGTCAAGAGACCATTTCAACTAAAACAATTTTACTTTCACAGATAGTTTTAAATTTTTACAACAAGTTTGCTTTAAATTTTTGTCAATCTTTTACTTATATCCGTAACCTTTTCACGGCATATAACTTCATAGTTGAAAATAAGAAACTCTATAATTTAACAATATATGTTTTATATACTTGAACTTTATTTAATCTCTGCCGTTAATTAACCAACAATGTTATAAAATATGTATGTATAATAATAAATAAAATGTTAACATCAATGCCCTTTCTTCGATTAAGTAAGTGACGGAAATTTATTTTTGTATAAATATAAAAGTTATACAAAGTGGTTGACAACGGTATATAAAAAATATTAAGTAATACAACTATTTCCAGTTCCAGTTCTAATATAATTAAATACAATTTAATAATATATCTGTAATGTAGCAGTGAGAGACAATGAGACAGATAGCACGCAACACGAGTACGCAGACTATAAATCTTATAACTAACGGTCTCAATAATTGGTTCAAACAATGTTAACAAACTGAAACAGACGGAGATAACATTGTAACAATTAAATGCTTTAAAATAACAATTCCCGCTATTATGTTGGCAATTGATTTTATATAAGATACCTGCTAAATATCTTATTCAACGTACAGATGATTCTTGGGGATTAATAAGCGATCCGAGGTTTCGATTTCAGGTTGTCAAGTATCAATTTCGGTTGATAAACTTTGCAAAGGTATATAAAAGACCAATTCTATGTGAAATATAATTATTTCTCAACATGACAATCTCTTTCATGCCTTTCTATCATACGTCGTCTCAGTGTCATGCTTCTTCGCCATGTCATTTTTACACTCCATCCATGTATTTCGTCAGTTCTGTTTTCTTATAACAATCCACATTAATATACAAATTAATAAAATTCGACAGATATTTTCCAAATATTGTATTGCGTCTAGGGCTCCTGCTAAAAAAATAACTTTCTTAAATTATCCAATACTTGTCAATAAGTATCGTATTTGAAAGACGAGACTGTCTTTTAAAATGTTGCTAAGCAAAATTTATTTTTCTGTTGTTATTAAAATTTATTATTGCTTGTGAATATTTCATAGTACTTTATGATATATCTGTTATGAAATTATTTAAATCAACACGTTATTAAGTGAGAGATGTTTCTGGAATTTTCACTAAAACTATGGTTTCCATAGGACCTCATAAGTAAAATGTCATCAACTACTACAACATCACCTATTATTACATTACATTACTACGACTTATCTATTGCCTGCGGTTCTGTCTGCGTTGGCATAAAGCATCTTTGGAAAGGAAAACATTTTTTCCATAAAAAACCTTTTTATTTAATAATATACAGCCTATGTCCACGCTGAAGGTTCATTAAAATTGATGACTGCTTTAATTAAATCAGATAAGTGGGTGGAGATTATCTCCTACATTCAAAACACACAAACATACAAACATAACCTCTTTATAATATGATATGGTATAGATTACAAGTCTTAGCAAGTCGTTAAGAAACATTTAAATAAAAGAAGTCTTAATTTAGATATAATCGTGACAAAGTATAATGTTCGGGATTTAAGAAAGAATACATTATCTTTTAACTCGCATAAATCAATTTATCTATAAATATATACGTAACAAGCAACAAGGATTAATTTCAGAATCCTATCTATATTTATAAAGAATAGCAACAAAGAACCATTTATATTAAATTACTTTCAAAGAGGATCTCGACCGTCTTAGAGCTAAATAAATTAGCACACAAAGTTTTTTTTATACAATTAGTACACTTGGATAGAAAATCTTAAATTTCTTCTTCATAGGGTACAAAAATAATGCCTAAATATATATGCCCGAGTACGAGTGTTATTATAATATTATCTAAAATGGTATGTCATACATATGAGGACAGATATTTTGTACCTACATATATATCACATGACATCAAAAAAAATAAAATCTTTATTGAAAGTAAGTTTTATAAGGTCTATTTTGTTCCTTTTATAAGTCATACTTAAACCTAAATTACATTTACAATAAACGTTGTAATAGGCTGGCAGTTTTAAATACTCCATACAAGCAGTGTGATCTGAACTTGTAGTTCAAAACGAAATTTAACATTAACAATATTTATGAATGAATTACCGCATGTAGGTCAGTGAGTGTACGTATCATGGCGGACGGCGGCGCTGACGGAGTTATGAATTCTGATATAAAAACAACACGTGCTCGCAAATTTATTGCAACCTTTCAAAAGTACTAACCTGCGTGCATTGAAGGCTTTTAATTATAAATATGTGTTTTGGTGAAACAATTTTAGTTTTGTTACGAAATTTGAAAAAATAATTTGATCATTAAAATGAAATTATTACATTCCAAAACAATAATTTAACAAATTCCTACTATATTTTAGTATGAAAGATATTTTAGAAGTATATTTACTTATGTAATGAAAATAAGAGGCATAAAAAGAGATAATTTTCGAATCAAATATCAATCTTAGTATGAAATATAATATTATAAAAAGTATTTTTACCATACAAACAAAATAAAGGAAAAAGAAGACAATAACTTTGTCAAATTAGCATACCTTGCTGCATTGGTTTCGGTACCGTAAAGAATCTTGTTGTGTTTAAAAAAAATAAAAAATATCTCTTCAATATACATGGAATAGTGTTTTATTGAGTGACATATTTCAACAGCTTTCGATATTCATATTTGATAGTGTAAATATTTTTTGTTCATTTGATTCGTTACAAAAAATCTATTCAATTCGGATATTGCAAATATTAAGCTTTGCGAGTTCCGCGTCACTGGACAAATTGCCTGCATCGGGGAATATGCTTTTATTGAGATTCAATTAAATATGTCAATCAAATTTTATGTAAAAATAAACAAATATAAAAGAAATTAGTATTTTTTTTTGTATGTCTCTGCTGTTAGCTCTACTGGACCTGACAGCGTCACCGTTAAAGTGAACGAGTGCAGCGCCCTCCCTCGAAAAAAGGGGGGCTTGAAGGACCCCAGCGGAACGCCCGTCCGCCCGTGAGTTTTTGTGTGGTGTTTACGTAGCGTTTCCTAACGTAATCGTCATCGGGGTCGAAGAATATCGTCTTGGGTCTTCTCTTACTGACTTTAGGAGTCTTACGGGTTGAAAACAGGGCCGTACGTTGCTTAAAATAATAACAAAAGAAAAGTAGTTGATTTTTATATTAATTACTACATATTTGAATGTTGTCTGAAAAAAGGATATAAATAATGTACAAATTATACAAATAATTTCATTTCTCCTAATAATATTTAAATATATTATATTTTATTCTCCATCAAATTGCTATCAAATCACTTTATTATTATTATTATTTAATTTATGCATAATCATAATTTATGTATATGTTGTGCAATAATGTGTATGAGATAATAGTTTGTAATTTCTTTAATATTAGTTAGATTTGTTTACTTTAAATGTGAAACATTTCTATATTGTATTGCTTCTTAAAATAATTATATATTACATTATATATATAAATACAAACCCTCAAACAATATTAAATATTTCAGTGTAAACAGACAGAGAGTAAATAGTTGTTTGTTTGCATAACAGACCTAGACCTTAACTCGGTCTGATCGTGTAATTTTAACTCAACATTCAACAAACAGGTTGTGGTCCGTCAGTTACAAGTTGCAATTCGGTTTCAAACGTTATGCAATGCGGTTTGCAAGTTGTAAATTCCATACAAATGTTTCAGTTATGTTTACTGCTCTGGGTTTAGTATTTCTATGTATAGACCGTTTGTTAACTGTCAAAATACTTGATTGTTAACTTTATTATGTCATATTATTGTTATTAAGTTTTTTTGTCGCATTATTGAAGTATGCGGTAAACAAGAGTTTCTCTTTAATTATTACTTTTAGTGACATTGATTGTGGTATAGCAAGTAGAAAATCAAATTACACACATACAAATAAAACAGTTAAACAAAAGAAACAATATATTGTACTTCTACACGAAATATAGGTGTACTTAATAAACCTTTTTTTATATAAATAAGAATAGTGTATTTGGGTACACAGTCCGGAATCGTTTATAAACATGTCAAGCCATGGTTAGTTTATTTAAACATCATTAAATATTAGTAGCGCGTTGTAAATTGAGTTTCAGCTTGATTTGATAATAAGGATTTATTTGTCCGCCATGATCATTAAGAGATAACATACTAAAACACTATTAAACAACCTCAAAGCATGGGATACGGGATATTTGCATAGAAATTAACCGTCCGGTCACCTAACCGACTTTTCACACAGAATAAATAACTCGGTCGGGGCCACTGGCGTTAGGGCTCGGACAACCTAATTTGGATTAGATTTTTCTACACCGACAATTCGGTTCCGAATATTTTATTTAAGACCAATAATTTTTCTACAAAAATGTAATCTTGAAAATGGTTACAGTATGGAATATATATATATATATATATATATATATATATATATATATATATATATTTACGTTGATTGTACAGCCCCTCACAGAATATCAACGCATAGTGTTTACTGAAGGCAAACGAAAAATAACACAGCAGCTCCACTCTAAAATTTGGACTTCTGCAACATCCGGGAATTGCATTCCAACCTTATCGCCGTCACCTTACGCCTTCCATTAGCACTCAGTTACGGCACAGCCAGCCTTGTTTGTTGTTTTTGACGGAAACGCAAATATCTCAATCTAGCGACACAGCCTACCTCTCATACACAGTTTATAAACTTGACTTGTACCACACGTCGTGATATCTGTATTCGTAAAGGTGGATTTGCTACCGTCACCTTTAGATTTTTGAAGGTCGAGCCTGGCTGCGCGTAGACATGGACGATCATATCAGAATCTAAAGGCCCGATAGTGGTAATGCAGAAACAGACTAACTCTTGGACCACGTCCGGGCGAAGATTGACGACCTGCTTTCACAGACTCCCTCCGTCGAAGTCGTAGTCCTCGGGATTTTAACGCGCACAATCCAGATTGGCTAGGGTCACGTGCCACCGACTACATGGGAAGATCTGTGTTTAACTTTGTTTTGTGTTTGTGTTTAACTTTACCGGACGTAGACAGCAAAATGCCCACACACATCCCGGGAAATAGCAGGTCACTGTAGAGGCTTCCCAAGAGTCCTCAGATTATTGCTTGGTACGGAGTGTAGTGCCTATTCAACTTCCGCCTTGCACAAGACTTGCGATCCAATGCATATCAGCAAAGATAGCATAATGCATATCACTACAAGTCAACAGATTACGATGGAATGCGGTCCTTTTTTGAATCTTACCCATGGGTACCGGTTTGTTACCTTTTCAATAATCACCGTTACTGCGCTGCATCTACAACTAATATGATACAGGACATGGATCTATTTATATCAAGCTCTGTTGTACCGCTTGGCTTGATGCGTTTGTAAGGGCTGCAGCAGCTGGCAAATGGAAGATTAATAAATATTGGACAAATGCGTTAGTCACTAAGGATCCGAACTGTAGAATTCTCAATAGGAAATGTAACCGTGCCTTCAGATTCTTCTAACGGCAAATCGCGAGAACAAAGTTTCAACATATCAAAATTGGGAATCAGCTGGCACGGCCGCTTGGCACGCGCAAGTTCTGAGCGCTTTCAAAATCCGCTCTGGTAAACTTTTGATAACCGTCTCTACCGCCATGGCACAAGGAGAATTACTATCTGGCCCACACGCCAAAAGAGAAAGTCCATCTCTTGAGCACTCTTTTTGCCTCATACTCGACTTTGGATGGCCAAGATAAGACACACCGACTACCATTCTGCGGAGTCAGAGCTAAAAGCCGTAAATAGTTTTTTGGCAAAAAAATATCCGAAAGCTTCTATTTTCTTTGGACGTTCGTAAGTTGAATAAGCCAGATGGCATTTCGCAAAAGTGCTTCTATATCGATACTCTTACCTTAAGTCTTGATATCATGGAAGTGTGCCCTTGTCCGTCCGATTCCTAAAAAAGACCATAGCTCAGACCCAGCTAACTACAGACCTATCACCATTACCTCTTTTCTCTCCAAAATAATGGAAACCAACATCGGCAATATGATCTACGTCATGGTCGATCGGTTTGTAATCTTCTGTTGTATCTTACACACCGTTGGGCAGCGATTATTTAGAGCAAGAAAGAAGGTCTGGCAGTTAATCAGAATATGGCGAAAGCCTTTGGGGGACAAGGGTCTTGTTTAGAAGCTTCCTTCCTATGGGCTTCCCGAGAGTTTATGCTATTGGATCCAGCTTTCTCACTGGGCGAAATATACAGGTCGTTCTCGACGGTTTGCTCCGACCTAAAGCCCATGATCGCTAGTATACCCCAAAGCTGCTTGGTATCTCCAACTCTGTTCTAACTGCACATAGAAGACATGTTGGATATTTCCAAAATAATTTGTTATGCAGATGACAGCACTTGGAATGCGCTATATTTCGGCCGTGCAGTTACCATCCCTACCACTTCAACTGTGCCGTTTCCAAAGGCCCTTCTTTCACATAGAACTAAGATTTGAAACAAACTTCCTTCGGCAGTATTTCCGAATCGATATGGCATAGATATCTTCAAAAATGACTTATACTCCCATTTCCGAAGCCGACTTCACTTTTGTGATTCGCGGGATGTTGCTAGAGCTCATGGACGACGGTAATTACGTACCAACAGTAACTAAGTACTAAGTACTCTTGTTAAATTAAGAAAACAAAATAATTATGCACAACTTTCAACGAATATTTTTTTTTTCTGATTTTTTTCTGTCCTTCAAGGAATGTAACTGGCACAGATTCAATTCATTCCATCGCAAAATATCCTCTACGGTAGTGTTGAAGGAGAAAGAAGGAAGTATTTTTTACGTTGTTTTTGAGTATACAGCATTTGACCGGTCTGCTTCATAGGAGTACTTGTGAGGAACATCCAAAATAGTATTTGTGGATAATTCGTTGTGCATAACATAGACGTATAACAAATTTAGTCAGAGGTGACTGGCTTAGTATTAATAACAAAAACTGACTGGACTAAGGCCAACTTAATATAAATTTATACTGCAACCCGGTAAAACTTAATTACTTATAACATACTCGTACTACAAAGCCTTGAATATATAAGGTTATTGCTCCTATTAGTTCATGTTGTTTAAAAAATAAAAAGATAGGCTTATGCTAAAAAGCATTCTCTTCCAGACAACCTTTATTTTTGAAATGTCTATATTTCTGTAAAGATAATATAAAAACATCAAGACACATATTGTAATTTATACTCCTCTGGAACCGTGCAACTAGAGTTTGACGTTTCACTAAAACTGTAAATAAATGAAATAAAAATAACTTTGACGTTGATTTCTTTTCACAGTTTGTATACTCATCTTTATCCAGACTGGTTAAGAAACCTGTAAAGATTGCGGGTTCAAAATAGCTTTATAAATACAGAATTGATCTTTTTTAAATAGGTTTACTGACTTTCATAGCATTTAAGAGCTTATGAAATTTAGGGCCTTAATTACGTAGTTTCTGAGAAATAAATATTTTCGTAGTTTAGAGTTTTGATTGAATTGATCAATTAAGATCACAAAAGAATCAAACAAGAAATAAAGTTTATTCAAGAATGAAAGTTAAAATATATAATTTATATAAAAAAGACAAATATAACAGGAAAAATTCGGTTTATAAGGCACATTTTTGTAAAGGTAGCAGTGTGAATAGCTCTTAAAGCAATATGCCGCGTCACTTCATGAGTGACAGCGTATGCAATTATACACGTGGCATGTCTAGTGTGTCCTTGTACGAGTATATTGGGGTCAGATATAATCAGAGATTCAAATGACTAAAGTTAAGATTAATTGTCACAATAAGGTGTTTATACAAGGAAATAAACTATGAATAGAGTGTAATATACTATGAATACGGTTTTTGGTATAAGATAAGCTATTTATAATAATAAAGAAAAATTAATTTAAAATTAGTAAATCTAAATTAAACGTCTCATGGCAGCGCGGAAAAACGACGGCGTTTGAAAATGGAAAATAAAATCTTTTTAATTTAACGGAGTGTCCTCAAAGATTCATTAGAGGCCTGACGAAGTGCTGACTGCGCTGTTTGAAGTTTCAAGTGTACTGATGTTTTTATACAAAACGCTCAGGGAGTCCAGGATAAATCTTTTATAGGGAAATATTTAATAACGTTGGTTAGTAGAATTGTCTGATTGTTGCAACTTTGGACGACTTCAAAGATATTTAGAAAAGGATTTAATCATTCTCTTTTGTGGAGGGTTGTAATTACTTCGCGGTATAATTTGCTTTAATGTTGTTTAAAAATAGAATTTGATTTCTGAATTTAATTTATTATAAATAAAATTGAAGTGTCCGTTTGTAATTCCAAATTTTCCAGCTTTTCACTAAATGCATTTGAAAATATACAATACTTATATAAAAAAACATTTTTTTCGTTACGTCTGGACCAATTTTAACAGGACTTTTACTAGCGGATCGCTAATGTTACAGGGAATAACTTGGCTACTTTTATAAAAAACATATTCAAACAAAGTCATGGGCACAGCTAGTTCATATACAAGTGTTTAATGCATCACAATCGCAACATCGTCAATCAAAAGATTGTATTTATGATACGGTCCTTCATTTATTGAAATTACTCTTTTATTGGTTCCTTTTAGATTTAAAGGATAAGTGAATGTTTTTTATTTTACGTTAATAGAAATGTTTTACAAGTAACATCGATTATCGATATCGATAAAAAAGATTTAATTTTTTTTTGGGTAATTTTTATTTTAAATTTAATATAAAAAAGTGAAAATACTTTAACGTACGTTATAAAAACCGAAACGAAAATATTTTTTTTATATAAAATTAGCAAATAATATTTTTTTATAACAAAAATGTATACAAACAGTTAATTATACATTAAATTGTATAATATAATAAATAAATAAATTATTTCTTTAATTGAAAATCTTTATAACAATAACAATTTAATGATTAAATATAATTAATAATTAATAAGGCCATAATTACAGTCTGTCTGTAAATAGCGTCACGATCCAACGAATGTAATATTAATTTAATGACACATTATGAGATTTACGTGAGATATTCTTAACAAGGAGGAGGCTTTAAAAATATACCTTATTAGGTTTTGTGTGTGTTTGTATCAATTTGTTACATGTGTGGACGACAGCGGAATATCAAATTACAAAATGGCAAATGTATTTTGATCAAATACTTACTTAACAATTCATTAATGAAATTACAAGTTTGCTAATTTGTTATTATCAAATACTTAACGATTCTTTAAAACAAAATATAATAATCGCTATTACTCACAGTCATTCATTCACAAAATTACTTTTGAATAAATGTAGTTACATAAAAAATAAATGAAGACACATAATGAATTAAATGAAATAAAATACAGTATGTTCATTCGTATATATTTAACACGACTGCTTGTTAATAGGATAGAAAGGATAGGATTGGTATTACGGTGCATTGCGTGACGTCACTAAAAATCCTTTAAGCTTAACAAGCTTTATACGTATTGTGATGCACTAATAAACAACATTTACATATAATAGACACACCCTGGATATCAATGAAGGGATACCAAGGGCCATATAAAGGGCTATTAAGTTATTTTGTGTAATATATATGTATGCTATGTAGCTGTCAGTATGTAGCTGTCAGCGTCTGCTCCTTCATGAAATGTTTTATCTATTATTATTAACATCGGCATCTATTGGAAACTTATTAATTGAAGTTAATAACCCTTATTTTAAAATTTTGATTTAAAAAAAATATATTATTAATAGAGAAAAAAAATATCCCATCTTTTAAATTGTTCCAAACAATAGATATCTTCAAAATTTAATTGAAAAATATTCAATGTAGTAATTTCGATGATTAGCGCAAACGAACATCGCTACACGATTTTAATATATAAAGATATACATACAAAAACGATTCAGTAATAACACGTATAATTAAAGATAAGATAACAAGTATAATTGAAAATAAGATAATAATTAGAAAGCATATCTAACTAACAAGGAAACGAGCTTCTCCGTGGATAATTTATACAACAAAATATATAAAAACAACTACAGTTTAGTTATTTTCTTTTCACTATTTCGATGTTCCTTATCTTTACCGTTTCTCAATCAATTGTTAATTTTATATTTCTTTAAAAGAAATTTAAAGCAAAATGTCACCAAAAAACCGGCCAAAACTAAACTTTCTTTTTGTTGACAAGAACCGATTGATTAGCAATAAAATTAACGCTCGGTTGAAGAATCAGTCTTGTGTGACTCGTGAGAATTCTTCAGCACCCCGAAATATCTCCTTCAAGTTGTGACGGGGTCAATGCACTCCGTGTCCACTGCCATCGGATATGTATCGATTACATTATAATTAGTTTAGTAAAAGATATTGTCTTTTTTATCGATAGTCATAAATTTTCATTATTTGAACTAACAAAAAATATAAAAAGATATATCACTATTATTAATAAATCTTTACTATTTTGTATTAATCTTTTACTAATATATAAATTTACCATTCGTTAATAGTATTTATGTAATATTATATTAATATTGTATTTACTACCTACGTACGTCATTTAATGACAATGGACCCGTGCAGAAAGATATTTAAAGCTTAAAGCTTAGTCGTAATTAGCAAAAGTTAGTTACAAGTTCGATACAAAGTAATGTTAACTATAATCATAAACCTTTTATGGTGTAACTTTGAATTACACTAGTACAATGTAAAAAATTACAATTATAGACATTATTTTAAAGTAAGTTTATATAAATAAAAAAAATAATTAATCCACTTTGAGGTTTAGATTAAGAGTAGCAGAAAGTAAATAGTAATTAAAGTAACAAAACATTGTCTCAGAGATATAACAAAGGAGTTTCCTACTTTATAAGATATCTAAGCTAAGTTCTCTTAATGCATTCCTGTTAATTAGTATAACTTAAAACTAAGGACTTTTATTAGGAAATAATTTTTCCACCGCATTAACAAGATGGTTGAATGAATTACATTTTCAAGTCAATTAACTTTATTAACGTGAATTATTTAGTTAATTTAACGTCAACTAGTAAATATGAAATTGCAATAATATTACTGCCGTATACAAAATATGTAAAAAAAATTAACAATATATAATTTATGTCTAAAAATATTAAAATTATTAGAAATAAATGTTTATCAAATTATTTTTTTTATTTAAATAATTTTATAAACGATTAATCGAATACATTAGAATCGTCGCTTTGACTGTTGCGACACGGTAGCTCAGTTGGCAGTGACGGATGATTCTTCCAAAGTCACAGGTTCGAGTCTTCACGTATTGATAATTTTTTCATATATATTTTTATTATATACGTATATTACGTATTATTATATAAATTAACTAAACGTTTAATACTTTTTTACAATAATATTTAAAAAACCATATACTATAAAGAAAAAAAGTCATAAAACATATAATTGTTAAGTTAATACATATTATTCATAAAGACAGTTTAATTAAACTTAGTACGAGTATATTTGGTGTATAACAAGAAACGTTCTCATCAAATTCCGTTGGTTCTCCGTTTTCAAGATTATAACAGCGTGAGCGCCCCAAATATTAAATGGAAACTTTGCGAGCAAGCAAGTAAGCATAACAGCGGTTGTAGAACCGACGTTAAATTTAACGCAAATGTAACCGGCTCGCTCAACAGCGGGGCAGCGGGGCAATGTTGGTCAATTTACTTACACTTAACTCTTTAATTATGATAAAAGTTTTCATTGTGCATTATGTTATTTATTTTATTTTATAATATATCAATATATATTTACTGTTGTATTCTAAACGTAATGTCAAAACTTATTCCATGTTAGACATGTTTGTGTGTTGCAAAATGGCGTCCGAGTAGCCATTTTGTTCTGACTCAACCATTCCAAGCAATTAGACGTAACAAGGACGAAGATAAACTAATAAGGATATCCAAATTACGAAAATCATGTTTCATCTACCTACATAATGTTTTATCTGCTTGGAAAGTCTTGTTGTGATATTGTATTTTATATGTAATATTTGAACATGTGCGTTATTTTTATTAAATCATCTAGTTTCGCTGGGGTCTTTATTTATACATATAAATAAAGTGTCTGTTTGTTATTCCAAATTAACAGCTTTTCACTAAATACGTATGACTATACAGTATATAAAAAATCTATTTTGTAAAATTTTTGTCTGACTTTTTGTTCCGACAAATCTTTTAAACGGCTCGACCGATTTCAATATAGTAACTTAGACTACTTTTATTTAAAAAATCATGTTACGCACGAACGAAGTAGTATTATACTCATTAGTCTTAAATTGTGGATCTTGAAACGAAATAAATATAATTTCATTTTTGAATATTTTTATTAACATAAGGCAATGAAATACCGACATTGTACACAAATTCCATTGTTTCTTCTCAAATATATATAAAATTGTCAATGTGGGATAATACAGCTTAATAATATTGAAATAAATACTATAATCGTTTGAGATGCTTGAAAATTTTTCAAATAAACAAATATAAGTAAAAATGCATCTTGAACAGCTTACAACTTGTGGTGTATTTGTATGCTGGACTCAGAGTCGTTTGAAAACTTTGAAAGGTCTTAAGATATATTAGACAACAAACCTACATAGAATGAACTATGATCTGAATGTTTTTAGTATTCAGCGGCACTGTGGCATTGAATAATGGTACTAAAAGTATTACGTAATTACTTCTGATACATTTTCACTCTATTCCGACGCAATAATAAGTAAAAACTAGTCACCATATGGCCGACATTCAACCACGATTTAAAGTTCAGTAATATAATTTGAATTTTTGTTTGGAAATCATACATGTCTATAATCATTGCATTTTTTTTAACCTTAATCTGTTATGTCAGTGACAATCTTCACGTCAAATTATATTTGACATTGACAGTAGCAACAACAATTAATATTAAACTGATTTATATGTTAATTTAATATTCATAATTCATTATTTGTGTTAATATTAACTTTATGCATTTATAATTATATAAATGTGCCAAACTTTATGCATTATACCCATATAATTTTAGTGAAAATATATTTATTACGTATGAGTGTTACTAGGTTAGAATATTATAAAGCGGACGCATACAGTGTATACTAATATAATTATGTGTAATTATAAAATAACGACGATTTACTGTTAAAGTGCTTTCTTTTCCAAATGTTATCTCGGCGGAAACATTAATAAACCTGCTTTTAGTTTTTTTTTATTAATCTCACTTGCTCAACCATTTTATATCTAATTCATTTGAATTAAGATACAAATTCCCTTAAACATTTTAATATTTAAATCATGTAAACTTAATTGCATTGATAAAAATGTGCTTACACAGAAAGAAATATTTTATTTGCTGATAAAATTTTAACAAAGATAAATAATGTTAATTAAACTACTTTAAATGTAATCAATTTAAACTCCACTTCCTTGATTAATATAAATGATTATTGATAGCAATAGCCTTTACATTTACAATAAAAACGATCTGTGATAAGTATTTTTTTTAACTTTATACTTTATGTGCTCTATCACAGATACATTTTATACAATCGATATTAGAGACATTATGAGAAACGAGGGAATGACGTCATCAATTCTCTTTATAGGCACTTTTCTACATCATGACTATCTCTCGTCGGGGGGACGTTAAATTTTATGAGGCTGACTCATTTGAGCTACTATTGCTCATTTACAATGATAAAATCCAATATCTCCGAGGCGACTTTCTGGATCGCAACCTTTACATGGAAATTATGTTCGTGTAACGATTTCATAAACACATTACATATATGTATTTCTTATCAAAAACATGTTTAATTTAATTAAATATAAGATAAAACATCGGTATTATAAAGAAAAGTTATAATAGGTAATAAATCGTTATATAAGGCCGCGTTCACACTCACTTATACCATTGCAATATTGCAATATTGCAATGTAGCCTTGACAATTAATAACAGTATGTGGCGCTGATACCGGCGCTATGAAATATTGCAAAGTTCAATCAAATCCAATTAGTGTGAGGAATTCTCAATTGCAGAATGTTTCTTGTTTAGTTTCTAAATCTAATTTGTCACCTGGATCCGTTTATTTATATATGGATATAATAGTAGAAATACGTGTTCATATTTTTTAAGTAATCCCTCCGTTTTATGTAACACCTGGAAACGATATTGTATATATCTAATTAGATCACAGATTATAATTATCTATAAAAAAAATTCGTAGTGTTATTCAATAGTATTATTATGGTATAAAATTTGAAAAATGCCGACTGTTCCAGTCGCAGTTTTTAATTTTCCCCTGGAGGAGACGCAAGGAACATTTCACTAAAACTATCCTTTTCACACTGAATCAAACGTCAATAGTAATGGTCCGCCATTTTAAAAAAATAAATAAAAAACTTTATTTATGTATATTAAAATATTGTTAATTTAGTTTTGGGATGAAATTTTTTAATTCCCACAGTTTTTTTAATTTCACAATTAAAATTTTAATCAAAGTCACATATATACATGTATATATATAATATTTTCATTCCAAGAAGAAAGATCCCATCCCAAAACAATGAAAACCACAGTTAATACGAGGGAAATGACATAAAAATGTCAGTGAAAATTTTAGCACCGCAATGGCTTTGAGAGTTTGGGTCGTAAATCTGTCTGATAATGTATTATATTATATTTAGTAAAATATTATTACATTATGGGATGATTTTAACCAAGTGTGCTCTCAATAAAGTCACCACGTAATTGACAAACTGGAGTATATATTTTTGACACATATTTTGTTTTTATTACATTTTTCCTTATTAAATTTATTTATTTATATCATCTTACTATAACCGTACTAGGTCTAGTGCAGACCAAACCGCGAATAAAAGCTTGTAAATAAATGTATAATTTAAAAATAAAAGTTTCAACACATTCCGTAAACAACAAACGGAGTAAAGTCAAAGGATAAAATTTAAGAAGGTTTCTTGCCACAAGCCACAGAGTTTTATCTGTCGTGGGCGCAGTGAGCGACTCAGCCCTAATCCTAATTAATTAGAAGGGATATTGTGGTCGTTACACAAACCAGACACGGAAAAATATAATCTATTCACTTCTATTAAAGGGTCATTTCAATACAACGTCATGCGTAGGTCACTACAGTGACTTAAATACAAATAAAGCATGATGAATGAAAAAGTAATTTTATATTAAAAACATTATTGTTAAATAATTAATAAATATACATTTCATAATAATTTATTGATGAGTATTTCCAAATACAGAAGCGATAAATTAAATATTTACAAAAAAACACCATTACGACCGATATTTAGAAATAAATCAAAAGTCATTTTACGACATCATATTTATATGGTATTTACGTTTCCGAACGTAACATAATTAAACAAAATGGCGGCGTGTACACAGGCGGTTGTTGCTAATCTTTTTGTCTATATCTAAAAGCAATTACGGGATATTGTTATGGTATCCGAAGCACTGTAATTAGAGGCAGCTGACTCCGGAAACGGCAAAAACAGAAACTCGTTAATAGCATATAACAACTTATATACCGCTAATTATGTGATGCCTCCACATATACTTTATATATCATTATAACACTCAAAATTATTACACGTTATGAAAATATAATTAAATTAATTTAAAAGTTTCATAGCAATGTTTTTCATTTCATTTAGTATTAAAATAACATTCAAATATTATTTATTGGTTATCGCATGTTTTAAAAAGGAGTGAAAGGAGAGTCACGGAGTCATAAGAAACAAAGTGGGTATTTGGATTATTAACCATTATTATTAGAGTATTGAATTACTTATAATATGAGAATAAATAACACCCGCATGTAACAAAGAAGCAAAACATGACACCAGTAATTACAATACCATTAGCTATGAAAATATTGTTTTAATTTTAAAGACAAAAACATTCTTGCATAATCTCATCCGAAACCTGTTTTGGATGTTTCAAACGGTCTGTATCATTGAAGCGAGATTCTGTTTTTATCAAAACCGCTTAATATATTTCCGGGGTCATTGAACTGCGAGTCCGCCCACGCTATTGCCTAAGTCAATATGCACCGAAGCATTGTTTATACTTTACGGTTCTCTGTGCGATTTTGTATGTTTACAAAATTATTAAAAGCCATTTAAAACTAAGTAAAAGTGCCCACTTAGTACTAAGCGACAAATATAAATATTTATCGATATTTAAATCAATTTTCACAAAAAAACGATTTTTATTAATGAATATTTTATTTACATTCCAAGATAATATTCATCAAGATCAAGATAACTTTCATAATGAATAAATAGAGTAGTTCCTTATAAGTTACGTTTCTTACCTTCACATTAGAGGGCGCCTCTGATAAAGAAGTAATTAGACATCCTGAATATATGGATATTGATAAAAATAAAAAAATAACTAAAACAGACATTTTTTGTAACAACTTTCTTGTTTAGTTAAAAATATAAGTGTTTTTCTTATACGTCTTATTGTATTACCAGTGAGTCACGTTCTCGTATCAACTCGATTGTGTCACTGATATAAACATCAATGTTATGATCGATAACGGATGTGTCGCATCGATGTTTACAAATCGATTAAATGACTTATTATTTATAGTTTCAGATTATCTTGTAAGCTGGATGGCAGTGGAGCTTAATGATTAAAGTTAAGCGCGATCTATCACGCCTAAAATAACTTTTATATTGCTTTCCCGGGTCTTTTATGAGAAAACTTCCATCTTATAAAAATACATAAGTTCGCGTATAAACTGTCAACGACAACACCAAAAAATACAATATAATAAAAATACGTATTTGTTTTTTGGTATATTCCCGTGAATCCTTTGAGGGTACATATAATTAAAAACAATTATAATGAATCATTTTAATAAGTATTTCTAAAATGAATCATACTTATATTTTTTATATTTCAAACCTTAGTGCATTGTGTTAAAGTACATTGAGAACTAAGATACTCAGATATAAACGGTGGTTCCGCGGGAGGTCACGCGATCAGTGGCAATACCTTACCTGTCCCTAATGACAAACAAACAAATTTCACCCCAGCAATCATATTTTTGTCCCTGTCGTACCCATCTAAAACGAGAGGGACGGATGATGTTCGTTTTGAACATATTTTGACAACAGCTGTAGCCATTCTATTGATTCCACATGAGCAATATTGTTCTCATAAACATTGTGGTTATAAAAGGAATACCCTTTTATAACCACAATGCACCAACAAAAACTACAAGATATTGCAATTATATAATAAGAACCACCCTTTGATGGAAGCACTATAACATATCTGAGATTTTCCGATCGAAAATACACTATTGTTTGGATAGCATCAGCATCAGTGTAAATGAACTGTCATAACTGTGTTCCAGGCCATTAGTACGGATAACCGTCTCTTGACGCCGGGCCCGCCGGGACCTGGCTGGCTGCCAGCGTACACCTAAACACCGGAAAAATCATTTAGTACCGCAATTATTCCGTATATTGGAGTATTGCCGTAAATCGAAATGGAAGTGTACGATAATCCGATAACAATTCCAAATTGATCTGGGATCGGCATCACTTCCAAAGTACTTATCTCACTTTTACAATGGTATATCTGATCAATTTATAACATAAAACTTTTTATTGTAAAATACTAAAATTTTATGATCTTGTCATGACATTCATATGACATTCCTGTGACGTCACTGTAATTACGTATGCATAACGATAATTGATAAAAAAAAATCTTAAAGGCACTACGTTTTAATAATAGGCTAAGAAAATTGGCTCCCGAAAAAGTATTGAACAAAAATGGTCTATAACTGTGGTCCTTAAGGACTATATAATCACTATACCTTTATCAAAAAATAAGTCAACCCTTTACACTGATAATACATATAATTTTAAAAAGTAAATTAAAAGTCTTATTTAATTAAAATGTTATTCACAGAATTGGTTTTGAATTGAATTTCATAAGACACAAATAATGTGTAATTAGAGGTTATATTTATAATATTTCTTTATTTAATATTTTTATATAAAATGAACGAACTCAGTTGAATAATTCAATACAGTGATACCTTTATTGAAATTCAATTCCATTGTGAAGATCGATCGCAGCACATGCGACCAATACCTTGTAGGAATCCCGTAAGTGGAAACTCACTGAAGCAAAATCTTTGGTACGTTATTGAGGAAATTCTTTAAACAATTAACTCTGGCTCATATCGCAATTAATTACACATCAAAATCAAAATAGATAACTAAAAGAGTTTCAGTGCAATATCATAAATCACTAAAAAAATTCAGTTATCACCAATAAATCGTTTAAATAAAATATTAAATTCTTCTTTTCTCAATCGCCTGCAGTCAAGTCCTCCTTGAGGACTATTGATTCGGAGACAGATGCTACCCACTGCCTTCAACTGGCTAATTTCAACTACACTTCGCGAAACTAAGACCATTACTTCGCAGATGGCACGAAATCTATATTAAAGATTCTATAAACTTACTGAAGCTTTAATCTAGGAATTGTTTCAATCGAATCTTAATTTGGTAACTTTCAGATACTTTATACTAAGATATATTCTTCTAATTTACTAAGCGTATTACCTCTTTGTAAAATTACAGTAGAATATAATCTAATATCGAAATACAAACATAAAATGAAGAGAAACAATGATACAATATACAGACCGCAAGCGTCGCGATGCGGCTTCGTATTACAAAAACGAAGAGTGGCTCTTTAATTAGCACACGTTCTAACCATTCTACTCACATTCAGAATAGCTCAGACAGCTCAGCCAGCTCAGACAGTGCACTAACACTGCCTGAGCACGAGGCGACTGGACCGTGAACGTCGCGACTTGGAAACTAATGTCGGTGACGTTCTGTTTTAACTCGTCCATGTGAAATAGATATCATTGTTATAACTTGTTATTCTCGTTGGAGATAAATGTGGAGAGAATGTTAAGTTGCGTCAGATTTATCTTTAAAGATAAAGTGTTATTATGTAATTCTTACTATTACCAATATTATATAAATATCAAATTATTAAGTACTCTTAGTGTAGAACAGATAATATAGATTTCACAGTTAATTACAACAATGAAACTCAGCAGCCATTTTGAACGTGCTAAATGGTTTAAGTAACGAACACACACACACACACACACACACACACACACACACAATTAACGAGTCCTTAAGACGCTCCCTTTATTTGTAACAGGGACGTTTAAGTGACTGAATTAGTATTCTTGATCGTTTCTCTAATTGGCTGTCAGTGTTAATTGTCGTAATGTCCTCTTCAAATGAAATTTTGCTTTCATTTCACAGCAAAAGCTAACAAGAATCGTCGGGAATAAAATTTAAAAGGTAAATCATAAATCTTAGTACACCGTTTGAGTTCCATTGCCTGGAGCCCGGCAAGACATAGAATGTATTTTTTACCTTACTTATTAAAAATTGCGGTTGTTTATTCATTTTTAACTTAATGCGTAAATTTATTTAAATTAGTAAACTGTCATTACATCCAGAACTTTCTAGGACATGGAAGTAGACAAATAATAGAACTCAAAACAAATTACTTTAAAAAACTTACTTTACCAATGTCACTAAATAATATTCAAATATATATGTAATTATTATTTTAACACAATAATCAATTCCATCCTTTGTTCCGTGCGCAATTGTGAAGCAAAAACCTAACAATTGAAGCCTTTAAAACCTATAAATCTATGAATCGCGCTTTTGTATTTAGTATGGCTGCATGTAAAGGTTGCAGAGTATTAGCATCACGATATAGTTTAAAAACAACAAAAATAATGCTTCTAATATAACTACTACTCTACTCTGTGTTATGATGCGTTAATCATATTGACATATCTCTACCTAAATAACAAGTTTCATCAAAAAAATACCTTTCCAAACTATCCACCCCCATAATTTATAGTTGGAAGGAATTCTGTTATTAGAAAAGTTTGCAAACAATGTACTAGGAAAATAAGTGACGCGTACAGCCTTGATATAGAGTTTTGTATTTCATGAATTATTTAAAGTTATATCATGTTTCGTAAAGATCATACATATAAATAATATTCTATGTTATTTTATTATATAATTAATGATAACAGCAAGAAAGTAAATTGCAAATGACAACAGGAAAATAACGGCGTTAGAAGTTTTGGAAGTCCTAAGTACGGGTCATGTGTATTTATACAACTTTATTCTATTCTCACTTAAAATTATTTCAATATTACTTTTAAATTTCTCTGAATCTTTCAAAAGTAACCGTTTTTGTAAATTCATCTATAAACAGTTATTTCTGAGAGGTGAATGTACTTCTACCAACAAATTAAAGTATATAATATAGTACATAAAGTCACAGTTACTACCACATGACACACACGGATCATAAAAACTTATGTTTTTCCGCTTGGTACGCTTGACATGTGTCATGAATCTGCATTATCAATTGATAACTCTAAAGTAACTGAGTAGTAGTGAGGTGACGTGTGTAAGAGAGTTGGATGGACAATCCTAGGGCATGATTAAATGCTATTAGCTCATAACGAAATGAAGTCTTGAAGATGCTAAAGTAGTAAATAAAATTTCATTTTTAACGAAATTAAATTCAGTAGTTAAGACACGACCACCAGTTTTCCAATTCCAAAGTCTAGGAGAACACCAAAACATACGAGTAATTTATAGGTTTTTTCGGAACTTATTGTATTAAAACTGTCCAAGCAAATGTATCTTTTGAAACACCACTTGCTCGTATATCGTCAATTTGCAACTGTAAATATCTTCCTAATTCAGTCAGCAGTCCTTCACATGGCCTGAGATTTAATAGGATTTACTCGTTAGCTGTTCTATAATACGAGTCAAATCCACGTTACCATCAGCGGTGAACTCAATTACTTAACTTACATTGATACTATGTAGGTAACTACGGAGGTAATCATTGCTTTAATGATATGATTTGATAAGAACAATAAATTAATTAGCGTTTTAATTTGATATCCGTTATTGCTGATGTCAGCAAAAAGTAAAACAACAGATATCAGTGCACCAAATTAACCGTTTAATTGTGAAAATAAAATATTATTACTGAAATTTTCGCTGACAAATCTTATCCAGGATTTGGAAATGATAAAGATACGAAAAGAACATAAAACAATATTTTTTTTTTATATAATAGTAATAATAAACATTTCATTAAAATGACTTTGATCCAGTTGTAGTAATTCTTACAAACTATGTTAATTATTAATATTTGGAACGTGGTAGAGCCTAGCTGCAGTTAACTGACTGCAGCTCGTATTGGGCTGGCTCGACCGGGGAAGGACCACCCTCTCACAGAAGACCGACGTGTAGTAATCAAACTCATTTGGTTATGTTCCGTCGGTGAGTGAGAGAATCCGGACGCCCAAACCCCCCCCCCCCCCCCCCCCCCGCCAAACATGAAAGCGATACCGAAAAGAAAAATACCCCAGGAGGGTACCGGCTTTGATGAAGCCGGGGACCCCCTCCCCGAGCAAAATCGGGGTAATGATTCTCGGATTTTGCTCGGGCTGCCCGTCGTATCTGGGGCGGGCAAAGTATCGCCTTTTGTGTTTTTTGAGGGCAAACGACGAGTCAACGCAGCGGCACCCCGACCCACTCTAAATGTGGACTTTTGCAACATCCGGGGACTTCATTCCAACTTGAACGCCGTCCACTATCACCTAGAGACGGCGCAGCCGGCCTTGTTGTTTCTGACGGAGACGCAGATATCTCAACCTAGCGACACAGCGTACCTGTCATACCCCGGGTATAAACTAGAACACCATTTTATACCACACGCCGGGGTATCTGTGTTCGTAAGGGAGGATATCTGCTACCGTCGCCTTCAGGTTTTTGAAGGTCGGGACCTGTCTGTACTCTGGCTGCGCGTGGACATGGACGACCATGTCAGAGTCTACGCGTGCCTCTACAGGTCCCATAGTGGTATTGCAGAAACGGTTCAACTCTTGGGCCATGTTCAGGCGAAGATTGACGATCTGCTTTCACAGATTCCCTCCGCCGAAGTCGTAGTCCTCGGGGACTTCAATGCGCACCATGCCGATTGGCTAGGGTCACGTGCCACCGACTGCGCGGGGAGATCTGTGTTAGACTTTGCTCTGGCAAATGGTCTGTCCCAGCTGGTAAAGACGCACACCGTCTCCCGGATGTGGACAGCCATATGCCCTCTTTGTTGGATCTTCTGCTGACTACACATCCCGGAAAGTACCAAGTCACTGTCGAGGCTCCCTTAGGGTCCTCTGATCATTGCTTGGTACGGAGTGTAGTGCCCATTGAACGCCCAGCTCGCACAAGACCTGCGACTCGACGCGTTTGGCACTACAAGTCAGCGGATTGGGATGGAATGCGGTCCTTTTTTGCATCCTACCCATGGGGGCCGATTTGTTTCTCTTCCAATGCTCCTAGTGACTGCGCTGCGGCTGTAGCTGATGTGGTACTTCAGGGCATGGAACTATTTGTACCAACCTCTGTGGTACCACTTGGTGGCAGATCGCGGCCTTGGTTTGATGCGTCTGTCAGGGCTGCAGCAGCTGGCAAACGGCAGGCTTATCAAGCTTGGGCTAATGCGTTAGTCACTAAGGATCCGAACTCTAGAGTTCTGAAGAGGAAATATAATCGTGCCTCCAGATTCTTCAAACGGAAAATTGCTAGAGCAAAGTTCAAGCATGTCGTCAAAATTGGGGATCAGCTGGCAAAGTACCCGCCTGGCACGCGCAAGTTCTGGGCGCTGTCTAAAGCCACGCTGGGAAACTTTTGTCAGCCATCCCTACCGCCATTGCACACTGGGAACGACTCTCTGGCCTACACGGCATAAGAGAAAGCCGATCTCTTGGGCACTCTTTTTGCCTCTAACTCGACTTTGGACGACCAGGGGAAGACACCGCCTATCATCCCGCGGTGCCCGAGCTTAATGCCGGAGATAGTTTTTCGGCAAAAACTCATCCGAAAAGCCCTCCTTTCCTTGGAAGTTCATAAGTCGAGTGGGCCAGATGGTATCTCTTCAGTTGTGCTACGAACATGTGCCCCTGAATTGACACCAGTGCTAACGCGTCTATTTCGGTACTCCTACCTTAAAGGCGTAGTCCCGGTCTCATGGAAGCGTGCCCTTGTCCATCCGATCCCTAAAAAAGGTGATAGCTCGGACCCAGCTAACTACAGACCTATCGCCATTACCTCTCTACTCTCCAAAGTAATGGAGAGTATCATCAATAAGCAGCTCCTAACCTTCCTCGAGGATCACCAGTTGGTCAATGACCGGCAATATGGCTTTCGCCATGGTCGATCGGCTGGTGATCTTCTTTTATATCTTACGCACCGTTGGGCAGCTGTTATTGAAAGCAAGGGAGAGGGTCTGGCAGTTAGTCTGGATATGGCGAAAGCCTTCGATCGTGTATGGCACAAGGGGCTTCTTTCGAAGCTACCTTCCTATGGGCTTCCCGAGAGTTTATGCAAGTGGATCACCAACTTCCTCACTGGGCGGAGCATACAGGTCGTTCTCGACGGTTTTTGCTCGGACCCCAAGCCCGTGAACGCTGGTGTACCCCAAGGCTGCGTGCTATCCCCAACTCTGTTCCTCCTGCACATCAATGATATGTTGGATATCTCCAACATACATTGTTATGCGGATGACAGTACTGGGGATGCGGTATATTCCGGCCGTGCAGGTCTCTCTCGGGAAAACGTCGACGAGTGCCGAAAGAAACTTGTGTCTTCTATAGAGACTTCCTTAGGGATAGTTTCTGAGTGGGGGGAACTGAACCACGTTCAGTTCAATCCCCAGAAGACACAGGTTTGCGCGTTTACCACTAAAAAAACCCCATTTGTCGTATCACCGCTATTCGAGAGCACTCCCCTTATTGCCTCGCCAAGTATCAGAATACTGGGTCTCGACATTTCGAGTGACTGTCGGTTTCGTGGTCATCTGGAGAGCAAGGCCAAGTTGGCCTCGATGAAATTGGGCGTGATCAATAGAGCAAGGCAGTACTTCAATCCTGGCCAAAGACTTGCGCTCTACAAAGCGCAAGTCCGGCCACACATGGAGTACTGTTCTCATCTCTGGTCCGGATCACCCCAATATCAGCTTCTACCATTTGACCGCGTACAACGGAGAGCCGTTCGGACTGTCGGGGACCCGGTGCTCTGTGAACGGCTGGACTCTTTGGCATTGCGTAGAGACGTTGCATCTCTGTGCGTCTTCTACCGCATTTACCACGGGGAGTGTTCCGAAGAGCTATTCGATCTGATGCCTACCGCCGAATTCCATCACCGCACAGCGCGCCATCGCCTCCAATACCATCCCTACCACCTGGATGCGTGGCGATCCACCACTGTGCGGTTCTCAAGTACATTTTTTCCTCGTACCACTCGAATGTGGAACGAACTCCCTTCGGCGGTATTTCCAGATCGGTACGACATGGGTACCTTCAAAAAAGGCGTTTACTCCCACCTTCAAGGCCGGCAACGCTCCTGTAAATCCTCGGATGTTGCATGAGTTCATGGGTGGCGGTGATTACAAATCATCTGTGACCCGCCAGCTCGTTTGCCCTCCTATACAATAAAAAAAAAAATAAAAAAAAAAAAAAAAAAAAAAACAAATTATTAATACATAAATCAATTCAAATCAAATTACATTCTAAAAGTTAGTATTTAAAAGATGGATCATAAAAGATAAAACTACTGGTGCAAACATACTCGGAACACTGTTGGAACTAGTTTGAATTCTGTGCACAAAGTACATTCAAATAGTTTATATTATTTAACAAGTTAAGACAAGTATCATGACGAATAGAAAGATAAATGTATTGATTTGATATAAGTAATACAAATAGAAATAACAACGCTCGGCATTTATATCTATAGATTCAGTGTGAAATTATGACAATTTAATATACATAAAACTAAACCTACAAAACTCAATTGTTAAGTGATAGTTATTAGAGATTCTGAAACAGTTATTCTTCAGTATAGCTTATACTATTAGTTGGATAATATGAGCTGTTTGGTAATATGGATATGCAGTACACAGATATTTTATATATCATAAATAAAATTAAAGTGTCCGTTTGTATCCAAATATGCGGTACTTACATTAAAAAGTTTTTTGTTTTTTTTTTGTTTTGCCGGTTAAACTATGATACGGCTGGACCGATTTTAATAGAACATATTCCGAACGAAGTCATGGGCACGGGTAGTTTTTGATATAATTATTTTTTCTTATTTAAAATCTCTATTAAATTTCACGAACATTTTTTTATATTTTATTTTTTAACGTTAATTACACCGAATAACAGTGAGGAGTGCGTTCATCAAAGTGAATGAGCTTTCCGCTTCAAATACCTTTATAATTACAATAACATCATTATTAAACATTTAAAATTGCTTCGTTAAAGTATAAATCGACCTCCATTATGTACGAATAACTACATGCGTCAGTGAAAAGGTGTTATATTGGAATAACAAACAGACACTTATTTTATTTAAATCTATATATAATATTGTCATTATCACATTATAAAATAAAAAAAATAAACCATCTTTTTAACTGAATTTTAATGATTATACTCTAATGGAGAGCTCTCTTATTCCTCGCCTGCAGAAGGAATTTGGACACTTGCCAAAATTTTAACATTTCCTTTGAAGACTGGTTGATATAAAACAATGTTTCTTTTAATATCTGGCAAAGCTTTTGTAAAATAAAACTTACAATATATCATTTCTAGATATTCAATATAATATTTTTTTCTTATAAGTATTAACACGTCACTTCGTATTAAGTTTAAGGAAATATAAAAAGCAAATAGTTACAAAATGTCGGATAAGTGTGAATGAATGGAGCGTGAATGTACCAAAGACGCTGTAAATTAACAGGTGACTCGACATTTTCTATATATTCTAACAACATCTAACTGAATTGATCTGACACGTCATAACTAATTGGTAATAATAATATTAACATATCGATTTATTTTATTTAATATTTACCTTATTAGGTTATTACCAACTTATTTGTTGGTAATAACCTAATTTTTTTGTTTATAAAAAAACAACAAAACTTTCATATTTTTTTTAATTAACAGATATAATATATTTTTTATTACGATAATACAATGGCCTTTATATATTTCTTTCGTCGATTTCGATTATTTTTGTTTCAAATTAATTATTTCTAACAATAAGTTTCAATTCTGATATCAGATATGATACACGTCATATCGTAAGGCCGCACCGCACAATGGCGCGAACCAATACAGATCGCAAATACCCGCATTGGTTAATGCTTTAACAGTAAAAATAAATAGTCTCCAATTTCATTTAGCACTGCAAATTGAAATGCAAGTTCTTTATGCGAGAAATTCTTTCCCTGACCACATTTTTAAATTGACATTCGCCACAACAATGACATCTTATGTGGCTCAATAATTACTTAGTAAATATATTTAAGATGGCGTGAATCATAAGTGCGGTTTTGAATGCATTCTGACACTGGCATAGTAATTTAACAGATTATAAACGTATAGTTTATTACAAAAAAAAACAGCTATTATATCTGTGCAATCGCGAAAAACAGTATTTTTTAAATTTTTCTGGTTGGGTCTTTCGTAATGACTATCAAAATAATAATTAAAATCATTACGAAAGATACAATCAAAAATAAAATATATATATATATACATATTATCATATTAATAATTATTTAAGTAAATATATACAAGATACTTTAACTATAACATAGTTTTAGTACTGTAACGACTATAACAACGTTTATATAAACACTGGTCAGCGATGCGTTTATGTTTGGCTTGTCCTGAATTCACCAGCTTAATGCAGAGCTAGGAATGCAAATTAGGTCAGCATTAAACTTCGAATTTATACAGTGTTACTACATGATATTTAATTTTATAACATTATAATGGCAACATTACAATGTGAAAGTTTAAATCCATCCGTAATATATATTTTATAGAGTTAAAATATAAATTTCACAGATTATAAAAGCTTACATACCTTATATCAAAACTGACATAACCTATAATCAATTCTGTCACAGATTATTAATCCTTGTTAAATAACCTCCATCCTAGTTTAAAAATGGAACATTCCAATAATGCCAATATTGCAAACGGAATAGGAACACTGCGTTAAGAATCAATTGCTCTCCGGCAGTCGAATGTTAAACACGGGCGTCCTCTAATTGGTGTGCTCTCGAGTCTTGTTCGATGTACAACTACAAATTGCGCTTCTCCTCGCGATGGTGCTCCAACTTGTGCCAAATTGCCTAAATCTTTATTACTAAATTGCTTTACTTGCTCAGAAAATAACATTCAAATAGATAGAGCAACAAATTATTCTATTATATCTAAACTGTTCTCTTTAGAGGACAATGACCTTATGAATTTATATATTTATATGTTTGTAAGTTGAAGTTGGAGGGGATGATGGGTTTAAGTCCTATCGTGTTCCCCAAGTAATCTTTAGTATATCATAATGAAGTAATTCGTTTTGAACTATCATCGATCAAGCAATTCAATCCGGAAGAAATTGTGAATAGAGAAAATTGGGAAAAGAGGGAAAAAGTGTTCAGACTATATTAAAAGATGTCATCTGTTCACGAAGACTCTTTGTTCAGGAAAAAACCAAAGTAAACAAATAGTATTACCTTTTTTAAGCAAGGCGGGGAATCAATTAAAGAACTTCCAACCTCACTATCCTATTGAATAAATTTAAAAAATAATATTGGACAACGCACCTTTAAAAAAAAACTACTTGCAGGAATAAGTGGAGTATCTGAAAGAACAATTTTGTGGGTTCTCCATAATCGTCTCGGCTTGACAAGTCAGTGCAAGATTATATCCAAAATGAGCAGCGCATCGATTGTTCGCGTGTGGATGAACCGAAGGCAAGGAAGGTTTTTTGAAGCGAATTATTACTGGAGACGAAATTATGCTTCATCATTGCGATGAGTATAAGCAAGATTCCATGGAGTGGGATGAAACCACGCCTAAAGGTCAAGGCCGGCGGAAAAGGTCATGTCGAAAGAAAGAAGGATTTCTGTTAATTGATTATAAGGAGTTATGTTTCTAATTGGAAAAATTAAACAAAGGCCTGCTCTAGCACCACAACGCCGCCATTCACAGAGTAGAGCTGCATTGGCTACTTTGGATAAGTCACTAAAGTGCTTCGAGTTAATATATTTTCTATGAATGAAGTATAGGATGCAGTTTCAAAAGAAATATATATTTTTTAAATATTCACAAGCTAATACATAAGTTTGTGAAATATATTACGGTTGTAAAATATATTTGTATATATTATTTCATATCTTTCTATTCCATTACGCGTTGTTTATATATTTATACATTTACAAACGCAATCTTCAAAGCAATTAAAAAAAATGGGATTATTTTGAAAATATATAAAAATATGTCAGATAAAGACAGATATACAATGTGACATTGAAACAGTGATTCGTTAGGAGTCGAAGGGCCTCGGAGATAACGGATATGGGACACCTGTCCGGGAGTAAGTGCTTCGGATTGGGATCGATCGGGATTCCGAAATTCAATTTCATATCGTATTTCAATTGGAGACCAATATTTTTTATTATTTCTTCACATTACATAACAACAGCATTACATAGCAACAGATTTCAATCTCGTTAAGATCGAAAATTGTTATTAATTTGATAATATATAGGTATTCATCACTTCAATCACTTGATTATTATCAAAATTTAATATATATTATCAATTTTTCATAAAAACAATGTTATATGATAAGATAACATATTGGTACTAACCCTAACTTTATATGTAACATACAACCTCTATATAATTTAAGCTTATATGTAATATAAAGCTTCATATAAAATATCACTCTGTATAATCTGTATTTTCGATAATGGAAAATACTTTTTTATTTCCCTCATATTGTTTTTTTTCAAATGCTTTCGTCCTTTATTAGGATTACAGAGTTTTTCATATAGCTATTTATTTTTTTACCTGTTACTGAATACTTATTGTTTTATATTTTTCTCACGTAAAAAGTAAAAGTCTCATATATTTATTAATTCTTAAATGATATTAAACTATTGTTGAATATTTGAGAAAATATTTCAAGAAAAGCAATAACTATTTACTTACGAACGGGTCCACGCCTTACAAATTATTTATTACTTATCAAGTCAGTCCAATCTTATATTTAATTAAAATAAACCTTTACCTCTCTAACAAATAATAAAAAAAACAAAACATCAAATATAAAAAAAAATAAGACGTCAATAATATTCTTACTTAATTTATTATTCATATTAAATCAATATACAGTGTAGCTCTCGCCACCCACACACCCACACGTGTTTAACAGAAGTTATAAATTCACATCACATAATACAACTATTATAATTCAAATATGACAAGTGGAAACCGTTGTTTGCCTCGTTATATAGCGATAAGCTGATGAATGTAAATTCATTTCGTAACAGTATACAGACAGTACTATATATATTTATATATATAAGATAACAATTCTTTTTACGTCAAACAATTGCTTATTAAATATTTTAAAATGTTCGAAATTATGCATTTAAGTTTAGAATGTAAAAAATATTTTACCTTAAAATATATCCTACATTATTCCATATTTAAAATTTAGAACGTAAAAATTTGTTTCATCCAAAATATTCTAAATTACGAGGTAACATTTTTAAATTTAGAACATCAAAATTCAAACGCTTATTCCGTTTCAATCCCGACGAAATCAATTGACGAATCACCGACAGCTGTTAGCACGTGCCGCGGACACGCAATAGACAGGTAACGGTTCATCTGACTATTGTGTATTGTGTATTGGATCGCAAAATTTAATGTTGGCAATATTTCACAGTGCTCTTGTACGTGTACGTGTACGTGTAATTGAAGAAAAAAGTTAATTTAAAGTAGTTATCGATTGCGTTTTTTTTTATTTTGATTAGAAAAAAAAGCAGTAAATCGTAATTTTTTTAAATTATGCTGTGGACAAGAATAAGACTAAATCTTTTTTTTTTATGGTATGGAGAGGAAAAGGACTAAATCGTTTTTTTATGGTATGGAGAAAAAAGAAGTATTTTTTTTTATTATGGTATGGAGAAGAAACGGAGTATTTTTTTTTTATTATAGTATCGTAAATAAAAGGACTAAAGTTTTAGTTTTAAGCTTTAATTAACCTTTAAAAAAATCTAAACTAATGTAACTAATAAGATAGTTATAAATAAATAAACAGAAAACATACCACCGATGTTTCAAAGATGTAGCCTTTAATGTAAAATGGTTGTTTCACATTTGTTTTTGAGAATTCCAACTTAGTTATGTTTAAACTTTTTGCCTCTGCAAAGCCCAGTTCCTGAACTTTAAACTTCCTACAAATGTAATGTCTTTGAAGATAGAAAATTCGAGTACGTATTTACTTGAAAAGGTTTTAAAGTTACCTTGTAACAAAAATTCGCTTTATTGGCTTTTTTAATATTTAATATCTACAAAAATTCTACAAAATATAATTTTAACAATCAAACTTTTTCAAATAATAAAAAAGATTTTTTTTGACAATCAAAACAATAATAAAAACATAAAATTGAAAATATAAAAATTTGAATTTAGAACAACAGTACATTCAAAGACTGGTGACTTACATATTACAAAGAAATGACGTAAGAATAAGAACATTGCCCCATATTTCTCCGGTGGTCATAATCATAATAATAGATCTTATTACTTTAAACATAAGAGCTAATTTGCAATTTCATATTATTTAAAGTGGCTTACCGTACCAGGCGTGAATTCTGAATTGAATGTTCATTGTAGTAGTAATAAAACAATGCACGTCTCAGACACGCGCCAATGATCGGAGTCATATTCAGCTTATCGAGTATAGATAATGTGTTCGCAGAATAAAATAAGCTACTTGAATTAGGAACTTTTTTTGTATAAAAAAGGTGTTCTCAAAATTAAATAAGCTACTTGAATCAGATTTTTTTAAAGTATAATAAAGGTGTTCTTAAAATTAAGTACGTCTGTTTTAATGACTGTAGCGACTAAATAATAATGAACTATGATATATTAACATGGACTGTTAGAGACTCAGGATCAGGTTTTCGATTCATGCTTGGAGGCGATGCCGGCAGCTGGGCAGTACAAGTTTAGTACACAGCACAAGTGGAGCGAAACTCAGATATACTTTATCTATGCAATTTATATTAGAATTAGTTCACTGTAACCAGTATTGTAACTGTAAATTTTAACATTATTATATTAGAAAGTTTATAAAATGTAACTACTATTAAATATATTTAATATATTTTAGTAGATACGTGAACTTTAACCTTACTGTAAAATTAAAGTGAAAGCCACAATCTTTTAACTTGAAAGCAGAAGCAAAACAAGTATCGCGTTGACGACGGAGTTAAAATTCAAACATTTGTACTTTAAAGAAAAGTAAAAATTCATAAAAAATTCTAAGCCCTCGAGCTTTAAAAGCTTAAAGTTGGGCTGGCTGTGCTGGCTATGCCGGCTATGTAATCGTAGGTCTAAACTGACTTTATTGATTATTCAAGTCTCAAGGGGTGCCTTTGAAAAATTACCTGTGTTCAGTGAAGCTTCCTCCAGGGCTCATTTTGAAAGCCTACCTAGGGTTAAAAAAGCCTTTATTTAAAGCCTAACACATTAATCCTATAGGTTTTGTTTTTTTTATTGAAGACCCTCTTTTTTCGTCCTTTCTGTTAGGAATATAAAACAGTTTAAAGTATAATGATTTTTTTCTAAGACAAAATTATGAAAAAAAATATTTTTCAAACGCACTTAGAAGAAATGCTTAAAATATTTTGCGAATATATTATAACTGAATTTATTTTATCGTAAAATTATATTGTTTTTTGTTTGGAAATATAATATTTCAAAACTTTTTTCAAAATTTTTATCTTTTACACTTAATCCGTTTAAAGAATCCAAACATAGCGTATTTTAAAAAGAGTCCGTTCGAATAAATCAAATTACCAAACATTACACAACATTTAAATATATATATATATACGAAATATTGAAACTTTTTTTAAAGTTATTTTCTCATTATTCTAAATATTATATATTGTTAAAATAAATTAATTTTCTAAAAATATTTTAATTAAATTATGTACAAGAATTATAAAATTTTTATACCAAAGAAAATTAATTTAAGCCCTACACACGTCAGCGTTTGAGGAATCTTCAAAGCTTAATTATATTTATAACTTTGCAAAATTAAAATGATATGTAAATATATAAACATGAGTTATATGACGTACATATATAATTTACTTTCATTTTACATCGAATCTACGCATTATATTCCTTCTAGATGCTTCTAAGGCTAGTAAACAAAACATCCCGGAGGAATGCTTAAATAAGCAGTTATAAACACACCCCGCTGCTTTATTACCATGGCTAATAAACTTTACACTGGTAATATCAATTTCCACTCCTTGTGTAAATAGCTCTTATGTCTACGTCGTTAAAGACTATTTTGGTATGCTTTAATTCAGTGTAAATATATGCTTATGCTTATGCAGGATGTTAAATTATTGGTTATTTTTAAAAATTTTGTTAAAAAAAAAAATAAAAAAAATGTAAATCTACTTTATAATTGTTTCAGTACTTGATAGACAAAATACATATTTTAAGCAAAAATAAATGTGTTCTTTTCCGAATTACAAAATATGTCATAATTTTATTAAATTAATTCTTTTTTATTATGAAATGGTCCCAACCCTTGCATTTCATTTCTCCCGTGGCGCCACTCGCACTGATGTAGTTGACACAATAAAATGTGTCTCCAAATTAACTCCTCGTCCTACAGCAATGAAGTAATCGACGCGGGGGGTCGATTTAGAATAATATAATAATTTTGCGATGTTACTTCATGATGAACTAATCTTTCATTTATTATTAGTTTTAGTTTACATTTGAGGATTTTTTAATAAAAGTATTTCTTTAGTTAGATATTATTGTTAATTATAATAATATACAACGCAATCATTATAATGTGCTATTATTTTTGTATCAGTTTGAAAGTTTTCAAAGTTTTAAAACTTTATAAAATTGCTCTAATGGTTTACTGTTCTTGGTATATAATATTTTTAATATTATCTTTTGATTAGTTAATATTTCCTTTACAACTTATTGACAAACGCGACTTTTGGGTTCATTTTAGATCAAAATACCAGATATATTCACACATTGCATGGAATTTATTTATAGAACTTCAATTAATAGAGAGACAGTAGTATGAAGTAAAAAAAAATTGTTTTAAAATACCAAAGCAATGTTAGATAGTTTATCCATTTTTGTATCCTTGAAGTGATTCCCGTCAACGAAATAATAAAATTATTGGAATTTATAGAATAATTAAAATAGTAGTCAGTCATAAAGTTCATTTATTACGTGTCTATACAAACAGGCACAGATTACAACTACACAATCATAATTTACAGTCTTTCATAATAATACTTACAAGTCAAATGCAATAAATACATACAAGCAATTGCAATTAATTGCAAAAAAAATTTGGTATCGTTATTGTACAAAAGTTATAATTTACACAGATTATATTTACAAAATGGACAACGTAAGAAGCATAAACTAAGAATGCCTTTACAAATGAGATCTTTACGTAATAATTGCTAAATTTACACCAGGTACGTTTGAACCGTGTGGTGTAATACCACTGATTGGTGACGGTTTTGGTAATCATTGGATGAATAATCGGAATCAATAGTTGAATAAATGTGTTCGGAGAGCGGTCGGTCGCACGGCGAGCGCTCCACCGAGTTCGCGGATTTGCCGCAGAGCGTCTGACATGTGCTGTTGAGCACTGAGGCGTCCATTGTGTACGTGTTGGAATTTCTTCCATAATTAAGCCTCTTCAACTTGTGACCGCGTCGTTTTGACGGCATTGCGTATCTTAAACGCTCCCAAAAGCGCTTCTCCTTCCACGTTATTTCTAACGCGCTTTTGAAATACGTCTTCAACTCTGGGTCGCGAGCGACCAGCCCTACGACCACCACTATTAATTTATGAGGATTTTTGCGAAGTGCTCTCTGTAACGCCTGTCTAAACTCTACCTGGGACCATTCCGTTAAAATAAAGTTCTTAGACAATACAACTATAATACGTCTCGATGCCTCGGTGGCCTCTACAACTAAATCTGGAAACTGAGCGTACGTAGCTTCGAAGTGCGGCACGTCCCGGTAGTGCAGACATAAATGGTAGGAAGGGTAGCCGTTTTCGAGCTCGCGGGCTAAAGATTCTACAACAAACTCCTCGTCTTTGGGACTGTAACAAATGTAGGCGTCGTAAAGCTTATCGGCGTCATTAAAAGCGCCCGCCAAGGGTGAGAGCTTTATACCGCAATTAGAATAAAGCCACATTCTGCAAGCGTATCTAAATGTGAATACTAAGGCTAATATTAATAAAATAAGCATGAACCCGGTGAGGGCTGATGCCAGTAATGGTATATTGTGGGACACGAAGAAGGCGCTTATCACCGAGTTATCAGTTATCTCGCTGCACACTGTGACGTTTATGTTCAAGGGCTTCTTGGCCGGGGTAACGTTATCATTTAAACACCAAAGATTAGGGAGATCTATGACTTTTTCAATATTCTGCGATATATAAATTAGAAACCCCTGTAAATATTTACAATGGCACGACCAGTAATTGTTACCCAGAAACAGCGATTGTAATCTTTTGTTGTTATCTAAATGCCACAGGCCGTAATTAATTAGTTTATTGCCATCCAATCGCAATACTTCAAGAGCACTCAGCATAGAAAAACTCGAGTTTGAAATAAATTCAATCAAATTATTCTGAAGGTATAACTCTTTCAGATTAACGAGTCTCGCAAACTCGAGACCTTTTAAACGTTTTAGTTTATTGTTGTCCAAATGTAATATTTTTAATTCATTCAGTTCACAGAACGTATTGTTCTCTATATCACGAATGGAGCTCGAATTCAAATATAATACTATAGATTTACGCATTAAATCAAAAACCGTATCATTAAGTTCGTTATAATTATTGCCGTCGAGATAAATGTGAGTAGCATTAGTTGGGAACTCTCTCGGCACCGCATTCAATTGTTTTACAGAACAATCAACAACATTTGTGGTCTTTGTTGAATCGTGATAACATGAACAGTTATTCGGACACACAGTTTTGCAATTGCAAAATGTGAAATCACAACAATTACAGTCATCTGGACAGAAACTATCGTATTTACACAGAAAATCTTTCGTATGGAGCGACGTTACGGAGAGATATTTTACTCCTCTAACATATGATTCCTTGCATATGACATTTTCCAAATCCATTACTCTCGGATATTGGTGTGTTGTCATAGAATTTATTAGCAATAGCCACTTCATCGTACAATCACATTTGAAAGGATTCCCACTGATGTAAAATTCGGGTAATGCCCTATTTTGAAGTCCGGAAATGCGCAAGCTATTCATATCTAAACTCTCAATTTCATTGGCATATATATCGACGCGGGTCAAGTTGCTCTTTTCCGCGAACGTATCAACGGCGACGCTTGATATTAAATTGTTATTAATAAACAATAATTCAACACTATTTGGTATGGATATAGCAGAGAGACTTACGATTCGATTGTGACTCGCATCCAACGTCTTAACGTGTAAATCTTTTTGTATTTTATAATAATTACCCAAGACTTCAATAAAATTAGCGTGAATGTCCAGCCATTTTAGACTATACGGAATAAAGGCGTAATCAAACCACACTAAATGATTCTCGGATAGATTTAACCATAACAACTTTGTCAACGACTCGAATACCCCGTTTATATCAGAAATGAAGTTACCGTCCAGACGAACGGCCTCTAATTGGACGCTTCTTTTAAAGGTTTCCGTCTCTATCGACTGTATTTTATTTTTCGCCAAATTTAGCACTTGGAGGCTAGGCAAGCCCCAAAACATGCCCGCAGTAAGGTTTCCGATCTGGTTGTCGATGAGGCGCAGGCCGGTCAGCTGAGACAAATTTTGAAAGGAATTATTTGTAATTTCCGTTAATAAATTTTCTCCTAAATCTAAAGATTTTAAAAACGATAATTGCATTATAGCCTCTGGAACTTTAGTAAATTTATTCGAACTAAGATCTAATTCTTTGAGATCCGAACAGTTTTTGAAAGTGTCTAAGGCTATCGATGATAAGATGTTATTGTTTAAATTTAACTTATTCAAAATGAACAGACCGTTAAACACGTGATCTCCGATGGCGTGAAGTTTATTGAGTCCTAAGTTTAAGGTGTGTAAATTAAAAAGCGGTGAAAAGGCGCTATCTTCGATAAAACCAATCGAGTTATTGCTCAAGTTAAGTATCTGTAAAAAGAATAAATCTTTAAACATGTTTCTAGTGACCCCGCCGAGGGCATTGTGAGATAAGTCAAGCACGATTAATCTTATTAGACCTCCGAACGTTTCATCTTCTATGTGATCGCCCTTCAATTTATTCGCCGAAAGATCTAACACCACTAATTGTTCCAGTCTATTAAATAATTTCTTGGGCAATATCTCCAATTCATTATAATTAAGATAAATTTCACGTATTTCCTTTGTATTCTGGAATAGGCCTTCCGGTAGATAATAGATGGCGTTTTCAGATAAATTTACAACTTTCAAAGATAACAGGTCGCTAAAAACTTCAGCCGGCAACTCGGTCACTTTATTATTTTGTAAGAATAGTTGAGTCAGCCTCCGCAAGTGTAATATTTCAGAGTCAGCTGGCAAAGACATAATGTTATTGTAACTTAGATCAATAGTCTGCAGCGTGGAACCACATTTATGACCGAATCCTAGTTCGTCAACGAACTTTATCTTGTTTCGAGTTAAATTAAGGGAAATTATGTTTTCCAACGCACAGAAAAGGTCCGACGGTATCTTTCTTATGTTGTTGTGAGCCAAGTCCAAAGTGTGAAGTTCCCTCAATCCGTTAAATGCACCCAGAGACAGTTCTAACTCCTTGTTGTGGCCCCACTGGTCGTTCATGGATCGTAGCGTCAGAGTCTTCAAGCCGCGCAGACCTTCAAAGACGTTACCGGGCAGGCGAAGAATTTTGCAATCGGTCATAACGATTTCCGTCAAACCTTGCATTTTTCCGAAGTAGTGATCTCTCAGCGTGCTCTCGAGTAGCGAGCTACAGCGGACGGCGAGCCTCTCCGCGCCTTCAGAGTGCATCGAACCGACCACGTCCCGCTCCGACAGAGTCCGTACATTGCACTCCACACTGCTCTCACCGGGCACGCGGACACAGGAATCCACGGGCGCTTCCGTGAGCGCCGCGCCCATCACTAAACAAAAGAATATCACCTTAATTATCATTTTCGGTTGCACTGTGTCCATTTCATTTTCACTTGTCAACTTGTTTTGAACGATTGGTAGGTTTGTGTGTCGCGTGCGGCCATACTAAAGTGCACGCATGTAATGTAACACAATGAAATAAAGACGACCGTGAGAGCGGTAAGTATGATTATTGTTTGACATGGTACGAGACAGACGCGCTCCCCCCGCGGCGGCGAGTCGGCGACTGCCGTAGTTCGTACAACGAGATGTCATGAATGCGCGCCACCTCGCAGGGACCGTATTTGTAATGCTAAGTAACCCTCGTAGTTTTTGACTTTTGTAGAAAACGGAAACCGTTACGTGACTTGGCTTCTATTTGTGCTATTAAAACTTTAAATAGTGAACTTCATCATACGTATTCTATTTTTAAATTGATACAAAACGTTTAGAAGTTTAGTTAAATTAAATTCTACTTGTAGCTATTATAACTTTATATTAATACAACTGAAGTTATTTAATAGCTAAGTAGAAACTTATTATTATATATTAAGTACACGAGTACAGCATAAGATGGGAATTTTCAACTTTTCTCGGATAAGGATTATTGGATAAGGATTAAAACTACGTCGGTCATCAAGACTCGTAAGTCTTTTCCAGCAAACTTTTTTTTAAGACCAATTTTTTACAACTTATCAGCTTTTCTCGATTTTTATTAAATTTTATTGTAATATATATTATATTTCATAAGAAATTATCTGCATGAAATATAAAAATCGTAAAATAATTTTGTTATGGACATAAACTGAAGGGAATAATATTTATTTACTTTTTAGCCTTTACTTTATTATTTGTAATCGATATTTTATTGTTTTTTAACTGTTATACAGGTATGTACCCTGTCTAGGAACAAAATATAATTTCCCCTAATATTATATATTATACATGTAAATATTTTATAAAATCAGTGCTACTCATCAAATATAATCTCTACATATATCAGATATATTTTATAACAATATCCACGTTATTTATTCGATACAGACTGCTAATAGTATTGATAAATTAAATGTGTCCTCACCATTTTTAGCAAAAAACAATCTCCCCGTTCAATTTTAAATAAGTATACGTCTGTTTGTTTTAAAACATAAGAAAAATGGAAGATCATTTTTAAAATTTAACTCTTTTAGGATACCATCATTAAAATAAGGATTTTCATTATTGTAACTGAAAGTTATTCAGTTAGTCAGTTATTCTACTATTCTTCTCTTTACTGGAATTCTAATTTTCTCACATATCAATTATGAGTGACTTACTAGTCAATACTATACAAAGTTTCTTAACAATTGTTCTCTATACGGAACATATAACTTTGGGAAACTTGACGGTTTAAATGACAATGTATAATAATAATAATAAAAAACTGTGACTTAATTAAATTAATATTAAATATTTTTTTGTACCACGAAAGCAAATTATAACAAATTTAATCTCCTTCAAATATTATAAATTCCAGATCGAGTTACAAAGAGAGACATGATTTTATAATTCAGTTATTTCTAAAATAACAATGATTGTCGATCTGGTACCACCGCTGGGAAAGATAGCTGTCAGATAATTATAAGTTTTATGTCCTAACCTCACCAGCCTTCCAAAGGATACCACTGCTGGGGTGAGACTGACTATGATGAGACTCTCATAGCAATCTTTATCGGTATACCTTAGAGATCATTCAAGCAGTCAACACGACTTTATATTTATAGGTCTGGGAATATTAAAATTAAGAGCAAATATAGTCATTTTTTTACCAATAATTAAAGGGTTATTTCCTCTCCTGGTTATTTTATTTACTCTTAGTTCCTTATTTCAAAGTGCTACCTAGGTTTGTTAATAATCGTAAATAGTTTTTAAGATACACTATTAAATTTAATTAAATTACTAATGATTTTTTATGATTTTTTATGATTTTTTATGATTTATTTATGAATATTATAACTTTGAATTGATTGATTGATTTATTATAATATTGAATTATAGTTTCGAAAATTCTGTCTTTCATACAAATTTACAAAGTAACTACTTCATAATACTGGTAATAATAAACTAACACAAAAGTATAGATAAGATATTTTGTACTTCAATAAAAACAGGAGAAGAAATTATTTATGGATATCTTTAACCCTATTTTATGCAACATCGACCGTTCAGTAACAATCGTTTTATAGGGACAAAATATGAACGACAATTTGTCACACTGAAACACCCCCAGCCTTTTAGAACATAGATTTTAGATTTCACGGAACGCACTAACGGTATCTGTATTGAAATCGCATTGTGACCGCTAGCACAAGTGACGAGAATCAAATAATGATCGGGAATCAAACACACGAAAATAGGCATCCATGTACTTTAGTTAACGACAGAAGAAAACCTACCTAAAGGTATGATTAACTAATTATATAATGAAAAAATCATAAATACTATGAGGAGGATACATTTTTATTTGTATATTTATTTAAAATATAAGATTACCGTTACTAGAGACTTTATAGACAATTTCAAGTTTAACATTTTACATTTAAATTTTTACAGCTCCATAAAGCTTCCACTGCGATCTGTTGCTTTATATTTATGTGAAAAAAATCGATAAGAAATTAAATATATTCCGGCCACGTGAGTAGATTATTACTAGACATATAAAATATATAACATAACAGTAGACATAAAATAGCTACAATTTATTAAGATAGTATAAAATTAATAATAATATATTTATTACATAATTTAGTAAATAACTAAGGTTGTAATCCTAAAAGACCTGACGCCTTACTGACAGTAAACACAGTCCTCAACTTGATACTTTGAAATTGACAGTTAATTAAATATACCAGACGTGTCTCGTCTTAGATCTTGGTGAATCTATATACTTTTTTTTTTTTTTTTTTTCATATAATAAATAAATAAGCGATAATGACATAACCTTGTAGTGTAAAATTGTTATTATGTGAAAAAGTTGACTTGTGTCCGTATTCTTTATAAAGGCTTTAAAAGATTACAATAAAATACGAACGAAACCAAAGTCATTAATCAATAGATAGATATAAAAGTAAAAATCGTACCAATTTTTTCTCTTACTGTTTACTTGTACCGGTTAGATTAAAATAAAAAAATAATAATTAGCTCATACTTTAAGGCATTAATTAAAAACATAATATATTCTTTGTTGTCAGTTTTACAAAATGACCTTATAAAAATATTCAACGTAAATTCTTAAGTGCATGTTAGGTAATATATTGAGTTTGCCAAATATAAAGCTCTTCTTTTTCTGGTTCGATCTATAAATTTGCATATAATAAAATGTTAAAGATTCGAATACTGCGTATTAAATTTTTTCTAGATAAATGTTAGGCGTCAGATACATTCATTACACAAAAGATAAAGATATTTCGTGTTTGTGGTATAAGTAATGTCAACTGGGACAATAATTTATTTTTAGTCTAGTTCTCATTTAGTCAAATATATAGTTTAATTTGAGCAGCAGAGAGAAGCAGTAGCCGCTGTCCGCAGCTTATCATAAGATTTTAGGCTCTTAAAGTCTCAATCGTGATTAAAGCCTCTTAGGATGATAGAATTTATGTTCAAATTCACTCTTCGTTTTCTATCCTACCATTCCAATGTTATATATCCCATCCCAATAGCGACATGGGGCAATTGAAATGGATATTTTAGTGCTGCAAGTCTACAAGGCATAAAAGACAATAATAGTTTTATGAGAAGTCCACACAGATGTCAGAGCTGTTGACTTGATTCCAACTTCATACATGCATTTTATACTCTGTAAACAATAAATAAATCATTAATTGAATAAAACAACATTATTTTGGCCATATTTATTACAATCTTACTACGAACTTAATAGAGAAAAAATATTTACAGTTTAATATATCAAGGCTAAAGGAACAATACACTTTATCATTGGTGTCAAGAACTAAGCATATGAAAACTGTCATTTTATTAGAGCTTACTCAAATTAACAATACTGAAAATGTATGAAACATAAACATACCTATATATAACTAATTTAAATTTTAACACAAAAAAAATAAATAAATATAACAACCATTAAGCCGGTACATGTGATAGAGAAACCCTCCATTATAATCATTGTGTCCACGGCCTTATAAACAATTCTCATACAATACATGCAGTTAATTATCTTCATTACAATCAAATTAACTTGTTAAAGTTATGTAAAATTATCATTACAATAAATTAATTCAATTAAATGTAGTCCTAATCACAAATACACAAATTATAATAGAAATTACTCTACAATCACATTTTTATTATACAACTAGTGAGTACTGTTGATTAGTTAACTATAACGTGAATTCAGTTGCAAATTCAGTCTCCCTACTGTTAATCAGTTAACTATAATGTGAAATTAGTTGCAAAACTCAGTCTCCCTATTTACTTAACTTACTAATGCTGTCGAAGCCCTTATTAACAATAATCACTCAAGTAATTATTTTCTGTGTTACCTAATATTCTCACAATTTCCGTTCTCACACTGGTTTCATACAACAATATAGCCAGATATATATTACAAATCAGTTATGTAACATGTTATATACTTTATAACCATGTATCTATTTCAAATGTAGGAATTTCTCTTTCGTTTATTCTATATGTAACTTGGATGAACAAATATTCATTTTGATATTATTTTATCCTTGAAAGCTTTGTGTACGAAAAATTCTTTGCTCTTTTCAAATATATAAAAAAAAAGTGAATGTGTGTTCATCGCTGAAAAGATAACAAAATCCTATTTTTTATTTATGTGTATGTTTTTTAATCCATTCTTTGTTATACATTTTATTAATATGGTTATTACTAATATGATAGTCAATATAACCTTTGTATTCGGTAATAACAAAGAGATCAGAGTTAAGTCAACCGACCCATGGTCTATAGTTGTTACGATACCTCTTAACTTCTAATTTCAATACATTAGCCACTTTGACATTCTTAACATCTTAATATTACACAATTTATATACAATTAGTGTTCATGGCAACTTTTTACCTTAACATGAATGCCTTCCAAATCCCAATTTAGTTAAATATTATTACTTATTAATGATATTGTAGAATATTTCATAAAAATATTTTAGCAAGGCATATATTGGAAAATATTGAATTTGAATATTATTATTCTCTCACTATATGTGGTCACATATCAGAGATAGCTTTGCAAGATATCAAGTAGGGTACATCCGCCTACCATCCAAGCTTATGTTAAAATATAGCGAACGCTAATTATTGCATTTGTGCAGTCGAGATATATAAATTGAAAAATTGTAGCTATAATTAAACATGTCAGATTGATCACTAATTCGAGGCATCCTATGACTAGAGTAATCCAAACAGCCGGGACACCGGGGACGTCGCGCTCCTCGCTCACCACTAACGACACCAAACACTATCACTATCCGCACTAACACTAAACGTCCATCACTTAGCACCACCGTCGCTTCTTGGACGTCGCCTCCGAGTGTTCCCCGCGCTCTATCTATTTGTCTACGGCCTGTATGTGGTCGGGCCGCTCGGCGCGTGCGTATCGCGACCACATCTTGTTATATAGCATCTCCAGGCCCGAGGCGTACGCCCTGCAGTCGAACAGCGGGCTGTCCGTGCGAGCCGTCCACACCTTCACACGGACTGCTTTCAGACTGAAATTGTAGTTATTTATATTATAATCATAGATCAAACTGGGGAACATACACTAGAAATCACAGTATTGAAAAGTAGTACATATAACTTTTTAACAGTTTAAAAACTTACTATTCTCTGTCGGTTCCTAATCTTACTGCTATATCCTGGTACTCCTGTCTCGTCCTCGCAATGAGCTCGGGACAACCGAGAGTATTTAGTTGAGACGCTGCCACTCTACAATTATAATCATTTATTTAACATTTCATTAAGTTCTAATCCATAGATAATGTATACAAATTTATATATGTAAATGTACCGTGAGGCCAGTGTCTCTCCCGGCAGTGTGACGACGGGAGTTCCGGTCCACAAAATGTCCATACTAGTGGTGTGTCCGTTACATAGAGGCGTGTCCAGACACACGTCCGCCAGCTGCCCGCGTCTCACGTGCTCCTCCTTGGCGGCCACGTTTGAGAAGATTATGCGACCGGGCGGTAGTCCTAATTAAAGATATTCATTATTGCATATATAATTACATATCATGTGATACAAATGTTTTACTTACCTAATTGCTGAGCCGTCGCTTGCAAGTTAGGTTCACCGACTGCCGGGAACCTCAAAAGCCACAGGACGCTGTTCGGGACGTGCTTGAGTATGTACACCCACATGTGAAGCGTTAGTGGGTCTATCTTGTAGAGTTGGTTGAAGTTACAGTAGACCACGGCGTCGTCCGGTAGACCGTACTGCTGTCGGGTGGTTATTACGATAGACTGCGGCACCTCTTCACCTGTCGCGGCTTTGTTGTTAGTCTGCGTTGTCGCTAGACCGTTTTGAAGAATTACTCCATTCACCGATGTCTAAAAGAAATAATTAAGAAATCAAAATTTGAACAATCAGAATTATGTAAGTTTATATATATATGTAGTGTTTGGTACCTGCACTTGTCCCGAGGCAATCATGTTCTCGATCGGCGTCGTAGTCGGCAACTCGGCAACTTTCAATGAAATTTCAACTGGTCTTGCCGCCCTTACGATTTCTTTTATCTCTTTAATATCAGTATTCTCTACGAGCGGCGACAGGTCGGTTGCGTTGATGACGGCGACGTTATCGGCTAGACTGCCCATGTTGTTGTGGGCTTTGATTTTATCGCTAACTATCAATCTCTCCTGGAGGTGGGGGAACATTTGTTTATGGTCCCCGACAAAGTACGTGTGTGGCATGTAGGCGAGTTTCTCGCTGTACTGACTCGCCAGTTCCACCGGTGACGTCACGGCGTCCGTCACCAAGTAGTCCATGTAGCTGGCTCCGCTCGTCCCGGGGTACCCCAACCACATCACTTGTACCGGAGCCGGTCGTAGTGCGAATATCTCGTTTCTCGCACCCTTCGTGTATCCGTTCATGTTCACCAATATATTGATGCCGTCCGAATAAATTTTATCGGCGGCCTTACCGTTGCATGGAACCTGCGATAGATCCACGAAGTGCTCCGCTTCCCTGGCTATTTTTGAACGGAATGTCGTGCCATCGTCCGGGCTTAGAGCGTAGCAGAAGATCTCGACCTTAGTACGATCATGTAATCCGGGGACGGATTGCATCAAATGCGATGTTGGGTGATTGCCAAAATCGCTGCTCACGTATCCGATACGCAGGCGGCTCTGCAGTTCTCGCGGGAACTTGTACGTTGGCTTGTGGAGAACTTGAACCTTCTCCAGACATAAGTTCGCATGTCGAGCCGCTATTGCCTTTCTAAATTCGTGCGTCAATGGATATAGCATGGAATGATGGGGATGAACGGAGGGAAGTCTGTTCTTTTCGAGCTGTTCTGCGACAATGCTGACTAATTTTTTCATGCGAGCCTCGTAATCGGTCCAATCGCATACAATTTGCAAACAGTGCGCTAAATTGCAATACGCGTCAGGGAAGTCCGGTTTTAACTTCAACGCTGTTCTGTACGACTGAATGGCTTCCGGAATGTTTCCAGAATCTTTATGTATACTTGCAAGATTGCTATGCGCATCGGCGAAGGCGGGATTAATTTGTATAGCTCGCGTGTAACATTGCAAAGCTCCGGCCACATCTTGCATTTCTTTGAGAGTATTACCCATATTACTGTAGGCATCCGCGAATGTTGGCTGTATACGTATAGCCTCTTTGTAATGCATAAGTGCCTCGTTAAGTTTTCCCTGTTGTTGCAAAACGGAAGCCAGGTTACTGTGAGCTGCCGCGAACTCCGGGAAGACCTCCAGAGCTTTCAGATATAAACGAGTCGCTTCTTCAATGTAACCTTGCTCGCGTTTAATATTCGCCAGGTTATTAAGAGAATCGGCGTGCGACGGACACAATCTTAGAGCAGTATTGTAACATTCTTCGGCATCGACCACTTGTCCCTTCTCTTTTAGGGCATTAGCCAGATTACAATATGCGTCTGGGAAGTTTGGTTGGAGCTCTATAGCCCTCCTATAAGTATCGATGGCTAAATCAATGAGTCCTTGTTCATAATACACGCACGCCAAATTACCGTGAACAACTGCGTTATTCGGCGACAAGTTGAGAGCTCGTAGATAAGCAGCGACCGCCCTGTAACAATTACAATAAAATTAAAATTTATTAAATAAAAATTGCGATTAATTATAAAATACATACCTATCAAATATTCTAGCTTCCTTGAGAACATTTCCCAGATTTATATAAGCATCTAAGAAATTCGGATCCAGGGCTACGGCCTTCTCGAAATGATGAATGGCCAACCAGATCTCACTCTGAGCGTTAAAAACGCATCCCAAGTTGCTCCACGCAACTGCAAAGTCAGGCCTCGTTTCGATGGCCTTCAAGTAACAAGCCTACACACACGAAAAAATTAATATTAATAAAATACAAACTAATGTATATTGTTACATTGATGATGTACTGAGATGTTTAATTTACGCCAATGTATCATATTACACCACAGCGCTGTCCGGTGCTGGGTAATTCAGAATTAAAAACAAACACAAATAACCGAATACCGGACAAGTAATGCTAAACTATTACGCAACTTGCACCCTATAACGACACGAAACTACGCCAATTGCAAAACAAACATCAGTAGGAAATGTGAACGACCCAATCATTCTGCAAAGGAAGAAAAAAATTGAAGACAGTTTCTGTTCGAGAAAAGAAAAAAAATATATTCCTGTTAAAAAAAACCAGTAATGTAGACCGCTTTCACTTCCTAGCCGATGGAGGATGGTCACAACAATGATATGCCAAAGAGATCACGCGTTGCGTGGATAATTCCTGCTCATAATTCTCTCAAACCTTATACACTTTACCTGGTGGGGACAGAACGCTGTCGTCGGGAGGGTAGCGTTGTAACCGCACCGCTCACACCTACTGTCTTACCAGACAACACCTTGTGAAAATATAACAGAATTAGTCCATTTTGAGTCAAACTACTTCAGCCGTCTGTCGTCATACATATTATATTTTGCAAATGTGTGCGACCGACTCGAGAGGATCATTTTCGGCACACGCTGTCTTTTAAGCGTATTACATGTAATGCGGATGATAAAAATTATATAGTACAAAAAAAACTCACTACGTCATACCACTAATGAAGTAAATGCTACTCCTTTGATCCTCCTTCATTGTAATAAGTAATCGCTACAAGCTCAAGGAGTAAAATAAATATTAATATTGAAGAAAACAGGATATATTATTGTAAATTTCTTAAAAAATAATTATTACAATGACGCTTAGAGTACTCCCTCTTAAGACTCGAACGTTCCACACAACGTTTAAAATACGAATTTCAAATTTAGAACATTAATTCTAGAACACGAATTACAAATAAAAAAGTTACAAATTAATAAAAAAAATTAACAAAATCAATATAAATAATCGATAACATTGTGTGGAATATTGTAAAGGGTTTTACGCAACGTCGCTCGTCACAAAATATCAATGGAAAATTTTCAGTATCATAATATGTTGTGACTGAATAATAAAAACAAGATGGAGGACATGATACGCGTAAACAAGTGCGCTCTCCATTTTGCCGTAATAGCTATCATAATGGCTTAAACAAAAACTCTTCTAATTAAATTTAAATTCAATAAAAAATATTAAAGCATCGTCAAACCATTACGATATATACGCTTAATGCAATTTTCTACAGAGTTTACGCGCTCGCAGACCTACGCTGACGTAACAGAGAGTACTCTAACATAATACGAGGCAAAGGCAACGATAAGACGATCCTGTTAACTTCGGAGCAAACCAGAAAGCGAAGATCAAAATTCCATTTTACCTTAGCTTCGTCCAAGCGTCCCAGGGCCTTGAGCAAGTTGCCCAGGTCACTTCTGACGCAGTAAAGTTCCTGTAACAATATTACATTTTCGTTCCAGTATATTCATATGTTAGGATCTATGTATTATGTATGTTGTTTTGGAATTGTGAGTTGAGAAATGATTCCGTAATGTGGTTGTGTAATGGAAAAACAATGTTGTTTAGGACGAAATTATAAAACATTTATAGTAGTATAAGTAGTCCATTAATCGCATGATACTTTATTAGCAAGATGATATTTAAAATTCGCCCCCCCCCCCCCCCCCACCCTCCAAAATTCTCCTAATCCAAAATTGCGTGTATTTTATTCATACAAAGTATCTAATTTTTTTTTCCTATTTATATTTCAATAAAATATTTATATATATTTATTATTTATTTATTTACATATTATAAACAATTTTCGTCCGACAAAAAATGTTATTTTAATATCTGTAAATTATCTACACTTGTAACAACTACATACAATACAATACAAAATAAATCCCATTCCCACGACTAAATAGACAAGTTTGAGCTGGAAAAAAATTCGAACGGTGCGAATTTTGACAACAACAAAGATTATAATAATGGACGAAATATTGGAGGGTGGAGTGTGAGTGTTACATACATCCAACAATTGATTACAATGTATCTATTCATTTGTCTCGTAATAAGTATACATCAAATTAAAATATATATATATATATATATATATATATATATATATAATTTAATTATTATTACATAACACTTTGAGAACCACTGACAATGACATATTGTGAACAAGGAAATTAATACCGTGACCTTCAGCGGAGACAATTGTGTGGATCGTTATACGGTACGTTATACGTGTTGATATATTTTAAAGTTGTGACGTCATCGTACTTTATAAATATCTTTTGAGAATAACGATATAATATAGAGTTATCTACAGATATGAGAATTAAAGTTATATAAAGTGTATTTCAGTATTTTATTTGGATTATAAAGAACATATTTTTTATTCATTTCTTATCGCAACGTAATATCGGCATTTTAAAATCATTTCACATTCTTCGAGAACAACAGAACAACGGAGAGGTCGGAAGCTATAACACATGAGTAATTTTCCAATTCATTTAACATTCGACTTCTAGAATTACATTACCAGCCCGGCTCAAAACAAACAACAATACGTTTATTCAACTAGTTCAAACCCGCGACTACGCCTGCCATCAAATTATCAAATTTAAACCACGATATGTTGTTACTATTTAATACTTCTATTATTTCAATACTCATGCTGTTGTATCGGGAATTATAGATTTCCCCCATTTAAATTCCCCTTTCTATTCAGTCAATAAGTAGCCAAACAAAATGGTGGATTTTTTAAAATAATTGTTTAGAAGTCGGTCGTTACGCATATATATATATATATATACATTTTTAATGAGAGACTGATTAGTATTTTATTATAATTATACTCTAATAGTAAATAATTTCCTGCAATAACTATTAAAAAAAAAAAAAAACTACAAAATAATATTAGTGGTACCAAAGATTGCCGCGGCGGCATCGTAAACTGAAAGAATCACGAGTTAATTCACTAAAAATTCCAAGAGAAAAAAGAAATTGATAATTTTATTTAATTGTAGTATTACACCTTAACTTAAAGAGTTAAGGTACAAATTGACAAGCAACATTCCGTGTTATATGTTTACCAAACAAATAATTTTTCAAGTCTCTTAAAACAACAATTGTTGTAAACAAGATTATATTTATGGCTCCTGTTGTTTTATTTATAGACTATTTTAATAGTTTAAGAGTTGTCCTTTGTGCACTCTTCAACAAAAATATTCCATGAATACAAACAGAAATATTCCATAAATGATTCAAATAGATAAGAATAACAAAGGTGTCTTAATAATGTCCCACCATTTTGTAGTAAAGACACAATAATGCTGAAAAAACTTAAAGATTTTTTTAAACATATAAAATAAACTGAATAAATTCTTATCTGAGGGTTTCAATATAGACTAAGCTGGTATTATTGAAACATCCATTACTAGATCACTCGGTAATTTGATTTGAATCTTGAAGGCAATCTACCGTCAAGGCAGAACAAAGCCCACTGCCAGAGTAATAATGGTTAGTAAGTTAATCTAATAACATTTCAATGGATTTGTTACATTAAATGTGGATTATCTTAACCTAACCTGTATTACGTAGGACTACTAAATATATAGTTTTATTATTTGATTTAAGTTGAAGTTGTAATATTTGTTAGTTTTTGTATTTGATTTAATTCTCATAGTTTTGGACTTAAAAATACAAAAATAAGCACCATTCATAGAGACATGTCTTTGAGGTAGTTCAGTTCTAAAGTTCTGTGATACCTTTTAATGTCCTATCCATATTTATGTATTTAAACTTCATTGTATTAAAGCTAAATAAACATTGGACCTAATGAATATTGGAATTCTCTACTAGTAGACCACATTGTCAATGTTTCTTCAATACATATGTTTATAATAATATTTCAGAAATAATGTAAAAGTAATAATCGAAGGGTGACTTTCTTGTCTGGTTATATTTGTTAATATTTAATCTTATTCAGAAAGCATCCAGCTAAATTAAGAGCTAGAGCTTTTTAACACATAGAGTTGCTGTTAAGTCAGAAACAACCTCGAGAGCCCAGGGTTAATATATATTTATATAAAATACTCACAGGATTATACTGCAGGGCTGTGACGTATGCCTGTACAGCCTGCTCCATGTCCCCCGCTGCTACCAGCGCAGCCGCCAGGTTGATGTACCCGTCAATGAAGTCCGGCTTTAGCCGAACTGCATGGCGGTAATTCTCCAAGGCCTCCTGTAGCTGACCCCGCTCCTTGTACACATTGCCGAGATTGCTGTTACAATAAAAATAGAACCTGTACATTTTTTTTTTTGTATTATCATATATATAGTAAATATGCCAACAGATAAAAATAAATTCAAAAAATTTATAAATTTAACTATTTGCATTTTCTTTGTGTAGTAATTTTATTATGAATTGCAATATAGACGAAATAGTACAAATAATAATTTCTAAAAGTACACTAGAGAATGGATATCAAATTTCAAGATGACTTAACATAAGTCTGGGGAATGGCTTTAGTTTAGATTTGTCATTGGAAATGTTTTCATTATAAATTTTGCACAAAATATTTGCTAGTTGTTGTAAATACCTGTATGCTTCAGCTAGAAGAGGATTTTGTTTTATGGCGAGCGTCGAGAAATGTGCCGATTTGTCTAATCTCCGACATTGGAAATGTATGGAGGATAATAGTAGCAAAACACCCGTGTTTGTGCCGTCTTGGCGCCATAGCTGCATGCAATGCAGTTCCGCGCTATCATAGTCACCAGCTTGATATTCCCTGTGCGCGAGCTCCAGAAGTCCTAATACACATGATATTTAAATATAATTTTTACTATAATACACAATATAACACAAGCTATTGCCAATATAATAATTTACGATTATATTACTCACCTACTGTAGATATTTGTTGAATATCCGACATTTTCAAGATCACGGCATTTGCAGGAACGCTGACGATTTGTTGAGGCTGCGTCGTGACAGATTGAGGCACGGCAACATTTGCTTGTGGTTGCATTTTTGTTATCATATTTCAATTGCAATACAATGTCGTCGTTAAAATAAATTCACATCACACTAAACCACCGAAAGAGTTTATTTTTTTAGTAATTTTCCATGGTGAATAATCACAATCACAATGGTTTATTAAGCTAGTAAAACTAAAAAGACAAACGCTTTGCAGGCAATGATAAATCAATTGCCATTATAAAAATAAAAAATACGCACCGGCTACATGGTTACAGAAATGAACGGAAGTATACATTTTTACTTTTGTCTATGCTACGGTGAACAGAGATTTGACTATATTAAATACGCAATAATATTTTGAATGAAGTTCAAACTTCGTATTATTAACAAAAATTATTAATAAAATACCTTATAATATTACTCAAAGGATTTCAATTACAGGTACGAAATTAATGTACTTATTTTTCAGTCAATGAAATTATAAAATTAATTTCCGGTAACACGTTGCTTTGTAATGTTGGTAGGAAAGTTTTTCTGAAATATGTTTCCTGCTAACTTAGTTGCTAAAAACACTAAATTTGTATTATATTATTGAATTATCACGATAGTAGATATAGCATGTTAAGTTATAAATAATTTGTGTTATAATTTAATAGGTCATAGAGTTTTTTAACTTTATTTGGAAAAAAATTACAAAGGTGAATTGAACAATTATAACAAAAACCGATTTTACGAGGCGGTTTAATTTAATATAATTCCAGTTTTGTATTGATAGTGTAAATATTTCGTTATGTAATATGTAGCTATGAAAAAGTATAAACGGTTCAGTCGATATTCATATTCTTATACTAGCAGGTTACCCGTGCTTCGCGACGGACGGCGAAAGTGAAGAAGTGAGGGAGTGGGTGGTAAACTTTGCAGTTTTTTAGCTGTAACTTTGGAACGTTTTGGACTTTTGCAAAATCATTTCTTATTGCACCTATTCAATATGTCAGGAGTCTTGTGTCCAAATTTCAGCTTTCTAGGTATTACGGTTTGGGCTGTAGAGCGATGAATGAGTCAGTGAGTGTCTTTGTGTTTTATATATTAACACTTTCGCTGCCACCAGTTTTTCAGAAATTGAGCCCTGTGTGCTGTTTCAATTTTTCATATAAACGTTTGCATAAAGGCATTTAAATAAACGGAAAAATAGTAAAAAAAATGTTGAGCCAATTAAATACTATAAAAAATTGACTTTTAATTGCTCCGTACATGCTACGGCCCTGGGGTGAAACACGGGGTGAAACTTGCGTCTCCGTACACGCTACGGAGCTGGCAGTGAAAGTGTTAAGATTAGTAAAGTACTTGAACCCGGTTAAAAATAATAAAAATACCGACACGTACATATACTTTCAAAATAATAAAATGTATACTGTTAAAATCTTATTTAAGATTTAGAAAAAATGACAAAGTTTTTTATAATAATTTTATTGATAAAATAAAAATATTCATGTAAAATATAATTTAGGATTAAATACAAAAAATAGTAATCTTAATCGCAGTAATGGACGGAACTAATACTGTTGTAAATTAATTTTACATAAACTATTCAAGGTAAGATAACAAATATGCTATTTCAATGAGATCTTGAGGTATGGATTCGTGGCAGCAGATGTACAGCTCCCGGGTCTCGGGTTCACTGAATACACGTCTGGAAATCAATAATGTATTTAAAATACTGTTTTTAATACAATTAAACATATATTGCAATGCACATAGTTCCAAAGTGAAGGTCCATAGAGAAGACCTGCTAAAAAACTCCATAGATAGTATTAACTTTATACTCTTTTAACTTATTTATTCATATTTTGTTATGGTATTGACTTAACCTAGGAGTCATAACTGGGTTATTCAAATTGTATTCTTAATTTAAATATAGTTTTATATTATTGTATAATGTATAATACTTATAAATTTTGTATAATAGCACTAATATTAAACATATATAATGTTTAATATTATACAGATCCTCACCCAATAACCCAAAATTGGAATGGTCCCCAATTTTTCTTGCTCGTCCCACATTGACTTAACACATCGGCGGGAACTTCAAAAAGCATTCCATATTCCTTAACAGCCACAAGAATCTTATTAAGATTATTTGAAATCTCATTTTTCTTAAACCTGAAAAGAGAATCTTTTAAAAATATTTCTTTATTTCTATAATAATTATACTATTTTGACTTACTTAATGCTGTGTTGGAGTAGATCATGTATTTTCTTGCTAGCGTGTTTAAATGTTTTTACTATATATGAATATAGTACATTGTTAGCTTTTTCCTCCAAATTGTTAATTGGCGCTAATAAAATTCCCTTCTCCGATTCCAAATGTATGAAATGAAACAGAACATTTTCTTCTCCGGCCGTTATTCTGTGAATAATTAGATATTTTTATTTATTAATGGCAGATTAACATTTAAAAAAATTTATAGCTTCTTTTTTGCCATATTTTAAGCATGGTAGCATTTATAAATCTTTTTTTTTTAGATTCTAATATTATAACTTTTAAATATAGCATTGTTAAATGTGAATGGTATACAATATGTTGGAATATTCATAAATAAAAAAATATAATTTGTTATTAATAATTAATGTAATGTAACAAACATCACCTGTGAACTGTGACATGGTTATTGAGATCGTCCAAAAGCGATTTCCTGAAGTCTGATGTTTCTATATTGCTTGATCTGCTACCGTCCTGGAAAATAAAATATATATACATATAAATAATATTGAAGTGTCCGTGTGTAATTCCAAATTAAAACATGTCACTAAATTCATGTGAAAGTATATACAGTACTTAAATAAAAAAAATACATATTTTCCTCTGTCTGTCTGTTTTTCCGGCTAATCTCTGAAACGGCTGGACTAATGGACTAAAATTCGATTTTATATTTTCGATGTTAAAAAGAAAGTTTCAATTTTGAAAAATAAAAATGTTTAAATGGTTTTTCAGACGCTTTAAATAATTTTATTATTTTAAAATGTACTCCAATGTATATGAAATATGAATTACAAGTTTTGTAATGTTATTTTCATGAGTAAGAGATAATTTTTTAAATAATTGTATTTTCGTTTAAACTAATTGAATTAAGATTAAATTCCAAATATATATATAAAACATGTATATGTATACCTGTTTGTCCCAATCGGAATCGGACCCTGAGGAGTCGCGTCTATTCCTCTGTTCCCTGTCAGCTCTTCTACCCATTACACGATCTTCACTTATTTCACTGAAAAATAATCAAAATATAATAAATATAATTCACTTACATTACATTTGCACCATCAAAATGAAATCATTGATATTTCACAACTCTTAAAAGGTGTTTCTCAGTCCCATTATATGTACCAGCTTTAAGCTAAGAGACACCAACATTTTTTTAGTAAATTGACCACTAAATAATGACATTTGTAACCTTATTTTAAGTTTATTTATTTATATGTGAGTATAAGTATGGTGATCACTGGTATTGATTCAAAGTGGAAAATATATAAATATATAATAAAAATAAACACTCCCGTCTGTAGTGCAATCATAAACATACCGATATGAACAAACATACTAGTGTCAACTTGGTTATTTATATCAATTATTGGAACAATCCTATAACATTTGTAATCATACTACCCGTTGCTACGACTTTGTCTACTTCTTCATAATAAATATCTTTAATACCGCCATCTATTGGAAATTTGTAAAACTTGGAATCGAATTATGTATAATATTTATTATTTATTTATTTATTTATCTTCACGCCATGTCCATTACGGGGTAGCCAGAGATGATTATGTACAAAATACATCAAACTCGAGATAAAAAACAAATTAAGATTAATCGAGATAAAAACTAAGATAAAAAGATATCTACAAGATTTCATTCATCGCTTTATTAGTTTAGAAGATTTCAAACATTTATATATATAAATTTATATACATAAATTATTTTACCTGTTGCTCTTCAAACTGCCAGAATCCTCTGAATAGCTGACATCTAAGCTGGAGTGTCTGTAGGTCTGTCCGTTATACCACTGTGAGTGTATGTTATCTACAGAACCAGATCTCAGTTCAGAGTTACTTCTTCGTTTTAGTTCTGTTTTTGACTTCAGGGAGCTCTTGGTGTCAGATCTTGAGGCTAAAAAATATAAACATATATATATATATATATATATATTCATTGAAAACTATATAGACGACATTATAAATATACACATACGATTACTTTCACGATTCTTCTTTCCATATTTAGTAAATAGTTCCGGAGCCGTCTCAACCTGCGGCTGCGTGTTGCAGGCAAACCAGGAGGGCAAGTACTTGTTTAGACCAACTTCAAATAAAAGTTCGAGACAACTTTCACATTCTTCAACATAGAACGGTGAGGGGGAAATCACTCCCACAGCCTGAAATAGACATAATATCGCTTTGTATTAAAAGTAATAAGATTATCCTTGAAAGAAATATATACAGTACACGCCATTAAACTGTGGAATAGCCTTCCCGATACACTTCGTCGTGCTCCTAACCGACAAATATTTAAGAAGCGCATTTGCGAATATCTTCATGAGAGAACGCAGTGAGTATTTATTGTTCATCTACTACCTGACTATTAAATTTGAGTATTTGTATTTATGTACACTTTAGTATTTAGTTTATTTTATAGCGATAAGATGTTGTATTTATCATTCTTTATTTCAGTATAGTATAGTATATTAATATTTTAGTATAGTTTAGTATATTTCATTTATAAGTGATTTGCTTTCATTAATTTTTTTTTTGTTTACTTGTTACCCTCATTGTTTTTATTTTTCTGTTAATATTGTTGGTTGACTGGTAGATAATGCCTAGATAGCATTAAGTCCGCCAATTGTACCATTTTGTTTGTGCAATGAAGTTTTAATAAATAAAATAAAATAAATAAATATATGGAAAACAAGAATTGTACGTGGGGAATAGAATCCATGTCCTTTTAGTTTAGCATACAGCCATTAACCTCTAGATTAGTGGTTCCCAAACTTTTTTTTCGTTTTAAAAAAAATATTTTTTTTTCACCAAAAAAAAATATTTTTTTTCACCAAAAGAAGGTAGACAAAAAATGTTAAGAATATATATGTCTATGGAAATTTACGGCTGAATTCTAACCAGGACTTAATAGTTTCCGATAATAGGAAAAATATAAGTTTTTACGAAAAACAGAGCAGAAAACAAAACAAAAGTCAAGACAATTTTAGTTCCTCACTATCGAAAGAATATTAATTTTCAACCAATAATCAATAATCACATTAAATTCCTTTCTCCGACTCAGTACCGAATATTACTTTAAATAATAAAGAAAAACTTTTATTACATCCTTGATTAGAAATAGACTGTTACATACAAATATACATACAGAATAAACTTACACCGCTAACATAAATATATACTTTTATTTAAGATACAAATAATAGTTATAAATAAACTATTAACTAGCTGTGCCTTCGACTTCGTTCGCACGGAATGTTTTTTTAAAATAAAAATATCCGCCAGTAAGTCCTTTTAAAAATAGGTCCAGCCGTTTCAGAGATAATCTGGACTAAACAGACAGACAGGGTAGGATATTATTGGGTAGACCTCGAAGAATTCGGTCTGCCCATTCATTTGTCCCCTACTTTCGAATTTTGAAAAAATTTCTTCACAGGAGGTCTTCTTATGACCAGCTGAGTCCGAAATGACCATTGGTCAAAAAGTTTATATATATATATATATATATATATATATATATATATGCGTGCGTGCGTCCAGATTCGACTTTTGTCAGCACGATAGCGGCCGCAGTTTCACTCGGTTCGCTTTCAAACTTTGCACAAAAATCAATCACCCTAAAATGAAGGTCAAGTTCGTTAACCAGAGAAATCGGACCACAGGGGGCGCTAGGGCCTCACTTTTTCTGATTTTAGTTTTTCCACCATAACTTTTTCCCTATACAAAGAAGATTAATCGCGTTCATATTATATGATGTCTTTGATGAATACCTATAACTAATGTAGATAAACCGAAAACCTAACTTCAATAACTTAGGGGTGGGGGTAAAAAAACCGAAAATTTTTGGAAAAAAATTCATAACTTTTTTCTGGTAAACATTCTTACATCACAAGTATTTTTAATAGAAAGGTTATTTTTTACTGTAAATTTAAGTATCAGAAGTTTTTCCCGTAAAAGGTACCGTTTCTGAGAAAAAAAATAAAAACCACTTTTAGCTTAAAAATTTAAGGTAGGTAAAACCACGTCAACTTTTTTCTGGTAACATTCCCTAGTCTCAAATATTTTTAATACAAAGATTTTTTTTTACTCTAAGTTTAAGTATCAAAAGTATTTCCAAAAAAGATACCTATTCCGAGAAAAAAAATAAAAACCGCTTTTTGCTTGAAAATTTTTGATGTAAACAACGGCATCATGTGTTATTCTTAGGTAGTGAGTTATATTTTAAACGAGTTACACACGAGGTCTACCCACGCGTGTCCCCCTGCGGGCACGGATTTTTTTTGTATGTAATGTTTACTTTCATATGCATTTAGTAATAAATACTGTTAATATGTACAAACAGACATTTCAATTTCATTTATATGTATATAGTATTAGTGAATATATGATGGCTGACCCTTGCGTTATGCTCGTGAACGGGTGCTGCTTGCGGTGACTGGTCATATTGCTAGCCACGGATTTCCCTTTTCTTATTATTAAATATTATTGGGACGGCTTATCGAATTGATTGCGATGGTTCTAGTTGTTCGTACATTACTCACTAAATATATTGACGTTTATGAAACAGTGGTTCTTCTCAGAGCAGGACGCGTTTGGAACCCTCGTAGCCTTATTTTAAGTTGGAAAGTGTCTTTACAGAAGGGCTTATTTTGATACATACGATATCAAAATAGGCCCTCCTGTCACTTCGTACACAAGTGATCATTGGTATGGATTCAAAGTGGAAAATATATAAATAAATAATAAATAATAAAACATAAAATAAAACATACATCATCAGTGCATCCTCCTGCCTCCATTAAAGTTGCCAAAATAAAATGTCCCTTACCAACTACTAAAATAAACCAACGACCGTCGGGAATTCTGGGAAATCAAAAGTACATATTAAAATATGTTTTTTTATATAATATGTTAAATTCATGTTTTTAATATAACCTGTATTCGTTATCGTTCTTGTGCTGTTTTCTGCTTTCATTTATGAATACTTCTTTCCATATCACAAGTTTGTCGAGTTCCTTTTCCATACTAAGTTTGAAGATGCCGTTAAGTTTCAAGTAAGCGTTAATTTCCTTCAGGTCCTCGTCTTGTAGATGTGAACTTAACAAGTGACATGAGTAATACAGACAGGATCCAATCACTGTGTAAAGACGTTGAAAGTTTTCTACGTCATCTGTCTGAAAAAATATAAACAAACTATTCATAATGTCATTAGTTATATTGTATTAGTAAATTGTACAAACAAATGAAAGAGTACTCATTCATCCTATTGATAATTTCATTCATTTGTGACTAGTATTTTTGTCTAATTTAATTGTCAATAGAAAATATGTAATAAAAACAATTTTACCCATTCCCTATAATCAGCTGCCTCCAACTCGGTTATGGCATCGTCAACTTGGATTTTAACTTCCATAGGTAAAGAAACTGAATGAGCTTCACAAAATACATTATTATTGTTATTATTAAACAGCAATGTTATAAATATCCTTGAGAACAAGCCGTCCAACTTATCAACGTTATTGGGTTTCGTAAAACATATTTTAAGAGAACCATACAAAAATTCCAACATTCTCACAATATCGGTGATAACTCTTTTAGCAAGGAAACCATCAACTGCACTATTTGGCAATGCAACTAAGAGCAGGTCGGAGTAATGTGAGGTGTATGCAACATTTATTAAAATGTTTTTGTGCAAAACAGTGGACAACACGGGTTCACTAGTCCCTAATGATTTTGGAGCTAAATGATTGAGTGTTAAGTAGGCACCCTTGGTATTGTATAGGAAGTTCTGATTGAAGGGTCTCGGAAAGCAGTACAGGACATTATCGTCACTGCTTTGATATTCAACGTCATTCCCACATATGTATAGAACGGAACACATTGAATCTTTTAAAAGCTGTGTGAGTGAATTTTCTGGAGCCGTTTTACTTAATAATAACTTTTCTATATCAATATTATATCCCTCGGCTACAACTTGGAATGTCAGCTTTGGGTTTTCAACATCTTCAATGACTCTTTGGAGAACATTGTTAATGTTGAGTGCTGTGACTTCTATACTATTAATTTTTTGTAAATAATAGCCAGTTCTAATTTTAGATGCATATATGGCTTTTGCTTCTGATAAAAACTCAGCCACAACTAATGTTTTGCCATCACCGTGTGTATCTAGACTGATTCCAAATAACTTTTCAATTTGACAGTTTTTCTCACTGTTAAATATCATGTTTTTGCTTACCTGAAAGTAACATATACAAAATGTATATTTATATATTCTTTTGACACAATACTTAAAATTAAAAAAAAACATAAAAAATATTAATGTTACTTGTATATGAATAAATTTATTGTTGTCTTGAAGTTCTTTCTTCTTCTCATATCCAACATCCTTGCTTTTTATTTTTCGAGCTTTTAGCACTCTGAATATTCTGCCTTAAAAGTAATATGTTTGATGAGGACATTTAAATTTAAACAGATGATAATTAACAAATTCACCAACAAATATAAATATATTTATACAATTATAAATTATACCTTTCGTAGACCGTCTGGTGGAAGATCTTTTGAAGTCACTTCTTAATTTAAAAGTTTCACAATTTTCAAGTAATGGAGCTTTAGAGTCATCTGTACTTTCAGCACTTGCCTTTACTTTTATAAAAACAAGTTCTCCATCTTCACCTATGTCCGAATCCCAATCTGGTACTGAGCTGCAATACTCTTTGATTAGTTTGTCATTTAATTCAAAAAATATTTTAACTAAATACTGCGATATTAATACCTGTCTGAGTCGGAATATTTTGAATCGTCTGATGAATTTGTCCAGTCGTTATCGGAATCACATGGGCTTTCATAGTTGATTTTACTCTTAAAAGTATTCATTTTAATAATAGAACAAATAATAATAAGAGAAATACAGTGTAACTTAAGATTTTAACACATTATTGAAGTTTAAATTGTTATTTGTTAGTATAAAAGTAAACATATAACTGTTAGTAATACAAGTGTCAAATGAACGAAAACAACTTTTATAGGCTGTCGCATGTTAGTGTCGATACTGGTTTGTCAAAAAACACAGATTAGTAAAAGAAACACTATACAATGTACTATAATTTTCGATAATACACTCCTGCACTTTATCAATAGAGAATGCAAAACTAAGTTATATTTTACTGCTATTGGAGTACACTAAAAGTTAAATATTCAAAATATTATCTTTGTCTCTTTGTTCCTGGAACGAGGAAAATCTACTAAAAAGGTTTTGATACCATTTAATATAATAATAATGCGTGCTGAGAATTTAAATTTGAGATAACCTATCAACAGCTAGGGCTTACTACTTATAAACCACAAAAGGTCTTAATGCTAAAAAAAGAGCAACCAAAATTTAAATAAAATATTTAAATTATAAAGATTTTTAAGTTATAAATAAGTTTTAACGAAAACAATAGATTATCTACTACTAATTATCTACTTATTTCTCACTTCATATTGTTCGAAAAGACTTGAAATATGTTACACAGAACAAATCATGTAACATTCATAGACTATAGAGTTATATCAACAAACGAGCCAAATTTGGCACAAAAATTTAAAATGTGTCGATTACGCTTGTTCGTTTAATATCTTTAAAATAAAAATGAAAGCACTTAAGAACATAAGTTTGTTGTCAGCAATTTATTTAACACAAAGGTTTATCAAATCTAACAGTTTGTAATCTATTTATAAGACAATTACCATAATTATGTCTAATGAAAGAAGTTGCGAAGAATGTACAAGTTCTATTGAACCAATATGCCACATTAAGCTGGTAATTTTAACATACTGTTTGAGTAAAATACCCTATTGTATCATGGTAGTTACAATGCAGAGATAAATGGTTATCTTATAGGTGAATCATGTAACACTTATTATGTTATAGGATTCAATAGTTAAGTTGCGGCAAAGCACAAAACAATTATTATGTTTACTTGAAGAATTACAGGCCAAAACACACACAAAAAATTTTGTTTACGATGTTCCAGAGCAGCCTTTATTTACCAACGCTATTACATTTGATACAGAAACTAATGTAATCATTCCATTTATTATTTTAATTATTAGTCGTGTTTTATTCATTTAGTATTCGTGTCGTCGTATGTCGTGTTGTTGTACTTTATACAAAAATAATATTTTTTTATAGGAACAAAATGTTACTGATGTCATTGGCTCTTCAGCATTAAAAAAGTTGGCAAACAATGCAAAACAGTTAGAAGCTATATTTATAGAGGTTAACGATAAAAAAATCCTAATTTGAATCGATAATTTTTTTATAGAACATGATTGATTCCACGTTGGTCCTTGAACTTTTTTTTTATTTTTAAAGGATGATGATGACGACTGCTCCATATATAAAAGGTTAACCAGAAAATGCCACTGTTTAAATCACCCAAGTTATAACGATTTTGTGATACATTTTAATGAAGTTTCAAAATATACTACAAGTAACCTCGGAGAAATTATAAAAAATTTACGTATATTAAAGAAATTTCTTTGTATGGGTGGTGATTACACAAAAAATGCTCTTGTTTTTTTAAACGAAGTAAGTCCGTACAAAGTTCAGTAACAAAAACTAGATGTAGATAATGCGCTTATTTCTTTTTTTTAATTCACTAGGGTCTTATAGAATGCAAACATACAGAAAAAGTTGAAATAACCCAAGGATGTACTCACGCGGATATTTGTAGCATTTTCGACGACCACTCGATCATTATTACGTGTATATCATGGCCATGTAAATACAAAAGTTATGGAGATTACATGACTCAGGTCATATTTACGTTTAACCAAATATTCGTTTATAGAAAGTAGTAATGAGAAATTATTAATATTCATTTTAGAATCTTGCGGCAAGTATGGTTTACAAACTTGCTGAAATAGAAGAAGGCAGAAGATACTTAAATTACAGCTCAAAAATAAGCAATGATATACGAAAAGTTTTACGAAAGAAGTCTACATTACTAGAAGTAGATACAGTAGACACTTTGAATGCTACATTGAACTTATTGAAGCCGACGTTCGCTAAAAACATGGCTCTAACATACTACAGCAAATCAATATATGAAGGTAATGATCAGAAGAAATTAATTTCCAGAGCACAAAATACACGTAGCCTATACAATAATAGTCAAATTCAAGGAAAAACCAATAAAATACGACGACCAAAGATAATACCAGTTTATACCTATTAAATATATATTTAATATTAAAAATGGGAGTTGAAATGTAGGTATAACAATTCCAGGAAGAACTGTATGAGTCTACATAAAAGTTTATTAATTATTTATTTTTCAGGGATAGGAAGAAGAACTATAAGTGATTTAGTACAATATCGTCAACACATGATTCTAGAGGAGGTTTTGATGCATCTTGATTTATTAAAAGATTACAGCTGCTATGACACTGGAAAACAGGAATTGAAACAAAATTTGCCGGCTATATTTATACTCTTCAAACACCTACTTGTTGAATACGATGAAAGTCAATTAAATATTGTTATAACAAACATTCTTAATAATATTGTCTCAAAAAATATAATAATACAGGATAATGAAGGGAGGAATGCTATTGTTTTAAAGGATACATCGACCGAGGTACAATCTTTTATATATACATACTATTATAACTCTTGTAATACAAATATTATTTGTAGCCGGTACAGATGAAGAATGAAATTTGTCAAATGCCTCCAAAAAAGGCAAATATAAAAAAAGGTCCCAAAACCAAAACTGGTTTAGGTGTTTCTCCAAATAAACACAGACAGAAAATAAAAAGGAAAGGTTAGTAATGCAATAGACGTATATTATTATTTACAGAACTCACAAACATTTGTTTTTAGTTCCAGAGTGGGAGTCATCAGTTCCATTGAATAGAAGTAGAAAATTTACTCAAGGTTTGAATATATATTATGTTAATAAATATATATAGAAATATAATAAATTATTTCTAATTTCAGATATTAAGAATTCAATAATTGTAGTGCCTTTAGAAGAATAAATCAAGATGTAACAACACATATATTTAATAAAAAATTTATGTATTATACAAGTGCTAATTAATAACACTTTAACAACACTTACATTTGTATAATTTATTTAAAACGTCGCACATAAATAATACAAATTATGTGGTATAAAAATACAGAATTATTTTTTATTTGATTATAACTGTAAAACTGATAAAACAGTTTAATTTTTGGTGAAACATGACTTTAAGTTATTTTGGTATAAAATTATCAAAGGAATGTATTTATTACACAAAAATAGTTTTATAAAATAAATGTAAACTTACAATGAAACTAAAACAATAAATAAAGTGAGATCAAAATGCAATAATTAGAAAGTATTTCTATAATCATATTCCTGTTGTGGCTCATATGTGATGCGCCTCCCGCTTTGTGGTCTCGGATTGTTAGGTTTAAAAAACATTGCCATAAGAATATAAAAACCACCAACAATTTTACTCATGAAATCTAGGAAACCTAAGAACATGGGTGTAGAGTTTTTAATCAAAATAGAGAGTTCTCTGATTAAAGCTAACACAAAATTACCCAGGAAATTAATAAATGTAGTGCCCCCACTAAATATAGCAATAAAAAATGCTAAGATAAATGTTACAAATTCTTTCACATTGTTAATACTAAAAGCATTCCTAATATTCACAATTGCTTCACTGTAGGTGTATTTAAGGTGTGATTCTATCACAGCAGTAGGTGTGTTTAAAATGCTTGATCTTGTCTTCTCAGGCCCACCTGTCAGTATTGGTTCCACTTCCAAGTAACTATCTGTAATGTGTCTAAGACACTTCAATACAACTATTATTTCTGTATCTCTGAATTTTATACTTCTTATTTGAAACCAAAAGGGTCCAAAAGGTTCGTTATCTATTTCTGTTAATAGGCAGACACCTGATGAGTAACCTAAGGTTTCAGAGTCCGAAATACCGATCCAATGGGTCTTGGGGTACACATATAATAACTTTTGTCTAGCCTCTAACAAATCTCTTTTTAACTCAATTTCCGCAGGGCTCACAAGAACAACATCCCGATATCCGATACGTTTGTCAATAAGTCGCCTTTCGAGGTAGCGGCCCAAAAATATTTTTGATTTCAGCATTTCTTTTACATGATGTCTTGTATTAATTGTCTCCATGCTATTTTCAAGAGTGTCCATCTGCGACAGAGTCGTTGAAGAATTAAACGACGGACTTTGATCTGAAACACTCATATCTATAAAAAATAAAGTTAATATATTAAATACAAACACAAACAAAAACTAGTCATATGTCTGACGTTTCTAGTCACCATATGCCAAAGGTCATAGACTAGCATAGACTAATAAATAGACTTATATGTCAGAGAGTATTTGTTCTGTAACATTTGTTTCGATTTACTAAATAGGTACTTTTGAATTGTAACTTCTGAAAGTACAATAATAATGACATTTTTGATCAATGAATCAGATTTCTGGCGCAAGGGGTTTCAATATCTAATCACAAGCTCGCTAACAGCCTTTTCACTATGCGTAGTAAAAATATAGATAGTTGACCCAAGACTTGTTGATTGGATAAAGAAATTGCTGCATCACTTTTGGGGTAAAGTTTCTATACCATTGTTTAACTATCAATAAATTCAATTGATATTGTTGCATTAACGTTTTTAGACCTAGCATATAATTTTAATAAGTGTAGAAGGGATTTTTCTTTAACTATCTATATAATAAAATAATAATTGCTACGTGTTCAGTGTTTAAGACATCTTTATCTGATTATTTTTTGTTTGTTTATACAGGGTGTCCAGGAAACAATGGATAACCTCTGAAAAGCTAATAGTAGAACTAAAGGCAAGCACGAAAATAAATATATACTCGGACATCATTCAAAACCTAAACGACTGATGACGGTTATTTGATGAAATTTGTTGTTATTACAGCCTTGTCATCTGAATTATGCAAGTTAGTAAATTCTGTATTTTTCACCGGTAGATACAAAAATTGTCTTCACCTACGAAAACTGTGGTGGTGGTCGTTTATTTATCATAGTCAATGTATAAGACGTTTTCCAATCCGGTAACTTCTGTCATTTTCACAGGAAAAATATTTCGCACAGAATTTGAAATAATTATAATAAAATTCAAAATATATGTTTTTTATAAATAAATGATGAGAAAAGTAGAGAGTAATCAGTTTAGGAATCAATAAATATTTTCTTGTAGAGATGTTTTAGATAATATATTTTATGATCAAAAGAGTTGACGTTGATAACACAGTGTGGACAAAAAAATTATCACCTGTTTAATGTTTGAAAAGTTTCAAATGTATCAGAAGAACATTTAATAACAACATAAGTTAGTCAACTTGGAATTTTCATACTTAATTGGACATGCACAATAAAGAATACCATAGCTATAATTGCAGAAATAAAAGGTGTCATTTTATTTTCTATCCATCATTAATATTATAACTAAAACAATTATGTGGAATAAAAAATTTGTACAGTTTATTAAAATTCTTAAATTTAAATTTCACAGCGAAAATTAATATTAAACCGTTTATTATTTACAATAGCAGCTGATTGTTGGAAACATCAAAAGAATTTCATATATAAAGATTTTTTTGTTATAACTTAAATATTACAGCGTATTTTAGTTATTTTTTACATATATTTTAATAAGATATCGGTGCTTTTGAAATAAACAATTCTTACTTCACTATAGTTAAATACAAAAAACACCTTAAGGGTTTATATCCATACATACATACATACGTATATATGAATATATGTGTGAATTAATTTTGTCTTTAGAGAAATGCAAGTGACATATTATAAAGATGAACAGGCATTACTCAGTTTTTTTGCAAGTAATAAGATTAAAGTTTACCGAAATTATTTTTAATATAATACAAACTTTTCTCCACAACAATAAAAATGTATATATAATTTTCTTCTGTAATATAATTCATTAAAGTTACAGAGTACACTATTTCATACAAATATTGATCTACTCAGTCCAAGTCCAGTCCAGCCCAGTTCAGTCCAGTGTGAGGACATCTTTACATTCATTATTACATATTCATTAAAGAAAAGTAAAAAAAAATACAAATTTAGTGAATAGTGATTGAATTATATCTATTTTTTTATAAAACGCGTTGAAGGTAGAACTATAGAAGAGACATTTTAATTTAATAAAATATAATATGTACACACAAGTACCGACGCCTTCACAACCTTAAATACTAACATTATAAATTTCGTTGTTAATAAACTAAATTTTAATTATAAATGGATAGAATAATATCATAAGGATAGACCATTCACCCTGATCAATTTAGACCATCGCAACGAATCAATATACAAATCTATTTTATATATAGACTTATTAAATATAAATACACTATACGATACATTTAAACACAGCCCCGCGGAAGGACGTCCGTCGATATCGCACTTCGAGCTTCAAATAATTTAATGTTCAAGTCAACTGAGAATACATCTCCGGCGAGTGACTAGTCGTACTATCAAATACTTTTCATTTCATACATATATGTATAGTAGTAATTATTTTACAATGAGGAAACCGTGTACGCTGGCTAGGAATTTATCAAAGTTATCTTGAAACCGCAGCTTGTGAGTCCTGAGGCCGTCGAAGAGGACGCCGTCGGTGAGGACCCCGAAGGCCTCCTCCAGACGGGGGACGTTGGCGGGGTCGTTGACCGCGAAAGCCTCGATCAGCTGTCTCGCGAGACCCTCCAGCAGAGCGGGCCTGACGCACGTGAGGGCGTATATGGCGGCGCCGGCGGCCGGTATCGAGTCCGGGGGTATCTCCATCTTGATGATCAGCATTAGCAGCAGCTCGGCCAGCGTCAGCAGCGACGCGGAGTGGGGCCCGTCGGGGCCGAGCGCCCGCACGCGGGTGGACAGTCCCACTATGGTGTCGCAGCACAGCGTCGACACGTCGCACGACGCGCCCGTCAGCCCCACCCGCAGCGCGCGCACCACCATGTCGAAGTCCTCCATGGGGAGGGTCGTCAGCTGCAATTGTGATATATATAACATATATTACGAAAAACTAATTGAACTTGACAAAATTTTTCATACACTTTTTTCAAACATATATGAAAATAATTACTATATATACATAGGTGTATTATATCATGTTTAACAATCAAAATAAATAAACGATTCACAAACGGAGATTGGGATGAATTTGCATGGCTTCACGGTTGAAGTTATTCGAGGCACAGTGTCCGAGTGTGTATGTGTGCATGCATGTTTGTGTGCGCGTACCTGGTCGGCGTGGTCTAGGTCCCTGAGCATGCGGTAGGCGCGGTGCGCGAGCGCGGGCAGCGCTAGCAGCGGCGGCGTCACCATCGGCAGAAGCAGCCTCAGACCCGTGGCGCAGGCCCCGCCCCACGCACCGCCCCCCGCCCCGCCTCCCCCGCAGCGGGACACGCTGCTGATGACCTCCATCAGCGCACAGATATCCTGAGTACGGCGGGACAGTTAAACTCGACAAAAAACATATACTTATCATCGTAAGGAATTAAACTGAAGATAATATATATTATATTAATATAAAAGATAATAAACTTTCCAAAGGGAACGAAATATTACAATGACACTTGAAAGATAAAAACGCTCAGGCCTCTCAGTTAACACTTAATAGAATATGAGTTTAATATTTTGATACACGTGATCCATATCATTAATGAGTATCATAAAATAATTAAATAATTATAATCAACTTTTAACTGTATATGTATATTTTTAATACAGTTTTATCAAATATGTCTCATACTTGCGTATGTTTATATATTATATAGTTTAAATGGAGTTATGATATAAGATAGTATTACCTCGTAGGCTTCCTCCTCGGCGTCCTGTGGTATGCTCGATACTTTACCGGAGTTCCACCTGGTGTACACTTCAAATGTGGCGTTACACACTTCCAGGAATCTGAAATAAAATAACATCAAATAACACACAGTACAGAAAATATTATCTCCGTAAAATAATCATATAAAAAACGGCCGAGTGCGGGGTTCCGTAGTTGATGGATAGATAGACATGTCCACTCGAGGATTTTACAATTTTATAGTAAATTATGTATATTTAAGGTTTAGTCAACGTTTGCAATGGAAGCACACTAAAATATATATTTTAAGTAAGTATAACTCGTAAGCTTTAAGTTTTCATGGTTAACTTATGGTTTGGTGGTATGGTTGGTTATGGTCAACTTATGGTTTTCATAGGCTCATTGCATTAACTACGATTGTATGTTTTTTCACACCACCAAAAGGAATTCAGCTGGCAATTGAATCTAATAATAATATGCACTTTTAAGCTTAAAATATCACAAACGATTCCCAAAGTTCCCATATTCCCATACTTTTGACAAACCCAGGAAATGTTTTTTATAGACCCGTCCAACGACAGGCTAGGTACATCATAAAGTAGGTACCAAAGCTGTAAAAAATACAACTCCACTAAACGTGTAGAGGAGGTACCGTAACAGAATTATACAAAATTATATTCTTCCATCTTGTTCTTGTGTTTGTGACTAATATGTATATTCATGCCGAATTACGGCTTTCTAGTACTAAGAGTCTCTGAACTAGATTACGGACAGACATATTAACAAACGATACGGGTTTCTAGCGGACTGGAAAACCACTAAATGTTTTTTCATACATACTTGTTGACATTTTGCGGCTGCACCGAGTGCAGCATGCGCTTGGCGCTCTTGGCGAGCAGAGTCAGGGCGGGGAGCACCACCGCCGGGTAGTTGTGGTAGCGGTACACGATACCCGGTATCTTGTCCAAGGCGCCCATCAGCATTACGAACTGCTCGTCCATGGTGCCGACCTTACGCATGCACAATAATCGTTTTCAAGTCTCAATTACCTTTCATTTCTATGTATTACTTTATTTTTCAAAAACCTAACAAACAGTGAAGAACACAGTTTGATTTCACTTTAATTATACACATTGTCTCATCCCGAAATATTTCATACAAATAATCCATCGAACGCATCTCTTACATTGTTAGTACAACTTATTTTGCAATTTCGCGACTTATTTCATAGGAAACAATACACCGCGCCATTGAACCACTTTTGTCGATATATAAATACATTATTTATCTATTTACCCTTAATTATTTTCAAGAGGCAACTTAATGCCCAGCGGCATTCTCTTCCAATTAACCTATATATATGATGAAAAATTGGTGGGCGTATGAAAAAAAGAAACAAAAAATAAATAAGTAAGGAATAATTGACAATCATATATATGATAAATACTATATATATATATATATATATATATATATATATATATATATATATATATATATAAACATGCATAAAGTATTGTTGTAAGCGCGTACCTCGAGCACGCCCTCTGTGACTCCAATGAAGCAGTCCAGCGTGTCCGCCAGCGCGGCGCGGGCGGGCTCGGTGTCGCAGTCGGCGCGCAGCACGCCCAGCAGCTTGTCCCGCAGCGCCACCGTGCTGCCCAGCAGGCGTTGACGAACTTCACCTGGGTGTACGCCGTTTTGTTTACCTTAAGACGAGTAATCCCACACAATCCATCCTTTTTATAGAAGGGATGTATAAAGTTATTTCTAAAGAATAAAATATTAACACCGTTAATAAAAATCAGTAGTTTACAACTCTCGAGGAAGATTACTATAATAGTTATTATGGTTGAGATCCATACGATTAGAGTCGGAAGCTCAAGAGAGGCAGCTCTTTCTCCAAATGTCTATGTGCAATAGATATCCCCATTCTCCATTCGTGTTCCTACTGTTATTCATTACAACCAATTAAACAATTATTATATTTATTATAAATTGTGCCTGTTTTAAAAATATTGACCAAGAAATATTTTTTTGTATAAGAGTATTTTTTTAATCAATGGAAAAGTCACAAAAGTCATATATTTGCAGTCGTGTTCAGACTCCTTTACTATTGATACTATTATAAAAAGGCAATAATAATAACATGGTTCATATTAAAAGAGATATTTAAGGATATTATAGATAGGTAATATTAAACTTGTCGACTTTGTTTTTAACAACTATTTTTACTAGCTTGTGACGTCAGAGGAATGTGTTTTAAGGTGGTCAACTGTAAACTTCGTGAACATTAAAATTTAGATAATTACAAATTACAAAAATACTACTAATACTATACTATATCTTATTATAAATTCACAATAACTACTTTTCTGTCCAAAATGAAAATACATTTAGTTAAAAATATTACCTTTTTTTCGAGATTGTTTTCTTCTGTTCAATATTAATCCTTATCTAAATAAATGTTTTAGCTTCGCCATTTAATATAAAAAATCCTTATAATGAATTAAATACTTCAGAAAATATTATAAATTTTAAATTAAACGGCATCAAAATTTAAGAAACAGCGCTCGTTAATGACATGGCGGGTTCAAAATCTAAAAAACAAATATAAAGTAAAAGAAAATTACAGAACGCGAGCGAAGTTACGGGTAAAAGTTAGTATAAATATCGTCTTTATCGAGACCGCACGACATGTTTAGGTTATATAAGCTCATTCTAAATATATGAAAAAAAATACATTACTGTTTATAATATATTATACAAATATTAAATGACTAGTATCATCTAATTAACAATACATCCGTTCACGATATGCATTCTGTTCTCCGATGCATTTTAATTGCATAATACGCAATAACTAATGAAACAATCAGTCTACAACACGATAGGAATATATTACAATAATTATAATGTAATTAATTATATAATAACGTACAGTGTAAACTTAATTAGACGAAATAGGCATTTTAAAAGGTATTTTTTATTAAATAGAGGTATTTTTTTCTTATAAGATAATTTATGTTTACCACTCACTGACTCATCACGATATCTCCAAAACTTTCCGTCCGATTAACTTAAAATTGAAAATAATTACCTACTTCTTTTGTGACGTAGACGTCCACTAAGAACGGATTTTTCGGAATTCCTATCCCAATTGATTTCAACTTTTTGCATTTCGCCAAGTTTTAAACCTTAACGTCCCCGCAACCTCAGTTTTGGGTGAAAGTTTGTAAAATTCTTTCTTAGCTGATTTCTACACTGCGAAAGGAATATTCCTACCACATTTCAAGTCAATCGGCCTTATAGCTACAAAGGTTTCATGATAAGTGTGTACATAGATGAAAGTAAGAGTTACTATAGCAACAATTACCATATCAATGTTTACCATAGCCACAGCTACCATGACAACGGTTACGACGACAACGGTTACCACAGCAACCTAAGTTTACATACAAATTAATAGTATGCCCAGCGAAACGGGCGGGAATCAGCTATTATTTTATATGGCATTCATTACCTTCAGCGTAAGTGGCCGCTATGGCGAACGCTCGATGCAGTTCACGGCGCAGGTCCCCCGGCAGGTTGCTGCCGGCCGCCTCCCACGCCACCAGCGACAGGAACTCCTCGCAGCTGGCCAGGGGACTCTCCCTGGATATTATTCATTCGAGATCATTATTTATTTATTACTGTCTTGATGCAATACGCCCAAATCACTCCCATTCTCTTTATAAGTTTCAGATGTCGTCATCTTTTCATGTACATAAGAGTACTAAAGTACTTGCAACTTCTCATATTGATATTACTACGAGGGTCAAACTAAAAGTTCTTAGAAAATCAAAAACTAAGCATTCTAGCAAGTTATTAGTTTTATTGTAACTTTTCAAAATAGCGTCCATTTACATCAATACATCGCTGCATTCGATGGAACCATTGAGAAAAGCACCTTGCCCACTCGACTTTAGGGGTCTCTTCGACTGCGTTTTGAAACGCAGCCACTGCTTCTTCGGCGTCTATAAAACGTTTTCCTCGAAGTTTTTCTTTTATTTTCGGAAATAAATAAAAATCGCAGGGTGCGAGGTCGGGGCTATACGGCGGGTGACCCAGTAATTCCACGTCTGAGGTCACCAAATAGTCGATCGTTTGCCTGGCGGTGTGCGACGAGGCATTGTCGTGATGAAGGAGGATCCTGCTGCGAGGTCGTTTCTCTCGAACTTTTTCCAAGACAAGTGGCAAACAATTGTTAGTATACCACTCTGCATTAACCGTTTTCGGATCCTCTAAGACTACTGTCGCGTAATGACCTGTCTTTCCGAAGAACGACGCCACCATATTTTTTCCAACACTTCGACCTCTCTTCACTTTAGTTGGCAACTCTTCGGAAGGAAACACCCACTGAGCAGACTGTCTTTTGGTTTCCGGATCATAACAGTAAATCCAGCTTTCGTCACCCGTTAGTATGTCGAACACAGCATTTGAGTCACCTCTGTTAAATTTTTGGATCATTTCTCGGCACCAATCAACACGGCGGAGTTTTTGAGCCTCGGTCAAATTATGTGGTATCAGCGGGTACAAAGCTTCCTGACCGCTAAATGTTCATGGAGGATTTTGTGCACTTGACTCATACTTATGCCTAGTTATACTTATACTTGTCCGAACGTGCTGATAGGTCACTCTTTTGTCAGTCTCTATCATACGCCGCACAACACTGATGTTATCTTCAGTCGTCGCTGTAGAAGGCCGTCCCTCACGCAAATCATCGGTGAGATTAGTTCGACCACGTTTGAATTCATTAAACCAGTTGTAAACTGTGGCACGAGATGGGGCTTCATCGTGAAAAGCCAATCGAAGTCTATCATAACTTTCTTGTTGACTTAAATGACATCGAAAGTCATAAAAAATCATTGCACGAAAATTTTCTCGGCTTAAATTCATTCTGACGTGCACAGACAATTTTCAATTTGCCGCCAAATCGTAAAACAAATGACAAATGAATGAAATGTACACTCAATAATATTGGTAAAGAGTTCTATTTTCAAAATTTAAACTATTTTTTTTAATATAATGCTTTTAAGTGGCCAGCTCTAAAAACTTTCAGTTTGGCCCTCGTAGTAACAAAATACGCCAGTACAATTAAAGTTAACTTTAGGCGGCGATACATACGTTTTTAGTTATTTACTGAGCATGTAAAGGTAGCGCGGGAGACTTGAGCGGCAATGATCATCTTCTATAACTTAAGTGTGTGTATGTGTGTCGGTAGTGTGTTACTTGTGGTGCGAGTGAGCCAGCGTGGCGAGCAGCAGCAGCGCGTGCCTGGCGGCGGCGGGCTGCGCGGCGAGGTGCCGCAGCGTGGCGGCCGCGCGCCGCGCCACCAGCGACACCGCCCACGACACGCCACGCGACCCGCGACCGAACGACACCTCCAGGGCCTGAAGGACACCACGCACTCATTACACACTTATTTATATACATTTGAGACTCATACCTAGATAATACCAGATATTCAGTATGTGTATTTATAAGCGAATATTATAATGAACTAGCTGCGCCGATGATTAATAATATGTCTTTTTAAAATAAAACTAGTCTAAGTTGATCCTTATAACGTCAGCTATCCGCCACTAAGAATCCTGATAAAATCGATCCAGCCGTTTCAGTTGACCGAACGAAATAAAAATATTGAAAAAAAAATTATTTTTTTTTAAATTTTAATAACGTATATACTTTCTTATGCCTAATTATTCTTATTTGTAATTACAAACAGACAACTTAAATTTTATTTATATGTATAGATGTACAACCACATTAGTCCGGGACATCATCCGGGACGTCTATCAACTATTTTTTATTTAATTATCCAAACAATTCCAAACACAGGTTTTCTAACAGCTACAATTATATATATTTGGGTACTCTGCCAATTAAGAACTCATCAGAAGTATACAAATCAAATATATATATATATATATATATATATATATATATATATGTTAAGCACGTTCGTAGAAGAAACGATCAGACTTTTATTCAGCACCTAGGAAATATCATTTGCAATCTTTATTATTACTAGGTAACAATTCTTTAGAGATATGGTTTGCACCTTTGTTTATTGCAGTAATTTAGTTTTACATACTGTAAGTTTATTTATATTGAAATTATTATGTTTCCTATTCATTGTAGTTGACTCCATTAGTATGTACTGTCATGTAAATATAAAGTAATATGTTCAATATTGACTTTTGATATAACAGTTTACACTTACGTGAGATATAATAGCATCTTGCAATTTTATTTGTTTACTTATATACCGTCTTACTATTGTATACAATACCTCCTATGTCAATTTTATGATGCTTTAATATTTATTATATTATATAATAATTATTACTTTTAATTCTATTAGTGTACGAATTTCACCTAATATTAACATTTCTTATCTCCACATACAAATGTAAATAAGTAAAACCTTAATAGATATTATTTGGTGGTATAATTACCATTTACATCTACAACTATCATTATTATTTTATTATATTATTCTGATATAATTTATTATCATAAAATATGTTTAACGATATCAGAGTATTAAAAAAAATCTAACACCAATACAAGTTTCATATTAGGAATACTTGACTGACAGATTACATAGAGAATATTTTAAAAAACCCAGGACTTTTAGGTGATTGGGACATCATATCCAACGGACCAACGGACCTATAGTAGTAGCCAATAGAAATCATCAAACCTCCGAGTACTGCGCCGGCTGCGGCACCAGGTAGGAGTTGGCCCATATCTTGAGCAGCCACGACAGCGTCGCGGACAGCTCCGGGCTGAACACCACGCCCAGCCCCGCCTCCAGCGCCAGGCACTCCCACGAGCTTATACGGAGGATCTCACCTATCAACCTGTGGATTGTTTAGAATCATTAAAATATAACTATACGCAAAATACGGAAGGAAATATTAGAAAGGTTCTTGTGTAATACATAATGTATGTCTTAAATTTTACTATTTTAATTAATTGTAAGCAAATTTTTATACAATAAATAAAGTGTTATTATCATTGAAGTCGTTTCGTTCACAAACACTTTAAGTTTGATATTATAAATCTACACGTAATTAAAACTGAAGTGTGTGTTTGTAATAAAAAATTAACTTTTCACTAAATCCATATGAAATTTATACGGTACTTACTTAAAAAAAAAAAACAAAACTAAAGTAGATTATAAACAGTAACTTAGGATACTTTTATTTAAAAAAACAATCCGCTCGAAAGAGGTCGTGGGCAGAGCTAGTATTCATTTTAATCGTAAACAATATATGAATATAATAATTATATTGGCTTATACAAAGTATAATATAATATAAATGATAAATGTACGTTTATGTGTTACATAATATAACATATCGAAGTAATTTATTAATAACTAGCTTTTGCCCGCGACTTCGTCCGCGTTTCCGTCGTTTTTCGAAAAAAAATTAGCAGATGTCCTCCCTCATAGTTTTGACGTAACAGGCAGATTCACTTTCGTATTTTAGAAGGGCAATAGTAATATAATATGCCAATCCACAAAACTGTTGAAAAATATAAGTAACCGCAGAATATTATAATATACCCACGCTATACCCACGACTCGGTCAGCGTGTAACTCCTTGTTTTTTATTAAGATAATATATTGCTAATATTTTTAGATCAAATTAAAATGTTTCAGCGCAAAGCTTCTGGGTAGACTATGTTAAGAGTCGACCCGTTCATATCGCCTATTTCAGAAGATGATCTGTAATCAATTGTGAGGTTATAAGCAAACCCACTTTTATATTTATCGGACCACGCCACCGAATTTGTAGATTGATCTACCACGTGTATATCTAAGTCATTAAGACCATGTCGAAATCTATCTGCAGTAAGACGGGCCTCTCGCTGTTCTTCTGTTTCAAGCGACCGAATATTTTCAATTCTTAATCTTTCATTAGATAAAGTAATCAATTGTTCTTGTCTCAAAGAATTGTAATAATCGCGTCCCGACTCTAGTCGTTGTTCATGCTCATGTTCATCTTCAAGAGATCGAATCATGTTATGGTGCGCCCTATCATTTGTCAAACGGTCTTGATATTGAGTAAAAGTTTCAGATTCTCGAGACAAAATATGACGTTCGCGATCAGCTGTAAGCCGTAATTCCCTCTCAGTGAAGGTTTCGGACTCGCGAGATAAAATATGACGTTCGTGGTCAGCTGTAAGCCGTAATTCCCTCTCAGTGAAGGTTTCGGACTCGCGAGATAAAATATGACGTTCGCGGTCAGATGTAAGCCGTAATTCCCTCTCAGTGAAGGTTTCAGACTCGCGAGATAATGTATGCCGTTCGCGGTCAGCTGTGAGTCGCAATTCTCGTTGTAAAGCAGTTTCAGCTTCTCGGGATAACGCATGTTGTTCCCGGTCAATGGAACGCCTTAGCTCTCGTTGAGAAGAGCTTTGAGAAGCCCGTGTTGTAGCTCGTCTCGCTCTTTCAGCTGCTAATCGCATCTCTCTTTCTGGAGAGCTTTCATTAGCTCGAGATGTTGAGGCACTAACTCTCATAGAGTTTAACCGATGTGCTCTTTCCTCTTCCGATTCTTGAGAACGCGTCATTCTCATTCTCCTAGCTTGACTCGAAGTTCGAGATAAAGATGGTCGTTTTTTAGGTGGCATCGTTTATTTTATTTTTAATCGACGGTAACTTAAATTCTATTTAGTTACCCAACAAAAAACTTACGTCAGAGGTCCTAACTATAGCTAAGTATATAATAAATAGAATATAAATCTAAGTGCCTATTAAAACTAAAATAATATTCTAATCGAATTATAAATATGTACGTAGGTACCTACAAATTACAAAAGAATAAAAAATGAAAATAAAGCTATACTTAATGCGTGTGCAATACTATCTACACTTACCTACTTCAATTAAAAATGAATAATAAGAAATACCTACAACTACTGTAATTAATCAAAGTACCTATGCTAATACAAAAAAAACCTTAGATGTTCTAAGTACAGCTGCTATATAATAAAAAAATATAAATCTAAGTGCCTATTTAAACTTAAATACCTAATATTCTAATAGAATTAAACTAAGAAATATGTACCTACCTACCTACAACTTAGGTACAAAAAAAAAAGAAATGAAAATAAAGCTAAAACACGTGTGCAGTATAGGTAGATAGTAGGCAATATCTACCTATACCTACTTCACTTAAAAATAGATAAAAAATACCTATGAATACTATAATTAATAAAAGTACCTACCTACGCTTTTATCTACTCAATACAAAAAAAAATAAACATAAAATGCCCATAACTAACCTATCAGTAACTAAAAATCTAACAATAATCTAATCTATCTATCTATTATCTAATCTAAAAATCGAATCTAAATCTACTTAAAAAGAAATAAAATAGGAACTATTAATAGTTAAGAATTTAAACAAAACTAAAACTAATTTAGAAAATAACAACAAAAGAAATTAAAATAAACTATTTAAAGACAAAAAGTCGCGCTGATAAGCACGGTTTATAAAATAACAATTATTGTCTGTCAATAAAGTTCAACACTCTGAACGCATCAACAGCCAAATATTGAATGACGCTTGCGCTCGCCTCCCGCCCCTTTTATACTCTGCCGCCGCGAGCCCCGTCGAGCGCGGCAACCGTTACGCAAAAATAATCCTTATAGCTTGATTCACTATTCACGCGCGATGTCTTGTTGGCGTATTTCATGTAAGTAAGTATAAGTTTGGTGTTTCTATACCGATTTCAATGATTCTTTTTTTATTGAATTGGTGCTAATGTTTATTTTTTTTTTAATTAGGAATGATGGTGAGCATTATTGGTTTTATAAACGTAAAAGTAAACAAATATAATAAGAAATCTCCGAACTGCTAAGCTATCGAGAGTTATGCGTGTTATTGTGAGTTAACTATAAAAGGTAGATATATGCTGTCTTGGAATATTTTTCGTGTATTTTTATGTAGAATATTTCCGTTATACATAGTTTCTATGTAGCTCTAACCATTAAGGCTGCACACGCGACGGAAGCTTAAAAAATCAAGCAACTTCTCCCATTTTCTCAACATTTCCTTTCACTGCTCTGCTCCTATTCATTGTAGTGTGATGAAAAGTATACTATTACCTGCCCAGGAGTATAAAGAATAATTGTACTAAGTTTCGTTAAAATCCGTCGAGTAGTTTTTTTTTCTATAAATAATATACAAACAGACAGACAGACAAAAATTTTTTTAACTGCATTTTTGGCATCAGTATCGAACACTAATCACCCCCTGCTACTTATTTTGTAAATATATTTCATGTACAGAATTGACCTCTCTACAGATTTATTATAAGTATATAGATTTGTATATGCATAAATCATAATGAATAAAAGATACATTCATTGTGTTATATATGCAGTGTAGTGAGTCAATAATGTTTTTACTATATACATACATATAATAATTAATCATAAGTATTTTAAATATGTTATTGAAATAATTGTTCAACCACGAACCTAATTCAAAATGTATGCTCGTTCAAATGTCACGTCAAAACTGTAGATTTTAATGAAATTTCCGGTTCCGGTCTACATATAGAATACATTTTTTTACACTCATTGGTTATAATGGTAGCTTATTATTTTTATCATATTTTCATTTAAAGGAACAAAAATTTGTTTAAGCTACAGTTACATTAAACTTTTGAAGATATATTTTATAAATTTTAAGTAATGATAGATTGAGTTTGGTGACGCGGGACTAAACAGGTTGCTAAAAACATGTAGTTAGGAAATAACAAGGAAATAGGTACAGAAAGTATAGGCCTATATTATTTTTATAAGAGTTATCTATTGGCAAACCAGAAATATAAAAGTTTTAAAACAGCTCTCGAAACTACTAAATTAAAAAAGTCCAATAGATTTTAGCTATCCGCGAATCAATAGTTAAATAATTACAGTAGGAGGTATCCCTATAACACGGTAGATCCGGATTCGGTAGGAAAACGCGTTATAGCAATATTCTTGTATAACGCGCTCATATGACCATAAAACGCGTTATATGCAAATAATTCACGTTTAACTTTTCTTGTTAAAGACGGTTTAAATGGAATATTACGATGAACTTAATGAAATTATAATTTTTACTTGATTTTATTTAATTTTATAACACAACAATGTACAAAGGTAAGCGAAATTAATGATGACAAAAATAATTATAAATTTCATAGTTTAGAAATATAACGTGTGAAATACCCGCGTTATATGAGGGAAAACACTTTTATACGAGGACTAAAATCGCGTTATAAGAGCACTGTGTTATAGAGGTGATTACTGTATTTTAATTTTGTTACCATAGCAAAATCGAATATTATTTAATGTTCTATACTGAAACAAAATCATTCATACTTTAAAGACGGCTTTTAAATAAATATGTTTAATAATAATAAAATTATAATATATTTTATAAATATTATAATAAGTGTTAGAAATCTATATCCTAAAGCCGTTATTCGACTTCCCGGTATAATAATGGCGGGAACTCATAACAGCTGATCGGGTGCGCCGCGCCATTGCATCAATGTCAAGACACAACAACTATTACAATAAATAAATATCCTTTTTGATAAGTAAAATTAATAGACACGTTATATAATACGCCTATAATCTTAATAAAGTAAAACCTTGAAATCTTATAACAGAAATCAAATAAAACTCATTGTGATTATAATATCAACATGCATTATTTAAATGTCAGATTATTATCTATTCAAATAGCTATTTTATTATTCAAGAAAGAGTCTTAGAAGATTTAAATTATAATAAATTTAAATGAAGTACATATGAATAGAACAGTACAACACAATGGAGCGTAATATGATATTTTTGTATGGTACTGATGCATATCGTAATATCTCATAGGGGAATTGTTTGTATAGTTAAGAATATCCCCATTTGTTTCTTTTGTTACAACAATATGTTTATATTTTATTTAACATACGCGAGAATTTAACCGTATTTGAAAAAAGACCGATTCTTTTTCCATTATTTGATATAGTTTATTATTATATTATTATATATTTCCTATACTTATCTTAAATTCTAATAAAATGATATACTAACTTTAATATTGGATCAACATTTTCGGTGTTAGTACTCTCTCCGACAAGGAATCTTAGTGAAGCTTCAATGTTGGCGTTCTGGGACATGCTGTACTGAACTATCTCCGGGGGAATCATTACAGTCTCACCCTCTGTACAATCCACTGCCAAGAAGTGACCTGAAAGATACAAATAATAAATTAAGAACCCTCTAGTACCTTTCATATTCAATATATCTCTATTCAATTAGACATTTAAACTTTTGAATCATCATATATTACATTCAAAAGGTCATTGTAGTCTGTCCATGAGTAAGCTACCACCAGAATACTGCTCTGCTAAGAAGAGCCGCCCAGAAACTCAACAGTTGCACATTTTAAAAGAAATTTAACCTTGTATTATATTTATTTTCACATTTTTTAAAGAATTCATGAAAAAAATATTATTAAGAAAGTAGAAAATAAATATAACAAAAATAATTTATAAATATTCCATGAGAAAGGTTGATATTTTATTATGATGGTTACGTAACCAAAAAGATGGTTTTATTTTTTATTATGAGGTTGCCTTAACCAAAAAGCATAGCAAGCATAGTTTAATTACATACCCGTTATCATTAAGATCCAGTGGAGATCCTCAAACAGCGTTACAAGTTGATCCCCTCCACTCACTATTGGCAATTTACCCATATGCATCATCTGTAATTGACTCTCCAACCTGAAACATGCTATATATTAATACATATATAGAAAAAAATTAAATAATAGAAATATAAATATGAACTTTGGTAAGAATAATTTTTAGTGGAGTAGAGCTAGGCTTCAGCTTCAGTTAACAATGGTTTTTATGAAATTTAACCTAAATGAGGAGTTGTGAGACCATAACAAAAAATAAAAATTTTCATAAGTAGTTGCAATTTTGAGAAATTATGATTATTATTACGAGCAGGAGGAACTAGGATAAACTGGGTATCACTCTAGGTATAACTCATAGATTGTAATCAAGAAGTACCTTTTACTCCTATCGGTGAGTAGAGTGAAGAGCACGTGGCAGCAGTGCGCGGGGGCCTTGCGCGCCACGGCCCCTATCGTGAGAAGGACGCTACTGTGAAGCTGACGCTCGTCTTCTTCTATGTCGTCCTTGATATCTTCTGTGCAATTGTCGCTCTCTGCGCCCCTGGTAGAAATATATATTCTCTCTAACATTTATCCACAAAACCGCTCATTTTTATACTTTTAAGAATATTCTATATTTTAAAGAAATATTTTAAGAATTAAAAAAATATAAAGATGCGATGTAAATGAAATGAAAACAAAATCAAATGATGTAAAATGAGAACACCATGATGATTGTATGAATTCATAAAAATAAGAAAGCAAAAATATTTGTTTCAATAAAATGTATATCAAAAAAAAAATTAATGTGCCAACCCTAATTCCATTGTATCTCAAGGGGTTTCACAATGTATAATATTAATATTTGTGTTTTGTATTTGCTTTGTGAGATATACTATTAAAATATACTATTGTATTAATATAAACACCATTTATATGCAACATAGTTTACTCTCATTAAATGTTTTTATTATTGTTTAAATAAATCACATTACCTTGTTCCATCGGGTGGTGCTAATCTGCATTGCAAATATGTATTAAATATTTCAATACAAGGATTCATTAGTGTTTCATCTGAGAAGCCGTCAGAATCATGAGCTATAGAACTCCAAGTGTGAAGAAATTTGTTCAAAGATTCTCTCCATACAGTATCATCGTTCACCTAAAACATATGAAAATTATTACAAATACATATAATACAAAAAAGAATATTATTTTATCTCACACAATCTCAAATCTACTTACACCCTCCTCAAGAACAGCTCCTCTTATACAATGACAGGTATAATTAGTTAGGTTTTGCAGAAAAGCTGGTGGCGTTGAAGCAATCATTGCAGGTGTGAAAAATTGCACTAACCGTCGGTAAATATCGGAAATCCCAAGCATTTCTCTATCATATGGCTGGATAAAAGCCAACATCCTCATAAAACTATTCACGTAATTTTCTAAATATTGCTGTTTTAGATTACTCGCGGACACCACAACCCCACTCAAACTAGCGAGTTGCACTAAACATGTGAGCGAAGGGTTTGCTAGTTCAGGATTTGTCCGAACATATATGTGTATTTCAAAAAATAGAGCTAACAACTCTGGTTGCATTATAGTGTCTCTCCAATTAAGACTTAGACGTAGAGCTGGTGCTGTATCACTTTCATATATAGCCTCAAAGGCACCAATTAGTCTTTTGGACAACAACGGTGACACATGACTCCAGCACAGTACGGTTTCAACAATTGTTAACAGTTGTTTTGTTAGTAATGCCTGATCACCCTCTGGTCGGTGTCCAGAACGGATTATTTGTTCCAAAACACCAACTGTGAACCTAAATATTCTTTTTAAATCCAAGGCCTCAAATGATTTCTTCAGTCTAAAATGAACTTCCCATATTAATCCAACATCAGCTGACTTAACAGTTATGGCGTATTCTTGCATGATGGCTAATATAAGTGAACATGCCAGTTTCTGTTGACTTATTGGCGAGCTAAGAATTATTTTTTCTAACTCTTCTAATAAAGCTTTTCTTTCTCTTCCACCATCACTTATACTACCTCGTTTAATTATAACTGCAATAGTCTGGTTAAAAAAATAATACAGTGAGTGTAAAGCCTAAAACATACTATAAAAAACCGATAGAAGCATAGAAAATAAGGATAATTTATTTTTTCCAATGAGGAGCATCTTTCTTAACACTAAACCTACCGACAATTCTTGTGTACCTATTCCTACCACATGCGGTCAAATTGAACAGTAATTAAAAGTTATTCTATTATATAACGCAGGTAATAATGGAAATAGCTAAAAGTAAAGAGTGAAGAAAATATTATATGCAAATTCTAAGAATTGTACTTGGTAGGTTTAGTGTTAATAATATATTATTATGCTTTACATTGCAAAAATAAAAAATCTGAGACATTTTATGGAAAAAAAAAATCAAATAACTTTAGTATGTATCATGTCAGTATAGTCAGATTATATTCCAAAAGAAAAAATATATAACATTAGGTATGGACCAATTATGATTCTTTATTTCTAATATTTATGAACAACTTTTACATTTATAAAATATAAAAGATGTACAAACAAAACTAAGTTAAAGTATCATTTGTAAGATTATATAGTCTTATTGTAGGGTTTTCATTATGAATGACAGATTTGAATATTTGTAAAAAAATATTTTAACATAAAAAGATACCTGTAATAGCTTCTCCTTTAAGAAAGGGGGTGTTTCATTTCTTAGCAAATAACTTAATAAATATTCCCTTAGAGAAGATATATCATTTTCTGACAATAAGTTCCATTCTCTTATAAGAGCTGTTTTAATAAGACCAGCTGCTTCAAATAACACGTAATCTGAACTAGATTTTTCAAGAATTTCCCTGCATAATTGATATGGGTTTTTGGTACTTCTAAATTCTAGAAAAACACTTTCTGCTTGATGCCGTTGTTCAGATGTTACTAAATTTGGCGGCGCCTATGTGAGAAACAATGTAATCAAAATATGGTAGTAACAAAAATAATATATTGTTCACTTTAAATAAAACTGACCATTAACATTTGTGCTGCAGCTTCAAGAGTTTGAATCGCAGAAGCGGTATTATCCATTATGTTTATTTAGAAACAACAAAAATACAAGAAATACACAAAGTAATAACTGTTTTATTAATTATAAAACATATTTAACAACCGATTAAAATGCCCGTAATTAAAGAATTATATCTCCTATTTAAAATAGTATATTTTAATCGTTTTTATAATAACATTTCGCATTTGTAATTCCTGAAAACCTGGTTTTGCCCTAGAAATTGGGAAGAAATCAACTTATGACAGATACAGACAAAATAGATTTTCGAGACAAAAAATTTGGTATCTGTCAAAAGTTAGTGATGAAAAAAAAATTAAATATGAGTTATTGAGATTTTTGTTATCGTAGATTCGAACGTAATTTGATATAAAGAGTAAAATTATTTATTATTATGCAATACTTTATGTAAATTCATACCCTTTCAACATCTACATTAGGATGTTACGTACTATTTACTAGTATAATATGTTATTAGGTAGTTATTTAAATTTTTATAATTTAATGATAATGGGAATATTTTTTTAAGTAAGAATACATTAAAAAGGAATGTTAAAAAACTGTTGTGTTTTATTAGAATTGTAGGATTCACGTAATTAAATTCAGATAATATCTTATTATTTGAGATATCTACTGTGGTAAATCAATAAGTTTCTAATGACTTAAAACCATTTTGATTATTTATTTTATTCAGACAAATGCGAGGTAAACTTGTACAGGGGTTCCGTATTATCCCTTAAGCCTTCCACCGGTGACGCTGTCATGGCCAGTAGGGCTAACAGCAGAGACACACAAAAAAAAAAAATCCCTTAAGAACTATAAGATAGCCCCGTATTGTCATTTTGTAGCATATTTTATAGCTACTACATTTGCAAGCTACAAGCGGATATTCCATTTTCGTTTTACGGTCAGATTTCCTGTTCTGATATTCAGCCAGGCATTTAGTCATTTATTCTAATATATATTAAGAATATCTTAAAATAAAATGAAGTTATTATCATACATTTATATTATCTTAGATAAAGAAATCTTAAGTAGTTATGTATTGTTTAACTATAATATATAGTATATAAATACTTATGATAAATCTTACAGGAAATAAGTAGATTAATCATTCAAATTAGAAGTTTAAAGTATTTATTTATTTTTTGTTTGAAAATCATCTTGGAAGAAATAAATATATTTTACACGTGATGATGTTGCAATACGTTTATGATAAAAAAATACTACATAAAAATTTGGTATAACTATTGCTATAGCAATACATAAGTTAATTTTTTGTTTCATCTTGTATTATTTGTAGTCGTTTTTGTAATAAATCATGATTAAGCCTATGCTTGCATAGAAATTTGTTATTTAGAAACAGCACTGGAATATCGTGCCTGTATAATCTAAGCCATCTAACATTTTCTGTTTTAGTTATGTCAACTTTATGTATTATTAATTTATGTTTATATGGCTCTAATTCTTCCATTACTATGTCACAAAGTGAACATGGATCTTTTGTGTAGAATGTTAAGATAGGTGGGCCATCAACAGCTTCAGCCCTGAAAAATTATATTATCTGGAGGATTACTAAAATAAAAATAGTTGATATAATAAAAATAAATTTATTGAAAACCTTTTTTATATTCTTTATGATATATTTTTAACAATGCCATAAAAAAACAAATTCTTAAAGCTATGCATTTATTATATTATTTTTATTTATTATATAATTTTCTGTAAAATAGCTACATAAACAAATCAAAGGCACATGGTGATAGTCAAAACCTAAGTCAAAATGTGTCAAGTTTAATATATTGTGACATAATATATATTTACAATCTTTCACCAATATTTTATTAGATTAGACTCATATTTACGGAGTAAAATATGTAACTAAACTTACAACTTCTCAATCATAATAGAAGAAGCCCCACCACCTCCGTTACAGATAGCTGCTACACCCTTCTCTCCTTTCTTTAAAGCGTGACATAAATGAACAACAATTCGGCTGCCAGACATTCCGATTGGATGACCCAGACTAACCCCACCTCCGTGAACATTAAGCTTGGATGGATCCAGATTTAACATTTTTTGATTTGCAACTGCCACTACACTGAAGGCCTCGTTGATTTCCCAAAGTGCCACATCATCTTTTTTGACACCAGTTTGTTCTAACAATTTGGGAATAGCAACAGCGGGTGCAATTGGGAAATCTATTGGATCACATTCTCCATCGGCAAATCCTATAATACGAGCTAGTGGTTTAACATTGAGCCTCTGAGCTGCCTCAGCTGTCATTAAAACAAGTGCTGCAGCACCGTCATTCAGTGTCGAAGCATTGCCAGCTGTAACTGTGCCGTTTTCCTTTTGAAATACTGTGGATAATTTATTAAACTTTTCAAAGTTAACTTTCTTGTACTCTTCATCCTCGGAAAATAATACTGGTTGTGCTCCTCGTTTCTGAGGAACTGATACTGGGACTAATTCATCAGCAAAAGCTTTTGTCTCATATGCAGCTGCACTTTTTTTATAACTAGATATAGCATAATCATCTTGTTCCTGTCTTGTTATTTCTAATTTCTTCGCTGTGTTTTCAGCACAATTTCCCATGTGGAATTTGTTATAAACATCTGTAAGTCCATCATACACAATACCATCAACTAGCTGCATTCCACCATAACTGGTTTCACCTCTCTTTAAATAAAAGGGAACATTTGACATTGATTCCATGCCGCCAGCTAGCATAACTTCCTGTGCTCCTGTTTGCAGTCCCTGTGCTGCCAACATAATAGACTTCATTCCCGATGAACAAACTTTGTTTATTGTAGTGCATATTGTACTCTTTGGTAAACCAGCAAAAATTACTGCTTGTCTAGCTGGCGCTTGTCCAAGGTTTGCAGAACAAACATTACCAATGTATACCTAAAATAATAATATGATTTTAATAAATTAATTAAAAACAAGGTCTTTTACTAATATACTTGTAGTAAGACTATAAAAACTTTATAATGAATATTTTATTTATTATAATGCAAATATTTTTTATATTTTTTTTATATTATTAAAATGATGTAATATTTCAAGACTTACCACACAATAGCAGTTATCATTTACAAATATAATCCACTGATAACGAATTTAAGTGTAAAGTTAGTGTAGATATGATTTACCACTATAAACTATATATAATTTACTACTACAGAATATAATATGATCATTAATATGGATAACTGTACAAATGGAAAGTTAGTACTGTTATGTTAACCTCTTTAACTTCTTCCTTAGGAATGCCGGCTCTTTCGATGGCAGCTTTGACCGCGACAGCCCCCAGTTCCGACGCAGATAAGGTAGAAAGACTACCTCTGAATGATCCTATTGGAGTCCTCACTGCAGATGCTATAACCACTTCGTTTAAGGAAACTTTCGTTGAGTATGCTGCCATGGCTGTTAGCAACTAAAGTACAACAAACGTGTATTAAAAATCCTAATACAATAATGTAAGACGATACTGAGAACACATAAAATGAAAAACTTATACGTAAGTTTTTCAAACGAAACTTTTTTATAAGTTAAAAATTTATTCTAATAATACTGGTACGAGTAACTAACTCTAGAACGGATCGAAAGCGACTGGTTGATGCTGCTAAATAACACATTTTATATAGTTTGGCGGCACACAAGAAAAACTAAACGAACTTACTAACCTTTCTTGACAATAACATTTTTGGGTTTATTAAACACTTTCCTTTTAAAATGATCATGATTTTTTTCTATTCACGAGGGGCGATACAGTTAACGAAAGTTAATTCGCGAGACCACAAGCCTAAAGCAAGCAATGTACGTAGAAGATAAGAAGTAATTAAAAAAATATGTTTATTTAAATTTATCTATAAAAGTATTATTCAATATTGAACTTTCGTAGTTTTGACTAAAAGTTGAAATTTAAGTATTTTTCATTTTATTAATTTAATCTTTGACCCCACTGGTTTTTGTTAAGTGCCCTCGAGACGATCAAACGATTGAACAAAATGATACGTGTCGGGTTTCATAAAATTATTAAAAGTTGGTTTGTAGAAATAGTAAGTAGTAATAAAAATATAACGACGTACTAAAGATTAAACGACTAATAATGAATGAAAAAGGAAATATATTTTTAAGTGAACGTATACAAAAAATATGTATTTCTTTCATTCATTAAACATGTCTTGAGACATAACCATTATATAAACCTGTAAATGAATTTCATAGATGAAAAAAAATTTACCTCAATATATATTTTCTACTAACTAGTAATTGCTAATATAATATAAATCGACAATACCGTTGGATGGTGTCGGAAAGTCTTAACAAAATCGAAATGGTTTGCAACGTCACACAGCATAAAATATAGAAATATTTTCTGGTCTTAAAAAATTAAATAATTATTTATTAATAATTTATGTTATGGTAATTTTGCAGTGGCAAATATTTTGTTATTGGTCCTAGAAATCATAGTCCTTCGAAAGTAATTTCTTTCATAGTAATTGTTTAGATTTAAACATTTAAATGACATATGTTATTATGTGTGATTAATTAATGATTTCTATGATTTTTCTACGGCTAGTTCTTTGCCCTTCCTCCTACATTTCCAGGTACTTTAAAAAAAATTTACGATAGTTGCAAAGTGATCATAACATTATTTAAAAAGTTTGATAGGTAAGACTATTACTTAACTAAATAAAATATTCTATTTTTCATGCACTTTAAAAGCTGCAGCTTACATACATTTTCTTTACAAGTAATATAGTTCAAGAAAGTTCCTACTCTTCATAGGTATGTAATAAAGGCATGTAAGCAGTACGAAGTGTCATGGGGTTATAAGTCTTCAAAAAAATCTAACATTAAAATATCACCTTCCTTGTAAATCGTTTTATTAAGGATGAAAAAAGTAAGATTTAAGAATAAATGAAAATGTGAAATATTCTTTATTTGAATTTCCAGAAAACACGAGTTGAAGTTTTCGTCGTGGAAGCGATCTTCGGATACGCTTCCCTTTATATTATTTTGATTGAGTATTAATCTGTTGTTTAACGATTACTTTTCCTATACACAAATTTTTAGCAATTATAAAATTTTATATTTCCATTTTATCACGAATTGTCAAACGTTACACCTTGACACCTGACAGTCATAAGTACATGGAAATGTCATAGTATTTCTTTTTTTTCTATTGACTGTTACTCACTTTTGCATTAATAATTACTCACTAAGTCACTCTTTATAGAAAACGAATATCATAATGTTTAAGTTAACTATTTATAATATTTAATTCTATAATATAGTTTTTTTATATACTCCTAACTTCTGTCCAGTCCACATTCTTATATTTAGTCACTATGGCATCATAAACAATTCCCTATTCCGTGTTGTTGCTTCATTAAGGGGATGGAAGGTTATGGACTGTGCAGTAAACAATTAACTAGGTAAGCTATTTTCGTATTACTTATAACTGAGGCTATAGAATATTTACATTTAAAACATGTTCAATTTGAGAGTCAAACAATACCATATGTACGTAATTATGAAGATGGAAGATAAGAAAATTAAATATTATTTTTCATTTAGGTTTATGAAAAGTTTTTTAGAAATATTTACACGCTAAAGCATATCTAAGTTAGATCTGAACTGAGTGATGAGATACTATTGAGCATTTAATATAATTAAAAAACAATAATTTATATATAAATCTGTTTTAAATAAGTAAAATGAGAAAAAAGAAATTTCTATATGTTATACAGATTACGAAATAAAAAAGTAATAAGGTGATGATTTTCATAAGAATAATGCGGTGCTTGTTTGTTATCATCAATCTATTTGATAAGCTAATTACAGTCAATTACTAGAGTTGTCTTTAATGACCGTTTCACAGTTAAAAAAACTCTAATATTGAAAAGCATATTTTTTTACATTTTGTTATAGATATAATTAAAAATATTTTTGAGAATATTTAAAAATTTAATGATTTAAATTTTTTCTAAAATTCTAATATTTTTATAAAAGTAAGTAACATGTAGTAAATAAATAAAATTTAGTTTTAAAATGTTATTATTATTTTGTAGAAAATCATTTTCAATACAGTTATATTTTTATTATTGATTGATTCAATACTGTTTGTTTCTAAAATAATTTCCACTGTTTAGACTATTAGTATTTAAAACAGATTTTGAATAAATATTTATTATTGCAGTTTAACTTCTTGTCTTTCAATACAAATATATTTCTTCATTTTGATTTATTAATATTAATATGTAATCTCTAATTAGGAAGTAACACTTTCAACCCACTTAAGTTATTATAGCAAAATAACAAAATTCAAAATCACGAAGATGGTACATTTTAAAAATATTACATACACACTTTACACAGAAACACTAATAGCTGTTCACGTTCTCATGATAATAGGACTCATTAGCCGTAAGTCTATTTGCATAGCAATAATCATTCAGTTTACAAGTTTTGCAATGCTGAAGTTGTGGAAAATAATTATGGCAAAAATTTGTGAGTTTACAAAGACTTGCACGGGGTGCTGCTTGTAGTGTCTGGTTGTCTTGCTAACCACGGATTTCTTTTTTCTTATTATTATCTAATCATTAGGTTGGCTTATTGAATTGATCGCGATGGTTCTATTTGTTCATACATTGCTCACTAAATATATATTCACGTTTGTGAAACAGTGATAACAAAATAAAAAAACAACCAGCTGAGGTTGTTATGTTCTTCTCAGACGAGAGTGCTATTGAAAGCCTCTTAGCCTTATTTTAAGTTGAAGTGCCTTTGCAGAAGGTCTTATTTTAATAAGTATGGTATCAAAATAAGCCCTCCTGCCACTCCGATTTGACGTACACAAGTGACCATTATCATTGATTCAAAGTGGAGAAGATATAAATAAATAAAAATAAATAAGTAATAAATTGTATTGAATATTTTTATCAAAAAAATTTCAGCGAATTGTTGTTTTAGGGTTTACACCGAGGCGGGCCGGCTATGATTTAGGACATGCAATAAAAATGGATGTAATCAACATGGAAGAGGGTCGATATGAACAAAAGACATTTCCGGGAAGCAGTAGTATTGACAGCGACGCTTCGAGCAGTGTCTTCGAAAGCATGGACAGCAGCGAAGCAATCAGCGAAGATGAAGATTTAAAAGAAGATCTAACAAAACATTTGCCTAGTATTTATAAGTCTGACACAAATCATACATCACATATTTTAAGTGACATCACAAAAGATGAAGAATTTCAAGCTGCGGCACTCGGCCAGTTTATGGACATTTTGAATGATCTGGATGAAGTACTAGATAAGTCTCTTCTAGCATGTCTCGACGATGGCACGAAGTCCTTAGATAGTGACGAAGAAGATCTTATATGTAAATTAAAAGAGTGTATAACGGATAACGAAGATAAGTCTGAGCATTTAGGATCTCAAAGTTCATTAGATGATACACAAGTGGTATGCTGCGACCTTCCGACTTCGTCACCATCAATAAATAGTACAGAACTTTTACAGAGTACTATTTTACGTAATAATCTTGTTCGGTCAAAAAGTTTCTCCGAAATTCCTAGAAGTGCCAGTCAGGTTACAACTGTAGTACCTTTAGAAAGGGCAAATACAGTGAACGATACATTAAGAAACTCCATGAGAAGATTAGATCCTATAGTTTTACCAGCAATTACAACCCAGGAATCTGAACCTCTCACTCTCCCCGTTATACTATTTCTGGAGCATCACGTCAATATGAGACCAACAAGTTCTCCGATACAACTACAGGTGACTGCTGCAAATTTAAGCAGCGATGGTACATCGGGACCTCTCATAGTGGGTAGAAGGACGCTGCTAATGAATAGAGCGTTGTCCCTGCCTTCACCTGATAGTGATGTAACTACAAATTGGACTGAGCGAATTGTATCGAGAAGTGCTTCTAGTTCGTCTGAAGAATCTCTAGCCGGGTTACCAGCTGTGAATCAAAGTACAGGAACTAACGAACGGTAAGAACTTTGTTAGTTATTTTGTCTCCGTACCTGACGGTTTTCTAAACTACAACTAAACTATTAAGGGTATATCCAAGAAATTATAGACTGCTTTAATTTGAAGACAGTTTCTGTAGTTATTCTCTCCAAATAGAAACTCTGATCTCTCTCTCTCTCTCAGTCTGAAAACTCTGGAACAAAAATAAATTAGACAAAGAAAAAAGTTATAGATAATAATTTTTTAATACTTAATAGAGGAAAATATAGAGACGATAATCAAACTTAGAAATAGAATGAGACTTTGCGTTCCACTATTCCCACGGTGAAAGCTTCTTTCTTCGTACATTCCTTATTTCATTGTATTTTCAACACAATGTAATGAATGATAAGGAATAAATAATAATGTCAAGCATATGCCATTTTTAATAAATGTTGTTTCTCCATACAATATTTAGTGCATATAAGCAATAATAGAAAAATTGAATAATTATGTAAATTCCTACCTCATACAATTATAAACTAAACATTTTGACAATTAATTATTTATACTAAAATACGCATCGCGTGTGGTCTCACGGGCCTGGTGGAATGCTTCACTGGCCGCAGCCGCAGCTCTTTAAATATTTATGTAATAATCTATGACGCAATTACACCGTGAAATAGAAGAAACATACTTTTACATTAATACTATAATAATGTTTTTCAGCCAGGAAGAGACCGACATCCCCCCTTTTGGGATTTGGCCTCATCGAATGAGCGCCATGTTGGCGTGCTTCAGCTGCACCATCGGAATATTTAACATCTCGAGATTTGCCATATTCAGCGTTAACTTTGGAGGTACGTATCAACTGAAGATTACAAAAAAGATAACCAAGCCCTTGAGCAAACAAAAACTGTCTTAACCAACAGGAAGTGAATAAAAACTGACCAATCGTTATATTTCAGCGAGTTTTATTATTCAATTCATCATCCTATCACTAATAGTCGGGATTCCGTTGTTCACGTTACACCTGTGTCTGGGCCAAGTCCTGGAGTCGGGGCCCGTGGATATGTGGAAGATATCGCCGATATTCCAGGGCGTCGGTATATCGTTGCTATTAACCCAAGCTGTTATTGGGATGTACAGTATCATTGGGTTATCCTGGATCTTTGTTTACTTCAGAGACTCCTTCATAACCTCCAACGATAGGTACAAGTGGGCTTTGCCACACGAGTTCAGTTTTGACAGTGAGTATTATTATATACGTAAAAAGATATTTAAAAGTATATGAGTTATTATGTATGTATGTATTTTAGATGTATCTCAAAGGAACGGTACAATAAAGATACAGGAGACGATCCCGCAGTATTTCCACAGTGAGGTCCTCCAGCGCAGCGCGAGCTGCAACAGCTTCGGTACAATAAAGTTCCAAGTGGCGTTCAACCTGGCGGTCGTGTGGATGATTGTGTTTGTTTCCCTCAGCAAAGGATTGAGGTCGTACGGCAAGGTGACCTATCAATTACATTTATATGATAAATTTAGTAATAAAAAAATATATAAAAATAACTAACAGTTAAATATTGATGAACGTTTTTTTTATAATATACTCTGTATTTTAGTTTGCAGTTATTAAAAAAAAATGTGGTAAATAATTTATTGATAATTTTTCTTTTATTAATTTAATGTTTTTTTTAAATATAAACAGTACAATACCAAATATAATATATATTGTTTTTTCATTGTTATAAAGTTTTAGTTCACAGTAATCGTACTGTAGTCGTAGTGATCTATGATTCTTACAAATTGCAAAATAACTGACATTGTAAGGATTATAGTTTCATTGTCACAGGAGTAAAGGTCTCATTTCATTATAAAATTTTTAGGGGACTATTTGACCCCAAATAACGCTGACACACTTTTCCCAAGCCGATATTAGTATGCTGAATGAACTAAACACAACTCGGTAGTTATAGATAGTAGATAGTAATTTTATTATAAGCTTTACTCCAAGGTAACGATTAGATTGACCATTTACATAATACCATCATTACATATCACATATCCTAAGAGAAAATTCCTAAAATAGGATACTTTTTTTTATTTTGTCTTCATAATAATTGGAAAATCCTTTATTTAAGTATTCATAACCTCCTTTGAGTCTTAAATATATTATTTTTTATTCCAGGCTGTATACATGTTGATATTTTTTCCGATCTGCGGTACTCTGGTGCTCTGCACTAAGCTCTTGACGCTCATACCTTATGATAATGTGACCAATATATTCTATGAGACTGAATGGAGTGAATTTTTTATAAATAGCAATGTGAGTTTTTAATATCCTTATTGGTTTGTTGGTGTGGTGGTTACTGATCCTGACTGTTAAAAAACAGGAAGTGAGTTCGATTCCCACACTAGATTTAGTATATTTTTATTTATGTTTATAAAACTCCGAACGGAGATTATTTTTAAGGGTATTTTGTAATAATAATGATAATTACATATTTTTCAAATTTTCTTTATATTTTCAAATATGCCAGAGTTGGGCCGCGGCTGCTCAAGAGACGTATCTGACCTGGGGATTGTTATCGGCGTGTGTGATGCAACTGACGACACACAAACACCCAAAACACAAAACACACAGCACACTACAGAAGGAAAGTGGGTGTATAGTTGTGTTTACTTTGACCGTGTTGCTATTAGGGGCGTTTTTAGCCAATATTTGTGTTTGGATATTAAGGAATAACGGGTTTACCTTCATGCCTAGTAGCTTTGGTAAGTATTTTTTTATTTATAGTAATTAAGGTGTGGTATATTTTATATTTATCTTTATCTTAAATAAATTTTTTCAGAGACAATAAAATCTTCACAATTTCTTTGGCCAAATTCTGAACCTCTACCTGGCAACACTGTGTCCACACCCGTGCGGTACATGGGTCATTATGGTAGCATAGTAGGAGTCACCGTGTGGAAGACTGGCAACACCGCCAAAACGCTCAGTGGTTGGCAACCCTTGCAACTGGCAACACAAATAGTTCCTGCCACTTTGGCTGTTCTACCAGCTAATGTTGTAAGTATAAAAAATACTATAACTTTGAATATTTATTTATCTGTCTGTTGTTTGTACCGCTTAATGTGGGAAAACGGCTGAACAGATTTTAACAGGACTTTCACCGGCGGATGGTTGATATTATGAGGAGTAACTTAGATACTTTTATTTAAAAAACGTATTCCTCGCAAACAAAGTGGTGGGCCACAAGTATTATATAATAATATTGAGAACGGCACAAATATTTTGAATAAAATAAGGAAACGACACAAGTAAATTGTAAATATATAAAATACGTGAATACGGATGATAAATATTTAATATATTAGCTATTTGAATATATATAAATAACGATATCTTCTGTTTGTTTGTCCCAGCTATCTCCAGCGTGGGCGGTAATATTCTACTTCATATTAATAATGTTTGGCATCGCCCAACAACTGGCCATATGGCACTGCGTCATCACTGGCATTATGGCCATTAACGCCAAGGCGCTCAAAGTATGGGAGACCACTATTACCTTCCTCAGTTGTGTGTTCGGACTCGCCGTGGGATTAGTACTGTCCACTGATGTGAGTATACCTTTATAAGAATGTTATTAGCCACATGGCTCAGTCGTCAACGCTAAGAAACTGGATTCCCGGAGGTCACAGGTTCAAACACGCCCGTGTTGAAAAATGTAATATTATATTTTGTCAACTCTAACATGTTCCATTGTATATTTATAAACAATTATATGAATAATAATCAAGCCCCTTAACCCAGGCGGGGATTCGCGTGGTGCAGTTCGTGGACTACGTGTGGGCGGGGTGCTGGTGGCAGTGCGCGGTGCAGGTGTCGCTGGCGGCGGGCGTGTTCCTGGTGCGGGGGCGACCGTACGCGGCGGACGCGGTGGTGGGCGCGCTGTATGCGGGCCGCGCGCGCGCCGGCGCCGCACTCGCGGCGCTGCTCAGCTTCACCTGGACCGTGCTGCTGCCGGTGCTGCTTTGCGTGAGTACTAATGTGTTACATATATTCTAACTGTTTCTAGCTACGCTGTGCGTGTGGGCAACGGAAGGTTTGTTTTTTTATGCTAAAGGAGACCAACGAGCGTGCAGGTCATCGTTCAGGCACGCACGCCCGTTTACACATGGTACCCACGTCGGAAATACCGCCGAAGGAAGTTCATTTCACATCTCTGTAGAAGAAAAGTCTCGAAAACCTCACACTGGAATATCTCCACGCATAACTAACCAACATATCATTGATGTGCAAAAGGAACAGAGTTGGGGATAGCACGCAGCCTAAAGGTACATTAGGGTTCATGGACTTCGGAGTAAAAACCGTCGAGAACGACCTATATACTTCCCGAACGGAGAAAGCTGGTGATCCACTTGCATAAACTCTTAGGACTCCTGTGGGAATGAAGCTTCGAAAGGAGCCCGTTGTGCCATACACAATAGAAGGCTTTCACCATATCCAAACAAAATGCTAGATCCTCTTCGACCACGGTGAAAGCCATATTATCGGTCAATGATCAACTGGAGATTCTTGAGATATGTTAGGAGCTGTTTGTTCATTATAATCTCCATTATTTTGGACAGAAGAGAGATAATGGCGACAGGACAGCTGGCTCCGAGCTGTCACCTTTTTTAGGAATGGACAAGGGCACACTTTCATGAAACCGGGACTACTTCAACTCTTTAAGGTAGGAGTACCGAAATAAACGCGTTAGCACTGGAGTCAGCTCAGGAGTACATGGTTGTAGACCCATTGGGGAAATGTCATGAATTTTTTTTTCAGAACTGACTGCTGTTGATCGTCCAAAAAAGAGTGCCCAAGAGATCGGTTTTCGCTTTTGACGTATGGTCCATAGTTGCATTCCCCGTGTGCAATGGCGGTAGGGATAGCTAGCAAAAGATAGCCAGAAGGGTTTTGGAGAGCACCCTGAAATTGCGCGTTCCAGGCGAATAACTTGCCAGCCAATGCTTAATTTTGATGACGTGCTTGAATGTCTTAATTAGACTCTGATATGATCGCCCATGTCTCGCAGCGAGAGTACAGACAGGTGTCGACCTTCAAAATTGTGAAGGCTACGGTAACAGATAGTCTCCCTTACGAACAGATAACCGGAGTGAGGTATAAAATGATGTTAAATGTTTGATGGTTTACGCAATCAAAGCCTATGGAATAATCGCAAAACACACCGATTGCATTCTGCGACGTCTCCCATGCGTCGTAAATGTTACTTTAGAAACCTGGCACCCTCATCAGTTGTTGATTTAAGTTTGATGAAACTATATGGTTCACTATATATACAATATTATATAAATATATACAATATTTTTTGTCGGAGATCATACTTAAAAACTTTATTATCTAAATTATTTGGATTATCGTCAGTTAAATCGCCTTTAAGCACTTTTTGCGTAACAATATTTTTAAAAGTAAGGTTTCCATTTTTGTTATCGGTCTGCAATTTTTTAAGCCTTTGATTTTCATGATTAATTAATGCTACCGAGAATTCAATATCCTAAAATAGAAATACACACAAGCGTTGCATATCTTTGAAAGAAGTTAATGATACAAGAGAAATCGTCACGTAACGAAATTCTGTACGTGCGTGTGTGTGTGTGTGTGTGTGTGTGTGTGTGTGTGTGTGTGTGTGTGTGTGTGTGTGTGTGTGTGTGTGTGTGTGTGTGTGTGTGTGTGTGTGTGTGTGTGTGTGTGTGTGTGTGTGCGCGCGTGTGTGTGTGTGTGTGTGCGTGTGTGTATGTGTGTGTATCTGTGCGTGTAAAATAAAAATTTAATTTCAAATTACATTCGGAGTGGAACAAAACACGTATAGAACTTCGTTATGACGGGGGACCCGACTGCCAAAATTTTTATTTATTATATTTCTTTTCTTTTTATTAGGCAATATGCGTAATGGATTTCCGGACGGGTCAGCAGCGGCAGTTATACAGCTGGAGGAAACCTATCGGGTATTTAAAAATATTATAATTTATTTATTACTCAACAGTCTTTTCCTATATTTATTAATAATTAAGGTCTTTGTCCGGTTGTTCATGGTTTCAAATTAAAAAAAAAACCCTACAAATGGTTTATAGAGAAGATGAAAGGATTTTTGAACTACAATCTTAATATGCATTAAAGTATTTATATCTTTAATTATATTGAAACTGCTTTAATGGTAAAAAATATACATTTTTTGCTCGTTTTGCAGATACTGGCCAATCTGGGCTCGCCAAGTGGCGGTGTTCCTACAGCAGAGCGCGCTGCTCGTCGTACCGCTCACCGCCTTCGTACAGACCTGGAGATACATGTCCAAGGGACCTCCCGATATATTAGAGGTCAGTACATTTATTGAATTGAAGTAAATTTCACGTCACAAATAATTCAATTAATAACTTGTCACGTCCAAACGCCGCCAGGATTACGAATCCAACTGCGCGGACGACACGGTAAGGGTACCGGCTTAGATTATAATTATGGTTTTAAAATAACAATATTATATAACAAAAATAACATTTTTAACTAACACTGTCGTTCGATTAAGCTATCACAGTTTATATTATTGTAGCGAGTCCAAAATCTGTACCGGCCCCGGATCAACGAGCCGGAGCCGGAGTCCGGACCGGACCTTGGCGGCGTAACCCTCGAGCGACCGGACCCGCCGCCGAAGTACACCCCGCCGCCCTCGTACTCCACCGCCACCGGCGCACGGCTCGTGCGCACTCTCAGGAGGAGCTTCAGGACGCTCAGGAGGTACGTACACGCACGCACACACGCACGCAAACTCACACACACACTCAAACATGCAATCAATGTACTTTTTAGATTGTGGTACAGGAATAATTGCCTTTCTTTTTAATGAAATAAATTATTATTATGATTTAAGTACTAATAACATTTCTGGGATAATACAATCACTTATGTTACAGAATAACATCAACACGAGAGGAGAACGTCGACGAGACATCCCTACCGATAACATTGAGCGAGAGCGTGGACAGACACGCGACGCGCCTCGCCGCCCCGCCCGCGCCCGCGGCCCCGCCTGCGCCTGCGCCCGCGCCGCACGACGCGGACTCGGCGCGACACCTGCGCGCGACCACCTCGCGACACTCGCGACACTCGCTCAGCGCCGCGGACTGCCTCAGGCGGTCCTTCATCAGGAGGAGCGACAAGAGCATACGGTCCAGTCTGAGGAGGAGTTTTAAATATGGCGGACACCTTACCACCAGCCACGAGCAGCTGGTGCGGGATGTGGAGCCTATATCCAACACCGTGGCGATGTCCGCCGTGCCCGACCCCACACACGCGCACACCAGGAGCCTGGGATCGGTTATATAACTTACAAAGATTTTTTTTTAATCTTATAATGCAAATATGTCATTTTTTCTCGAATAAGGAATGAATTTAGAATATAGATTTGATTTACATTTAATTTTAATTACGATGATTCTTTTGAGAATTATTTATTTTATTTAAAGTTGTCATCGAATCAATCAATTAGTGCTTTATTTACAAATTATTGAAACGATGGAGCGAGGGTTCTTTACAACTAGTTATTCGAATTTATTAAAAATCACAATAAAATTTAAGATTATTTCAAAAAACTTGTAAGTATTACATTACAATAATATTTTTTAAAAAGAAAATAATTTAAATTTCAATACAAGCAGTGTATGTACTCTGGTATACTATTAATAAGTACTTAAACAATAAATTGAGCTTACGTATTAAGGAGCGCTTTTAACTGACGAGGCATTTTATATTAAATAAGTTTTGTATAATGTAGACTTTTAGGCAAAATGTGTTCTCAGATTAATAAATTAGATTTATATTACTTGCATTATATACTTGGTTAATTTTAATTCTTATGGTCTTTTTGGTCGAGATGAGACAGTGTTATGACCTTGAGTTAATTAAATTAACACTTCTGCGGCGCGTAAATGCGGCTCCACTCGCAGAACGTGTGGAGCCGCACTCGTGCGATGAGATGCGGCTCGTTACGCAGTACGTAGGTATCGCTACGTGACGCCTAATCGGCTTAACACTAATATTGTGGAAAGTATATAGCATCGGTCGTGCAGATCTTCTAAAATATTTGTGTAATTAAAATTTATTTAAGAAGTACAATTTTATATTATTAATATAATAAAACTGTATTATGTGATAAAACTGAACTGTTGTAGAAACTATTTCGATATGATCCAGTATTTATATATTATTATTCTGTATATTCAGAACACAACAGTAATGGTATTTACGTAATCAGTTCAGCGGGAACCCGTAAAATTCATATCTACATTTATTAACCACAATATTTGTGCTTTCTCCGCATTCGCGTTACAATAAAATAACACAGCTGGCGCGAGGCTGCAGTCAAAGTGTTAAACATATATGTATTGTATGGACGAGCTAACAGATTTTGTTAACAGATAGATATTGGTGATGTAAGCTTTTTTTTAATATTAATTGCAATATAGGTAAATAACATTGTTACAACCTCAAACAAAACATGTAGTTTTAAATGTGCTAGTACAATATTAATAACATGATAAATTTAGTGAAAGTCGTCGATTTTAGACCTTTTTGTATTGAATAATTATAAATTATTAGATATTTAGTGTGTAATATGAAATAGTTGTTTTAGAATGATTTTTTTACAAGAGAAATAAGTACAATGATTTTAGTTTTAAGCGCATCTTACGAAATGTAATAGGTTTTATAACTTCTGCTATCTTTCGGAAACTTCTTTTAGAATATATAACGAATGGTCCAAAATGGTGTCTTGCTTGCAATTCGTTTTAGTGATCCATGTAAAGTCACGTCACATATTAGTCGATACTGCCACGGTAGATACTTAATTTTGATTGCAATGTAAACATTATTATTATATACAATGTACCTAAAACGTTATTTTAGATCTAAATTGAAAATCGAGATTAGAACTTTAGTTCCTTAAATGCATTTATAAATTCGTATCACGCAATCGTTTGGTTCTAGTCAGAACACGGCTTCCACAAAATTCGCTTTTAAACATCACATTATATTTTAAGCGCAAATTATAATCACATCTTTTGTCATTTTCATGATTTATTTTACATTCCACTTTTATTTAGCAAATAAACTATTACTTTTTAGAGGTTGTTTCATTTTCCGATGTTTCATAAAGAAATACAGGCAGTAATTGAGATTTCTTTATTATGAATCAATAAAAATAAAATAATATGCCACTAATCACAATTAACACTCAAATTCATAGAAAGATTAGAAATTCACGAGGTACATAATACTAATACAAAGTTCTTAAAACAAGAAAGCCGAGGTGATGAAATGTTAAAACAGCCATTGAAATTAAATAACGAGAAGAAAATTATCAGAAGAAAATCGCGACATTTCACGACCTCAACTCCGTTATCTCCGACGAAAACATTTTCAAAAATTTGTTTTATTTAAAATTCTCAAAATACATAGTTTTATCTTGGTTTTAAGTATTACAACCGCACGTTTGGGTAACAAGGTTAATTAAATAATAATAGTTGTTAACACTCTTACGTATTTTCATGAAACAAAGATACACATTATGTCAAAAACCATTGTCACAAAAACGTATTTAAATTTTCGGGAACGCTCTGGACTATTAAATCTAGATGAATTATAGAAATCCTTTTTATCTTGGATACAATAAAGATTAACAATCACAATATTTCAGTCAAAACAGTTGTACCTGTCATTGTTATTATTTAACTATTATCTTATCAGAGCATTCATGTTAAGAAGGGATTTGGCCGCTTTGGAGTCAGTGGCTTCTTTTTTCTTCGTTGGGTCGAGCATGAAGCATTTCCAAAGTCTGAAACAAATAACATTGTAACAAGTTAAATATTGAAATTAAAATTTAAATATTTATTTAAACTGCTTAAACTTTAAAAACACTATACACTTTCTATACCTAAGATTGATAAATTAAGGTGAACTTTAATTAATTGTAAACTTTGATACTGGCGAAGTATACAATAATTAAGTATATATAGATTAAAGTCTATAGACCTTTCTTAGAGCACACTTGAAATATAAACTGTATACTATCAAACTGTACATCACTACCTCAGTGTCTCGTCGGCGCCGGCGGACAGCACGGTGGTTCCGTCGGGTGACAGCGCGAGGTGCAGCACGCGCGCCATGTGTCCGCTCAGCTCGGCCACGCGCGTCATCGTCGGGTACTTCCATATCACCAGCTGGTTATGCGCGTAGCCGTGCCCGGACACCAGCTCCCGGTAGTGCGTGCTCCACACGATCGAGCAGACCTAAACAAGGAGAGCATTTTAGTATAATAGTGGTGATACATGTAAATAAAATATAATCATTAATATCTCCTCATACGCCATCCGGACGGTGCTCCGACGTACTACACGGCATTAAGAAACTATCATATATAATTAATAAGATATTTTACCTGTGATTTAGTATCGACGGTGTTAATGTTAGCGCCGGTGTTGACGTTCCATATCCGAATGGTTCTGTCGGCGGTGCCGCCGCCCGACGCCAGTATGCCCGCGCTCCAAGGACACCACGACAGACCCTTCACAGCCGCCAGGTGCTGACTGAAACAATAGACACGTTTTAATAATATTATCAATACACATTTATTTATTTATTATGTGAGATACTTACTTGAATGAATATAAATATTGTGGTTGCGTATAATGCTGTCCCTGAGCGATGGGCCAAATGTTGAGTAGATTGTCGTTACCACCTGATGCCAAGTATTTCCCATCTGGAGACCATTTCAGACCACATATCTGTGAAAAACAATGATGTAGTAGTATTATAGAATATGAGTAATGGAAAGTATAATATTGCTATTAACCAAACCTCCTGCGTATGGGCGTTAATGGTAGCCACGGCGTGGTCTCTCTGCCTCACGTCGTGGTGCACGATGTTTCCATCCCTGGCGCCACTCGACACCACGAACAGGTTCCAAGCCAGGGAACCCACGCGGCCCGTGTGACCGTCCATTGTCTGCAATATTAGTTTGGTTAATACAAGGACAAAAAAAAAAAAACAACTAGATTAGTTGTCTTGAGTCATTATATTGAAATATAATACATATATAGCTACAAAGGTACAAGATATCAATGATATGTTAAACTAAGAATTTCTTTATTTTATTATGCTTTAAAAACATATATATGCTTATTAGGCGCATAAAACCTTGAAACAACATCAATGCGGCTCCTACACTCATGTGTGGAGCTGCACTCGTATAGCGAAACGTAATGCGGAAGCTATGTATGAGGATATTAGTCGGGCCATACATACTACAAAAACTCACTTTAATGTTGTTATGGGGGACTTCAATGCAAAGCTGGGCAAGAGAAGCGACGATGAGTTGAGAGTGGGGCAATTTGGATATTTTCTGGAGAAAGAGGGACTCTTTATGATGAATTCCTTCTTCCAGAAGCCGCCTCAAAGGAAGTGGACCTGGTTAAGTACCGATGGTTCCACTAGAAATGAGATTGACTTCATCTTGACCACTAGACGCCAGATATTTAACGATGTCTCTGTGATCAACAACGTAAAAACAGGGAGCGATCACCGAATGGTAAGAGGCACGCTGAATCTCAATGTCAGGCTGGAACGATCTCGGTTGGTGAAGTCTACGCTCCGTCCATCTAAAGCTCATATTCAAGACCTCGAAAGCTTTCAACTCGAATTATCGAACCGCTTCGCATGCCTAGATGATTGCGCATCCGTGGACCAAATTAACAACAGGTTGGTAGAAACTGTCCATACGGTCGGAGTAAAATTCTCCAGACCCGGCCGTAAGAATAGACCCCAAAAACTAGCCAACGAAACTCTCAAACTTATGGCGGAACGACGCTCGTTGGTACTTCAGTCCCTCAATGATACGGAGTCTTATAGGCAGCTCAACAGACGCATACGGACATATCTGCGACACGACATCCGTATTTTCAATACTAACCGTATTAAAGATACGATAGAGCGGAACCAAGGCTCCAAAGTATTTGCGCGAGATTCGTCAATTGGGCAAAGCCGGTTATCGAAGTTGAAATTGGGGGATGGAAGCACAGTGTCGTGTAGGGCTGACATTTTTAGGGAGGTCAAGAGGTTCTATGGACACTTATATACCTCGGTCGCTAAACCTGTTGATAGCTTAGCAGAAGACCCAAGAGCGGAGCTTACCCGGCACTATTCCGATGAAATCCCGGACATCAGCTTGCACGAGATCAGTGTGGCCCTAAAACAGCTTAAAAACAACAAGGCACCAGGTGAAGACGGTATCACATCAGAGCTTTTGAAAGCGGGCGGATTGCCAGTACTTAGGGTCCTTCAGAAGCTCTTTAATGCCGTCCAGCTTGAGGGTGTAACGCCGGATGCATGGAACAGAAGTGTGATAGCCCTATTCTTCAAAAAAGGCGATACTATTTTGCTGAAGAATTACAGGCCCATCTCGCTTCTGAACCATGTTTATAAGCTGTTTTCGAGGGTTATCACGACTCGTCTCACGAGCAAGTTTGATGACTTCCAGCCACCCGAACAAGCCGGTTTCCGAAAAGGTTTTAGTACCATAGACCACATTCATACGCTGCGGCAGATTATACAGAAGACCGAGGAGTATAATCGGCCATTATGCTTAGCGTTTGTTGACTATGAGAAAGCCTTTGATTCGATCGAAACGTGGGCGGTACTGTCGTCTCTTCAGAGGTGCCATATTGACTATCGGTACATCGAAGTGTTGAAGTATTTGTACATAAACGCCACCATGTCGGTTCGAGTCCAGGAGCATTGTACAAACGCTATTCCTTTACAGCGAGGCGTGAGACAGGGAGACGTTATCTCTCCGAGACTATTTACCACTGCACTGGAAGACGCTTTCAAGCTCTTGGAATGGCATGGACTCGGCATCAATATAAACGGCGAGTACCTAACTCACCTTCGATTTCTGAGTCTCTCAACAGGTGGGCCTTAAAATGAATATGGACAAGACGAAAATTATGTCGAATGTCCACGTCGCGCCTATCCCGGTATTCGTTGGGAGCTCCATTCTCGAAGTTTTCTACGAATATGCCTACCTGGGACAAAAAGTCCGATTGGGCAGGTCCAACTTCGAGAGAGAGGTCAATCGACGAATCCAACTAGGATGGGCTGAACTTAAGGAGCGTATTTTCGTCCGGAATACCGCAGTGCCTTAAGTCGAAAGTCTTCGACCAGCGTGTGTTACCAGCGATGACCTATGGAACCGAGACGTGGCCTCTAACAAAGGGACTCTTAGAGAGGCTTAAAGTCACTCAGCGTGCGATGGAGAGGGCTATGCTGGGAATTTCGCTGCGAGATAGAGTCAGAAACGAGGAGATTCGCAGACGAACAAAAGTAAGCGACATAGCCCAACGGATTTGTAAGCTGAAGTGGCAATGGGCTGGGCATATAGCTCGCTCAAGTGACGGCCGATGGGGAAAAAGGGTCCTTGAGTGGAGCCACTTACTGGCAAGCGAAGTAGAGGACGACCGCCAACTAGGTGGACAGACGACATGAAAAGAGTAGCTGGAAACCAATGGATGCGGGCCGCTCTGGACCGATCGCGGTGGAGGTCAATGGGGAAGGCTTACGTCCAGCAGTGGACGCACGACAGCTGATAATGATGATGATGATGGATGCGGAAGCGGCTCAACAAGTAGGACGAAATAGAATGCGGCTTAAAACAAATACTGTGGAAAGTAAATTGCGACAAATGTGTAATTTTAATTCATTTTTATAGAGTACAATTTTACATTATTAATATGATACTAAATTATGTAAAACGAATTATTTCTATATTATAATCTATTTATATACATATATATATATATAATAAATATTTAGTACGCAGCAAAACAGGCATTAACGTAATCGGTAAAGCGCGAAGCCGTAATACCTACCGTCATTTTCATATTAACAACAGTTTTCAACAAATATGAATACGATATAATATGAATATATAATATAATAACATTATTTTGGATTCAATAATGTAATAACAGTAACAACTAAGACTTCAATTTACTTCGAGTTCAAGTGCAACGGAAGATCACAAAAAATACAAACGATAGACCAAGCGCGAAATGACAATAAAACACTAATGCAGAAAAAAAAAGGTTTATAACTGTTTTAAAAAGTCAGTTATATTGTTAAAAAATCGAGTTTACGCTATAAATAATTACCCAGTAAATTATTTATTATATTCTAACTATGTTGGTCCTATAGTCTGCTCAGTCACTCGGTCTCGGATATTCCTCGTGCTTAATGTTAGAACATTCGAAATATATCCTCTAATAATGCGGCGTAAGAAATACAAAAACATCTATGAAAACATTCAAACAAAAAGTGATCTTCAATGAATCGCAATACATTAAATTTCATTCATATTTCTAAATGACATATTTTACTATTATGTATGTAGATGACTATGGCCGATTGTTATCTTTACTTCTTTTTTTTTCTTAAAAGAAACCCCGACGAAACCAACACAAGAGGTTTGTTACAGATTTTTATTAAAAACAACATTGGAATTTGAGCTGCATCCGCTTTGCATTAAAGATTACACAAATGATGTGTGTAACAAAGTATTAATTTAAAAATTATTAAATTATGTTGCATAGTATTGAACTCACCCTCAGTCTCTTAATCTTTTCACAATCCCACATTTCAACTGTTGCCGAGGAGGTACCCACAGCTAAGTGTGAGCCCCCGCCCTGAACCCACGAGACTGAACACACAGTCTCGGAGCCCTCCAGGGTCAGTAATTGTTCAATCATTCCGGTGCCCGCATTCCACAAGTATACAGAGTTGCCGAGTGCTACAGCCAGTATGTTGGATCCACTCCAGTCCACCAGATTCAAATCTGTTACAATAAATGTTTATTACATAAGATATATTAACAAAGCACTACAAAACTTTAAATATAAAACATTTAAATTATTGGTCTCAGAATATTGTGCACAAACTATTCTCTTAGTAGTCAAAATTGTGTAAGTTTGCCTTTACTTTTGTCTTGTGTGAAAGTTAATATTTTATGTGACATTTTTAATTAATTAATTAATGTCATTTGAAAATTGAATGTAACTTTAAATTTACAAAAAGTGTTTTAAATAAATATCCCATTTTTTTACTATTCAAATGATATACTCACAATAATCATCTAGAATATCAGGAGCATCCAGAATTCTATCCGGTCCTTGTGGAATATATCTTGATGTGCTTTTAACTGTTGATGGCACTTTAGCCTGTAATGAAATTATATCCATTTTAAAAAACATGCATAAAAATAAATACATTAATGATGTCTACATACTTGTGAATAAACAACTCGTAGTCTATTTTGGTAGCCTTCGGGAGCAGCGGGGGCTTTACATGTGTATTGTAACATTCGCCCTGGTTCAGTATCAGAGAGAGCTCGGCCAATAGCTTCACTGGCTACTGATTGAGCTGCCTCTTCTACTTTGTCTTCTTCACGGTTCAACTATTTCAATAAAAAAATATATATTATTAATAGCAATTTATTTTTAACAAATTTTTACCTGTTGTAATATGTGTGGAGTAATAATAATAGCTGTACTATAATTTGTTGTATGTTGTTTTGTTTGTTTCTCATTCAGTTACTTAGATTATTGTGTATAAAATATTTATTGAAATCTTTTAAATATTAGTTAATTTAAAAAAGGGGTAACCTTACGAAAATTTGATTAACTTCTCAACTCAGCTCAGATGTATGTATAGGTGATAATTATTGTCGTTAAATACTTACCATATAATGACACAGGTCATAATTAGAATTACTTCTTGAAGGAATAAATCTATCTGCTTTATTTGGCGTTGGTGTAGTCGATCTTCCTGAAAGTTAAAAATTAAAATTGTAATCATAACACGTTTCACAAGAAGATAACAAAGAACCTTTACCAAAAATAATACCTGGGGATTTAGTTTTCGATGGTGTTTTTTTTCCCTTCTTGTTTTCATTTCTGGTAGGTGTCTTATTGCTGGATAGTACGCTATTGTTATAACTTTGATTACTTGAAACCGATAGTTTTTGCATCGATTGATTACAAGAACTTATACTTAATCCCGGGTTTATATTTTCATTTGCGCCCTTTTTAACCCAACGTTGAAGAGGTCCACGAGTTAAGGGTCCGTCAATTGTTGCTAAACTATTCAATTCATTGAGGTAGTTAAACTGCGCCATGTTTTCACTATGTTCTAGTTATATAAGAATAATTTGCGCAAATACAACAAAAAAATTGTTTCGAAAAGAAACATTCAAATATTTAAAATAATGAATCTGTCATTTAGGCAAATTGATTTTAAAGAATAATTATTAAACGCCGCACTCGCATATCCAGCTAGTCAAATTTTGACAGTTATTCAAAGTACGTTAGAATTTGAAATCTTTGCCACTGCAAATGGCGTATTGCCATTTTAAAATAAATTCGTTACACCGATAAATATTTAAGCTTATTTAGTATAACAAATTTATCTACACTCATAAATAAAAATGAAATGTCTATTATTTGTAATTCCAAATTAAGTTTTTCACTAAAAGCATATGAAAGTATATACAATATTTCATTAAAAATCAATGTCTAAAATTTTTCTCTTCTGTCTGTGTGTTCTACTCATTTTGGTGTCTTGTGAAATGCATCGAATTGAATTTTAAGCATATCTATTTATTTTTGTTGTTTTAAGATAAATTTAAACTACTTTAATACTAATTAGTTTTCGTTAGCTGACAGCTTCCGTCGGCTCCATGTTTCAATACCAATACATGAAGTATCAAGGAATATATATAATATAGAAGACAAATTAAAAAGTGATAATCAGAGAGAACTATACAACAATTTAATAACTAGCTACATTGACGTCACTGTCCTGCTTGTGGTAATGTTAAATATTTCCGGAAATTGGGTTCGGGAAAGCTGTTGTGAAATTGCGAGTAGTGATGTAAATTCAATTTTAGTTTATATAAATTATTGAGCTATATTTAAAATGCTTAAAGTTTACAGAAGAATCTATCGTATGTTAGTTTTTGGCGTCTTTTCTGACTTGGAGATTATTTTTTCCTCCTACTCTATTACAACTTGTCGGAACCAAGGTTTACAGGTCAGATTTACAGAAATCAGGATTTTCAGGGCAAATTAATTTCACCTTCAAGTTAAATATAATTTAATTAAAAATTCTCAGTAATATTTACTCTGTCGTTGCCAAGAACTTGACAAATAAGATACACTTTATATTCTATGTGAATAAAAGGCCGTTAAAAAATACTCCAATGAAACCTGCATTGAAAAACAAAACTATTATTTAATTTAATAAAAAGCGGTTTTACGAAAAATGGTTTTATTGAATGTAAAGAATTGTTCACAAAATAATGTATCTAAAATATCTAAAAATATATATTTTTTGTTTTTATTGCATTATGTTTAAACTTAAAAAAAAACCGCAATAATATAACAAACACTGTAATGAAATATAAATTATTATTAATTAATTATCGTATAAAATATTTTAAAAAGTATTCAAAAAGAGTATTGTTTTATTTCAATGTTATAAAATTATTATTTCGATCGTGATAATGTTTTTACATAACATAGGAACGGAAAAGCAAATGCACGGTTTGAGCACTGACCTTAAGACTACGTATTTTTTAACATTTAACTAACAAATGGCGATCTCATCAACAACACGCTGCCGAATAACTATTACACAACAAATACAACATTTTAGCACCATTACAAGTAGTTATACAAAGTATCTACAGTTATATTTACATTATTTAAATGGCAAAAAGTTATTTAAGATTGTTATTCTTCATATTGTATTAAAGTTTAGTTTTGTATCACAGTAATATAAAAAATTCCAGAAATATTATTATTATTGTAATTTTTCATAGAGCCGAAACTTCTTATTTCATAATTGTGCGCTTTTCGCTATTTCAATTCACTAATTTCGTTGTCAAATTATCTAATATAATATAAAATTACGTATGTATGTATGTATGTAAAATGGCAGTTTGTTCTATATTATATGATATAAGATATTAATAACTATGTACATTGTAAAATATCACTCGGAAAGAGAGCATCGATTTAATACTTAAGAATCTCAATTTCCGTAAAAACTAATAAAAAAAACTAGCTTATTAATTGAAACTAACAAAATTGTATACTTTGATCATGAACTATTAATCTTACACGTAATCTATGTAAATGCACTTACTATATATAAAATGTTACTTTATAATATTAATTAATTAATTATTCGCCATCTTTGTTTCATTAACAAATCTTTTTTTGTAAATTTTTCTGAATGGTTATAATTATTTGTAAAGTTAATCCAAACATGTAAAATTGCGTAATGTATTAACCCTATGCACTCGAGGTTGTTTCCGCGGACTCAACGGCAGCTCCAAGTGTGCACTGTTAAATGTTACGCAGCTCTTCATTTAGGCGAATGCTTTCGGAACACAATCCAATATAAACACACATATGTCACCAGATAGGATAATATAAATAGTCATTAGGGCGCATCAAAATTTCGTGACAGAATAAAAGTTGTTGTAATAAATGGTGTGGTGAGCGAGCGTCGCCCCTCGAGTGCAAAGGGTTAATTTTTAGTTGTGGGTCATCAAGGTCATGATGTGCACGAGGCCGGGGTTGTCGATGGTCACGAAGCAGGAGAACTCGTCGTCGCAGCGGATCTGCTTCGCGTTCATCCCCGACAACTTGACGCACGCCAGGATCTCCTTCCTCTTCGAACCTTCCTTGTAGCTGGAAATGTTGAGAACTTTTATATTTATTGTTTACAATTACATTACATGTATGTCGGCGCAACTCAATGGACATACGTAAAAGGTTTAAATTCACCTTTACAAGTTCTAAAATAGTTTATAAAGCAGTTTTTTAATTTCTAAATTGTCAATTTAACAAATTTGTACAAATTTACGTTTTAAATTTCCACTTTGTCTTCCAGCATTGGTGCGGATTTCCAAAACCACTGTCAAAGGAGAAGTGCGAGCTCGTATTGGCGTCGCCGCGGTCGGAGGGTTGAGGTTCTGTTCTGGGGTCTAGAGGACTCGGCACGGGCGTCACAGCGTTCCTGCCCGATCTACAAAACATACATATACAATAAAGTAAAGCAATCCAAACGGTAGAAGATGTATCCAATATGGTACCTGAGGTGTCCTCTACTAGCCCGCGTGTGCAGGACGTGCGTTATATTCCACCAGACGATCTCGGTCGCCATGGTGACCAGCACGAGGGGAGGCTCGTCGTCAGGTGTCCCGGATAGTCTGTCCTGTATTGGGGACAACGAAGGCGGACGGGACAGACCGTCGGGGATGGGGGACGGCGCGGACGGACGGGACAGCCTATCCGGGACGGGGGACAGCGCCGACAGGCGGGACGGCCGCGCCGGGACGGGCGAGAACGAGCACCATTGCACCTTGGACTTGTGGTGTTTAAGGAGCTTAAGCTGCCGCTTGGTGTGCACGCTCCAGACCTGATGGAACACATAATATATGTTTACCATCACACAATATGTACAATATACATACAAATATTTTTTTCTTAATTGTCATATATACATTTTATATGTATTCTTTGAACGAAATATATATTTAAAATGCTGCTCACATTTTGTTTTAGATTAAAAAAGAAGTAGTTATTTTACAAAACAGAAGTCATACTTAATAAACATTAATATACATAAATACATTCATATTCATATAACATATATTATCGGTTGGTAAATCTGTTTGTATGATGCTGTATAATAGTGGCATTAAAATAAACAAACCAAAACATCTCCGGAGTCGAGTCCCAGCGCTAGTATGTGTCCGTCGGCGGTGAGAGCGCAGGAGTGTATTTTGTTATTTTGTTTGTATTCCTGTATTAGATTCAATTCATCGCCCTTCAATTCAAATGTCTGAAAAGATATTATATTAGGAATGAAATACTTTAAAAATAATTAACCATTTTTATTAATACTCACCTGAAACGACTGATTGTAATAGTCGCATATAACTAGAATGTTGTTCTGATATGCGGAGCAACACACGCTGGCGTCCGTCTGTCTGCCGTTCAATACACTGGCTACGTTTAGGTTTTGATCCCACAGCTTTATGGTTGCGTTGGACTCTATGGTTATCAGCCCCATGTCCCGTACCCAGTAACAATCTATCAGTCTACTGGCCTTGCAGAGTCGGAACTGCACTCCGTTGGGGAAGAAGCGGTCCTTGGAGTCGCTGGAGTCGCTGTCCGAGCTGGACACTTTGGACGACTGGCTCGTTTTCTTCTTAATACCTGAAACATAATTTATGTATAACTCTTTAACGCTTGAATAATCCTAAAGTAAAACCGACCTTGTATATCGTTCAGTATTTCCTGGGAGCCCAGATGTGAGTTTCCCTTCTGTAACATCTGGGGCTTCCAGTCTCCGTCGGTCAGTCTGTACGCCATCAGGCACTTGTTCTTGCCGCCGACCATCAGTAAGTTGTTGTTGACGTAATTCATATAGTGCACGGGACTGTAGACGTCCATGATGTCCTGTATTTCCTTCGTTCCCAGCGTGAGCCTGCGCACGGTGCCCGAGGTGAGCCCGTACACCACGTGCTTGTTGCACGGAGATATCCGTACTAGGGTCACTTGTTCATCTGTGTTAGTTATCTCACTTATTACTTTTCTTCCGCGCATTATCTGGAATGTGACATTCGTGTTATTAGCATTGGTCAAGTATATTTACTTTTTGTTTATATTAATACTAGCTTTGCCTGTGGTTTCGCTTGAACTAAATTCTATATTGGGTTATTCCAAAATGATAGATTAAATGTGATTCTAATGTACAATAACGCTGAAAAGTATTCACACCTTTCAGGTGTCTTAATTTGGTCTTTCAGGTGTCTTAATTAAAAAAAGACATCAGTTTAAATTTATTATTTAATTAAAAAAAAACAGGTCTTATTTTCTTTTATATGTAGGAAATTGTACATGTCAAAAGGTGTATTTTGTATGTGTATTTTTGAGCGCTACTGTATATATATCACTGTAGTTTCATCGAAATCCGTTCAGTAGTTTGTGCGTCATAGAGTAACAGACATGTTTGTTTGTTACTATGTATAGACATCCTCTCAAACTCATTTAAAAGAATAGCGGTAACGCAGTTGTTAGAGAGCCGGTGTCGGTATTCTAGAGATCGCAGGTTCATTCTACATTATTAAAAAATATGTTGTTTTACCTGTATATTAAATTTATCATCCACAACCGCCAGCAAGGGTTGCATCACACCATCGTAGGAACCATTACAAATCCCTTTAAGGTTCAGAGGTTTAAGGGAATGTCTGTCTAAGCTCATGGTGCCTTTCAGAGGGTTCTTAACGACCGGTCCATTCTGGTTTACGAAGGAATGGTGCCGTGTGGGGGTGGTGTTGATGCTGCGGGCGGTGGGGGTGGGGGTGCTGCTGTTGATGAAGCTGACATCGAATTTCGTTGTCAGGCGGACTTTGCTGAAACAAAAAGAACAAGATACATCCTATCTGCAACTTTAAGTTGGAGCGGTCCCCAAAACTCCACCGAGCAAAGGGTAACGAACGACCTTATCTAGCGTTAGCCTAGTAATAAATGTGTGCGTACTTGTCTTTGTGTGTGTCAGCGATCCCCAAAGCTGCACCGAGCAAAGGGTAACGAACGACCTTATTTAGCGTTAGCCTAGTAATAAATGTGTGCGTACTTGTCTTTGTGTGTGTCAGCGGTCCCCAAAGCTGCACCGAGCAAAGGGTAACGACCTTATCTATCGTTAGCCTAGTAATACATGTGTGCGTACTTGTGTTTGTGTGTGTCAGCGGTCCCCAAAGCTGCACCGAGCAAAGGGTAACGAACGACCTTATCTAGCGTTAGCCTAGTAATAAATGTGTGCGTACTTGTCTTTGTGTGTGTCAGCGGTTCCTAAAGCTGCACCGAGCAAAGGGTAACGACCTTATCTATCGTTAGCCTAGTAATACATGTGTGCGTACTTGCGTTTGTGTGTGTCAGCGGTCCCCAAAGCTGCACCGAGCAAAGGGTAACGAACGACCTTATCTAGCGTTAGCCTAGTAATAAATGTGTGCGTACTTGTGTTTGTGTGTGTCAGCGGTTCCTAAAGCTGCACCGAGCAAAGGGTAACGACCTTATCTATCGTTAGCCTAGTAATGTGTGTCAGCGGTCCCCAAAGCTGCACCGAGCAAAGGGTAACGAACGACCTTATCTAGCGTTAGCCTAGTAATAAATGTGTGCGTACTTGTCTTTGTGTGTGTCAGCGATCCCCAAAGCTGCACCGAGCAAAGGGTAACGAACGACCTTATTTAGCGTTAACCTAGTAATAAATGTGTGCGTACTTGTCTTTGTGTGTGTCAGCGGTCCCCAAAGCTGCACCGAGCAAAGGGTAACGACCTTATCTATCGTTAGCCTAGTAATACATGTGTGCGTACTTGTGTTTGTGTGTGTCAGCGGTCCCCAAAGCTGCACCGAGCAAAGGGTAACGAACGACCTTATCTAGCGTTAGCCTAGTAATAAATGTGTGCGTACTTGTCTTTGTGTGTGTCAGCGGTTCCTAAAGCTGCACCGAGCAAAGGGTAACGACCTTATCTATCGTTAGCCTAGTAATGTGTGTCAGCGGTCCCCAAAGCTGCACCGAGCAAAGGGTAACGAACGACCTTATCTAGCGTTAGCCTAGTAATAAATGTGTGCGTACTTGTCTTTGTGTGCGTCAGCTGTTCCTAAAGCTGCACCGAGCAAAGGGTAACGACCTTATCTATCGTTAGCCTAGTAATACATGTGTGCATACTTGCGTTTGTGTGTGTCAGCGGTTCCTAAAGCTGCACCGAGCAAAGGGTAACGACCTTATCTATCGTTAGCCTAGTAATACATGTGTGCGTACTTGCGTTTGTGTGTGTCAGCGGTCCCCAAAGCTGCACCGAGCAAAGGGTAACGAACGACCTTATCTAGCGTTAGCCTAGTAATAAATGTGTGCGTACTTGTCTTTGTGTGTGTCAGCGGTTCCTAAAGCTGCACCGAGCAAAGGGTAACGACCTTATCTATCGTTAGCCTAGTAATACATGTGTGCGTACTTGCGTTTGTGTGTGTCAGCGGTCCCCAAAGCTGCACCGAGCAAAGGGTAACGAACGACCTTATCTAGCGTTAGCCTAGTAATAAATGTGTGCGTACTTGTCTTTGTGTGTGTCAGCGGTTCCTAAAGCTGCACCGAGCAAAGGGTAACGACCTTATCTATCGTTAGCCTAGTAATACATGTGTGCGTACTTGCGTTTGTGTGTCAGCGGTCCCCGAAGCTGCACCGAGCAAAGGGTAACGAACAACCTTACCTAGCATTAGCCTAGTAATATATTTCTGCGTACTTGTGTCTGTGTGTCTCGGCGTCCATGGTCCACACCTTGGCCGTGTGCTCGTGGTCACCCGTCGCCGTCAGCAGCACGTCCGCGCCCGCACTCAGGGCGTCCCACGCCGCCTCACTCACACACATGCACGTCACGTTACTGAAACATACACACCACTCAATGAACGGTATTGATTAATACAATTAACATCATTGTACCACTAGTTTGTTTTTTATGTTAGAGGATAAACGAGTGGGGGGGGGGGGGGAGGTTCCATTGGTGGTTGCAACTTACCCTCGTCTATTTTCCAGATCAAAAACATATGAATTTGTTTTTAAATCTACACAAATAACTCTGTTGTCGTCTGTGGACACAAACAACAGGGTCCCGGTCTTGTTCACGACCATGGATATAAATGATATGTTTTGTTTCACATCGTTGCTGGAAACCACTGTTTTTCTTCCACGCTTAACATTTTGTTTATACCGATGGAGTACTTGGAACTCCACTTCAGTTACTTCCTTCTGTTTCAGGGTCAGGATTCTGTTGCTGCCTGCAGATAGAAACATTAGTGTTCATAAGCCTGGGTTCTAGTGTTTATAAGGTGTATTAGTATTTACAAGAAGCCCCTCAGCTGAAGGGTGTAATCAAATAGTTCTCACCAGGCACTGTAACAATATCTAAGGCAGTGTCGGTTTCTTCGAACACCTGTTTTTCTTTAGTCTTCAAATCCACGACCTCCAGACTGTGAGAGGTGGCGACTATTACGTTCTTATCATAATTACACGAAATACAGCACAGGATGTCACGATCTCTGTACAAGTTGTCCAACACTTGGAGGACGTCCCCATTTGTGGAGTACAGTATAATTGTCTTGGAGGTGTGGGTTATCAGCATCTCCTTGTGGTTGGCCCACCGGCAGCTTATGAAGGGTCCCAGCTTCGGAGGTATCGTTATGTGACTCGGGTAGTTGTTGTTGTAGCTTTCTTCACTTTCTATGATATGAAATATTTTATAAGAATTGGAAATTTCGTTCTTGCTATGTTTTTTATGATTGTGATAAAAGTATGTTGGTATATAAATGTATAGAAAAAAATATTTATACGGGTTGGTTAAGGATCACGACCAAATATTATAAACACTCCGCTTTCATTAACATAAAGAAAAATTATTCATTATAGTGATTTCAAAGATGTTTTTTTCTGGTGTTATAACCAAAATATCTTCCGAATATCTGGATTTTGTCAATCAGAAGCGCCTATCGGTCAAGACCACTGAGATTTTTATAGTTTAAACTTGTTTTCAAAGTGGAGTCCAAAGCTTCGTCTTAGTCTATCCGTAGTCTGTCCTTGCAGTGGTACGATTTAGTATATTAGTTTACCCTCGTCGATGGCGTCCTGCTGCAGGTCGTCCACGAACCACAGTGCGAGCGCGGCCCCGCCCAGCGCGCACAGCAGCGCGGGCACGCACGGACACGCGCCCAGCCAGCGCACGGGCGCCGCGCACTGCAGCTGCTGCTGCAGCTTGTTCGTCGGGATGAAGAAGAACTGAGGACATATACCACAGTAACAGAATGAGTTGGACATGTCTATGATATGTATTACATCTAAGGAGTTTGTATACCTCTTGGATACAAATACTTTAACCATAGTGCAACTGGTATAGGTATATAGGTACATATAGGTAGTTCGTACTTGCAACTATATGTTCGTTTAAAAAAAAAAAAGAATAAGTATAGTTAAAGTATTTAAGTTACCTTAATAACACCACTCTCGGTGCCTATCAAAACGTAATCACCGAGAAAACAAACTGCTGTGATCTGCTCCTTCACGTCGATGGTTGAATGTTTTATTTCTTCCACATTTGGTTCGTGTCTGAAAAGAACATTGTTTTTAACTTTACCTTCTTATCTAAAATTGTATGTATAATGTATAAAAAATACTCACAAAAACTCGAAATAGAGTTCGTTTTTCAGACATCTCTCTTGAGCGATCTGACTGGCCTTGGTGTAAAGGGGACCTTTACTCTCATTCTGTAGTATACTCTGTATTATATCGGTGCAGGAGTACCTGTAAAGGTCTGTACCGTATGTACTCAAGTAGTCCTTGATGCTGTATAATAGTGTTGTATCTATTTCCTGCAATGATAATGTAACAAATTAGCAAGATTTTTCAGAAATTACTAATGATATATATAAAATCAAATATTCAATAGCACGGACTATATTAAATTCTTCTTGGGATACTTTCAGAAAAAAAACTCAACTCACTCTAACAAAACAAAAAACTCAACAGACTCAAAAAGACAAGAAAACTACTAAAAATTAGATTTTAGAATTGTTATAATTAATATATTCTTAATCACATTTGTGACTTAATAAAGATTTTTAAAAGGTTTTCTGAATCAATCTTTTAATATGTATATTGTTTACTGGCGAGTGACGTCACAGATATCACGTGTCTAAAAGATGTCATTTTCGCGGTCTTTTGAACTATATCTATCTTCATTCTATGAAAATTATGCGATACACAAAAGAAATAACAAAATCACAGCTTCGTAATACTGTATAACTTACATCATACGTAATATAACTCTCATACTTCTGCAAATCCAGAATAACATCCGCAGGACCCGTTAATCTCACTTTATTACCTAAAAACCTCAAATCCATATACAATTTATTGAACAGGCTCCATTTATTTCCATAATTCTTTGTGCTGGCGAGGTGATATCCAATATAGAACGCTATGTATCCGTCGTCTTCTATCTCGACGGGCAGATCGTTTAGGTTATCGTAATTATAGCTTTTGAGGAAATTCGCGTGCAGTTTTTTCACTTCCTCCTCATTCGAACTATACCTCAGGTAACTCATGATGAGACAGTGCACCTCGTATATGTAATTCCTTTGTTCCTGATCGTAATACTCGATTATTAGAGATTTACTTCGCAGCTGCTTCATGATATTTTCGACTTGAACCACTTCTTTGTTCCACAATTTGCTGAGTACTTTGGCGGATACTTTGATGTTATCCGGTAATATTGTTAGCATCTTGAATAACGCTAGCATGTCCGGTTTGAGTGAGGTGATGCATAGTTCGACCGTTTTCATTGGATTGCCGTTCCTTGGAAAGCTGAAATGATAGTCACATTTGTTTATTTATTGCTCTAAAAATATCCGTGTAGGGTTTCTACAAACATACAACTAAATGAAGTTTTGACTACAAACAACAATCTTTTGAACACAAATAATTATTATTGTTAAGAAACGAATGTGAGTCCTTTGGCACAAAACTAACCATTAAACCAAAAGGTCGTCAGCCATGTACAAAAAATATGTATATATTAAACTCACAAAGACATCTCCTTCCTCTCCAGCTTCTTTAAATAGTAATTCCAATGTTTGGGATCGTCCATCAGCCTCTCCTTGTTTTCTGCTAGTTCAGCTCCTATTAAAGCGATGTGGAATGGACTTCCTTTGCATATTTCATGTAATTTCTTGGCCTGTCGCGGCAGCTTGGCAGTCTCAGTATCCAGACACGATGCGAGTAACAACAACGACTCTGCTTCTGTTAAGTGATTTTCCACCTGGAATTTATAATTATTATTATATATTTTGAATCAATATCACTTGTGTACCTCAAATAAAGTCAGAATATAAATTTATCGAAGTAAGCCCTTCTGTAAAGACAATAACTAAAAATCCGAGATAAACCACACAACAAACTCGTTATAGTTTATTGGAATATATTTTATTATTATTACTATCTTATATACTAATCGATTGAGAACATTATATTTTATTTTCACACTTTAGATTGATATTAAAGGACCACATACTTTTAAGATCTGAGGAAGAAAACTCGCGACGACCTCCGTATCTCTCGTTGTACATAGAATTTTACATCCAATATCAAAACCTTCCAGGATCTTCTTTTCGTTGACTTCATCTAACACTAGTAGGGCATCTTTTAGTGCTATCTCTGAAAATTGTGATTTCAATCTATCTTTCAGTTCCTCGCACGTCCAGTCGTAATTTGAATTGGAGTCGGCGTATGATCCGATACTGGACATTGAGATGGACGAGTTCATGTTTGAATTTTGCGAGCAAAGCAACGACGCCTTACGATATAACCTAAAACACAATAAATAATATTAAATATTTAAATGAGTATATTAGGGGAGAGGGGAGAGTTTGGGAGAAGCGTCAGTGACAGAAAAAAATTGAGGTACCCGTCTGTCAAGGTATGGGCATGTTATGGGGAGAAATAAAAGGCATGTGACCAAAAGAGTCCTGGGTATGGTAGTGGAGAGATGGACAGGTAGAGGACGGCCGAAGAAAAGATGGATGGATTGCGTGAAAGACGATACCGAGAAGAAGGGAGTACTCGTATGTACAGAGATGACGAGTAACAGGAGAGTATGGAAGGAAAAAACATACTGCGCCGACCCCAAAAGTGGGATATGGGCAGGAAGATGATAATTAAAATATGGACAAATATTTTATTAATTTATTTATTTGTATCTTTTCCACTTTGAATTAATACTTGTGATTTCAAATAGTGCCAGGAAGGCCATTTTGATATTATACTTATCGAAATAATTCTGTAAAGATACTCTCCAACATAAAATTATATCTACTAGGGTTCCAAACGACTCCTGGTCTGAGAAGACAACAAACTCAGCTGGATATTTCTTTATTGTGATCACTGTTTCACAAACGTCTATTTATAATATTTATAATTAGACGGTTAATCGTCTTGTCATCCATTTTGTTAATGATATTGTTTTGAAAAACGGATTAAATTAAATTAAATGTAATTATAATATTAAATTTGTAGAAAAACTACTATTAGTATTCATTACAGATTACGTATTCGCTTGGAGACTAAAGTGTGTGAACGCGTTTTGATGGTCAAGGTTGCTTCAATACCAATTAGTTATGTTACAAGTAGATACCAAATTTGGATGACATGCCGATAGAAAATATGAGTAACAGATATACTGAAGTTATATTATTTATATTCTATACTAATATTATAAGGAAATTTTTTTTTTGTATCGAATAGGCGCTCAACTACTGAAGAGATTTAAATTTTTATTTAAATAATAGAAAGCTACATTATCAGGGTATGCAAAAAAAAAAAAAAAAGTTTTTTTTTTTTTTTTTGCTGCTTATGTAGATAGGTAAGGTTAGGTTTTACACAAGGTTTAGCAAAGCCGCGTAGGTCAGCTACTATATTATAAAAGGGAAACTTAGTTTATTTTTGAGCTGAAAATCACTGAGCTGAGTTTAACAATTCTTTATATCGAAAATTCCATTATCAGCGGATAACATAGGCTACTTAGATGACTTATTAATGTAGAGTTTGTAACAGGGTAGAGAGAGCAGAGGGAGTCGCCGGCAACCGCTAGTATAATATAAAATGTAAATAGTATTGGTAACTTACTTGTTCTGTTGAGCAATAACATCATCTTCAGTCTTACAATTGCTTAAATTGAGCCAAAATACAACCCCATTGAAGTTCGTGGTGATAAGTTTTGGATTAGCGCGTAAAACACTTATCGCTAGAACGCTTTTACCACAACCCGACATGCCGTGGAGAATAAGAAATCTATGCCGCTTAAGGTTAATTAACTTTATTAGTAGTTCCTTTTCCTTAAACACAAACACAAGTTTAGTTACATGTTACGATAAGTATCCTTTAAGGTTTAGTTTACAAGTTTACTGTTTGTAGTTATTGATATGTGGTAACATGTTACTTACAAATGCAATAATATAGTGCGATCTGTTAATCATTGATAACATTTACTTAATTGAATAAAGTGTGAATTAAGTTCTGAATAAGGTGTGAAGTAAGTGTAAAATAATGTATGAATAAACTGTTGAATAAGTATGAATAAAGTTCTGAATGAGTGTGTAAGTTCAATAAAGTTATTTTTATGCTAGAGGTCAAACAAGTGTGCGGGTCACTGATCACTGACAACTGATCACCACCGTCCACGAACTCTTACAACATTTGGGGAATCGAAAGAACGTTGCCGGCCTCGTAGGTGAGAGTATACGCTTTTTTTAAAGGTACCCCTGTCGTTCGTTTCGGAAATACCGCCAAAAGAAGTTCATTTCACATCTTAGTGGTACGTGGAAGAAAAGGCATTGAAAACTGCACAGAAGATTGCCACGCATCCAGGTGATACGGATGGTATAACAGGCGACGACGTGCTGTGCGGAGACGAACTTCTACGGCACATATCAGATCAAATAGTTCTTCTGGGCACTCCCCTTGTTAAAGCGATAGGAGACGCACAAAGAAGTCACGTCTCTATGCAATGCCAGAGAGTACAATTGTACACAGAGGTCCCCGATATTCCAAACGGCTCTCCTTTGTAAGGTAGAAACCGTGGTATTGGCTCCATGTATGGCTTGACCTGCGCCTTATAGAGTGCAGGTTTTTTGGTTGGGCTATTTATCACTCCCAATTACATTGAGGCCACCTTGACCTTGCTTTCCAAAACGAAACCTGTCGGTTTTGTTTGAAATGTCCAGGCCCAGTATTAAGACACACTTGTGTTTTTTGGGAATAAGACTGAACGATGTTCAGTTCACACCATTCTCAGACATGTGGACATTTTCCCAACAGAACCCTGCACGGCCAAAATATACCGCATCCAGTGCTGCCATCCGCTTAACAATGTAATGTTGGAAATATCAGACATTTTATTGATGTGCAGGAGGAACAGAGTTAGGGATAGCTCGCAGTCCTGGGTTTTGGGTCCAGCTAACTACCAGACCCTTACCCATGCCTTCAATAACCACTCCCCAATGGCGCGTAAGATGGAATAGAAGATCACCAGACGATCGACCATGGTGACAGCCACATTATAGCCACAGCGATAGGTCTGTAGTTTGCTGGGTCTAAGCTGACACCCTTTTCTTTGGGATGGACAAGGGAGCACTTCCACGAGAGAGGGACTGTCTGCCTTTAAGTTAGGAGTATTGAAATAGACGCATTAGTACCGGAGTCAACTCAGAGGCACATGTCCGTAGAAATTGGGGAAATGCCATCCGGCCCACTCGACTTATAAAAGTCCACACAGCTCTGACACAGCGGGATGGTAGGCAGTGGCATACCTTGGTCGTCAAAAGTCTACTTTGAGCCAAAAAGAGTGCCTTAGAGATCGGCTTTTTTTTTGCAGTTTGGGCCAGACTTATTTCCCGTGTGCAATGGCGGGTGAGACGGCTGGCAAGTTTCCTAGAATAGCTTCAGAGAGTGCTCAGAACTTGCGCGTACCAGGCGGGTATCTAGCCAGCCGATTTTCAATTTAGACGATATGCTTGAATTGGACGGTTATATTTCCTCTTCAGAACTCGAAGAGTAGGATTCTTGGTGTATGTATGAGTTACTTCAGTATAGTGTAAACTAAGTGTTCAATAAATTATGAATAAAGTGTAAATAAAGTATGAATGTAAAGTATGAAATAATAATTTTACCAAAGCCTCTCTCCTGACGAAGTGATCTGGTAGTCTCGGTACGTCCCCTCTACTGAGACTATCTTCGAAACTATCTTCAATCATGGCTTCGTTGTTTTCGACGGCTAATTTCTCCCATAGCCACTTGTAATCTTTAATAAGACTGCCCACGAACACTTCGTAAGCGTTGTTATTTCCACTTTGTAGTAATTTATCCAGCAAGTATCGTGCACGATCCACTCGATTCGTCTGTATTTATAATAAAATTCTATTAATAATTATACATAGATATAGATATATAGACTATTGTACACCATAAGAAACAAATACAAAAGAACAAAACATACAAACAGGAAGATTTAATCTACTTTGAGAAAAGAATTGAGTATTAGAGGTTTATAATAGTATTATAAAATTTTGATAAAAAAAATACAAAAAAACAGACAGAACAACACTATAAGCATGTATCTGTAATGTAATGTGTAATCTACGGGAATTAAATTTTAAAATATAATGCTTGAAAATGATATCATAATTAGGTTCTTTACATGAAAAGGAATTAACACTTAAATATTGATAAATGTTTTATCTTTAAGTGTTTAGTTCCGTTAATTACCAGGTTATAAATGTGATCGAAATCGGCCGTGGATATCGCATTTTTAGTGAACAGCTCATCGAGTATGTACTTCACGTCCAGATCTCTCACGATATCCTGCTGGTGGTGTTGTAGTAGCAATCGCTTCTTGTTATCCATTTTATTTGTTTGTTATTCATCTGTAACAACATTCTATTGTTATTATATTTTGATCCTCTATACGTAATTGGTGATTCAGAGTCCTTGTTCGGTGACATGACATGCAAGTTCGATGATAGCAAGGATTTGATAAGATATGAAAATTTATTATCTACATTTCCTGAATTAGACGAACAAATCCAACTGGGAATTAATTTTTTATCCAAATTATTCAATAAATGAAGCATTGTTTATGTGAGACGATGGTTATGACTTGTTAATTATGTTTATTAAGGGGACCTTCAAAAAACCTTCAATAATAATTTGCCAAATTTCACGTATAACATAGACATTTTATATAAAGGCATTAAAATTTTAACAATAGTCATTTTGATCTTCAAAAATTCTAACAAAATTCTGTTTAGAATTTTTTAAAATGTCTGTCAGCCACGAGAGAATATTTTTTCAATCTTTTGAAAAGTCTTCATTAACTTTCTTTTATACTAAAAATGAATGCTTATAGAGACAAAAACATGATATTATTTACTGAGTTATTTAATAGTATTATTAATTGCATATTATAGATAATGACGTACCTTATAAAATATGAAACTTCATAATGTAACTTCACTAGTGAATACAGTTAAAGTCAATAAAAGTTTTGAGCGCGAACTGAAACGAACCGAAACCGACGGAGAACAATACAACACTAAAACAAGGATACGACTCGCGAGGATACATTACGTTTTCCAATTCTCGATACGACCTTGTACATTTAGATATAGATGACAAGATGAAAAATACATATTCCGAAATATTATAATCGTAGTTCAACGACCCGTCTGTCAAGGTTATTAATGACTAATTATAAAAATACATAACTTGTATACATTATATTTTCTGACGTGTAAGATACGTAGTTACGTAAATATGATTATTTTACTTTTTAGTATTGCACGATTTATTAATATGTATGTATGTATGTAAAAATATAGACCCTTAACTAGATTTTGGTTACGATAATATTACTAAGGTCATTTTACTAATTGATTAAAAACGAAAAAGTTGATAAATCTTTATACACTGGCGGCATTTTTTGGGGAAAACATCACGGGGAGATCATTTAACGCAGATGTCGTAATTATATGAGACATAAATTTATCAAGATGACCATGTCCTACTCACTCTCTGAGTTTTAGACTACCACCACTGAAATAAGAGTGATTATCAATGTCAAGTTCCCTTTGAGTGGTAAGAAGGATGTAGAGTTGTCAGTGTGAAGAGTACTATTTCTTAATCAAAGATAAAATTTATTATTTCAAGTAGGCATATTCAGAAACCTTGAACAGTACCAAATGTGGGAGTCTACTAACGCAGGCGAGATAATACATAGATACTCCTTTAATGAAATATTAAGCAAACTTGCAAAATTGATGATATTAAGGATGGTTTGAAATTAAAATAAACTACCACCAAAGAATTTTGATAAGATAACGGAAAAATATCATCTTTCAGATTTTAATATTAAATTTTAAATACATTTAATTTTATACTGAATAGACTAAATAATTTTAACTTATAAATTATTGTCTGTTTTCATCTACTTGTAGCAATGCATTGAACATTACACAAACAACTTTGAGTAATGTTCAATGCGTATGGAATAAACCCTTTGCCTAAAACCAAATCTAATAAACAAATTAACATATATGTTGACAGAACACAGAAATATATAAATTTGATTTAAAATTGTTTATAGACTCTTAAATGTCAATCAAGGTTTTAAATTTTAAATAGGCGTACATTACAACATCAATAGTTGCACAGGCAAAATGGCCTATGTAGATACTGATAACTTATTACTTTATAAAACTTATTTTCAATCTCTAGGATGTATCTTTGCCAGGATATATCTTTGTATATTTCATAACCATTTATTGGGTAAGGAACGTTACATTTTTACGCTTTCAACTAGTTTCAGAAAGATCATTAGAAAAAAGTATCTTAAGACAAGACAAGTAGAACATGAAGAAACAACATTTTTTTTTAAGAAACTTATTTGAGCACACCTTTTACAACCATCTATATACATTTTTAAAATGTTTTGTTCAAATAATATTTAAAGGATTTACTGTTATATTATATATTATATTTGTATATATGTATATGTTATATATAATTAAAATATACAAAATATAATTCTTTTATTTTTTGACACCTACCACAACTTCTACAGGAATTACCTGGTAAGAATGCCACTAGGCACTAAGTTTGTCTTTTGTTAAAAATAAACAGTAAAGGTTAAATAAATAAGTAAAACAAATAAGTTATTTTTACATTCAATTTCATATTTTACAGACAAGTACTTTTATGTATTAAGACTTGACATAATGTTATTGTATAGAAGTTTATACTGAACCTAAATAACAATTAAGTCTACTTAAGCATTGTTTCTTTTTAAGTGTAGTATTGCCTTAATAGCACCTGGATTTAGTTTACGAGTCCAAGGTTCTCTTATCTTAATTTCAATTTAGTAATATGGTCAGTAAACATAAATATTATTTGTGTCATGTGGTGGGAATTGTGGTTCGTTGATAATGAAATGATGTTTTTATTACAAATGAGGTTTTCCTGTTCAAAAACTGCGGGATTTATATTAAATAACTGATTGATTCATATTTGAGAAGGATTAATATAGAGATACAAATCATAAAATATTGCAAGTATTATTATTATCTTATAAATAAAATGTCTGAATGTTTGAGTATTACCAAATATATGTTACGTCCTGGGCTTGAAGTAATTGCTGACAGACTGTTAAAAATAATGTTCAGTACATATGGTAACATCTCCTAATTAAGGATATTTTAATAACCTACATGAGGAAAACAGTGTAAAAGTTTTACAACTTTAGAGATTTGATTAGAATTCTATATAATAAGAATCATAAAGTCGTCTGTAACATAAAGATTACACTATTTATATGAATGGGTAAAAACCGTGAATGTACAAAGTAACAATAGAAACAATTATTATTGATTGTCGGTTCTGATTAAAACTTTGACAATGACTATATTAAGTAAAAGAGTTGCTCTAAATATATAATTGTAACTTTTCTACAACTTACAAATGTTATGACTCAAAACTATCTATTAATCCATATCTACTTGATATTGTAAATTATGTACAAAATTGAATCTTTATACTCACAGAGGAATACAATCCTGAAAATCAGGAATACAAAGTCCTAATTTTTATTTAACTAAAGCATTTAAAAGAAATACTCATTTAAAATACTGAAAAAATATACATTTATTAAGTTTAATTTACATTTTGTGTGTTGCTTCTTAAAGTTAAAATATTAATGTTGAAGCAATATAAATATTACTACATACCTACATGCTCATTACAAATTTACCACAGGTATTAAAGCAGAATGTTATATTTTTAAAGCCAAAATAAATAATAGAAGTAACTATATATACAAAATGTTCATGTGAGATTTTTATGGTAATTTTTTACTGTTGTAGCTTAATTTTAGAATATGTAATAAAGTTGAAAAGTTTACTTTATCAAGTTTACGAGCTAGTTAATTGTTAAAGCATACACATAATACACTAAATATCAGATATCGTGTTTGTTGTACGTTCTCACAAACTATCAAAGTTTATTGAAATAAACAATTTGCAAGTGTTAACATGTGTTGTGATGAAATACTGATTGAATAATTTAATCAAAAATAAATAATACAATGTTTCGTCCTGTTAACATATTTAGAAAAACTGTATTTGTAACTGTTAAAACACATTTTACAAAGTTTACTTCAATGTCTATGTTTCGTTACAGTTGTTTCATGGTATTAAAATATATTTTAAGAGACAATCGTAATATACGAGGTAGTTCAAAATAATAAATGATTAGTGAATATTTTAAAATCTTACTACTTATAAAATACTTACTCCTTTATGCACCAAAATGATGACAGAATCACAACTCAAAAGTTTAACTTAGGCTAAACTTTCCTATTGAAAAACTTTCTAATCATTTCTAATGTAATAATAATCATTTAACCCCTATGTTTATAATCACTCAATACTCAATACGTTCAGCACCAAAACAACAAAGCAAACAATCACTCAGACTGCAGTTGCACTACGCGTTGCACTCGTCCTGTTTGTTTTGTATATCTGTCTCAGTCCTCCTCAGTGATCAGTCAGACGTCAGTATAGCCATCATTAAATTATTTATTTGTTCTGAAAGAATGTTTTACAATCTCGAAATTATAACCAAATGAGTACCGAAAAATAAAATATGGTGTAATAAATTGGAACTAAAAGTTAACCATAAAATAAGTAAAAGAAATGTTTTAATTTTTAAGGTAAAAAAAAATCATGTAATATATAATCTGTTGCTTTATACGATGATTGGTGCCAAATATTATTAAGTTGTTACTGATTGGTAGAAGATACAAATCAACATATGTCTTTATTGTGATTGGCTGAAATTATCATGCAACTAGTAAATCCCAGACTATCTTTTATATCTATATTTAATTGTATAGTTCACTGAGAGACACTGATTTTATTTTTGGACAAATATTGTTAAGTAAAATTGTAACAAAAAATATTTTGATTTACTTTTGAATTCGTTTCCTCTCCATAACAATAGTATACATTTAATTTTATATATTAATATATTGATATACTTGGTGTACTAATAAATTACATACTATCAGTTCTTTAAGTCGTATATTTAGGTAGGCAAATAATTATTCAGAATTTAATAGTAATCTTGCTTGTTTAAATATCATCAGACTTGGTTGGTAGAGATAAGGAGTACCAACTTGTAAAGGAAAAAAATCAAGAAAGTTGCCATCATTAAAGTTTAAGTAACTAAAGAGCAAGTCGCCACAAGGGCGCTAGCGTCCCATCAGTTTGTGATATAACTTCAAGAGTCGTATTTTAAGATAAATAGTTGTAGATAATTGGAATTTTTATAAATTTCTAAATTTTTTACAAATAATAAATCCCTAAAACTTTTGCATGATAAATCAAAGGCTAAGATTAATTCAATAGCAATAAAAAGCTTTTATAAAATTTTTGCCACTAATTACATAATTCCAAAGAAAAGATCCATGAGGAAGAACCACTTTACTTTTTTTGTCTTAATTATTGGTTTAAAACTTTAAAGAGATTTATTACCGAGTCACGGTAATTATTGATTTGCGTGAAAAAGTTGGAATCCAAAAAATAGGTGGTATTAAAAAGATATATAATAAAAAATAACTAATTAAGCGGCTACTAGATCTATGATTTATTTACACACCCACACACACGAGACATGTGTAGGAAGTTCCTTTTTGTTTAAGTACTTTTTTGAAGACATATTTTGATGAAAGTACGTTGTCTATGTAGTAAGTTTGGAAAATGTTTTTGGTGTAGTACAATATTTTTTTAACCATATTATTATAGTTATGTAAGAGAATTATAAATGTAAATATATTTTTCAATTAAATTTATATTGTTAGAATTCTTGGTTACCAATTTTATCATATTCTTTTTGTGACTAACAAATCTTGTTTTTTATCATATTACGTAACAAAATAAGGATTTTTTATCACTTTTTTATCGTACTTGTATTTAATTGCGTCCGTTTTTAAGGTCCATGAGCATCTTGCGTTAAATATGATAATTCCATAAATATAATTCAGTTATATACTGTTATAATCTGTGACCAGCATTCAAAGTAGTTATCTTTGAAACCAATATAGATTTTGTGACGTCACTTTCAGACAAAAAGACAGCGGTATACTGCGTATACACATTACATGAATAAATGGTGTACTCTGTACAATAAAGTTGAATTGGCATTAATAATGTATATAGTTTATTATATTCCATATAGGTAAATATTTTATTACTATATATAATACTATATATAATGCTATATTGTAATGTATTGTATTTGTTATTATATTATATGATTGTAGTTATATTTCTGGATTTATTAATATTTTTAGTTTTTTTTTTTTGCACGCCTACCAATGTTCTATCATGTACATTCTAAGGTTGGCTGGTAGAGAATGTCTTTGTGGCATTAAGCCCGCCTTTTGTGAATTATTTTGTATATTGTGCAATGAAGAATTAAATAAATAAATAAATATTTATTTACAAAAATATCGAATTAGGTTATGGAAAAAGTTGAAAGAAAAGGTTTACATATTTTTTTCTTTCTTTAATGTCAAATGAATAATATATAATCTAAGCGTCTTTGGTATAAATAAGATAGCTAGGCAGATAGTTTATAGTTTGTAAAAATAACATAACAAACTGAGGTCCAATATAAGATTCTTCTCGTTTAAATCGATTTTTATACTTTTAATGCTATTTTTCCTCTGCCGCGACGTTGTTGTTTCGAAATTCTAGGTTGCCTGTTATTTTTTTTTTTCCTGATCGATTCTCATGAAATCGGCAAGGTAACAAAACGATGACGAGTCTGCCTGTGATTAATATTTGTGAATAATTACTCATATATGTTATCTTTAATATGTGACGTTTATCTTTCTCCCCTGATATCTACCAATAATGGAGCAACCAATGTTAAGAAAGTAATTAAAGTTTAGTTAATAAATTACCATCAGGTAAAATAAGAAAACATTAAAACATTCACTCATACACTGGTTCTTATGTATTAATAACACCCAATTAAATTTACGAGATGGTCTAGAAAATGTTTACTTTATCAAGTGTTGTAATCTAATAGCTGGCTATAGATATTTCTGAGACGACCACGGTGAAGTATAGTTAGTAACTTTCGCCAAAATGAACACAATCTACTACGACTATTGTTAATACTCGGCTTTCATATCTATTAATTAATTAATTAATTATTATTAGAGGTACGAAAATTTCGCAAAAATAATCACCAATTTCGCATTTATGTTTTTCATAATTTTAGAATTTCGCATTTATATTTTTGAAATTGAAATAAAATTTGGGTAAATTAGGTATTTATTAAATATTAATACTTGTTTAGTAATTTTATTACTAAATATGAAAGTAAAGTTTAACAAAATATAAAATTTCAAAGTACAAGTCTTAACATTAAACAATGTTAATCAATTAAAAGATAACATTGTAGAAATTTCAACATTCTACTCCTTAAGCGTCGTTCTTCGGTCTACGTTTACGTTTCGTAATACGTTTATATTTAATGTGGTTGAACTTGCAGCCACAGTGGGGCAAAACAATTGGCCAATGTGAAAGAAAGTCTCGTTAATCTACTTTAATTTCATGTGAAGAGAAAGCTTACTGAAACTTTTGTCGCTTGCTGATTTCAACATAGTTTTCATTGTCTCATCAATTCCTTCATAGTCCTTAATTAATTTGTCCCTTCTAACTCATCAATCAATTTCATTATTTTGGGACAGAACTCAGAGATAAAAGTTATTTGAATTTTTAATTTTCGCTTAAAAGTTGTATCAACGTAACATTCTTTCAAAATAGAACACTACTCGTAGAATTTGGATTCTCCTGTTTATCAAAAAAGTCAAGTATGTAATCCAAATAATCATTAAGATATAAAACTGCTCTGAACCAAAAGTTCCATCTGGTGACAATAGGTGTTTGATAAAGTTTTGCTGGGAGATGAAGCACGTGTTCATTCAAGTATTTCAAGAAAGAACTTTTCATTTTCCTTGACAGAAGGAAAGCTGACTTAACTTTTGCTACAACCATATTTATTTCCTTAAATTCGCTGACAAAAACATCACCAACAAGATTAACTTTATGAGCCCAGCACTGGTAATGAAGAATATGTTCTCCAATGAAAATTTTCAAAAGGTCGAAACAAGCAGACATATATCGTGCGGAATCTGATACCAGGCCGTTTACCTGGGAATAATTAATATCATAGTCTTTTAAAGTATCGATAATTGATTAAGAGCATGTTGATGCATTAGTACTATCAAGAAAGTTGACACTTGCTAAAAAACATTCCTGAGTTACCTTGTAGTCGATAGTTCTAAAAAGGATAGCAAAAACACACCTTCCTTGTCTATCCGAAGTTTCATCTGCTATGACAATAGGCTTATTTTTTAATTTAAGCTTTACAAAATCTTTCTCAGATTTTCTACACAAGGGCAAAAACTTTCTCCTTAAAGTGTCAGCAACTGGAAGTACACCTGAACCTGGTATATATTTATCAAAATATGGCTGGGTGATCCATTTTGTGAAGTGAAATGTTGACTTTAAGACACATATTTACCGTATCTTCCACAAAAGTTTTGTTTTCATATTTTACTCGTTTTTGTTTCTCGAACATACCAAAAATTGTGGATTGCCGTTTAATTGCTGAGGCACATGGTATAGAAGATTTCTTTAAGTGTGTTTCAGATTTTATGTGTTTTTCCAATGTACCTTTTTTGTCACCATCCAAACGAATGTTACAATATTGGCACATCACAATATTTGTATCGGACAGACCATCTTTCTTAAATTCTAGTATTCTATCTGTCAAATCTTTCTTAGGGGGTCCCATTTTAAGGGCACGAAAAAAAATATTTTTATAAAACACTTGCGTGCCTAAAGCGTTACAAATGAACACTGCTCGCATGCAACGTCCCCGACTCTAGCGATAGGCAACGAACGAGTGAGCCTCGAAAGCTCTCGTTCTGTCGAATCAGTTCGTGTCCAAAAAGTCGCTCGACTCGGGCGATACGATAATAATCCATCATACGAACACGACCATACATTTCGCATTTATTCGCATTTATGTGTAATTTTCGCATTTATTCGCATCTATTTCGTAAATACGAAATTTCCGTACCCCTAATTATTATTGATCTTTGTCATTTGAAGAACTATATCCAATATGACATATTTACTATCTGTTTTCATAAATATATATTTAGAGTAATTACTATTGAAGCTATATGAAAAGAATCTGTGTTGCTATAGTTTCTGATACCAACAAGTACGTTTGTAAGCTGAACAGGATTGAACCATGATTCAAATAAAATTTGTCCGATATAATTCAGGATAATAGTTAATAATTATTACAAATGATAGTGCTTAATATGTTTGTGCTACACTATACACAGCTCGTTTTTGCCTAAATGTGACATCACAAGAGTAATGTATGTTGATTTTAACGTATTTTCGTAATATATAGATGATTAAAGGGGTTAGCATATAAAACAGTTCCCATTTTAGGAAATCATTTGAGTTTTTATTACCTTTTTTATCATTAGATAATTTCATTATTATTTTTTAGTATATAAAGTATTATCCAAACCTAATTAAATTGAAAATAAATTGAATAAGAAAGCCAACCAACACGCCATGTCCCGAACGGCGGGAGGTGGAGGACGGAGCTACAAATAGCTACGTGGAATTTAAGAGGAGAATTATTAGATGTCATGGATAACAAAGATCTGGATGTTATTTGTGTGTCTGTGACCAAGCGAAAAGTCAATGATACAACCGATTTGCCTGGTAAGCGGGTCGCTTTCTGGGCGGGCGTTCCACAGGGTGAGCGAGGTTGCCAAGGTGTAGGCGTGTTGTTGTCCTCTCAAATAGTTAATGCAATGGTAGAATACAAGCCTATCAACCCGCGGCTTCTTTGGGTTCGCTTTAAGCTGGGGATAACAAGAATATTCTTGTTAGCCGTTTATGCACCAGTATCCTCAGCTCCAACTCTTTTTTGACATTTGGGAGAGTGTGAACTGCTGTCACCAGTGAAATGCTGAATACCGATGTAGCCGATGGTGAAATCAGTTTGGACGAAGTGGAGAGCGCGATTCGAAGTCTGAAATGTGGTATGACTGCGGGAGCAGACGAAATTACTGCTGAGATGATCAAACATGGTGGGCCACGCATCTTGGACTTGTTCTGGTTTTTGTGCAATTGATGCTGAAAATCGGGGGAGGTCCCAGACGATTGGCGAGGTGCAGTCATCGTACTGTTATATATAACATGTGTATATAATAGAGCCTAATCATCACTGATCCAATTGCCTGGTCAGCCCTTATAATCCTTCATTATAAATCATGTAAGACAATAGTTCAGTTCGATTCCATCTTCCGTGCGTGACACTTGCCTTTCTTAATTCAGTCCTATTTATTCTAAATAAAGTGTTTTCAATTAAATATTGTTTTAAAAAGGGCTTTATTAAAATCCCTATAACAGTATCTTTATATAAAGGCGAAGGTTTATGGATAGACTGTGCAAGCTATAGGGCTATCAGTTTGATTAGCTTGGGTGGAAAATTTTTTGCTAAAATATTAGCGAGAAGAATGCAAGAGAGATCTGAAAGTCTGTTGTGGAAGGCCCAAGGAGGTTTTAGACCTGGAAGAGTATGTATAGATTAGATCTTTTCCCTCTGCATGATGACGGAAAAGCTTTTGGCCCTAAACCAAAAGGTTTTCTGTGCTTTTGTGGATTTCGAAAAGGCGTTTGAAAGGATTGTGAGAAAGAAATTATGGGAGATACAGCCCCGATACAGTGAGCGGACCCCTGCTAATGGGTGTGGAAAGAAAGAGAATATCGCGGTTCGTTTATAGCATTTTTATACTCATGTTAACTTACAAAGTAAATCTTCGTAGTTAAATATTTGCTCAACGAATTGACGAATTTTAATGATGTAAAGACAAAAAAATCTTCTTGTGATATCTCGATGATTAAATACTTTCATACTTTACTACTAATTTCATAAGGATTCCTAACATCACATAAAAAAGTATCTAAAGTATGTAGAGGCCATGTTAGATAGATATACCCTCTCGCAAACTTCTTTGGATATTTTTTTTATTCCTACAATTATTAGTACATTATTTCGTCTTATCTTTAACCATTTAAACAGCTTCAACATAACCTGTTTTTTTTTTTTTGAAAATGTTAATATTTTAAATAAATTACAACCAATGTTACTTCCTTATAATGTAGCTTTCTGTTAGTGGAAGAATTGGTTAAAATTGATCCAGTAGTTTTCGAGCCTATTCGATACTTATTAAAAACCCTATGGTGTCGAATACCCCCCCTCCTGCCACCTAAAAAGTTGGTAGTACATATATGTATAACGAATTTAGTAGGAAAATTATCGAAACTAGGATCAGTAGTGGTTTAAGTAGTCGGTTAACTTAAATTTATATTTTTGTGAGCTTATTTTGCAAACGGTGGGTAAATGTTAGGTAAACCTTAAGTACAACAAAATAATGTACTATAGAAATGTATATTTTTTAAATACACATCTACAAAACGCCAACGAGTATATATGTCTATCTATTTATCTATCCATCATAAGTGTATCAACTATATTTTTTATAATATGTATAAATATATATAAATACATTACATTACTTTTTTTTATAATAAGCAAGAGAAGCAAATTTTTTTCAAGATAAGGCTCAATAAAATCAAAATATATTTCCGAAGTCAAACAATAAAATATTCAAACAGAAAACACAATACCAAGCTTAAAAATTGAAATTTATAACGTGGTTTACTTAAACTATTAACTTTATTCAGGTAAGGCAGATGCGAAACCACAATGCCTTGCAATATCCGCGTTTACAGTAAACAACACCGACCCATCAAAGCGCTGAATGGTGTGAGGCCGTCCTTAATAAGATTTATTGTAACCGATCCTGTTTTGACAGTGACAATAGACACTATTCTTGGCGGCAAACGACACTCTTTGTGACAGTTTTGTGTGGTCTTAGACTTTGGATTATGTCAAAATTGTTTGCGATACCACACCTGGACAAAGGAAAAAAATATTTGTGTAAGTATTATAAAGTAAAATAAAAGTTATGCATATGTATTTGTTACTTAGTGTTTGTTAATGAAGGAAGTGCGTATCGTATGCATTATTTGTAGATAAATTACAAGGATGTGTGGGACACGTTATTCTAATATCTTTCCTAATATAATAAAATAAAATATGTTCTTCTACTTTCAACCAATTTTATCATTGGTTTGTTGAAAGAAAGTTTTTATTTCTATGGCACCTTTGAACAGGTTTTTTTTGTATTTTTAATTTTTATTTGTAAAGAAAAAGTATTAATTTTATATATTTTATTCTGTTTTAAAACGTATACTCAGACTATTAGAGGGTTTTAAAAATCATTTCTAGTAGAGGATACGAGTAGATATACTAATATACTAACCACGGCTCTAAGCATTATTATTTTAAAAATGATATAAAGAAAAAAAACTCAACGCATTATCTTCTCTATCCGGATTTACTCAACACGTACTACTGAACTACAAGTATGTTACCAACGTGTAACGCCCTTCCGTCTCCTACGGATAGAACCACGGGTAAAAGCTAGTATCACTAATCACATAAAAGATAACGATGTTTTGTTAAACTAATCTCATTAACGCGGAACCATTAATGGATTTTATTTTTTGTTATTTTATTCTTTTAAGTTACAAAAAATAAGGGCGAGTTTAAATTTAGTATAGAATAAAATGTGAAAACATACCAGTTTAGATTTATACTAGTTCATTATTACATATTATTGTTAGACACTTAAAAATAACTCTGAACTTTAAAGTGATTATCGCCCGGGCGAGTTCGTTCCTTATTTAATGCGGCATTCAATTTAAAAACAATCGTTTTTTAGTGACAGGAGAGACATCTTTATGTTTATGTGCCGTTAAGATAAGTCCCTAAGTTTCAAAACGAGTGAATGATTTCAGACGTATCGAACGCATTAATATAACTCACTCGTTCTTTTACTATTCGAGCTTAATGCTTAATATCCTACAAATATATAACATTTATAAGTATATATACATATATATACAAGTATATATTATATTAGTTATTCGTTGTAAGACATGTCGGATTATGTTTGAAGCTGCACTCTAAATGCAAGGATAAAGCTCACCGGCATAAAGGGATTTTTTAAGAGAATAAAATGTTTTTAAGAACCTCACCGAAATTCTTTCAGCGCTAAAGGAATAATACATGTAAGCTACTGCTGTAAAGCAGCACAACATATTAAGGAATTAAATTAAACTAATGTATAATGAAACGATTTTGTATTTCTACTTCAATTTCATCAATTATGAAGCCAAAATAAATGATTAGCTCTAAGATATTATATTAATAACTTAAAGTTGTGCACGGCTATTGTGCCGGTTCTTCGTATGTAACTTTGAACCGTTGAAACCCGTATAAGTGCAATATCTATTTGAAATATACAAATTTTAATTAAAAATTTATTACATACTCGAACGGTGTCACAGTATATTAATATATTATTTGTAAATTTAGATTATTATTAAGAAATAGGGATAGGTTAGTACTTAAAGGGTTAAAAAAAAACTTATTAAAAAGGATATACATGTTCGATACAGACAAACTTGCCTGTATTCCAACAATACTTTGAGAACGAAGTGATAGCAGGAACATAAAGGTAAATATGGGAATTTAAAAGGTCACTCACGTCTCTTATTGGTCATTTCAGTAAATCTTTTGTAGACGTTTTACGAATCCCGAATTACGGAATTGTTTTTCTATAGTACAATCAAAAATGTATGGAAAAACCTTTATTTTATTTGGTTGAACAATTTATATATAAAGTTTAATTCACGCCTAAAATTTTTAATAGCAATGCATTATGTCTGAACTCTAAGTATTAAGATCAAAACTGATTACATTTCAATATGTATTTAAATTATTATAAAACCTATTGAATAGTAATGAATTTTATTGAAACGTACAAATATGATCTGATCTGGTGAATTGTCTAAGTCCGCCATTAACGCGGATTAAAGCATTTAATTTTAGATTTTCCCTCCAATATATCGCGACCCATCGATCCGACCTAATCACAACCACGGACAAGATAATCCCTCTATTTATTGCTATGGCGGCCATATTTAAACAGTTTGGTGGTTTTGGTGCTAATGAAATTATATTGAACTGTAATAAATTACGTTCACAATGTCGCCGGGATCACAATGATGACTGTTTACTTTATTTGGGTCAAATACGCAGCAGCAAGACCACCCTTGTTAGATACCTCCTGTCATTTCACAATGCCGTCAGATTTTACTCTAGTCATTTAAGTAATTTATTAAATTTATTTTCATTCAATTGAACCTATAATTTAGTATAAAATCCGTAAGCCACCCACGCCTTTTATTTTGTATTTAGATTTATTTCTATAATAATAATAATAATAATAGTTCGCTACTTGGTTCGTGTATCGTGGCGTTACAGAAATAGAATCATTTTTTAATTTATATACTTCAAATTGTCCAGTTCAAAACTAAAATTTTAATAATTATTCAAAAGTATGTAAATTAATAAATATATTCTTCATATTGAAATTCTTAAAAACTCGGTGAGGTGTTTGATAAAAAATTCTATAGAAAAATATTAGTAACACAAATTGAAAATATAAATAATATGCGTCGAATTCGTTTTATAATTAGAGATTCTTAATAAAACCTCAGGTTCTGATTCCTTGGGGTCATGACGTGAACAAAATTCTTGCTGACAATGCTTCGGGAGCGGAGGTAGCCACCACCGTCAATATTACCGACAGCGGGGCACCATTGTCAATACCCATTGTGGAATGCACTGACCAAAAACCATTAATTTTATATCACAAAGCAGGAACCCACAAAAGTTCTCCAAAAAATTAGGGCCATTCAGAATCGGTCACTGACACATTGAATATGCACGCTTATTTTGATTTTAGTTTTAATTATAATCTTACTGATACAGGTTTATTACGAATTAAAAGACTTTTTTACATTAATAATGTTAATGGAAAATATTTATTTGTGTGTAATGTATTTCTCGAAAGGGAGGTTGTAACCAAATGGTAGTCAATTTTGTATTATGTTGTTTGGACCACCCTGCAATGAGGCTTATTACGATAAATCTTTAATTTGGCAACCATATATAATTAAAACTATTAAATATAATTTTATTGTATTAGAAGAAAATCTAGAGGCAGCAGAAGTCAGGTGATTAACGTTGAGAATAATTTAGTACATTTCAAAAGTTAGATAAGGCTTGAAAGTTCTTATGTAACTCGTTTATATTGCAATACTTAGTAGGCAAATTTGTAATCGGTATTTAATTTTCAAAATAACTATATTTTCACAATTCAGATTAATAAATTGATAGAATCGCAAATTTATCATGCTTTTATTTTCCTTACTATTTATTCGAATCAAATAACACTTGTCTGTTATTGTTTGTACCTTTTCATCGCGAAATTGTATAACTAAATAACAATGTGTGGAAATAGATATTTTTGATAAAATTTAAATATTTTGTGGTAAATTTAAAGTTGACATTTGACAATAAATACACTTTCTTTTAAATAGTTTTGCAAAGCAAACTGGACAATAGTATCTTCATATACCTAACATTTTGTAGTAGTTTATTTTATCTGCTATAATTATATTATAAAACAACTATAAATTATAAAATTCTTTCGTATTACTTCTTTCAGATATAATTTTCTTTATTTCTAATCTGTGCCATGTTTATTTACGGTTGACATTTGACATTAAATACACATTCTTCAATCAATAACATCGCAACAAAACTATGCTAATGTAACAAGAAACTATTCTGTAAAGTATAATATTGATCTTCGCTATATTTCTTACAGTTTTGAAGTATTTTTTTATCAATCGTGATTCGTGTTATGTTCATATGAAGCTTAAGTTCCGAAGTAGTTTGCCAACACGCGATTTTTATTCAAGCTCAAACGCAATGCAGCACTCCGCCGGTTCGTGTTTAATGTTCAAAAATGTATGACTTTCTTTGTACATTCACATACATTCTATAAAGATTTAGTTTTCTTTGAGATAAAAAAAATTGTATGTAACTACCTTATTAATAGTATAATACGATTGAAATATTCCATAGAAAATGTATATTAATACACTGTAAAAAGTGTGTGTGTGTTTAATGAGGCATAATGTACAATTAATACTAAGAATGCATAGTCAAGTAAATGCAAAACGGAATAACATGAAACAGTCACACAGAAAACAATGAATAGATATATCTTTTTCTAGAACCGACCTTTTAATTTTCCCAAGTCTGACGATTGTTACAATAAAATATCTAGAATAAACGCACCGCCATCTTGTCATTGATAACAAATTCGTTCGGACACATATATCTGTACGTCAATCTTTCATCACTCATTTGTTTTACGTTTAACGAACGTGCCATGTTGTTTTATACCAAGCTATAAGCTATTATGCTTATCGGCGTATCTCAAACTTGTTACACGCTGTAATTTTATGTTTAGACAAATATCAATGTTTGAATGTTATTGTGTAATGTACTTAACCCGCTGTGATACGAGCACAATAATTGTTTTGATGATATTGCGAAAATATTAGATTATTGTATTTTTTTGTTCACTTGTTTCCGACATTGTTTTTTTTCTGTCGCTGATTGATCGGTAGATAATGCCCCAATATTAAGTTCAAAAATTGTATCATTTTTTGTAAAATGAAGTTTTAATCAATAAAATAAATATTTAGTAGATAAAAATATATGTGTATGTAGTATTGTTTATCATAATTAAATTTCATTCTAAACAATAAATAAGGGTTAGTAATAACTGTCTCTGCAATAAAATATAACGATTCAATACAAGAAGCCTTCATTCTTAAGATCTTAAATCATATATTTAAAGCTACCATAAATTATATATATCACTCTTAAAGACTACTCATAAAACATAAGTTCCAATTCATTTGTAAAAGCAATAATTTAAATCTTTTCATAACATATAATAATTTTTAAGCGACCTAAATTAAAAACAGTGAAACTTGTTCCCTGATATAGAGACTCTTTGTTGGATTTAATTTTTTTAAATATTTTCGAACGACACGTGTAGGTTCGGCCATTTTGTGTAGTCTTTCTCCTTTTGTTGGCGCCTCTTTTAACTCACACTTTAGACTAAACTTCACGTTATAACGACTTGTTTTATATAAATCATCTGGTCTTTTGTGATTAATGTCAACTCTAAAGCGTAAAGATTCATATTTAGTGCAGTGATTCCTAAACGTCCGTGACAAAAGTAACCGGATTAACCAGATCTATAAAATGTGGTAGAAAATAAAAACTTTCTGCTTACTGTTTACGAATTCGTCTATATCTAATTATTTATTAAAATCCCAACATAAATTCTGATACGTCCTACGGAAAAGGTTTTAGGGTTCTGTTGGCATTATTTTATTATAAATATAAGGTTTTCGTATTCAATAAAAATCTTAAATTTTGAAGTACAACATAATAATTATAAATATTTATATTTATATTATTGTCCTCTTTAAAGTTAGTGCAAAAGAAAAATATAGTAATAATAATATTTAATATAACAATGTTATTAATCTAGCATGTCAATTAAATTATATTATTGTAAAATATTTTGTAAATGCATGGAATAAAAGGATTTTTTTATTTTTATTTGTAAGTTTCTCGTACTATGTTGATGTTTTTATAATTACCATGACATTTCAATGAATTTATTTGTTTAATTTCCTTCAATGCTAGGGTGTAGATATAGTTAGTTATTTAGTCGTTTGTCAAAAGTAGAAAACAAAACAAAAAATAAGAACATATCATAATTAAAATCAACTTAAGTATCTGGGGAACCACCATTAACTTGAAAATAAACGAACTTAGCTGATGTCACGAAAATATTCAAACAAACCATTCATCTATTAATAACATGTGGCGTAACAAATACGATTGCCGCCGTTGTCGGAGATCGAACACAGATGTTTGAGGTGAATTTAAAAAGGTTATAAAAAAAAAAGGTTTTTGTATTGGCCAAATTCGCTTTATTCCGTAAACCGGAATCCACGGCCCCTCGAAGCAAATAATGCTAATCACAATGGCATTACATTCATTCGAATTTCGTCAAGTATCTGGGGATTTGGCTTGAATTCCCATCATTATTTTTTTGCGATTCACTTCTAATGAATTTCTTGATATAACATAGTAATTTAATCAGGATTTCGATTTCAATTTACTACATGTTTTTTGAGGTTACAAACTACTAGTGACATTTGATATGTCAAATTAACCGCCAGTGACAGAGTGACATTTTGACAAAAGATCAATAAGATAGATAAATAAATAAAGAGTTTTAAAAACAAAGGTATTTTGTTAATTATTTCGAGATGTAAATAAACAACATTAGCAAATTAAATTCAATTGTTAATGAGACCTCATTAATTAATGATTTTGCAGAACATAGTATTATGAAATATCTTTTTGATTATCGAATTTAGATTTATATTTTAGTACCTTTAAAGTTATTTCAATAATATTTATAGGAGTTTTCATATTCCGAAACAGGTTGTTACGTATTACAGACTATTAATCAAATAATCCTATGAATTGTATATGAACCAAACAATGCACATTTGGTGAGATCATACCGGGACGACATAACAATATGAAGTTAATGCCAAATTTACAAACTGCCATTACCACAACTGATACAAAATATTTTGACGTTAGCAAAACTATGGGTCTTTGGGGACCACGTCATGGAACTGAATGGTGTAGCAAGATGGATTCGATTTATGCGTTTTTTTGCGGTAACACAATAGATTGTATTTATCGACAGATAATACAACGAACAGTTGGCGGGAATAGGACTTAATGTGGTTAGTTATGGCTATCAAAGTCATATGTTGTTTTCATTTGACGTGAAGTATTGTTAGCTCGCCCTTTGAATTAAGGACATCCGTTTAATTAAAATTTAACTCTTGAACAAAACTTATCTTGAACTCTTGAAACAGTTTTAAATTAATGTTGCTTCGAAACGGCCACGTTGCAGTTTTTATGAATATAACAAAATATATTATATCTTTTATTTATTTTAATTTATTTTATTTATATCTTTTCCACTTTCATTAATACCAGTGATCACTTGTGTATATCAAATAGTGTCAGGACTATTTTGATATCATACTTATCGAAATAAGCCTTTCTGTAAAGACACTATCCTAAAATTAAGGCTTCGAGGGTTCCAAACGAGCCTTAATCTAAAGAAAAACCACACAACACAAACACAACTGGGTATTTCTATTTTATTCACAACCATCTATATATATGTGAAAGTATTCCTATTATCGCTAACAAATGTATTTTATATGTATATACCTACAATATTTACTTGACAGCATTAAAAGTAGATATTTCGATATCTATTCTCAAAGTATATATTCCGAGAACATTATTAAGTTTAAAATTCATAGCTGTATCTCTGTTTTATCTGAAGTTATTATGATTGAACTAATTTATAGGCTTATAAATCTAATATATACTTCAATATCAATGCCATGCGCTTATGATTAATGACAGCTTGGAAGTTAACAAGGATATTATGGGCCTTGATTCATAGCACATCAAAGACTGCGGTGACAGATTTTAAAGAATGTTTTCATTATAATTCATTCAGAACAGTACAGGATGCGTTTGCAGTAAAAAGTAGATTAATTTTGATAGCTTCTTCTTAGTGAATGCCAGAGCATTATGAACTGTGAGACAAAGTCAATAATTACAATGATTTTCTCTGCGCTTATTCGGATAATTAATACGAATGTTTATAACTAGATGGCGCTGCTTTCATATTTTAAACATGAAACCTTTTTTAAAGACGATAGTTCTTTAATATAGACCTTTTGAAGGACTATAAACACGAGTATACAAGTTATATTTATAACAATAAATTTGTTAAGGCTTAAAAAAAGTTTTTTTGAGTGAAACATAATTTATGTGTTAGATCTTTTAAGATTTATACAATACTTGAAAATAAGTCATTTTAATATTCCTTGACATAGACAAGCTGGTGGAAACATCTAAAATGATTTACAGCTTCCTGAACGAGAGGGCGTCACCAACCGATGGCACACTAATGAAACTGTTTAGTGTTAGTGTACTGAGAATTAATATTTAACACACACACACACGCACACACACGCACGCACACACTATTAGTTAATAATATTTAATTATGTGCACCGCCATTGTAGATCACATGAAAGTCATGATTTTACATACACATGACGCAGGACATAACAGTAAGCTTTATAGACCCTTTTTTGATTAGTTACCTCTTTGTTCAGTTAACCGCTGTGCTAATAAAAGTCTTTTATGTTTACCGACTTCATTTAAACTCGAGTGTCAGCCATTATGTCGAAGTATTCTGGATATCTGATTGACATTTTATTGAAAATACTAGTACTTGTATTGTTTGTATGGGAAGTGCACAAGAGTTTTGTATGAAAATTAATAATGTGCTTGAAGGAGTTCAATAGAATGTTTTTTTTTATTTAGTATATTGCAATACACTGCGGATAATAGCGGCGTCAAATTACCTTTATTGAGGCGTTTTGTTTTATACAATATATATTCTAAAACGTAACTATAAATAGGAATAAAAATAAACGTTAAAAATTCTCTTTAATATTTATTTCGAGGTACATTTTTGTACCATATTTAACAAAGTATATAGGAGTAAGATAAAGAAATGACAAAGCCCACTAATGTATTTGGAAAGGATTTAAGTATTTTAGTTGCGAGAAATGTGGAAGGAAACTCTTAAGCATGATGTCACTGTTTTAACAAGGCTGATAACAGCGGGTTATCGCAGAGTGCTAAATGCGTCATTATTTCAGGTATTCACCGGTAATGTAACAAAGAATTTAAAAAAATAATAATACCGACACCATATTGGTCCATAATTTATATATATAATGTTACATTATTTATATTAGTTAAAATATTTTGATTGATAACTTAATACAGTATAAGTATTTTAATTTAAAGTTTAGTTCGGTATATTGTAAACGTTTCTTACAATAATCGCTGTAATGATCGATAACAGCCGACCAATACTACTGTAATTTGACAATACAAGTCAGTTTAAATAATACACGCACAATTTGTACGGAATAATTCCGAAAAGTAAAAACAAACAAAGTAAGAAGCGCCGTGTTTATAAAAGCTCGCGAGGCGCGCTCCTGTTCATGCCAATCGTGCGGTGAGCAACTTGTTGCCGTTGTGAACTTTTCAAACAACAGAGAGACCGATATCAGGTGTCTCTGTCGGGGGAGGAGCGAGCGCGGGGGGCGCCGCGTTCACGACTCGACTTGCCTCAACGCACGCCGTCAGTCAGTCGTACTGCGATACTCATCGTGAGCGGTGTTGTGGCGCCTGCGAGAGCGCACTGGCAGTTATGTGTCGCACATCGAAACAAGTTTGACGGGAAATTCGAAAAGTTTTCCGACTACATCCGGACTAGTGTAGCGATGTGCGCCTATACCGTAGTGACATATTGAATAGTTAAAGTAAAAAAAAAGTGAACGAAATGTTATTATTTGGATTGTTGAGTGTGTGGTATGCGGTGTGGAGTTGGATGCACCCATGCGCCGGTGGAGCGTCTTTGACGAGTCGAGTGGCGGAGGCGCCGCAGGAGTGCGAGTGGCAGCGGGTGTCAGGCGGCGCGGGCGAGCCCACGCGCGTCCAGCTCGCGTGCTCGCTGCGGACCGCCGCAGGCGCAACCGACCTGCTGGCCGGGCTCAGCTCCTCGCAAGCTCAGCGCATAACGTCGCTCGATCTTCATTGTACCGACGTACTTTTCTTCGAAAGTTCTCTCGATGTCGGTCGAAGAAAAGAAGAGGGCACCGAACTTTTGTCAAGATTTCATAACTTAAAAGAAATGAGAATAGAATCCTGTAAAATCAGATACGTGCCGTCAGCTGTGTTGTCGCCACTTAGCGGCTTACGAAGTTTGACTATTCGAACACATAACACGGATTGGTCAGCTATGTCAATGGAATTTCATCGAGATTCATTTCGGGGACTTACAGATTTAAGAAATTTAGATTTGGGTGACAATAATATATGGATTTTGCCCTCCGAAATATTCTGTCCCTTGTATAACTTGAAAGAGCTGAATATAACTCAAAACAGGATTCAAGATATATCAAATTTAGGGTTTTCGGACTGGGGAAATGGTCCAACAGCACCAGGTAAATCCTGTAATACTGTTTTAGAAACTCTAGACATGTCTTTTAATGAAATCAGTGCTCTTCCGGACAATGGACTTTCTAGTTTACGCGCACTTCAAAAGTTGTTTGTACAAAATAATAGAATATCTACAGTTGCGGATCGCGCTTTCGTGGGATTAAGTGATTTGCAGATGCTTAATTTGTCAACAAACGCTTTGACTGCATTACCGCCAGAGATGTTTCAATCTTCACGAGATATCAAACAAATATATTTGAACAACAACTCATTAAGCGTACTGGCACCCGGTTTATTGGAAGGATTAGACCAACTGCAAATATTGGATTTATCTTATAACGAACTGACAAGTGAATGGGTCAATAGAGATACATTTTCTGGATTAGTCCGTCTCATTGTTTTAAACTTATCTCACAATAGAATAACAAAGATTGATGCTCTATTGTTTCAAGATTTAAATAATCTACAGTTTTTGAGTTTGGAGTTTAATAACGTGGCTCGGATAGCGGACGGCGCCTTTTCTAATTTGAAAAATCTCCACTCTCTTTCACTGGCGCATAATAACATTATAGAAGTGGATAGTAACCATTTTTCGAACTTGTATGTATTAAATCAGTTGTTCCTTGATGGGAATAGAATAACGAAAGTTGATTTGCGTTCTTTTGAAAACATAACTAAGTTGCATGATTTGGGCTTAAGTGGTAATCAGTTAACGGAGGTACCTGAAGCCATCAAGACACTCAGATTCTTGACATCGTTAGATCTAGGTATGAATAGAATAACCAAAGTTACTACAAATTTGTTTGAAGGTTTGGACGATTTGTTTGGTTTACGACTTGTCGGAAATAAAATTGAAAAAATTTCTAAAGATACTTTTTCCGCCCTACCGTCGCTACAAATATTAAACTTGGCTTCAAATAATATTGATCAGATAGATGATGGAGCTTTTGCTTCTAATATGCAGTTGAAGGCTATAGGGTTGGATGGAAATAAGTTGGTGGACTTGAAGGGCATATTCACTAACACGCAGCCTTTGGTTTGGTTGAATGTGTCAAATAATGAATTACTCTGGTTTGATTACAGCCATATACCGACAAATCTTGAATGGCTGGACATGCACGAAAATAAAATTGACAAACTTGACGATACTTATGGTGTTAAAGAAACATGTAATGTTAAAATGCTGGACTTAAGCAACAATAAAATACGAAACATCGACGAATTCTCATTCCCGAGCAGCATAGAAACAGTTGTACTAAATAATAATAATATAGAGAAAATAAATCCTGGAACATTTCTACAAAAGTACAACTTAAATAAAGTTATGCTTTATTCGAATAACATAAAAACTTTAGATGTTGGTGCTTTCGCTATTTCATCTGTTCCTGATGATAAAGATCTCCCAGAGTTCTATATTAGTGAGAATCCGTTCGAATGCGACTGCACAATGGAGTGGTTACAAAGAATAAACCAATTAAGTGAACTTAGACAACGACCAAGAGTAATGGATTTAGAAAGCGTAAGATGCTCTTTAACGCACTCACGAAGCAGCACAGACGTGCTGTTATTAGAAGTTAAATCCTTTGAATTCTTGTGTGAATATGAATCACACTGTTTCACCCTCTGTCACTGTTGCGACTTTGATGCCTGCGATTGTAAGATGACTTGTCCAGATAAGTGCTCGTGTTATCACGATCTCACCTGGAACTCGAATGTAGTGGACTGCTCCAGTGGCGGATACGATCACGTGCCTGACCAAATACCAATGGATGCCACCGAAATATATTTGGACGGGAATGATTTAAAAGAATTAGGAAACCATGTTTTTATCGGTAAAAAACGACTGCAAGTATTGTATCTGAATAACAGCAACATTAATACAATACAGAACAGAACTTTTAACGGTATCGAATCATTGAGAGTGCTTCACTTGGAGAATAATAAGATAGAAGCATTGAGAAATACACAATTCACAAAATTGCAAAACCTTAATGAACTATATATGCAAGATAATAATATAAAGTTTATAGAAAACGATACATTTAATTATTTGCCGTCTCTGGAGTATTTGAATCTCGATAACAACGGTTACGTGGAGTACATGCCGTGGAGAGTTATAACGGACAACAATCCACGCACGCGGGTGTCTGTCGAAGGTAACAATTGGATATGTGATTGTAAAGACGTGGCACAATTAAATCAATGGTTAATAAAGAAATCAAAGGACACCGATACCATGATGTGTTTCTTAGCTCACGGCCAACCGATGAATAAAACCATAGCAACTGTGGCTAAAGAATGTAAAACGGAGATTACCACCGAAGAAACGGGAACGGAGACTCAAAAAAGATTATTTATTGAAACAAATGATAGTGTAGAAAATTACATCCCATACATCGTTGCGGGTTTGATAATAGTGATCGTGCTTCTACTAATGTGTGCTTTTCTATTCATGTTCCGTGAAGATTTTAAACTATGGATGCACTCGAAATACGGTGTAAGAGTGCTTAGTTCTACACCGAAGGACATGAACGATAATAAAAACAAACGCTTCGACGCGTTTTTTGTGTACAACCCACGAGATGAGGACTTCGTTACACGCGCCGTGTGTTCAGAGTTAGAGAATTCGGGGCGCACTCTATGCCTACAGCAAAGAGACTTACAGTTACTCGAAAGACGATCTAGTGATAGTTTAGTTAGTGCAGCTGAAAGTTCAAAAAGACTTATAATAGTGTTGTCGATAAACTTTTTACAACAGGAGTGGTACGCGCCGGAATCGAGAGCGTCAGTGCAAAGTGCTATAAATTCAGTGAACGTGAGACATAGGCGTCAAAAGATAATATTTCTCGTAACGACTGACTTAAGTGCCATAAACATAGATCCAGACTTAAAAGTATTGCTTAAAACTTGTACAGTGATAGTGTGGGGTGAAAAGAACTGTTGGGAGAAACTAAATTTTCGGTTACCTGACGTGGACGTGACGTTACCGAATCGGACGATGCATAACGCGAATAACATTAAAACCGGTAACAGGGAGGGGTTTGGGAGGCATGGGAACTTGAGGTACACGGCACCCCCCACTTCCCACGACCCGTGGTATAAGTATGGGATGGCGCCACCCATTCTAATGATGTCCAGTCCGATGCATTCAACCAGTGCGAGTGCCGAGGTTTCCGCAAGAAGTACTGAGGACGAAACCTGTTCGGTTGCGAGTAGCGACGGACGACCAGACGACAGGTTGCCGCACCACCACAGTTACGTATCCATTGACAACCATCAGTGTGAAGAGAGGCCTCTCAGGCCGGCTCAACAAATACCCATGTCTAACACTAGACCCACTAACGTAAGAAAGACTTACTTTGTATAATAAAAATGTGATTTAAAATATCGATTAGCGTATATTGTAAATAGAAGTTATGCGGTATTTAATGAAATAACTTAAGTACATGTATGAGACAAGTTGGTGCTGAACGAATAATGATAAGGTTAGGGACTGTATCGCATGTACAGAATTATTACCGGCAACAATAATTTACTTAATGTGTATTATAATTGCATTAAATTGTACCTGTTCATCATGAAGTCATGTTAATTATACATGATTTGTTACAAATAATACATTCCTTTCAAGTAACTTAAATTAGAAGGTTCCTGATTAATATAAACTTATTCGCTGGGAATTACGACTGTTTTGTGATAATTTAGGTACTTACATGGATCCCTACGAATTAAGTGATATGTGTATATTAAAAGTATTGTAGAATGTATATATAATTATAAATCTGTTGTAGAACTGAAATGTACCCTAGTCAATTGTAAATATATGATTAAATATAAGTATATAACTTGTGATGTAATAATTACATAGATTATAAAAAAAAACGTATTTATTACGCTTCCAAAATCCAGAGTATACATGAATAAATTAATATTTTTCACTACTTAATGATTTTTATTTATATTTATAGAGTCGTATCTAAAATCTGAGTGATTGAATGGAGGCGAGAGTATGAAAAAAAAATATCATCGTCATAATCAATTTAACGAATAGCTTTATTCGCCCATCGCAACTTGAATGTATAAATATTTATTTTATCTAAATTGATCAAGCGGGATAAGATCGCTCAGGCCGAGCACACACTGGTGATTCAAGAGTGATCAAGACAAAGCATTAAGTTCATGAACATATCGATACGAATAAATAAAAATGTATTGATTTTATTTTGACACAGTCTTGAGTGATGTGTAGGTACTGGGTCTCGTTTGATGGCCGCCACGATGCCCGCTGCGAAACTATAAATCATAGTCGGACCGCGGGATGAATAAATACTTATATAATTGACTTTTGATTGCACTTCTATGTCTCCTTGTTTAACTTGTTAAAGCAATTGATTTTGTAAAACAATACATCACTGTCAAGGGATATTTTAGTAAAAATATAATTCAGTTAGCAGAACGAAATTAATTTCTCAGAGGTAACTGGTTCGAGTCACGTGTTGATGAATTTTATTTATTATTAATTATGATATCTTAAATAATACCTAACTATAATGAATAGGTTATAAAAATGCAAGTAATGTCCATAATAATTTGCTGAATTATCGGGTATCGTTACGAAAACTTTCACAAAGATATCATGAGGATGATAAATTTATTAATAAAATCAATCATACAGATAAGCATAATAAATAGATTGGTTATTGCTAATCATGACTAATTAGATAGGCGATATCTCTGACGAGTACTGACAGCGAATATCTTAACTACAGTGTAACATGAGCCTTCATACACAAAATCTAAATCGTTTGGTGTCTTCTAAAGCGATCCATTCACGCCAATAGTCTTACAATTCGAAATCATCACCTTTCCGTGTAATACGATACCCCATCGTTTAATCCAAACCTTTTCCTAATGTAACATCTAGCGTGGAAAGTCGAGGGACAATTGATAGTCTTGGAAACAAAAAGGAGTGTCTCATTCAGTTGTTCGTAGTGTCCGTAGTGTCCGTAGCGATGTCGAAACAATACTCTCTGCTTTATGATTCTATAAACACTTGTACAAGTTCTTGTGATATAATGTGTTGATACAAAACCTTTGAACTCGTATCGTATCGTGGAGACCACAATAATCTTTTATTTAGGCATAAAATTATCATTACTCTTACAGAATAATCTTCTAAAAATGTATACAAATAAAGATGTCAATCAGTTAATGTATGCAATAAGTTTCATATTTAAGTGTTGGAATATCTAAAGTTTGGAAAGTTTTAATGAATCGTTCATAGCTCAATAGTAACCTAACAATAGTATAATAAGAGTCAATAAAGTTTTTACTTCGGTGCGTAGGATGTCAGACATACTCATAATAACAGTTACCGTTAATACCTTCTCATCAAGTATTTCGACAAAACTTTACATCTTTTTGTTTATTTTTATTATGTATACCCGTAAGTGTTAATTATTAGTTGGCAGTTAGATTATAATCGAATTCTGCATTTGAAGTTATCAATTACGATAAGCTAACACTTATTAATAGAAAATATTTATCATTAACTTTAATTTATGTGACATTTTGCAATTTTCTTCAAACATATTTATCATGACATTAGCTTATGTATATTTATATGTATTGCATTGCAATATATATATGTATATATAGGTATGAGAGTGTGTATATGTCTACATATATATATATATATATATATATATATATATAATATTTAACATATACATGATTGTTAATTGTTATTTTTTTTAAACCACAACGATTGATCATACACAGTTTAACACTAAGGGAATGAATCATTAAGTTCGCGTTTTATAAAAACATTAAAAGGTAAATAAATAATGAAATAAAGAAAATATTTGGGCTGTGACTTATATATTTGTATATAAAAATAGTATAAGAAATGTGTTTATCAACATTTGCTGAACGCTTACGTACCGCCATAATTATTGTACTGCAGCTGCTTCCGACGATGGGTGGAGCTGGTTTTTTTAATTCCCCATCATTGGTGAAGAGCAGAGGAATTACTAATTTAAACTCACAGGACGTGTTGAAGACTACGAATGTCACGCATATGTTCATGTCATGAGGTCATTTTTTTTAAAGAAATATGTCAATATTTTCCTAAAATATTCGCGTTAAAATAAAGATGGCGTTAACTAATGTTATATCATCAAAAAGGTTTTCTTATTTTGAATAAAAAGTAAATATATGAAATTAAGAGTTATTCAAATTAGTATTTTTGTTCAATTTTATTTATAGGTTAATTATTTGAAAATTTGTTTTGTCTGTTACATTTAGATTGTTACAAATAAATAGCGTAGGATTTTAAAAATAACGTAATTCTTTGCAAAGATACAAATCCCTTTTAAAAAATAATCTTTTACTAAATTGTTAATATTTATAATGATATCTTATAATATAACATCCGTTAAGCGTTGCGTGGGTGTTCAGAGATTTGAAAAGATAACATTTTTAATTATATCTGGAAGGGCGGGACCCACCCCTCCCACCCCTAATATTATTTTTAATACACGGTACATCTGCGAGTTATTAGTCATCTTTATAGTTTATCTTCGAGGGTCTAAAAGCTAAAGGGATAAGTAGAAGTGCGAAGATCTTTTGCGATAAAATATCAGACTTGCGACAAGACAGTCTTACCAATTATTGAGACATTCTTCCAATTACCGAGACATATTAATGATTAGTATTTTTATTTTATTTTTTAATATATTTGTTTATTACAATTTAAACATTTAAAATGTTAGTTGCATTGTCTTTTTTTTTATTATAAAAAGCTTTGAAATGGATTAATTATGAATATTTTAAAGCATTTAATCAGGAAATCAAAGAATTCAGTAGTAAATAAATAAATATATATATATATATATATATATATATATATATATATATATATATATATATATATAAAGTCTCGTGTCAGCACTCACTAAGGCGCCAATACATTAAGATAAATCTCGCGATAGAGGAGATTCCACAGCAATAAGTCATTGTAAGTTGCAAGTAATTGTTGATATTTACTGAACTTAATGATTCAATAATCTGCATTATTTATTATATTTATATATAATTATTTTAATAAAACTATATCTACCTTTATGCACTTTAGTGATACAATCTTCATCTAAATCTAATAATATATTATATTCTTAAGCTTTAATATTTTAATCATATGTATATATTATTACTGCACTCTACAATTACAAAGTATCTACACCACAGAGTGCTATAATATGAAATGCGTTTGATATAAATCGGTTTAGGAATAAATCACAAAAGCCAGTTAAAAATCAGACATTTGTTTGATGATCACAGACCACAATGGACGAGGCGGCATATGCGAGATTAGGGGTTACACTTGTGCCAAAAAACATTAAGTGGATTGCATTCAATAGATTTTGGGGTGACACTGTATAGCGGTATTTAATTAGACTTTGGTATTGTCATATAAATGGGTTCCAGTAAAAAAATATACTTCATAAAGTAGCTTACAGATAACTATTTTAAATTTACTAAAAAAAAAAATATTTTGCCATTTTACTAAGACAAAGAAAAAAAATAATTAAAGGTAAAATGAATTAGTCATTTCACTTACGAAGTGTCGGACTATAGATACCCGGTTCCATGGAGAAAAAAATAATATATATAGAATTTGTTATATTATTGACTCAGTCGTAATTAATATGTAAACAAATTAAAATTCAAGTAAAACATACTAAAATAACTAATTAACTACTGCTATATTAAGCTCACATTTACAAGCTTTTAATGGACTAATAATAATATAATACCAATATTGTAATATAATATTATAGTTTTCTCTTTCATTGTGTGTTGGTTTTATTGTATTTAGGTTCCGTTCCTTAAACTACTTAATTATCAATATATATTTAAGGACCACATGATAGGTATTAGAAAGATTGTGAAATATTTTATTCAATCAATTAATGAATCAATCAATCAATCAATCAAAAAATATTAAATATAAAAAAATTGTATGTATATATGTGATTTATATAAAAATAACATACTAAACATATCAAGTGATCAAGTGCAAGGGCACCCCTATAAAGAACATTTGGCAAAACGAAACACAATGGGTCGAAAACGAAAATATAAAAAACACTCGGTATCTATTAGTATCTAGTTTGAGTTGCACGCAGATGTTGCAGCACTGATCCGCTGCACCGACGCGCTCTCACGGGGCATCACTTAATATTTTACCTGATTTTAGGTTTGAGACAGTGGGATTTGTACCGATAAGTAAACACCGCTTAGGAGATTTGTAAATTGTTTTTTTTGGTGTTACGTAATGGTATATTTTTTATTTTTAATCCTGTGTTTAATTTGTGTTCTATATTAAGAATCGTTTTATATTTAAACGCTAATAGGACTTGTATAATTATACAATATACATTATAAAAATGTCTTTCTATATCTGTATTTAAAATAATTTGTGTCAAGTTTCTAAAGAATTTATATAAAGAAATTCCCGTAATAGTAAAGTATAAGATTAAAACAATATTTATATAATATGATATTCATTGTATTCTTATAAATATCAAGTGGCGGTTTTTATTGTATTTCACAAACAATGCGCAGAGACAGGTGTTGTAACGAGTTCTATGAACATGTTATTACAATTATACATGTTTTAATCATGATATTAAAGTTCATATTTATTTAATTAATTACTTAAATAAATACAGTTTTTACAACAACTGTTACATTTATAACATTGTATCAAGATTTAATATTGGATAAATAAATAAAGTTTTTACAATTCTTTAATTCATTTATTTATTTTACATTTAAAAATAATTCGATAATTTTAATGTAAATTACTAAATACATCGTGTTTTTGCAACTTTATATACATATTGTCTTCATAAATATTACAATACTGATATTTAATATTCACAAACGTCATACGATATTTTATTGACAAACATACACACAGTAGTCTGTTACAAGTTGGTTTCCTGTCTCTCCCATTTAAAAATCGCCAAAATATCAAATTACATTCAACAATAATAATGGCGCGTTATTGAAGATTCGGGTACCTTTTGTGTTCGGGGTACCTCTTACATTCGGGGTACGTGTTATTGAATGTCCTACCAATTAATTATTAATGGGCGTTCCGAGTTCCGACCGGAAAACTCACTACAATACGTAAAATGATACCCAAAAAACCACCTGTACTGAGATTAAGAACGAACATTGCATTGTGTCCGTCCCGTCAAATTTAGTAACGCAATCAGTCCGCTCGTCTGAACCTTTCAGTTTTCAGTGCGCGACATCGTAATACACACTGACACTAGAGGGCGCTGTGGGCAAATTTTATATATATATTTATATTTTATTTATTTGTTTTTTCTTTTAAAGATACGTAAAAGTAATTGTTCTAAAAATGATTGCTCAAATGTAATATTAGTTTCTATTTCTTGTAATATTTAATTTGAGTCGAAAAAATGGATTCCACGCATTAAATTAAATGTCATTGACCTTTACACCGTTATAATTACATTGTAATTGTAATTTAATTATTTAATTCTAAAATACAATTATTTTTAGTTAGCCGCGTAATTAACTAGCGGCTTCCCGCGTCTTCGCTTCTTCGTTACTAAATTTGAGATTTATTTTTCATAATTTATAACGTTGACCTGTATTGTATTTTTATAAGTTCTTGGGATTAAAAATATCAATTTCTTTTCAGTAATTATTTCAAGTTTCTTCCGATTGGTTTAGATTTATTTCAGTAATCTGATCTGTAATATCCGTAATACAATCCTAGTTGTAATAAAAACTTTGTATGTATATGTTGTCTGTACATAATACTCTTATTATAGTACCCAATCTAGTACCTTGTAACAATTAGCAAAGGCTATATTTTAATGATTTTTTGGGAATTTAATTTAACAGATAATAATTAAAAATGATATTGTAACTAAACTATAATGAATTTAATTAAAAATATTAATTTAATTAAAAAGATATTCTTAGCGTTTCACTTTTTTATCTATAATATATTTTTTTATTCAATTAGATGTATAATATTCTTATTTCTTTGGTTACACACGTACATATATATTTTCAAAACTATAATTCAATTCTCGATAAACAAGAGCACGAAACACATTAACAAAAAATATGCATAATTAATATAACATCAAAACTATAATTCCATTCTCGATAAACAAAAGCACATTAACAAAATATATGCACAATTAATAGGTACATCAAATTAATGAGACAATTACTAAAAATTTATCCAAAAACAATACATCCCGAAGAATCTTCTTAATGGATTGACAACACGAACAAACGTACAGAAATCGTGCAAACCGTTTATATATATAAAGTAATTTATATGTGGCGACATTTATTTGTGGACTCAATAAAATATGGCGCCTTGTGGGGGCGAAATAAATAAGTCAATAGTTTGCACGATCTTAATATATTATTAGAAGCCTTAAAAGTATAATTTTAATTACCTAACCGTAAAGTTCTTTATTTGGTTTCATTTATTTGTGTGATAATTCTACAAGTTGTGCTCACGACTTTACGCGGAATATGTTTTAAAAAAAATAGGAGCCTAAGTTACTCTCTATAATATCAGCTATCAGTGAAAGTGCTGTTAATGTCGGTCCAGCAGGACCAAACAGACAGAGAGACAGATTTTTTTATGTAAGTACCGTATATACTTTCATATGGGTTTAGTAAAAACTGTTAACTTGAAATTAAAAACAGACACTTCAATTTTATTTATATGTATGGTAGTGTGTGTTTTTTTACTAATTTAATGTGTTTGTTCCTTTATTATCCGTTTGCATATAAATGTTAAAGGCTAAATTTCATATCCTTTCCGCGTAACATTCGTAAAAAGGAGTACAAAATATTTGCAAATATTTCTTTAAAATATCGCCAAAAATGTGAATTAATGTCAATGAATTAATTAAACATATATTTAATAGGAATTATCATTAGCATAAGCGGCTTAAAGATCGAGAAGTTACAAAAGGCGATAGGTTTCAATATTCAATCCAACGACCAATAGCGATCAAACGGGAATTTGAGGCGTCACAGTATAATAATATATTATAATTAATTTGTTTTAAGCTTACAAGTGTGCGGGTCATAAACTTCGAATTTACTTTAAAATATTTGTGTGCGGGTCATAAACGTCGATTTAACTTTACTTGTCCACTTCTATTATGACAAATTATGAATATCTTTTAAGGTGTTTGAGTTATATCTGTAATATTATATGGAATTATCTTGTTTAATGAATTTAATATACACTTTATTGATTCGATTTGTATTAATTTTTAATTTGTTATTCAAATTATATTTTTGACAGGCGTTTTTATAATTCGGTGGAATATTTCAAGTATTTCTCATTTCACAATTCAATTTAGTTTTTAGTTTCACAATTTAATTTGTTTTTTTTATAGTTTTTCACATACAAAAGTGAAAAATAAGTTAGCTATTTATATATAAGAATTGGAAAAATATTATTATTATCAATTACTAAGTGAAATATTCTGAGCTAAGAACTGCAGTGTGATTGGATAAATTTATTTTATCATCCATCCCGTTTTTTTTCTGCATTTTTGTTATAAGGTAAGGTAAGGTAAGGTATTACCTAAACTTACCCCAACTATTTGGGTAATAAGTAATTTCTTTCCACGTCTTTTTATCTCAAGCACTTTTTTACGCACTTCGTCCACCCTTTCCCTTTTAAAATAGTTATATAATTAGCTTTTTCCTTAAACATTTATAAGCTATTACTTCAAGTCATATTATTTACTCTACTGAATGTATATCATGGCCTGGAAGAACATAAATTACTACTCTGCTTATCGAACTGCGTTTATTTTTTAAACTAAAAACCTACATTAAATACCTTGCATAAAAAGGTCTTAAAACTCAACAAGGCAATAATAGCGTCGGTAAATAAATTAATTATAATATTTTATCAACTAGGACCGATCACCCACACGGCTAATAGTAATGAAACATTTATGAGGACATTAAATGTTGTTGTGAACGTTTTGCGTTCGTTGCGTAGCGGACGGGGACGAGTGATAAAACGAAATATAGGATTCCGCCATGTTTTGACGGACGTGCCGGCTGTATAACGCTAAAATTTGAATTTAGAGAAACATTTGTTTATTAATCCATTTTTATAATTATTCCCCTTTATTAATTGTTGTCCCAAAGATGAAGTTAGTACAAATTTAATTAGTTATAGTCAAATAACTTTTAAAAGACGTCTAGCTTCCAGGACACTATCAGTGAGACAATAGCCCTATTAGAGTATTGAAATAGATTCGTAGTGCACAAGCCGCACGCATCCTTTCCCGCGCTATCGAACTCAAAGCCGCCGCCATGTTTGCATTTCGATCCGCAACTAACCTGTGTTTAAGTTGACTCGGGAATTATATCTCGGCGATTAGTGTAATAACTGGTTGGCTCAAGGCTTTTTCTTGTTTCAGATGTGCTCTGACATCTACGCATCGAATCTCCATCGATTGTTCAGGGCGCGATCATTGTTTCACCTTTAATAGTCTACTTTATGGTATTTTTATTACTTATACGAGTTAAATATCAGTTAAACCATTGCATTAAAGCAATTGTTTATTATTTATTTTAAGGTATTTTCGATGCTGTTAATTGTGTAGCTATAAATACGTACGTGGTCTTAATCAATGGCGTACGAGAACCTGTTCCGGCGAAGTAATAGTATGTGGAGTAATGTATGGATTTATATAATAAATATTGATTGTACTGCAAACAGGCGCATGTAATTGCGTCGAACGCAGCTTTTATAAAACTAGTTGGTAACCGCGCGGAATGTACCCTGGTCGACAGGGGGGTTATAATATAGCCTTTATTGTTATCGCAGTAAGGTGTATATACCGTAGTTGCCGTCCGTACACCTCCTCGGAGACATTAATGTGTATTTATTGTATGCGTCCTGTAATGTTTTTACAGTCAAAAGATTTGCTCTGATTTTAGAATTAGAGTCTTATGTCAGAACGTAAGAGAAATAAAAGTTTTTTATGCAACATTTTACCGACACATTAATATTATTAATTTATCAAAAAAATTTTCGTGAAGTGTTTTGTACTTAACAGTGCTTTCTTTTAGACAAGAATATATAACTTTATTATAGGAAGTGTAGTTTTCTAAACTGATCATTTTCGTTAATTCCGAAATATATTTTTAATATCATTACGCGGATTTTTTAAAAACTCAAAAAAAAAATCCATAAAAATATGTTTTTTTGTTATTATAATTATTTTCACATTAAAACTGATATAGTTTGTCTGTAATTCGGCCGTTTTGATACAATATATTTGTACTTATTACATTTCATGTGAATACCAAGTATTCTGATAGTCGCATATACCGACCTTGTAACACGAGACGTCGGAGCAGTAATTGGATTTCATTGCGGTTTTTGATCCTTGATTCATTAAATGTACTGTTAGTAATATAGCGTATAAAGATTTATATTATAATGTATCAAAATTGTTTTCTAACTGTGAGTAACGTGTTCTCGGTACAGTTATTTATACTATATAAAAGAATGCAGAGCTTATTACGTTTGTCATCTACGGGCGGAATGTCTTTGATCAGTGTATTCCAGGAAAAGGTAATTATTTTAACACATTATTCGTCGCTTTTAAATAATGTCCTTTATTTATCTTACTAATTAAAGTAAATATAAATACATTTAATGTTAAATTTAGTTCTGTACGCGACTGTACATCAAATCTCAGTCGATTGTCTCAATTATATTAAGTGTTCCTAAATCCGTCCAATTTCGGATGACTCGAGATCGAGTCTGTTAAAAGATGACAATCTTTTTGTTATCTTAATTGACCCAGAATCCCGTCACGACCCACGTCATGACGTGGAATTATCGATGATAATTTGACTACCTTTTAACGAAAATTAATTTCAACCCATCAAAGTAGTGTACCTCGCGTGCGTTCATCAACATCATCAAGCGACATTTGACAAGATGATTGTGATGACTTAAATTCTTCTTTTTAGGCGTAATGTAATGCCTCGTCAAGTAGGAAACAATTGGAGGTGTCTTAGGACAGTTTTAAATCCATTACCAGTTGGTGTCGCACGGTTATTTTCCAGTAGCTGAATCCGGCCACACGCAGTCTTTGTCTATACTAATAACTGGTATCCGAGAGTACGTCAGTGAAAATTATGATTAATATCTTTTTAGCTAGCGGTACCTGGTATCTGGAGGGCGAAGTCCCGATGAATTGACTGATTGTAAGTGTGCTTTGACTATAATTTATAACTATTGAATTGTGTAAAGGGCAACAATTAGTTGATTTTTATCTACCGTTTGTTATTAGCGGTCGGGTACTTATTGTCTAATTCTTCCATTTCATACTTCAAATGAAGGTTTCAAAATATCATCATCTTTAGTTTGATTTTCGTTTATACTCGATTCGTTCATATCATTTTTATTTTACAATATAACAAAATAAACAATGTGTAAGAGAATTAGATAAACAATCAATGTTTCGTGATAAGCAAAGATAAACTATCTTATTCTTATTTGTGTCAATATACAAATAGTTTGTTGACCGAAACTGTAATAATAATTTCACATGATTTTCACCTTACGGAGTCGATGACGTTATGAAATCTTATAACAAGTGATTGGTTCTGTTAATAACAAGTAAAGTCAAGATAGTTGATACAAAATATTCTAAAATGGACTTTATGTATATGTTTTGAAAGTTAAATTTGTTAAACAGTAATGTTAGTATAGCTATAATATGTAGTACTTATGTCTATATACGTAAGGGTTATAATGAAGAGAGCTATCCGCTTGACACTGTTGATTGTGTCTGAGAAGTCCAAAGCTTCCCTCTATTTAATAATAGTTGTAGATTATCTGCAGCGTCCGCCCAGAGCGAGTTGGTAGCTGTCCGCCATCATTATGCAATTGAAACTTAGTGAATTATTACGTAAGATAATAATCTATAAATAAATAAACGGTCCAGCCCCATGGGTGGCAGATCCTGTAATGTCGGGATGCTGCAGAGTCTCTATTACCTTAAATTGCTAATTTGTTTGACTTAATCGTGTATTGAATGTCTTCTTAAGATAACTTGATATGTTTGTACGGGATTTGATTGTGATATTAGAAGTATTGAAGTGGGTTATCTCATGGAATAATGAAAGTTAAATATAATATTATATAAAGTTATTGTTAATTAATAATGTTGAAAGTTTTCAAAGATATTTATTGAATATATTTTTGATTATATACTTATAAAGGGCTGATTTTTATGTTCACGAAATTCTTTACAATGAAATTATTCTCATTGCATTCACTGTAGATATCAAACAGATAAAAGTAATACATTTCATAGTTCATAAAAATATGTCTATAATTATTAGCCATCGGGTATGCTAATTTAGCTATTAGGTCCAACGAATAATACTAAGAAAAAAATTATGTTAATTTGTACAGTATTAGCGTTTACAAAAAGGAGAGAACTAGTCATGGCGTTGTGAAATGCGCACGCGCATCCGAGCCGCCTCGAGTGTCCTTCAAAGTCACTCGAGCAACGGCCTCATGTGCCCATCTCACGAGGATGATCCTTGAAATATTACTCCATCAAGTATGAAGTTGATATATTACGTTTATTTACTTAAAATTAGCCAATGTAGCAATTGTTTTTGAAACTATAGTAAGAACGCCACATCTAAAATGTCCATATATGATCTGTTAATCCAGTATTAATAAGCTATCGAAAGGATTAATCCCCAAAGGTTTGACCGGCTCAATTATTCCATAAAGTTATGTCCCGCGGAGGGAACTGGGACGATATGGTCCGTACTAATTGAATTTATGCAGGAGATACCCGACCAAATGTTTTACTGATAATTGATCTAATATCCAAGTTTCGTGTTAGATATTTATACACACATACCATGCAGATATACCTTTGAGAACTAATTATATAATTCCAATCCATATTACAATTTTAATATTATTGAACCTCTCCTAATATATTATAAAACTGAAAATAATTTATAATATTATTTGCGTGCATTCGCCGTGAAATTAAGGAAGTTAGAAGCTCATAGTTCCGCCTCCGAATGACTACCAATTTGTTACGAATGGGAATATCATTTTATATGTAATATTTTTATCTTTTTTTATATATTGTACTATAATAATAAAGTTCTTAGGTGTTATAACTCTTATAGCTAAAGTATACGAGTAGTACTCGTAATTAGTCTTTAGTTCACTTGTTTAACAGTATACAGTAACCCTTTAAAAAAGCTTTTTTATTTAAAATGTATATATAATGCATTAAAAATGGATCTTAGAACCATCATAATGATGTAAACACTTCTCAATCCTGTTTTTACGTATTTGTATTAAGGCATTTAAAAATATTAACTAGTTTTGACCGATATCTTTTAATGAATCTTATAATATAAAAAAAATCCTTTTTATCCTACGTTTTAACTTCTATTTAGGTACTATAGCCCCTCATTATTTTAATAATCTCAAATACAATATAGTTCTTTTGTCTATAATATACACCTATAATTATTTCTGAGAGGCCTCGCGTCCAACATCTTTAGAAACTTTAATTAATATTAACTGTACAATATTAACTTGTGTGGCATCACACAAACAACATCACGATCGGTGTAGTCGCGGTGGTTCTATAAAAACACGAACTTAATTACTGATCACTATAAAGCAAACATTCAATTTACGAGGCGGTCTAATTGCGTCTTGTCCGTTGTAAAAAGTTGGCAAAAACTGTATCTTAAACTTATTTCTTAATTATATACCGATTCATAGCGAGGGGTTCGTGCCAAGAGTTGCTTTGATTAAATAATGTTAACATATTTCAAACTTTATCGTTTAGAGAATAAAGTTTAAAATCGTTTACAAACACAACATGTGACCAGTTGGCAAATAGTACCTTCAATAATTACACGGTCGAGAGAGCGGTTATCAGCCTCATAATATACTTTATGCCTTCCTCATCTATTGGAATTTGCGCCATTTTATTATGATAACCATTTATATTACGTAAAAAATGTTACTAATTTAATGCTCTCACCAAATATGGTACGGAACTATTTTTAAATATATATTTTATTTCTCTTTTCTCTCTCTTTTCTCTCCTTCACTGTCCCTTTCTCTCTCATATATATGTATAAAGCATACTTTATGAAGCCTTAGCCCTATACGTATAGTGTTAGTTAACCAATTATACGATAAAACTTTATAGACAGCCATCTGGTACCTTTGGAAAAGGTAACTTTTTTAAAGGTACAGTTTCAAAGGGCGATAAAACCGTTGTCCTCAGACGGTATAAAGCCCACAATACCGACTAATTTGAAAAAGCCAGACGTATAAATTTCACCATAATCCCACAATTGTGTGGAAAAAAGGGACAGTGTAGGTATTCGCCCTTTGGGCAACAAATCGCAGTGTATTGCGCAATTAGTGAAAGGAATGAAGGCAGTCGGGGTGGTAATGGTGTGTTAATGTGTCATATATTCTAATTAAACATAAGGGTATGTTTATTTTATGAAAGACAATTTTTTTATTTCAATTAAGTACATTGCATTTATAAAAGTCTAGCGTCGCGGTTCCAAAATATAAAGATAAACAGCCGCCGGTGCTCTACAGATACTCTTGTAAAATATCACATGTAACTATGATGGTTTATGGTGAAGATATTGAAATATGTACGACACTATGTAGAATAATTATTTAATATAATTCGAATACAAGATTGCATATAAGTGATATGTAGATAATGTATTCAATTTATTTTTAACTTAATTAAATACCTCAAAAGTTTTAATGAAGCCTATTATCAAGTTTATTTACTATTTATATTAAATCCGAGGCCATTTGTCGCCGCGGAGTCCCGTGAGTGACAAACAATACTCCGCCGGGGACATTATACTGTGGCGGCCGATTCACTACACATTTGCCTTCACAGGGCCCTACGTCTCGCTGTTAGTCCATCCCTAAAAGGGACTGAGGTTATAATGGACCTTAATTGTGTACTCATAAGCGTACGTTACTCGGTCGATGGAGTCAGCGATACGTCCAGTAATTGACGTTATTTTTATGCGAGATTCTTGGCAGATGTCTAGATATACGGACGTCAAAATTTAATTATACACAAATATATATTTTAGTATCCTTTAACATTGTATTTTCACCAAGTTTACGTATATCATGAACATTACGGAACGTTTAAACTTACTAATTCTTAGTTGTGGATACAAATTTTTTATTCAGCTACCGTTGCGTGTTAAAGATCGATTTACATGTCCTGATACATTGCTACCGTCTTGTTATATGTAACATGCTTTTAGGGTAATAACTTGATAGCCTCAAAATCTGAATAATTGTCTTATTAAAGCCCTTCTTTATTATAATTCAAAGGTTCGATAGGGTTCTGTTGAAACGACTTCGAAGAACGAAAGTTCTTCATTTTTATTAAATGTTCTTTGGCATGACACCTTCAAAAATTGTGGTAAAAAAATTATTATCGATTTTAAGTCAGTGATTAGTACAAATTCACTGTACAATAGTATTAAAATTGAAAAAAAAATGAGTTTTCAAAATTATAACGAAAAAGAAAAAATATATTTCTTTTTCTATAATTGAAACGAATTAATAATAAAAATGATGTTTTTCTATAATTTATAGAATCTTTGTATTTTTACTAGAAATGTTCTGAGATGACTCGAGCAGTGTCGGGAAGCATCACATATCAGTTTGCGCGAATAAGAAACTTAACACCTTGTAGATTACACCAATGACTTACCCTTAAATATATTAATGATATGTTTCTATATGATTTAATTCCTATAATTTTACATATAAAGTTTGAAATTGAACATACTTAGGTTGTTTAATAATATATTATTAATATTACCTATTTTTTTAATGACATTCGTTTTTTTTTCTCGTCATAAGACATAACCATACTCAGAATCAGTGTTTAAACATGAAAGTCATGTTATGTCCATGATTAGTAATACTCTAAAAACATGAGTAAAACAGTAATAAGATGAGAAAAGGTTTTCTCTAAGTATTATAATTTCATCTTAAATTTCTTAATCGAGTACACCACATTCTATACTATTAAGGTTAACTGTTGATTTAACAAATATATAAATTTATTCAAAGATAATAATCGTGTAAAGGTTTAAAGAATTCTAAAGTGCAGTTCACACGCTGCATTTGAGAGTTAATTAGATAAATTGTTATGATTGTGGAAGGAAAGCAGAACGAGACTCGCACGCAGTGATTTGTCACAGAATTAGGTCGTGATGGCTGTGGCTTACGCTTCCCAGGGTTGGCACTTCTCTAATGTTTATTTAATTATATAAAATTAATGATTTCATTACTATATTCTATATGAAATAATTTCGATCAACAAAAAACTGTTCCACTTAAGAGTTTTGTTTATGTTAATAACTAGAGTGTTTTTTTGAGGTTGCTTTTTACGATATGATTTTATCTTATTTTTCATAAAACTCAATTAAAATTATATTAATTTTTGTTTTGAAGAATGTTACAAATAAAGTTATATCTCGTCAAATAAATACTATAGGAACAAATAATATATATTTGTTATTGCATAAATCATGACTCACCTGTGTTTAATGTGAAACTTCATAATATAATTTCGCAGTGAATCCTTTCAAGTTACAAAGAATCAATGAGTTTAAAGTTGGTGATTGCAAACCCTACCGACCTTGTCTTGGTCGCGGGAACATCGGGACTTCCGGCCTCCATTTATCGTGAAATCGATTGAGTATCGAATAGCCAACGTATCGATTACACAGATTTTTTTAAATCCATACAAAGTAATGAGAAAATGATAGTATTGTTGTAATAAAATATCCGATTTTATACAAAGAAATATGAAAAATATGTATATTTAATGTGTAGAAATGTAATCTTCAATATAACATACCAATATCCCAATAGTGGGTTGAAATTACTTAGGAATGACTTTTTATTAGGTCGTTCGGCGAGACATCTCATTTTATGGTACGTACAATATTATGAACCATAACAGAGAATAACCTCACAAACCCTCTCCCATCGAATACAATATTTTATATACACTCATTTATTTGTAGAAGGCAACTCGTTCCGTCTAAATGAATAAATTGATTGCTTATACAAACTGTGCGCCCAAATAGTCAGCCATCACATTAAAAAAAGTTTTAGAAAAAGGTTTATAAGATGTGGATGTCAGTTGGGCGTTCTCCGAGCGAGTCGGGCCGACCTTGGATCGCCTTAAGACAACTCGATTTTGTTATTTGTTTATACACAACACTACCTGGATACCACGCACACATTCAAACCTGCGCGTGCGCATCACGTTGAGCACCTCATATATTTTACGGCGATTTTCGGTAATAGTCCTCCATTTATTTTGACTGGTATGTGGTTTATGATGAAATATCTACTTCATTGAAACAGTTACGTTTCATTGTTTACATATTATATATGAGTAGATAATGATAACTTTATCTTTCAAAACTACAACCAGCTCAGTCAGGAGTTATTTCAGTGCTCATTCATATCAGCAGCATACATTTTTGTCATCCAATGTATCACGGGAGCTTTTTATAACGTCACTGAGATCGCTCATCAAGATAGTTGTTACGCGTTCGTAATGTTATGGTATCCTTGGTGTAGTAACTGGATCCATCGGGACACTGTGAAAGAGACGGAAGCCGCCTCAAAAGTGTCATAAAAATATTTCACCGCAGGGATCTACGCTACCTGATAAGGATACGCAGTCATTTGTATGAACGAATGCGACTCAGATACGATATATCTGTAACATCGGGTTTATCTTCATAATGTGTTATGGGACCCATAATCAGTATTGTTTTATTATTGCACAATAAATAAACATATAAATGTGAAGATTATTACAAACTATTTCAAATGGTTTAAATCACAATAAAATATTATTTGATAATAATATAAAACATAACTTTAGTTTTTGCTGTTATAAATATTGGAAGGACTATATTTGAAATGATTTAATGTTTGCTACGAATGATTTAGATAATTACCTCCATACAAATAAGGATATGATAAATTAGTCGGTTCCGTCTTTATATTTTAATTGTAATTATAAAATTATGCTGTAAAGCTATTTGGAATAGTAAAGTCTCAATAACAGTCATGGATATAAAGCCGTGACTACACTCAACATCTATCCTAATCATATAATATTTATCGCCTCATCACAGTGATGATAATGAGTGCATTGACAAGAATAACTTAAACTTTACTGCATTTAATTATAAAGTTATGGTCATAACGTGTTTTATCATATTAAATAATTGTTAATCCTAACAATATATTTTATTATCAACGTCTAGATGTCTTAACACGGAACAGTAATGTCTAGGAACAGACAAAAAGTGTTATGAAACGAGAAAGAGCATCTAAAATTCTTGTTACGAGCCTCGTATGAAACAAGTGTTCGCGTGACTGCTGACTGGTGCGATCCGTTCCGACGTTCTCACGACAATCTGATATTTCATTGAACATTTATAGAAGCCATTTTTGTTTCGAACTCCGAATATGAGGTATGCGAACTTATCTTTTCTTCATATATTTTTATCTTTTCGTATGCTAGTGTTATTGTTTTTAATTTTTATTTTGAAATGATTTATGTTTTTATGTAATTTTATCTTTAAAATAAGATTCGTTGAAGAAGTACTGGTAGTTATAGTTAAGATAATTTATATACAAAATTATATTTTGCTTTTCAATACATATTTGAGAGAAGGCACTAACGTATCGTGTATCACGGTCAATACATTATACATATCAATTAATGTCAATAATTAAAAATAAAATTGAAATTGATTAAAGCACTTATCAATACGCCGACCACTAATTAATTCTGAGCTGAGTTTAAGCTTACATAACAAAGCAGCTGCCTCGATTTAACATTAGGGAGGATATAAAAATGTTATAATATGTTTTAATCAATGTACAAAGAGTTATTTGATCGTTAAACGTTATAAGAAAGCGAGCGATACAAATTAGAATAGCGCTACCGGTATATCAGTGTTTTGTCGGGATCACTGTCGACGAGAACTCAATCAATCCTATAAAATTTACAAGGTAGATAAAAATTAATGTTTTATCGATGTGTGTGTGCGTGTACACAGTAATTATGCCGCGTTCGTCTCAGCGCGGGAACAGCGCTGGTGGTCCGTCCTTCCCCCTCTCCCGATACAGAAAACCTCCACATCTCGGACATACATTTTTGTAACCGATTTGTAAATAGAACCTATTTGTTTTAAACAACGCTTTTTCTTGAATAATAAATTCAGATCTCTTTTTATTTTAAGTTTTAAGTCACCGATAAAGTTAAGACTCATTGAATACGCTTGTTGCGATTAGATTTGCAATATTGTGTATTTCTTTCCTTTTAAACTCATTTATCAAGGCCCTACAACACGTATCACGTTAAGACAACATTCAGATAAATTCGTCAATAAGATAGAGTTCTAAGACTAGGTATTTCCAGTTGATATAAGCTTGGTAGTATTCAAAAATTCCTTATATAAATAGTTAAGAGAAAACATTTCTTCTAGAGAAGATATATCTTTTATATATATATATATATATATATATATATATATATCTGTTATAACGTAAAGACAGATATTTATTGGTTACTTAAATAAGCTGTTCTGTATCGTCCCGCCGACTTTGATTAGGGAAAGTGTGAGAATTTGCTTCACTCTAAAGTATCTTGCCTTTATTTAGCTGTCACTCACAACCTGGATGTGCGTTAAGAACGACATTGTATTGAGTAACCTTTGGAAGAGTAAATTTCGTTGTCATGCATAAAATTCCATCTCAGTTTGTATTGCGGCCTGCTTTAATATCTCTGGAACAATTAATGTTATGTTTTTACTTTGTTACAATTGGTTGAGAATATATATTACATTTCTTATGTTTTATTTTAGAAGACCTTTTTGTTCTATTTATTTAAAATCTTAATCTTGTACTTAGAAATCATTGAAAATGCTGTTTTTTTTTGGATTGACTGGAATAAACTGTTATTAAATATGTATCTATAAAAAATCATAACGAATAAAAAATATATTACAAACTGAAACAGGTTTAGTAGTATATATATGTTTATATATATACATATGTATATGTATTTGTCAGTCTGAATACTTCCTATGGTATGTAACGATATAAAACAAAAAAATTATGTATATTTACTCCATTACTCATTCAAAACCAAAATTGATTTTAATTTGAGCGGTTTGTTATATGACCGTGATAAAAACTAGAATTCAATTTAATTCATATTATATTTATAACATAGAAAAAGATTAAAATAGATTGACTATAAAGAAAACACATCTAGAAACATCTCAAAATATATATTTCTTTAGTGTTATCTTAAAAAAATCAGTCTCAGATGAAAAGAAAAAGCGCGAAATAATCGAATTAGGGAAGAATTTTGTAACTATCTATACCCATTATTGATTATAATTGTCCATAAAATTTTATATATTTATTATGTGCGGAACACCCATCACTACATTGACTCGCGCTTAACAGGTTCAGATTAATATACACGCGAAATTGTTGGTAATAAAAAAGATGTCGTAAAACTTGGAGTTATTATTTTTTAAAATCGAGTTGTTTTGAAACAATTAATTATAAATTCATGTGTATTTAGTAATAAAATGAAGATTAAAATATAAAAATCATTAATACACTCAATTAAATGGAAGATTATCAATTTGGTTTCGTTTTTTGGCTGGTATATTTATAATCGTAATTGTAATAAAACTTCTTTTTGAAGCAACATCACATAAAAACTACTGAACCGATTTTAATGAAAATTGTCATAGCTGCAGATGGGCATGTTTAAAAAAAAGAGAATTAAAATATTTGATTCTGTGTAGAAATGATGGTCAAAAAACTAAGGGGGCTCAGCTCAACTCCCGCAGCGCGCGGCGGCGGATCCGAGTTGAACTTACTTTGCATTTATAGATATTTAACTATAAAATCCTTGCAAATAGTATTATACGTATAACAAAGAAGTAATAACTATAAAGCGTTAGTAATTGTAAAAACCTATTAAGATATTAAACAACTAAAACCTCTTTAACTCTTTGTTAACTGCGAATGTTTATTGTACCGTTACAAATTTCGCAAACAGCTAACTTAAAAATTGTATTGTTTATACACCAATAAAATATACAGCCATAACGGTTTAACATAAAAGATAGGGAAAGATAGGGAACGGTATCTTTTTGTTTCATTGTTTTGTTAAAATTTCTGCAACTCTTTTAGCAACCCTTCTCGTGTTTAAATAACTGTCCGTCGTAAAGTCGGCGCCTTTAAGTTTATTGGCAACTATGACTTCAATGGTACTGGAGTTTGAGGTAATTTTCTGTGAAATTAAACCATCAAATACTAGTGAAGATAATGTGATATTTAAACGTAAATGCATTTTAATGTACCTTATAACCTTTTTAAAGTACTATAAATCAAAGAAAAACAAACTATGGTATTTAGAGTCAATGGGACTGCAGTGCTATTGAATATCCAATGGTGAAGATCAAGAATGCGCCATCTCTCTGATAAGGCTTCACGCCGCGGAGAGATTCATTGCGGATTGACCGAACGGTGGCCTTGCACAGAGTACTGACGTCAGTTAGACAATTTATTTATTTAATTAAAATAAAAATATACAACTTAAGGCTAATTCTCTATAATAATTGTGATGAGTTTTAAAGTTGACTTTACTGAAAATTTATAATATAAATATTACATCAAATTTATTTAATATTAAATTAATTTTGAAACAAACAATATTGTAAATGTTTCGCGATCTGAGTATGTTGTGTATCCAAATAATTAGCCTGCTTAATAATGTAGTCTGTGGTGAGGTATAAGTTAGATAGGTATAGAACACAAGCCCAGATGAGAGATTAGATCTCCGATGAACACCTCTGTGATATCGCAATAGATTATATTTTATTGTAAAGCTCTTTTTAAATACCACTTTTAACTAATTTTTATCCTTACTTATGACTGTAATTTTATTGATACGATCCAAAAATCTTATCCATACTACCATGATTTTTGAAGACTAATTTTTTATTATAAAATATATAACGAAATTGAAATTATAAAAATAATTTATATGATTAATTCATATTATCATTAATATTGAATTGATTTAGATTTTGGTAAGAAAACAATATAAGGTAAATTCCTTATTATAACACGGCGTCTCAAGTACTCCGTACGTTTACTTTACCAGTTTACTTTACATGCTTCATTAAATTCGTACCAAATTTATGTTTGTATATGATAATGATGTTATACTTATGGAATAAAGATTTTTAAAGTAAATAAGGCAATATTTAACAAGGGATCACGTTTATTGTTTAAAGATATTATTATAATCAGATACAACTGTCCATCTTTTTTACCATAATATTGAGCTGTTTAAATGTGACCTCAAATGAGTATATGAATGTTAATTGTTTATTATAAGAATAAAAATATTAAAAGGTATCATAAACAAACCCTTATAGCAATGTCAAGAGGGCACTGATGTCCGAGCTGCTTTATATTATCCTAAGAAAAGAAATGTCAAGATATCCTGAGTTCGCGATTATCACGAGGCCGTAGAGAGCGATCGCCCGATAAGGATCACCTTCTGTTCTATTCAAATTCTTTATGCCATCTCGTACATTTGATTTACTTTACGTTATGCTGAGAGCTGAGAATGTCCGTCGGTCCGTCCGTGAGACTTTTTACTGGACTTCCACAATCATTGTACAGATTTTTCTGACCATTAATACAATATTTATCAAAATAAATATCAATCAGATAAGCTGCTATAAGAAGTGTATGGAATATTAATTTATAATTTATGAGTCACACAATGCGAGACTCCCGAACAAAAGGAGGCAGGTAGATTGAAAACTGAACCAGTTCTTGACGCCTTTTAACTGAAGTAGCCGGTTTAGAATACCAAACGAAAATTAACAGAGTTCACGCGGAGCCCGACTCACAGAACTTCACCCTTGAGTCACGCAGCATCAACAATCAATGGTACCACGGGTTGGAAATATTACCATTTCTAAGGAAACCATCCATTCAAAGATATTTCTAAATTTTTGCGTATCACGAAGACAAATCTCGTATCTGTCTCACCGGCTTTATCCTTTCCACAAAGGATGTAATAACCATATCAAACAAGGTATCCCTCCGCCGCGTCGCCTCGTCGCCTCGTCGCATACATATCGCCTCGAAGTGAGAAGATACCTTTATTGTGTTTTAAAATAAAGAAATACATTTTGTTTCCGACGGACCGAGCCTTCCATACCTAATGCGTACGACTCTTGAATACTGCCCACAGAAATAGGTATACTTACTGTCAGAAGAAGCTTTTGTCACGGACATTCTCAGACATCACAAACATTTTATACAATTATGTTAATGTTTGTTACCTCTGAATTACTTTTATTTAATATCGTGTCTTTGTCATATAACACAAATAACTTTGGCAGTTAACTGATCCGGATTATTCGGTCGTGTTTTATTGTTATTAATGATACCAGAGACAATGATAAATGAACAAAGGCTACGGTATATAATACTGTTTTATGTACATTAATTAAAAGTATTTCAATTTATTCAATAATATTTATTACTGATAAATGCCCGAATTTTAATTTTTTAGTAAATTGGTGTTAAGTTGAAATTTAATAAACATTCTTACAATTTTTGTTTCATTAAAGCTGCACATGCTAGTTGTTATAACTGACTGATGGAAAGTATATTTTACATTACAAAGTATATATCATAAGCTTCTATCATACAAAAATGCATCCAGATCAGTCATCAATATGTACAAATAACGACTTTAAGCAACTATATATCAGATCGGAAAACGTATTATGTGTTAAAATTAATAAATATAATTTGTTTGAAGGTAAATTCGTTAACCTAAACTTATTATTACTCAATACTAGAACAAAGTGTTGATTAAAAATAAGTTATATTGTATGATATTGGAATGTATGAAATAAAAATACTTTATTATTTACTAATTATTGCTGCTTTATTATTTAACATTTTTAAATGGTATTTAATGTTCAGATGATACTTTGTCACTATTTGATTATATAAATAAACTTTAAGTGTCAGCTTGTAATTCCAAATTAACAGCTTTTTACTAAATGCATATGAAAGTATATACGGTACTTACACAACTTATAATATAACGATTTTAAATAATCTGTCTGTCTGTTTGTTCCGGCTCTAAAATGTCTTTCTGAATTTAACAGGACTTTCACTGATAGCTGATGTTATAAGGAGTAACTTAGGTTCCTTTTATTTTAAAAAACATATTCCGACGAACAAAATCGTGTGGACAGCTAGTGATGCACATAAAACACAAAACTACTATAATTAATGTTGTTTAAAGTAATTCACGTAGACACAATAATATCAAACCATCAGCCCATAAACGAAAGATTCTGTGAAGGGCTTGTTATTTAATATTTGATAATATAAAACGTCACATTTAACAACTAAACGTCACCGAAACGTGTGCTCCGGCGCATGTACCCCGCACACGACTCGTGACATTCGAATTAACTATTTACACAAATATAATCCTTATGACAACAGGCTTAAGCGGAGAATGGCATATAAATTTCGACACTCACTACATGTAACCGCGGTTACTTGTATGGCACTACGTGATAGGCATGAGAACGTACCATACTGGAGCTATTCACATAATTTTAGTGTTCTCGTCCTTTGTGCCGGACGTCATTGTTATTAAAGTAATCACGACTCCCCCCATCGAGCCCAATCGAAACATTACGATAGAAACAAAAGAAAGAAAGAGGAATTCATTGAAAAGCTATTATGTAGCGGTGGAGAGCTCTCCGCGGGATTGTCTCAATATTTTTCTTGGATAGAGTTGACGCGTCATTCTCTCGCGTTCAAAAACACCGCGTGGAATTCTGAAGGGCCCCGTCCTAATGGGCGATATTTACGACATTTAGATAAAGTTTTTTGAACCCCGCGATTGAATTATTGGAATAGAAGAAAACAAAATGTCATTTTAAATTATGGCATCGAAATTTATTGATATAAAAATAGTTTATAAGTAGATTTGAATTAATATTTAATATTTGTTGGTGGGCTTATTAATAATAGACATTCTTTGAATTTAATTTCTTGTATAATGAATCAGGAATACTATGGAAGTTGTGGGTCAGCAATATACCTTAGCTTACGTAACTTTACCTGAATTATCAAGATACATACTAAATTCAACCACCAAGTATTATTTGATAATGATTTAGGGATTTAGTTAAATCTGATTTTGTTAATGTGTTTACGGCCGGCGTCTTTCAACTTTCATTATATCTTAGGATTCAAATGTCGGATTACAGTCGCTCACTAAAATATCCAATATCGGATCATTTTTTTATAAGCGCTCCATTAAAGGTCACAAAAGTAATATGCTCCACTTTAACTGTTTTGTTCATTGTGTATGTTGTTTGTTTGATATATAATGTGTACTTTAATATATATATATATATATATATATATATATGTGATGGTATAAATTTTTAGTATATCTCTCATTATTACAACTAATGTAAGAAAAAAATATATAAAATTATTTTCATTGTTCATATTAATTTAGTTCATATATTTTGTCAAAATGAATTAGGTTGTTGAGGCAATTTTTTTTTATTCTCCATCTAAATGTCATATTTTTGGTACTTTCCTTCATATTAGAATATTGTTTCTTTGGTTATGTATTAATATATTTTGATGACATATTAAGTTAAACCGAACAAAGGTATAGAAAATGATTTGACGTGGCTCGCAATACATTATTGGTCTTCAAATCGTGACCCGTGCTTATTATCTCTCACGGACCTTCAATAAATACTGCTTTTAGCCTCACAACCACACAACCATACAACCATCAACCATACATCCATACATCCGTACAACATCATAGACAATCCTTTAACGGTTGCGTCATCTTTTATTGCGAAATATTTAACGGTTTTGCCAAACAAAGCATCTCCATAAAGAACAAGTTGTTTATGTTATATTGTTTACAAGAGACATCCCTTCGCTTTGTTCTGTTTACGTTCACAGTTAATTAAGACGTCTTAATAACTGGCGGTAGTTTGTTTAGATAAAAAGTGTATATTTTCATAGTTTTCGCTATATTTATTGCTAACCCTAAACAGTTATTGGACAGTTATAGCAATTTAAAGATAATTTATAATACATTGTTGGTTTAAGACATCGTTAAAGACAATTTCTTTCTATATATCTCGTTTCGCTGAAATGTTTCTTGATTCAATTTAAAAATAATTTTCCATAAATAATGTTATGTTATTTAATGAAGCCGGAGTGAGGTCTTTATTTAAATCAATGTAATTACACGTGGTGATGTTTAAATGTAATTTATCTCGCAAAGTTCTCGGGGCGATGTTGCCTTTTCTTTGCTCTTTACAAAGTTACCGCAGAAACGCTGTAGGCTACTAAATGCTACTACTCTCAAATGCAATGCTTTTTCTGTCTCTACAACATCTCGATACTCTATTCCAATATCACCTTTATTTCACATGACATATGATTGCGAATATTTTATCATATTTTAGAGAACTTATTCAATTTGTAGGGTTTAGTTTGCCGAGGATCAGAAGTGCAACGTCGGGACAAACAGCAGGCTTTGTGCAGCGTATGGCTTGAGTAAATATTGGTTCATGTTTCGGAGAAAAATGCGTTTAGAAAACACGTTTGATGTGTGCAGGTATCGTTATTGAAATTAAGGCAATACTGAGGTTGGATGACCGCCTCTTTGTGGTTTTCTATTATAATGTTTTGTTCAAATTTGGTCGAAGTTTGATGGACGCCGACAGAGGCGGTGTGCGGAGTCGAAAATTGATCGCGTTTCAATTTGAAACACACAAACAGAGTTATTTATACAGAATAACACTTAGTGGAAGTTAATATAAATACTTAATTGTTATTTAAAATAGTTATATTATTATTCTTCTTAAACTTTTTATATTTCCATTTATTGAACGGATATAAAGAGTTAGAACACATGGGATGAGATATTTTAGAGTATTTAATATTTAAAATGTCGAATTATAATAATTAGTATAGTGTTAAAAGATAGTCTTGATAACTTTAAAATGTAGTAGTAAATACAGTAAACTTGTCTCAAACATCAAAGAATAATTATTTTTAATTGCGCTCGGTATAGCAAAAAAAAAACCTGATTTCCTCCATAACCGGATGTGATGTGATGAAATGAGGGTGTGTGCTAGCTTTAGGATTCATTGAGGCATTGTTTACAAACTTTCAAAGTCCGTAAAGTTTTGACTGTAGTACAAATTGTTCAAATTCTTCAGTAAATTGAGGTTTGTTGACAAATATAAGTTTTATGTAATAGTAACATTTGTTGGTTTATACAATTTTTATAAAATTTTCCTTGTTATTGTATTTTATACTAATTTTACGATGAAATTGTTGTTTTTTTAACTTACAGAAGGTTTTAATATATGGTTCTTATATCAAAAGAATTAAACACTCAAGAAAACTGTTATAAAGCTTATTCTTAACACCACAATATGGTTCGATACCAATTTATATATAATAATTATTTGAGATCAAAAACAATTTATATAAGTTATTCGCAATTCTTTAAACTGGAATATTCTTATTTAGTATTAAGTTTAATTAATTTGTATTAGTGTTGATAGATTACAACCTTTGATATATAATATCGTATGATATAAGTTCTTTCAGCAGACCCTCGGTCTTCTGAGGGATCTCCATATTTAGATTATGTGTGTTTGTCCGTGTCGGGTTCTTCTTGCATAAACATGCTAAATGCTTGAATTGTTTCTCATAATGGGGTGGCCACTATCGCCTATTATGAAAGATAATTCTCATTTAAAACATGGCTCAAACTTGTATGAAAAATCATTACAATTATGAACATTTGTATATAAAATATATAAAAAAAAATGTGATGAATAATAAATATAATACAATATTAAGATTTATGCAAAACGAACTTAATTGCCTTGTAAAATATAAGAAATAAAGAGATATCAAATAAATGATTGCCACACTCGTACCAGGTAGGAAATAAAATACCACAGTAACCAGTTTTCGCAAAAAAATATAAAAAATAAATCCAAAGAATTACAAGAATTTATTTTCAACTTAAAAATAACCGGACAATAATTTTAAATTGTTTTTGAATGTAAAAATATTACAATTTATATAATAAAGATGTCATATTAAAAGAGGGACTATTACAATAATATAGTCATCCTACAAGCGATATGGCGGCAATAAAAGCGGTCAACTTACAGAAATAAAACGACTCAGCTTCCATTCACACTCGTATCCTAAAATATTTATTCCCTGCACTTCTTATTGTTAAACATTTGCTACTGTAGCATATTTATTTCATTCTACCTCTGCCCATGACTTCGCTCGCGCGGAATATAATTTTAAAATCAAAATTGGCCAAGTTATAACAGCTATCCACCAGTTAAAGATTTGTTAATATCGGTTCAGTCGTTTCAGAGATTATCCGGACCCAATAGAGAGACAGACACACAGAGGTTTTTTTAATTTATTGTTTTATTTAAGTAACGTTTATACTTTCATAGGCATTTAGAGAAAAGTTAAGTAGTAAAGTGGAAATACAAACAGACACTTAAATTTTATTTATATATACATATATATAAATAAAGAAAAGGTGTCATTTGAAACGAGTAAAGGGGACAGAAATTATGTTTTGAAAAATGTTATTACTTAAGATACGATTACGGTAATATGGATTTATTATTTTTCTTAAAGTAAAATCACAACCATATTTCAATTTTGTAAACAAACATAACATCAACTTTTTCCCAATATTATAAGTATCTGTATGTACTTTATATTATATTTAGTAACATCATCTGTTTGTAAAATTTAACACAGGCAGGAAACGAACCTGGGACCTCTGAGATATCGTCACTTCACTCTGCAAACTGAGCTATCGGACCGCCTTAATGGATCTAGCGATAAATAACTAATAAATAAATAACAAATGAACATGATTTAAGACAATTTTACACTTGTCGATGTTCCTTAAACACTAACAAACTGTATCTATGTCTATACCTATATCTAACTATTGAATCTAAATGAAAAAATATCTGTATCGGTATAACTTACAAACGACTGCACCAAATTGGATAAATCTTATTTCTATGTGTTCGTTATTGTCAGGAGAAGGTTTGTATGAAAAAAATAAAAACAAATTGTTTACGAAGCAGCAGACGAAATCGCTGGCAACAGCTAGTAATGCATAATATATATATATATATATATATATATATATATATATTATATATATGTACATTTTAAATACATATATTTAAAAGAATGTCGTTATGTTCAAGTGTCCCTGTATATAAGTTAAGTAAATAAGTGTAGTAACTAATAAATTATATTTTCATATATTACATATTAGTACATATAAATGTAACATTTTTAAGAAATTTTTCAATGATCTGAAACTTGATTCGCCAGATAAAACAAAATTTAAAAGCAGTTTTTTTAACGATCGCCAAAAAATATTTAAAATATTTTAATTAAAAGAAAAATAGATATAATCTATATAATATATTATACCTCTTAATTTTGTCAACGTGTTTCCATTGTCCATTTATATAAATGGTTAAATTATTTGAAATAAGGTATCCTCATATATTATTGATTTGATGACATTTTTGGAACGATGTATCTTATATTAGAAGCGCGATGTAGGAGATCGTCACGTAACGAAATGCCTTATGTTGTGTATGTGTGCCTGTATCCCTCTCTCTTTCTCTCTTTGTGTTTGTGTGTGTGTGTCTGTCTCTTTTTATTATTCGTGAATATCGTTTTATTATTGAAATTAAGTATTGAAAATTCTATCATAGAACATAATAATAATAATAATAAATATACTTTATTGCACACCAGAAAAACAAATATTTTTAATTTGAACGTTACAAATAGTCAATAGAATAATTTGGTTATACAAAAAGGCGGCCTTATCGCTTACAAGCGATCTCTACCAGGCAACCTTTAGATTAAGGATACGCTGTGGTAGTAGTACAAGGGGTCCGCAACTTACTAATAATGAAACTTACAATATATTATAGTAGAAAATATAAATAATTTAATATCATAAAAATATACAATCGATATATGTACATACACATCTACATATACATAAATAAATACATATATCTATATAAGTATAAATACTTTACGTATATACAAAAAAAAAATGTATAAATATAAAAAATAGACTTAAATCATTTTAAAATACATATAAATATATATTATAGAAACACTTAAAATTTTGGCATCAAGAAAGGAAAGAAGAAAAGATATATACATATATACTCGTATATATATAAATGAATTCAATTAACCATGCTTGAGATAGTACTTAACATAATGATGAGTTTTAATATTTTTTACCTTTAGTTATCTTAAAGCTTAAAAATAACCGTCAAACTGATCCATTGATGACAAAAGTCAGCTGCGTTATTTAATATCCCAAACAGTTGAACATTCCATCCTGACACTGAACCATTAAAAAAACTTTTCAGTTTATACAAAACGAATATTTTACGCTCGATTCAATATAAACGGCGATGTGTTAGAGCCGAGGCTCGCTTTGAAGATAAATTAACAAATGACTGAGACGGCGCGCGGTGACGCGGACGCATTGTACTTATATATGGAACTGTTTCAAAATGTTTGATTCTGCATAGCTCGTACAGAGTGCTCAGATCTTAGAAGCGTGTCGAGTGGAATTATCTTGTTACCTTTGATATCCACTGTAAGATAACTTTTCTGAAAGATATTTAAAACTAGCTATAATAAGTTACTTGTTATAACATCTGTTATATGTCAGTGAAAGTCCTGTTAAAATCGGTCCAGTCTTTACAGAGATTCAAAGGAACAAACAGATAGACATACAAAAAATATTTCTTACGTACGTATCATACGTATTTTCACATGCATTTAGTGAAATATTAATTTGGAATTACAAACAGACACTTAAATTTTATTTATATGTTTATATACATTATTAAAATTTCCAAATTATGTATGAAAATAAAGTGTCACTTTAAAAGAATTTTAATTAAAAGTCAACGCGTATCAAAAATTCGTTATAATAAAACATCTATTGTAGTATCATTAATTAGGTAGTTATTAATGCATGTGGTCGGAACATAGTCGCGAGGGCTGTAATGAATTTTTAACAAAAAACTTAATTAAAAATCCGTATCTTACGGTCGAAGGAAATGAACTCATTCTTGTGAGTTGTTCGCAGACGGACAGCGACGCCGGCATGAGGCTAATTTGTGTTGAGCTTTAAAAGATTATTCTTTATTATCACTTGAATAAGCTTCAATTTTGTTCATATTGTAGGTAGTTAAATCATTGGTCAAATTTTTATTTATATTACATTATACATAAATAGTTTGAGGGCCGGTGAGGTCTAATTTTACGGTTATTAAAGAAATCTATTGGTGTGTAAGTACTGACGCACTGCGGTATTGAACGGCGCAGCGATTAGAAGTAGGATATTAGTGCAATTTGCGCAAGCGCACCCATTACTCACGACAATACCAACTTACCTACATGATATTACGGACTCCAGCTTTATAATAAATCAATGCTACAGCTAATTTAGCAAATTCTGTAATTGAAAGCGCCGCTGTCTGTTTATATCTGTTTTTGTTGTAGTTGTTGTGGTAGTCATGGTTGGGAAAGCTCAGGGCATTGCGATATGATTTATTGAAACTAATATTTATTTTATAATGAACAAATTTTAGTTGAAATGGGATCGTGATAAAAATAAATATGAAAATAAGTCATCATAGCGATTGCTCCAGAATGAAAAGGAATTTGTTAGAACCAGTCCGCATCGGTGTTGGCAAAAAGTGTAAAAGGTATGAAGATGCTAGTCTCAACAAAACCAACACGGGGCGGCCACAAATTGGTGGTTTGTGACTGGCATGTCGTGACTGGCCGGCGGGCGGGGGAGCCATAGGAGGAGCGGCGAGCGGAGCGACAGGGGACGCGATAAGCGGAGCGATTAGCGGATTATAAAAATAACAAATAGTTTCAATAATTTCCTTTACATTTCTGTCAAATTATTTTTATTGGTATATAATTCACAAATATACTCAGTACAATATAATTGAAGTGCAGTATGTCGCTTATAAATTGTAGTACAGGCCGAGGTAGGCTTAAGTCCAGTGAGATTATTTGCTCAGTAATGTTGGAAATCCATTAAACAAGTTTCTTTTAGTGATTGAACAACAAGTAAACGACACAGCTAGTGTGCATTTTGAATTGCATTCAGTCAATTTGCAGACGAAATTGCATACTTTTGTGTATTCTTTTACGTTTTTGGTTTTACTAAAATTGAAAAAGAAATTATATTGTACCTATATACATATGGAAATGAGAAATGCATACATTGAATACGTCCAAGAATATTACTGTGTGAAATTAATAAAAAATCTAGTTTCTTGTTTTTCGTCAACCGATTACAATGAGTCCGAAACCAAAAATATCCACTAAATTGATGTTAATAGCAAATACATAAAATATAACGAATGAAACAATAGCTTAGTGACATTTTATGAATAAAAGTGTTTATTTTATGAACAAAGTGTTTATTTTATGAACAAAGTGTTTATTTTATGAACAAAAATTGTTGTTTTATGAATAAAAATGGTTATTTTATGAACCAAAGTGGTTATTTTACGAATAAAATCGTTTCAAACGTAATAAACAACAACATAAATGTTGTGCATTTAAATAAATGCTTTTAAATTTTTACACCAGAAGTGTAAATTGTACAAAGATAGTGAACAAAGTAAGAGTCTTAAACCCATACAAAAGAAGTATCACCGCGTTGTATGGAACCATGATTCACGTTATATTGTTATCCGCATTCCGTTATAAGTTCTTTCCTATATTTTTCTGTTGAAAAACTTTTCCCACAAGACTTATGTGATAATAACACAGGCACACAAAAAAAAAAAAACGTCATGAACCAGAGGGGAGACCCCATTATTCCTAGGTTTTTGGGATTGCTGAAACCGAATATGACAATAAAAACTAATTTTAAATGCCAGTTTTCCCGCTAGCACCCCCTTACTACCTCTTAAGGGGTGAAAATTGAAATTTTTGTAAAAAATCAAGATAGATGTGTCTTTCTACGTTTTTTGGGATGCTGAAACCGAAAATGATAACTAAAAATAAATTCATGACCACTATCACCCCCTACCATCCCTTACAGGGGGTGAAAATTTCATTTTTTTCTATAAAATCAAGACAGATGTGTATTTCTACGTTTCTTGGGATGCTGAAACCGAAAATGATAACTAAAAATAAATTTATGACCACTATCACCCCCTAATACCCCTTACAGGGGGTGAAAATTTCAATTTTTCTTTAAAATCAAGATAGATGTATATTTCTACGTTTTTTGGGATGCTGGAACCGAAAATGATAACTAAAAATAAATTCATGACCACTATCACCCCCTTACTACCCCTTAAAGGGGGTGAAAATTTCAATTTTTCTATAAAATCAAGATAGATGTGTATTTCTACGTTTTTTAGGATGCTGGAACCGAAAATATGTGAATTTCTAGGTTTTTCAAGATGCTGAGAGAAAAAATGATTATAAAGTATATGGTAACCTTATTGTATGCATATATTTGTTATTATGATACTAAGACTGAATCATGATTTTTGTCCTATTCTTAACAAGTTGTTTCATTTTTTGTTTTTTTTTTGCTTTCTATTTAATTCTGTTTATACTGTTATCCATCCGGCAGTCTTGTAAAACGCTTAAAAGATGCTGAACTTAATTCTATGCCTTCAAAATACAAAGGTTACTATTTTTCGGCCAATTTAGGAGACTACAGTGAGGAGCAAGGTGATAGGTTCCATCAGACAGGATCTTAAGACAATGGAACAGCGCTATCAGGGTAAATGGGATGTCAATATGTTAGCAGACTACTGTTGGAATTTAAAAAGAGATTTGCCAGAACAGAAAAGAACCAATAAAAGGAAACCACTTAGAAGAACTTTTGACAACAAGAGAGTTCGTTATCGTAGAAACAGGTAGACGCTGAATAGTGAGAATAGTGAGTGAATCCAGCACTCCAAAAGGGAACAGAAATCTACTACGTCCACGCCGTTGTTCCTGGGTTACGCTAAGAATAGAATTAAATCATGAATATATATCAGATACTTCTGATTGATAATGCATTTGAATTTCTAATATAAGAGCTAAGAGTAACTTCAAACTAGTTTGATAAACGTGTCATTTACTGTAAATCGTCAAAATTTCTTCATACATCTTGATTTTATACAAAATTGAAACTACCCCCACCCCCTCCCCCGCGTTAGGGGTAGTTAGGGGGTGATATTGAGTAAAAGAGGTATCAAATTCACTTTTGGTTCTCATTTTCGGTTTCATTATACCAAAAAATGTAGAAATACACATCTGTCTTGATTTTATAGAAAAAAAATGAAATTTTCACCCCCTGTAAGGGATGGTAGGGGGTGATAGTGGTCATGAATTTATTTTTAGTTATCATTTTCGGTTTCAGCATCCCAAAAAACGTAGAAAGACACATCTATCTTGATTTTTTACAAAAATTTCAATTTTCACCCCTTAAGAGGTAGTAAGGGGGTGCTAGCGGCAAAACGGGCATTTAAAATTAGTTTTTATTGTCATATTCGGTTTTAGCGATCCCAAAAACCTAGGAATAATGGGGTCTCACCTCTGGTTCATGACGTTTTTTTTTTTTTGTGTGCCTGTGTAATTATTGAATGTACAGACAGGAAGGATTTTAAATATATAGATATATTATATTCCTAATCACCTTGATAAACAAGTTTAGAATTGATTATATATAATTACGAAATATAATAACAAAAAAATATTTTTTTCTTGTTTAAACAAGCTGTACCCCCGACTTTGGTGGGTATGTTTTTTTTAATAAAAGTTATTTATAACATCATCTATACGTCGGTGAATGTACTACTAAAATCGGTCATGCCGTTTCAGAGATTAGCTCGAACAGACAGCCAGAGAATTTCTTTTATGTAATTACCGTGTATACTTTCATAAGCATTTGTGGAAAAGCTGTTATTGTGGAATACAAACAGACACTTCAATTATATTTATATGTTTATATTTTAATTACAACAATAAAAACAATAAACGGTTCCTTCAAAGTCTCCTAATGATGAAAATTAATTAAACTCGATTTTTTATAACATAACATAATTTTTTTAATAACTTTCAACATTTTAAAACTTACGAAGATCACAATGTTCATACTCCAAGCAAACCCTGTCTTCATCATTAAACATTTGACACGCCAAGACCATCCACAGGACTAAGAATACGATAGATGCAGACGAAAATATATCTAATCTATATTATAGTTTTTATCTATATTTGTATCGCTTAAATTGAAGATCGTTCGAATTAAAATGTAGGAAATTAATTAAAATTTATATATAAAAGTTGTCTGTTATGGTCGCGTGTTAATTAATTCGTCTGTGTTGTTCCTGCTCTGTGCAGGTTTAAGCTACCTCCATTTGCATATATGGATAATAAATCCTCGTTTGTATGAACGTTGGCATTTTTATTGTGCATCTCTTTGTGGCACAAATATGTTTATTATTATACCTATGCTATTCTACACAAATATTAATGCTTGTAAAACTAAGGATATTGTTTTATTATTATAAATGCTCGTCGTGGACGAGTATAGTCTGGTGGTTGTCTAGTAAAAGTTGGACAAACTATTCCGGGATATCTAACATAATCTCCAGAAGATATTGTGGGGAATAGTAAGGGATGTAGGATAAAGAAATTTGGGCTTCATACAGGTTACGTGATGCATTAATAACATTTTATAGTTAAAAAGTTGCTTACTTATAGTCAAGTATTATTGAGTTTCTTTGAATTGAATATCTATGCAATTTCTATAGGATATAATAATATTTGGATATTAGTAAGATAAATAAACATTAGTGTTGAGTTTAAAGTACCTTATCTGCGTCATAATGTAATTAAAAACTAAGAAATATATATATTACTAGCTGTGCTCGCGGATTCGTATATAACATCAGTTATTTGCCAGAGTAAGTCCTCTTAAAATCATACAAACTAGATAAACAAACGGACATAGAACAATTTTAAGAATTATTTTTTTATGTAAATACCGTATATCATTTCAAATGCATTTAAGTTAAATGAAAAGCTGTTAATTTGGAATTACAAAAAGATACTTCAATTTTATTATAAATATAGATGACATGACGAAATGTAATCAAATGATGTCATCAAGTTCTCGTAAATGACTCGAATTTTATTCAGATTTGAAATATAATATAATATTGAGTAAAATTCTTATTTTCAGTCACATTTTTTTGAAAAATAATATATATAAAAGTTATTAAAATTTGAAGGAGCATCAAAAGATATTTTATAATATACCAGAAGCAAATCGCTCGAGAGCACACATAATAGCGGAGAATGGTACAATATAATGGTTTATATTTAACGAGGGATCATTAAAAACGCTTTAAATTTGATTTATGTTACACTCAACTACAGATCAAGTCCACGGATTTGAGCTCAAATTGTAACCAGTGTTCAATGAAGGGTCATTCATTTATTAATTTTGTTCCGCGCCGTAATATTTACAGCCGCTGTAAATGTTCGGACGTTAAATGTTAATATAAATTCCGAGTAATGCTTTTGTATGGTGCATTTAAATGCATCTGTAAACAATAAGTGCATTTAAATGCATCTGTAAACAATATGTTATATTTTATATTATAACATATACATAATTGATGTGATTTTTACTCAATAATAATCGTATTAAAAATATTACTATGTAAGTATTTATTATTTTATCTGATAAATTTGAATTAAATAATAAAATATTAAATTTTTGTTTAAATTATCTAAATCTAATCATATTATGCTTATTACAATTTTTAATGAATGTAATATAAATAATTAATTCGCAGGACTCAAACCTGAGACATCTGGGATAGTTAGTGTAATTTAAATTGAGTACCAACATCATAGGTTTGTAGTGAGATCACTTTTTATTTAAATCCTCACTTGGTGATATAAATGAAGGCTCAAACGGAATTGTCGCCGGCGAGTCATTCTGCTGCGGAGTGGTCGGTGGTTTATGGGATCGTAAAGCAGAGATGGATTTTCGTGTCTTGTTCTGACTGTATCTTTTATACTTGGTGCGACCGACGAGAGGGCAACCTTGTGGTGACCATTAGTTGCTCTTCTGGACTTTCTAGTTCTTTTTTTATTTCTATCTTTCTAGCCGTCATTATGTTAAATTAACGTTAGAAATATCTTTGGTTCTATACCTTATATTATATACATATATGACCTAACAATAGTCCAAAGAAAATATATTTTGTATTGCTTTACTAGCTAGGTGTCTCCATCTTGTGGCGTGTGGTTGTGGAAAGTATTTGTTTTGCAGATCTCGATATCAAATGTAGGTGAAAATCGACCCTTGTTCAGTTCAGAGTAGGAGTATTTATTGTTGAAGTCATCGTTCATCACGGCACTGCTTGTTTGAACGGGAATTGTTGGGTTAAATAAATTGTATCGTCATGTATACATTTAATTATAAATATTATTGCAATACAATGTATTGTTTTATATTTATATATATAAAAAAAACACACATTACACTGTATACAAAATATTTGTTAAAAATATAATTACACAAAAACACACAAACAATCAAAGTGTATGTGTGTAGTAGTAGATTGGTATCGCAACGAAATACAACCACAGATAAGACTCATTAGGGCGGCCATTATTTTGGAGTGTACATTTTATTAATTTATTGTACTGGCGTGGGTTCAGTGTCAAACAAGGAGCCGGTTCTCAAATTGTCGATAAATATTAACGGGACGGAACGGGACGGGATATAAATATGGGATTATTTTATTTTAGTGTCTCTGATAAGGTAGTCCATGTGTTATCAAACACTACCTGTCTATGTTGGATGTTTAGTTCTTATAAGCTTTTTATAAAAAACATATATATAGTAACTAAAATGTTATGAAAACATTATGTATATATTATACATATGATATATTAATTATACAACTAATTCTTAAGGTATGAAAATAAATCTGGTTAATCCGTTAATTTCCTATAAGTAGAAAAATATATATACATATGAATAAAATATTTAATTAAACTGTCTGTTTGTAATTCCAAATTACCTTTCCACTAGAAAAAACTAGAAAAAAAAATATTTTTAATTGTTTCTGTCTATCTGTCTGTCTGTTCCGGATAATCACAGGAACGGTTTTTATAGGACTTTCTCTGGCGGATAGCTGGTGTTATAAGAAGTAACTTAAGGTACATTTATTTTAATAAACACATTTGTGTGAACGAAGTCATAGGCACAGCTAGTATTATATATGTATTATAAATTGTCGTGAGAAACTTTACAATGAGAACATATTATAATATTGCGGTGTTGGACGCACATAATAAATAATATACTAAGAGTTGCATCAGAACTGACTCACGATGACATCACTGTATTAACTTCAATTTACTTTACATTAAAATATACATACACTTTAACCTTTACAATTCAAGACAATCATTCAAAAATAACAAAAACTTCTAATAACTTTACCTAAGTTGTTAGAAGTTTTTAAAGTTTCCTTGCTAAAAGTGTATATTAAAAATAAACTTTAATTTAGTTTAATAATAAATGTGCTTTAAAATCATTATAAGTATTTTATGTTATACTTACTATCTTTAAACTTTACTTCAGAAGTTAATGTTCTGTTAATGTTTAAACAATATCATTTAGTACGGTTTACGACACCATTACGGTCAAGCACTTCAGTCAATTAAAGAAAAAGCCTTTAAAAATAAGTAAACTTACCCTTTATCTTATAGTTAAGATATCTATGTATCTTTAATGCACACATAGACCTACATGTCTGCTGTAGACTATAGTATATTATGTTATAAGTATGAGAACCATTAAATTGATACAATCACTCGAAAAACTTATCTCCCTTACTGTAATTATTCGGAAATTACGATTACCATGTTGATAACACTTATTATGTTGTAAATGTTACAAAAAATATTACACACACATCTATATATATATATATCTTGATATAAAGTTCACAGGCTAAATATTTCGAATTACAAAAGGACATCTCACAAGCTATTTATAAAGGTCGATTATTAACGATGACATAAAATAATGTAACAAGTACCTTCATACCTTCATCCATCACTGAGACAATACAGACGAAATTACATGTGCTTAATGCGTTGGCGCAAATAAATATTATCCACTGACATTTTGTATTTTTTTATGTCCTTTTGTAAGTAAAGACAAAAGATATCCGCCCACGGTGCCCACGGTGCCCACGGTGCGGGTCGAAATTATGGAGCGTGTTCACATTTCATGGCATTCCGGAGCTAATGATTTCGAGAGATACCCACCCCTTGAATGTAAAACGACCCCGCCCCCCAAATGAATTGAAACACTGACGGGAGGTTTTTTATTTATTAATTAATTGTTGTTTTAGCGGTGGTCGGTCGAAAGGGCATTTTTTGTTCAACTCTATATATAATATGATTCTCTGGATTAGCCAAGGTTATATTACTTTGGTTACATTACAGTATTCTCCCGTTGCCTTATTATACAAGCACTAATTGTATTTACATCTCTCATTTGATTGTATAATTATATAATTGTAATGTATAATTTGTATAACTCTAAATGCGATTGTAAATTATATAAAACCTTAAAAATAGTCAACCTTCATGTTTATAAGAAAAATATACATCTGATTACTAATCTGCAGTACCATTATAATTATGGAAATTTGTATTTCAATGCAAAATGAAGTCTAAATCATTGATCTTAAGGTATATTTAACAGTAACAGACATCCTGGGCTAACTAAATTATATATATAAACAAGCTGTGTTGTCATCTCACATAATCTAAATCCTATTTAACTCATCAATTCTCGTTAACTCGCCCACGGACAAACGAACTAACATTTGTCATTTATATATACAATGCAAAATTACTTTGTTCATTACAAGTTGTAAAACAAATCAAGACGTAATTCAATTATGTATGGACGGTCCGTTGGTACAGTGGTTAGAGAGGTTAGCTGCTGAAGGAAAGATAGGGGGTTCGATTCCCACTTGCGACAATTTTTTTGTCATTCAAATATTATTGTTTCGAGTTGATATATATATATATATATATATATATATATATATATATATATATAAATACATAATTTTAAGTTTCAGTATAGTGTGTTGAAATTCGCAATATATTTAGTACATTTATTGAGCGAAGCGAACGAAGTGAGCGGAGCGTTTTACTGGAGACTTTTTGCATTCTTTGTCACGAATTGGCTCAAAAACTACTTGACGGAAAATTATGAAACTTTGCAAACAAGAAGACACACATTAGGTGATGGTTTTAAAAAAAAAATTTTGAAAAATGTCAAAAAAAATAAATATTTTTTTTATCATGCCAAAAAACTGATATCCCTTTGAAGTCAATGGGAAACGAAGAGTGAATACACTGGGCTCGCTTCGCTCAATATGCAAACGGCACCCAAGATTTCGCGAGCGCAGCGAGTCGAAATTGAGGGTTTGTTGGCGCCCCTAGTTATTTATACTTCTGAAGATTGTGCATCTTTCTTTTAAATATAAGCAATATATATTTTTTAAAACACAGATGTGGCGCCCTCTATCAATTGGCGGAGTGAGCGCTCAGTTTGCATTTTAATTTCATATTAAATTTATTATAACATACTATAATATTATATTATTAATAAATTCTTATCTTATCTATATTATGTTAAATAATTAGTTTCCTATTAATATAATGTGTACTAAGAATAAAGACGTGTGTGTAATGGAGGCGGAGGTGGAGGTGCATTAGTAACACCGCGTCAGCCAGCGGGGGGGGGTCGCAGTGGGGGGTGGAATAGATAAAATTATTACGTGTAAGTTGAGTTTTATACGCATTCCTAATATAATTGTCTAATTTGACTATCCACTGATAACATACATATAAATAAAATTGAAGTGTCTGTTTGTTATTCCATATTAACAGCCTTTCATTAGAAGCATATGAAAGTGTACTTATATTTAAAATATATATATTTTTAAATTGTTCTCTGTCTGTTTGTTTGTTTTGGCTAATCTTTAAAACTGCTGGATCGAATTTAACAGAACTTTCACTGACGTGTAGCTGATGTTATAAGGAGTAACGTAGGCTACTTCTATTAAAAAAACATTCCACCTTAACGAAGTCCCGGGTACATCTAGTTTTTAAATATAATACAACTATGACTAATTATGTTAATGAATTAAATCTATCAAGATTATTATCTATAGATAACTATAGATAATGATAAATAATTGTTCCTAATAATTAAAAAAATTGATTAAACAATCTGAATAACAAAAACTTTTTTTATACATTAACAGTTTATTTTATGAGAAAATAATAAAATTATTTATATTTATTTATTCCAAGTGTACAATAATAATAAATAAAAAACAAACTAACACCGTCCGTTCACACGTCATGGATCGTATTACGTGTTGTGAATGATATTTACTCCGCTATTACAATACAAAATCGTCTATCGTTTTATTTGAATGTGAAAGTCATATTACACGAAATGGATACAGGCAATTGTTACGTAATTAGAGCCCTCTTATAACTATGAAGAATCGGGTTAATTTACAATTTTCTTTTTTTGATTTTTTTCCAAAATTTACGTTTCCTTTATCATCATTTTAATATAATGATTATGTAATTAATAAATTATACAATTATTATTAATTATTATTATTTGTGCAAGCAAAGCTTTTTCTCTTTAAATAACGCGTTTAAAGATAGTCAAAAAGAAAATGACAATTTTATATCAATATAACTATAATATGTAGAATTAAATATACAAAATACAATTATTTTCTATTAGTTTATAAAAAAGGCAAAATCGTGGTAATTTAATTATACTGCATATCTAAATCTATATATATATAAACCTCTGTATGTCTTGTTTGTAAATCGTAGTATTAATAACAAATAGAATTAAACATGTAACTAAGTATAATTATTTCTCATCAAATCAGATGCTGATTACGATTAAGTGTCTGTGATCAGGTTCCCTTGTGTTGATTCGTTGTTTATGACTTTTTATTTAAACTAATACAGAATTTATAATCTCTTTTAAGCATAAAGGAAAGTATGGAACTTTGTTTCCTGATCAAATCATACTAACGAAATTATCATACAAACTTACAAATAATACTAAAAAAATATTGATATACTAATAATAATTATTAATATTTCAGTATAATATACTATTTTTGAAAAGTGAGCTCCTAAAAACGAAGTATCGCGACAATCCCAAATAACTGGTTTGTTTACTTAAATTTTATATAAATCATAATTTTAATGATCTCATGATACGATCACGTTTAATGTGACCTAATTAAATTAAAAGCTAAAAGAACAATTAATTCTTCATACAGTAACCTCAAAAATGTTAATTAATAACAAAAATAACTGAATAATAAAGTTTCTTGTACCTTTATTATGAAGGTCATAAAACAAACAATACTTACATAATTAATATATAAATATATTAATTACAAGTGTAACTGACTAACTAATGGCTCTGATATAAAATATATATATATAATTTAAACGGAAATGGAGAAAATATATAATTATATATGAGAATAACCGTAATTGGGTTCCGGAAGACATTAAACATTTAAAAAATTAATATCATTTCATTTATATAAAATTTATTTAAATTTACTTATAATAATGTTAAATTTAATTTATAATATGCATATTTATAGTAATTTTAATTATATGTATATATATAAAATAGTGTACTTTATATGATATGAAGTTAATTTTTCTCTTTTTGTAAAGTCCCGACTGTCTTGTGCAATGTCTACGTTTGTCCCAATCATTACAGAGGACTAATGAGACCAAGTATAACATTGTATCCCGGCATTGCATTTTAAATATGCAAATATGTCTATCTGTGGTCCGGGTAATCTCTGAAATGCTGGACCGATTTTCACACGACTTTCAAATATATTATAGGAAGTAACTTAGGCTACTTCTATTTTAAAAACATTCGTCTCACAGTGGGCACATCTAGTAATAATTTTCAATCTTAAAGTACATATATGACTGTTGAATATCCCCCATCTTACGCTTCACAGACTACAACACTAATACCGGCTAATTGTAGTAAATCCGTTTTAAATAGACAAGCGAAGTAGAAACTTTACACACGAAGGAGCCACAAAGCCTTATAAATATGACTACCGCCTAATCACGTTCCAAACAACGCTACAAGGAGTTCTAAACATTTTTTTATTAGCCACATGTCGTCATATCTCTCGTGCCTTATTATAATCGGTGTCAGGTAAACGTATGTTTTCTTTTGTTAATTTTTTTTTCGGAAATACAAATAAATTTTAAATTCGATGGCTACCTGGCCTCGAGTTGTTTCGGAATTTTGTTTGAAAAAAAATTGATGCTCGCCGCAAACATTGTTTTTGTGTTAAGTTTAAGATGGGTGTCGCGAACATTTTGTACGGAATTTAATTGAATCTTTTAGTTCAATATTTTGATATGAAAGTATTTAGCTGTATTGCAGCGGCTGTGATTATTAATATATAATTCGGAGGTAAATTTAGATTAATAACAACCGATAAATTTTGTAACAACACCTGCAGTAAAGCAAACTAAACCGCACAATTCATTAATTTTATTATTTCGCCGCTGCCGTATTATTGTGAATGTCAAATTTATTTAGATTGCATTTAAATGTTTTAATAATATATAAACTATATTAATTTTGAGATAATTTAGTTCTTATCAACGTAATGTTATGTAATATTAATAATTGTAATAAAATATTGTTATTTTGTGTACGTTGAGGACCCCTGTACTCTCCCGGGTGCCGTTAGAATATCTGTCAAATAAGCAGGTTGGTGCAATAAATGTGGAGATACATTTCTGATTTTTGTATGTTTTTTATTTTTCCTACATTATTGGCAAGCAATGTACTCTTACTGAGTATCATAAATCTTATAAAGGACAGGTTGTAGACGTCACAGGGTCATTTCAAATAATTTTTTTGCTAAAACTTAAATGTAACATTTAATTATAAAAATCCTCTAAGTTTTTACGACATTTTTTACTACTCCATTTTTTATGAATCGTAAATCAACTGTTTTAGTTTGATGATTTAGGATAAAACAAGATATTTTTTATCTTTTTTACCTAATTTATAAGTTCTAACTTCTTAATGTCCTTAAAATAACCTGTTTTAATAACGTAAAGTTAATAAGAGACAAAATTAAAACACGTATAAATCTGTAATACAATTTTGTAAAACAGCAGAATGAAAACGATAATTTGATTAAAATATTTAACATACAAATGTTAGAAATAAAAAAATTAAGCATAATTTCGATAAAAGTTAATGGAATAATTATAATTATAAGTTCCAAGGGAGCCGGCGGCCCCCGCTGGCGGGCTCGGACTGGTAGACCGAGGAAGCAATTAAAAATGTACCAAATAAAGATTGGCTGAGATTGTCAGGGAATCCGTACATAATTTGAATAATAGAAATAAAAATAAAGTTATATAACGCAAAAAAAAATCTTACATTAATATTAACTTGTCAGTTTTATTTCCCACTGTCATATACATATACATAAAATTGAAGATTGAAGAGTTTTGTTAAATGCATATGAAAGTATATATGGTACCTACCTACTTATATAAATAAAACTATTAAAATTTATTGTCTGTCTATCTATCATTTTGATGCAGCTAATTTCTGATGATTAGCTGATGTTATAAAGAATAAATAATTTTAAAAATAAATTGCGCGCGACCAAAGTCATGGGCACAGCTACTTAAAGTAATTGTCTAGTATTTTATATAAAAAAAAGTCAAATATATTTTCGTGGATAAATTAACTATATTATATATAATAATATTCATAAGAATTATATAATTCATCAAATTAATTTTATTCCCAGCCCCCATGTTACGTATACGAGTCGTGAGTGAAATTTTTCAAAGGTAGGCTTCTGATAAGCTTCTTATTTTTCGTAATGTAATTGAGATTGGCAGATTTGAGACTGTGAAAGTAATATGATTGAAAGTGACGTCGTGGTGTAAAACCCAGAAACGCAACACTCCTGAGAATAATGAAAGTTCAATGGAGACAGAGATAACAATTGTATGACGATCAATTATTGTCTATAAAATAATTTTAATTTGGTTAAGGTTAAATCAAAAGTACTATATTATAGTATTTTAGTATACTTTATATTTAGTATTTTAAGGTACAGAAGGGCTTATTTCGATAAGTATGAAAATAAATAGTTAATTACATATAAACAGTCGGTATTATACAAGTCTTTCAAGTTGCTCTCATGAAAAGATATTTTAAGTAAAATTGAAAGAAAACTTTCAACAAGAAGAGGAGGTCTTTAGTAGTCAATAGACAGTTCCGAGGCAAGAGTCTTAGGGACCTCTAAGCTCCTGTTCCCGTACTAAGGCTTGCTGTCTTCCGTCGCTTGTACTTTAGCTTCATTATAACAAAAAAAATTTTTTATTTCCTTATAAATAAATAAAGTTACCTTTGATAAGAAATTCATGTTAGAATATTTTTGTATACCCTAAGTATAAATACTATGTTATATACTAGCTGTTCCCACGACTTCATTTGCGCGGAATTTATTTTTTTAAATATAAGTAACCTAAATTTAAATTAATCCAGTCGTTTTAGAGATTATACGGAACAGACAGACAGTCAGAAAAAAGAAAAGAAAAATCATTTTTTATTGAAGTACCGTATATACTTTCAAATGCATTTATTGAAAAGTTAATTCGGAATTACAAACAGACACTTAAATTTTACTTTTATGTAAAGATTAAACCGTTACTTTTACATTGCACCGAGATATAAAATTAAAACATTTTAATATTTTAAATTAATAGATGTATTTAGAAGACGCATCGGTGTATCGACCCACGCTTTAGGGCTATTTTAAAATATTTCGATTAAATCAATAGTCACTTTGTATTCTGTAATATCAAGGAATTTATTAAATCTCTGAACGCCCTTCGGCTGTTCATTATTACGAAATTTTAGAAATAATTCATTATGTATTTTGTTGTTACGATAACTTTTGAATGTATTTTATATATCATATTAAATTATCAAAATATTATAAATAATTTACTAGCCGAGTTAGCGATTCATTGCAGGTTTGGTTCAGCATTACATATCTTGCACAAAATTCTTCCTCAACTTAAGAAATAACTACTTAAACGCCAAAGTAGTGTTAAGTGAGGTTTTAACGGTAGTGGTGTTAGTGGTAGTACTATACATAAGTAGTAGTTAAAGCAGGCGTAAGTAGATTTACATGTTAGGAGCACGTGATCTTATTTTGAATTTTACTTCGTCTCCAGATCGCAAGGATTGAATTATAGGAAATACCGACGGCGGTGTATCTGTACTTATAAATAAAATTGAAGTGTCTGTTTGTAAAGAGTTAACAGGTTCTTACTAAATGGATATGAATATATTTGAGGTAGTTCTACAAAAAACTTCTTTTTAATGCTTGGTCCAGCTAATGGCTAAACCGATTTTATTAAGACTTTCACTGGCGGTTAGCTGGTGTTATAAGAAGTCACTTGGCTACTTTTATTAAAATAAACATATTCAAAGCGAACGATAATAAACAATAATAGTATAGTAGAATCTAATATAATTATAATATACATGAATTAATAATAACGATGAACCGCAATTTTGTAACCACAACCGCAACTAACAGATAAATAAACAATATTTAATATTAATAAGAATTTGGTAAATCAACTGAATGACTTCTCGTCCTTTCTCAACCTGCACTCACAATAATAATAAAATAACGCTTTCAAAAATATAATATTTTACAGTAAAACCCAATAGATAACTGTTAATATAAAAACTTGTAAAATCCTTATCAAACGTCATCTTATTTTGCACTTTCTAGGAAAGAAGTCAGTTAAAAAATGAAAGCAATCAGAGATTCTTATACGATCACAATTCTGTGTCGATTTTGACAGTGAATCAATTTGAAAGGCACCGTGTTACAAACTTATCACATCTGTAGTTTAATCAAACTAGGTATTTGTAGTCCTTATCTACATTAGTTAAGGGTGATAATGGAACAGCAAATGAGCTTTTTAGGTTTTGTAACGGTATCCATAACTTTGTCAATTGTATTGTAACAAATATCGATCGTATAGAAGATAGCCGTTGCGTTGTTGAATCGATAGACTCGATGCATTGATTACTCGATTCAATTGTTTATTCTCGATTGTTTCTTGACTGTTTTATTTAGAAATAATTTTTACAACGACTAGTAATCGTTATTATGAGTATCATTTCTTTTATTTCTCTATAATACTAATTTTCTATTAAATCATTAAACTAACAATCGAAAAACATCGATTAACTTTGAATAAAACAAAATCAATTACCATAATTTCAATTATAATCGAGATATTAGTTAATAATTCAAACGTAAACATTTTAAAGCACTCGTGTTAATACTTTGTATCTTCCAATCGCTGGACGGTCGATGGATATCTTTGTCTGTCGAATTATTGGATCATTCGTCTGAAAGCATTAAACATTCATATCGGGTAACGGATATAACTTGTCGTAATTCAATTATTGATGCGAGAATTTATTCGTCGGTGACGAATTAAAGTTAATATCGTTTAAATGTTCAATAACGTCTTTGTATTTGAATATGGTTAACGGGAAAATGACATTCAAGCTTTCGAGTGCGAAGATTTTTCTGTTTCAAGATATGTAGGTACAGTTAATGAGCGGGTCGTATTAGATGTTGGAGATACTGTGCTGTGTCCATTATACCGCTTATTAGTGTAGGTGTGTACACAATACCGCAAAACATAAAACCTTCGGGCTTTGTTATGAAATCAGTTATAATGAACATCAAATTATTAACAAAAAGTCAAGCCACGATTACACACACACACACATATATGTGTGTATTATTTTATATATAAGTTATTTTTTTGTTATTGTCCACTCGCAAACATTTTCTGCGCTATTAATACAACCAATACGTCCAATTTTGTTTAATTTATTTACAGTCAATTTGAACTTACACAATCACGGTCTGGTCACATCTGTTGTTATTTTCATTTTATATTCCTTGTTCGGATCCACATTAACATAACTAACAATGTGCTGCAATCCACATTTATTTGGATAGCATTACGCAATTCACGTTATTCAAATTGACCTCTGAAAGAGTTTAACACATACGAGTAGGCTCACCCAATAAGGATGTCGAAGCTTGCAGTTATACTCGATACATTGCCGTTTTAAAGTCACTTATTTTAAATATCTTCATATGTAACACGCAATGTATTGAACTTGTTATAATATAATGGTGATAGAAAAAGGTACGATAGCTGATTGTTTGAACATTTTGACAGCTGACCACTCTCGTTACCACTGTCGTCGTGAAAGGCATCACCTAAATGCAAGGCTAATTGAATACAAAAGAACCGATAACTATGGAATGTACTTTAAGGTATTGTGTAATAACGAGATCAGGCAGATGTCAGACGGATGACACGAGATTACCAAATACCTCAACGGTGTTAAGGACTTGTAGGTATAATTACTATTAATTTATATAAAATTTCACTAATAATCAATGAATATCTAGACTCTAGTAAGGATATTTCTTTATAAAAACTTCCTATACCTATATGTGTAGCTAAGTTCAACTAGTTCTCGTCCTTACGTGTGACAAAGCGGTAGTCGGAAGCCTCGGGCTACAAGACCGTGTCTTACAGTTAATGACGTCATTAAATATGAACTGAACTCTGCTCGGCTCTATTGTACATTGATATTACACCTTAGATGGTGTCCTTACATCGAGATCGTTGCCCTGAAGTGTAAATGACTAGTAAACCACATCGCTGAAGATTGAAAACAAATTTTAGCTTGAAAATGAATAACAAAGAACGAAACACATCTTAAAACAAGCTTTGCTCACGACTTCTTTCGCATGGAATATTTTTTAAATAACAGTAGTCTAAGTTGCTCCTTATAACATCTGCTATCAAATCCAATTCCTTTTCAAAAGCGGTTCAGCCCTTACAGAGATTAGCCGGACAGACCGACAGACAGAGAAAACAATTTTTTTTATGTAAGTAACGTACGAGTATATACTTTCATATGCATTTAGTGGAAGCTGTTAATTTAGGACTACAAACGGACACTTAAATTACTAGGACTAAGATATAAGGGAACTAATGTTAGAATACATATACATTGCTATAAAGTGAGTGAGGCATGATGAAATACATGTATATTATGAGTTACCGGTCGCATTACCGGCTGCAGTAGCCGTGTTTGGGTATTCAATAATATAAATATTAAATAACATATTGGATACCAAATATTTTCGGACAGCTATGGACGATATTTAACCGTTTTATTGACTTGATACGCATCTAAATTGTTTGGAAATTGTGTACGAACGGCAACGTGTTTAAATTCTGTTGATATAAAATATATATATATATATATATATATAATTGAAGTGTCTGTATGTAATTCCAAATTAACAGCTATTCAATAAATTTGAAAGTATATACGTTAACTACATAAAAAAAAAAAAAATTTTTTCTCTGTCTGTCTGTATGTATGACCCAGCTAATCTGAAACGGCTGGACCGATTTTAACAGGACTTCCACTGGCGGATAACCAATGTTATAAGGAGTAACTTAGGCTACTTCTATTAAAAAAACATATTCCGCGAACGAACTCGCGGTTCCAGCTAGTGTTTAATATAATTAATCAGGTATTAAAGGCTTTTTTATTAATTATTTTATGGAATTATAATATATATATATATATATATATATATATATATATTAACAGTTTAATATTTATATAACCAACATTAAAATATAAAAATGCGTGTGATTCCACTATGATATAGTATATGTACCTACAAATTCCTACCTCATTAGCGTACTTAGTTACTGTACTGAGTGCATTTATTTCAGTTACAATCCGCTTGACAAATAGTTTTTGTTATTATGTTCAAACAATTATAACCTTTATGTAAATGTGTTACATTTTAATATTCTTTGTAATGTTATAAATTTTAGTGTCTGTGTACAGTTTGATAAGATAATGAGACAATGGTTGGTTTTTGGGTTCGGTGCACTGTTAAAATTTTATCTCTTCCTCTTTAAAACGCGATGTATTGTGTGGAGATTAGACTATGAATCATTAGCACTAGGCGCATTTGACATGATAAAGACTGAGTGCCAACTCTTTTAACTACACCTGTACCTCACTTTGCGTCGTGGTTACGTTCCGAAAAAACACGACGCAAAGTGAAACGATGCAAAGGGAATTTAGATTTTCAATAGCAAACCATGTAAAAATCGAAGATAGATTCCAGGGTTACGAAAACACTACTTTTTAAAAAGAAAATTGAACAAAGTATACAAAGTATTTAAGAACAAAGTAAAAAACAAAAATAATATAACTCTGCACATAAATAAATTGGCAAAATACCTCTTCCGTAACCAGAAACAACACGTCAAAATTTATATTACTTTATTATTTTCTTTAAAAAAAAACACAACGTAATTGAAACTTAAAAATTTGCAAAACAAACTGATAAAACTATATTTAAATTGTTTTGATTTTTAGTTAGAAAGAGAATCCCCGAGTTTTGATGGCATGGCGCAATTAAAAACAAAGGGTCTTTGCCATCTTTTAGAAATATAAAAAAAATTAAAGATTCGAACCCAAAACAACGCAACTTCAAAAATCTAACGACGCACAGTGAAAATTAGTATCTACTATTAAGCAGCGCCTCAACTGTGAAAAAAAGGAAAAACGAAACGACGCAAAGTGAGATATGGGTGTATTTCGAATACAAATTCAAAACCATTAAATACTTAGTTTCGATAAAAAAAGTCTTCATTTATCAATACTAAGTTATATATTATATAAAAGTTGATAGTTAGATAATTAGTTCATTAGATTAGTTCATAGATAGCTAGATAATTAGTTCATTTTTTATTTATATCTTTTTCACTTTGAATCAGTGGTCACTTGTGTACGACAAATGGTGTCAGGAGGGCCTATTGTGGTACCATACTTATCGAAATCGGCCCCCCTGTAAAGACACTTTCTAACTTAATTAAGGATACAGGTTTCAAACGCGCCCTGGTTTAAGAAGAATCATCAAACTCGAACGAATATTTCTTTATTCATAAATGTATAAATAGTTTAGTGAGCAATTTATAGACCAATAATGATTTATTAAAAATTTAATGGACAAATAATATATTAAGTTTAATATCATTAGAAGCTAATTAACAACTTTACTGTTATGACGGCCATTTAGGTCCACTTGTCAGATATTTGCATAGATAATCTGTCAAATACCTTAGGAGTATGGAGGCTGTTTCTTATAAGCAATATTTGCTGCAGTAAGCTTGTCTAAGCACCTCGTATCAGATGTAAAGATAAATTTAACACTTGGATAATTTACGAGGCGGTCGAATCCGTTGGCAGTAATGGTAATACACGGACAGCATCACTGTAATTTATAGTCTAATTTCGGTTATACACCTTTAAGAAAATATTTCTTTTATTTAGTCATTAAAAGCTTGATGATCATTATCATTAGACATTTATTACTCTGTACTTTTTTTTTGGACTAACTGGACTTTTAACTGGACCGTCTACTGAATTTAACGATACCAAAATTATATTCGTATAAGCTTATTGTATTATGTATAATACTACATCGTTATTAAAAGATATGTTTTCTTTCGAATGTAGTCAATGGGAATTGATGACATTCCAATAAGGCTGTAACGAATTCGGCACGCTGGTTTTCTTTACATTTATCGATATACTACAATAATACTTTCGAGTATTGCACACTTTATTTCTGCTGTATCATACCACATGTTGTATGATTTTAGCGATTATGCCCCCTATGACTGTATCTTTAAGAGATATCTCATTAATAGCGACTGCATGTGTTGTTTGTGTAATGTATAATTTGTTGTTTGTACAGTCATCGTGTAGAATTATTGGCGAGGTATTCGAGTACACTCGTATCTTGAGCGTCAATACAAATTGGAATGATTGGCCCTGATCTAACTGTCAATCTACACACGCACAATGGAAACTAATGATACTTTTTATAACCACACTTTTTGTACGTCAAAATACTTTATGTATGTTATTTATTATTATAATGTTTTAGATGTTTTAGCGTTTAGTAACGAAACCTAACACTAATTACGAATTATGTCTTAAAACCACGGATATTCAATTAAAGCTTGTATTATAATTATGAGAATTAATAAAATATTGTTAAGTATATTGGTATAACCTTTGACCTATAAGCGGAGTTGTAATCAAGCAGTGTTTATCAATTTATGTCTGTTTGATTAATGATTCAATCGCTTAATACATTTTGATTGGTTGCTGAATGGGGCTTCGCCGGCCACGGATACGCATTGTGTGGGAAACTTAACCGGCCAATTATCCAATTTTAGCAGTCGTTCATGCGGCTGATCGTAAAGCATGCGAATCTAATAGAATATTTCGTGAGACTAGTTATGTACTGCAATTCCGAATGACACTACCTCGTCAATCACGGAGGATAAATGCTAACGTTTCAGATAATGGTTTGAAATATCTTAGAGAATCACGTCAGTGAAAATTATGATTAATATCTGGTTGAATAACGGTGTATTAGCTATAAGTGAAGAGTCTACGCCCGTGGCCTCGGATGTCCGTGCCTATTTCTATGCGTCACTGCTGGCCGGACCGGTCGCTACTGCTTCGGATTCATAACTTTTCAATAGCTCGCTGACAACTTGCTTATGGTTCCTCCGATAAGATCGTATTGTGAGCCATTAACCGCAGTGATTGACGTACATGGTTTCTTGTCAGTAATTTTGTTTGAAATTCACTTAGTTTTTTGTTGTATCAATATGTCTTAGAATGTTTTTATAATCATTCGCTCGTTTATTAACAACGAAATAGTTTTTCTTCGTAATCATCAATATTGTATATAATTGTAGTTACTGCAGGTAAAAACTATAAGAAGAAACAATATTCCCTGAACCCTAAACTAGATATACAAATGTATGTATGATAAATGTCCCCAAAACATTAAAATGTAATAAAACCGAATATTAGATATGATTGAATAATTGCAACTAAGCTTTATTTTGTGAAACTACTAGGGTTACACGTGATGGAATTTATATATATATATATATATATATATATATATATATATATATATATATATATATATATATATATATATATATATATATATATATATATATAAGTAAATATATATATAAGTATATAAGTGTAAGGAGTGGCAACTCTAGCGAGGAGTTAGATAATATTCTATTCTATTAATAGTTAAGTTAGCTAAGATTTTCATCATTTGTAACTGCTATTGTAATTAGTTAATTTTTTTATTGCCTATAAACATGTTAAGATATGTTAAGATTGTTCAAATTTGAAATTAATTTACAATGACAAAATTATCGACTCGAACTTGACACCTCGGGAAAATCGTTTCGTCGCTCTGCCGTTTGAGCTATCGCTACCCGCTTTGATGGATACATTCTGTAAGTTATATATATGGTCATTACATGTTCTAGCTATACAAACTATTCTTTAAAGAACAACAAAGAGGAATAAAATATTATTATGTTATAAATTTATTAGGTGTTAGGAAAATATTATTTTATTTACCTTTTATAACTGAAAAAAGCTATGAAAATTTTTTGTCACGTTTATATTTTAAAAGTAATTTTAACGTATATTTCAGAGCGATCTGAACTCTGTTATTTTTGCCTATATTCATCCCGCTGACTAAACTTTGGACTAACTGCAACAATGAGATAACACAGCATCCCTAATCTGTCAGCGACCGAACTCACTAAATCTATTTTATACACATTCATAAATTTGTGTACGTATCTCTGATACATAATTTATAGCTAATAATTACAGCAAGATATCAGGATATAACAAAATATAAATTATTCTATATTATATATATTAAATAATATTGAAATAACAGCTTTCTAACAAATTGGTACGCTCTTGAACGAACCCAGATCAGCTTATAAACATTCTTGAAGTGTCGAAAATGATACGAGTACTTCAATGATAAAAATATATTACTTAAGTTATATATTATATCATTTACCAATATTTATTTATATTTGTTACTTATATAACACTTCTAATAACTTTATATCAACGTTATTGTTCAATCCGATCGACCAGTTTCATAATCCTTGCGTCTGTGTATCGTGTATCGTCATTTAGAAGGCTTTTAGTGTAATCGATTTGTTCTTGTGATTGCACTGTTCATTTTAGCCTACTTTAGTCATACTTTGACTTTAACTCGTGTGATTATGGTTGAGTATTAAAATTTTTGTACTAACAATAAATATTTTAGTTTTAATTGGTGCTATCGATGGCATAACTAATCCCAATACATCATCGGACTGAATCACTCAATTTCTTTAGTAATTAAGGAAACTGAGTCTATAATAATTAATAACAATTCTGACTGAACCGGTCTCACATTTTACGACCGATGAAATTTTAGATTCAGTAAATTATATTTATCGCTCGTGCTATCTCGCTCCAATCTCATAAAAGTTGGTGAGATGTAGAGAGTTTATTGAAATAAATATTCGATTTTATCGCTTAATGATATTGCAACAATAAAACATAATAATAATCAAACGTAAACTAGTTCTTCGAACCGATAATTTAGAGACGGCGACATTCATTTGGAGGTTGTTATTAATTTTTTGTATCTGAGGTGTGTGGTACCTTTACATTGTTTATTTTAGTTTGATGATAGGGACTCCAATTTACCACATGTTGCTATGGTACCATAAAAAATAATACCCACATTATTTCACATAATTTGAACGATGTTATGACGAAAGGTTGGTGTGCTTAAGAGCAATTTTTCTCGTGCCGTTATTAACCGGTAAAGTTTTTTTTTTGCTTTTTTAAAAGTTAACGAGGATTAGAAAAAAGTTTTTTATTATAGGTTCTTGTTAACGGAAGTGGACGAAATATAATGAAGTGTGTGTAACAGGTAAATTGGATGAGGTTGGTGTAAGATCAAATAATATGAAATGTTAACGATTTTTTCTAACAACTATCTAGACAAATAATAATTTTAATAGAACTGTGGAAAAAATATAATACATTTCTTCGAAAGTCCCACATAGGGCGACATTATTTAACGGGGTAAAAATATTTTCCACCCTTAATTGCAAGACAATACAAATTATAAGAAGCTACTGAGAAAAAGTTGTAAATGTAGCTGTCGTTCATAAAACTACATGTTTACAGCCATTGTGGAGTCAAAACTAATTTATTTCAAGAGACGTTTTTGTTAAATAACTTTCGGTCAATTTTATTTTAACTACACTTTGAGGTTACTTCACAAAGCGTGGTTTTGTGACGCTTTGGTTAAAGTAGAATTCACTACAATACTCAGTAAATTAGAGTTGTCGCAGTGAGGTACTCATTAAAATATTTTAACGGATACAAGAACAGACACGCTTCTACTATTATATGTATGTATCTTAAAACACTATAACAACACCAACAATAGGATAATATTTATAACTTAAAAAAATAATATAATGTTGTTAGAACAGAGGAAGCATATTTTTCATTTATTGTTAAGTGACTGTATGTAAATCGTGGAGTCGTGATGATTGGACAGATAGACAAGGCATGTTTCGCAACACAGAAAACGGTATGATAATTGTCTTCAAGCCCAGCAGTGGACGTGTGGGCGCAGCACCTGCTCGCGTGCCTTTCCCAGTAAGATCGAGAAGATAGTTCACTAGATTTAAAATTTCATAAACGTGATCTTTAAACGCACGCTCTCATGAATTTTGAGTTTAATGCTCGTAGATGGATAACGATGTTTTGGTGCGGTAATATAAATTAAGGTTAGACAAGTCAATGTACTTTTAAACGCGTGTTGTTCTACTTATTAATGTATTCTTATGTTCTGAGAATAAACGAATATGTTCGTGTTTACTCTGTTGTTATTATTGTACCAAAAACACTTAATCGTATGAAGCTATATTGAGAAGCTTAAGTTTGCAAACATCAATGATACAGTGTTGTTTATTAGTGTAATAGTATGTCTGTCGGGTTAAGATTAATCTTAATGAAGGGTTTGGTATTGGGCTAACAGATATTTCGCCACAAATCGTGCTTCGTGGCCACCAATCAATGGGGTTATTGCTTCTCCTTCATTTAGCTTTCAATACCTTCGTGTACGTATAAACTATGAAACTATTTCTTAATTACTGTTAACGATTTTAATTGTTTTACTGCAATCTCCGTGCCTACTAGCAAAGGGAAAGTTTACACTCTTCAATTGAACTAAAATTGGTATAAAATCAAATACGAGTCGGTCTCAAATATAAATCATTAAACAGGAAATGTATTTAAGCATCAATGAACAAATTAATTGATATTAATGACAAAAGAAACTTCCGCCCATTCTTTGTTTGATTAACGCTGTACCTTTGCAATTATAATTTGAGTCTACACTCGCATTCAGTATCATTATTCAGATGTCTCAACGTCTGACTTTGCCGTCGATAATCTTACTCTATATGTGCTAATTAAGGGAACATTCCCATACACAATGATCCTGGCTGTCCTCTTAGGAACATGAAAGCACAAGGGATACAAGCCTTTCTTTCCAGCTATTGACTGACTACATGTTCTAAATGTAAACTTAACTTTTCAATGTGCATTTGTTTCACCGCTTTTAGTACCATGTTACATTATTATCCCGACAATATATGGTTTATAATATTCATTGCGGTTTCGTCAAATGAAACGGATGAAATTCGCTTACAAACCGAGCATTGGTGCACATAGAATAGCTGAGTTCGTGTATTTGTGAGAAGTGGTTAGGTTAGGTAGCTTCAATGATTGCATCCCCGCGATAATCCCGATCACGGGCCTCTGACATTTCTTTTCTTTTATCGTAAGATAAAACAGTAATAAATAATGCTGGAAGCTCGCATTACGTGCATTCAGTTGTAATTTTCATTTGTATTATTCCAGTAATTATGTCTCATTGGATTTATTTATTTAGCATCGTATCGTAATGGTACACGCCTTGTTAATTACTACTAATTATTTCTACCTCTGTGATTTTTTAAATTACTTTTATTTAAGTATCAGAATTTGTTATTGATACAAAAGTTTCCAAATCTAAACAGATTTTTACAACTTATTTCTTGTCAAAGCCGGCGTATTTGTGGATTTTTTTCCGAGAAACTTATTCCCAACTCCACACACGTCCCGCGTTTCCTTCGGGATATATTACAGATAGATAGACTATAACTGTATTTACCTTCAAACTAGCGTTATTGTATTTTTATATCACATTTGTATGCGGTTTGAGTGCGAGTGGCATCTGTTTAGTTGAAAGTTTTAAACAGGGAGAGACGCTCGTTTCGGGATATTTCTTATCTTTTTGAGGCACTTCTAATGATATTTTTTATAATATAATTGCTTGAAAAAAAACTTAACTCGTAAATCGAAGAGTTGGATCTTTTTTATTGTTTAACACATAAAAAATATTTAGAATATGTATATATAAACAATTAACTTATTTCTTAACTAGCCACACCCACCCCACTACTTCGTTTGCGCGGCAAATTTTTTAAATACATTTAGCTTAAATTACTCTTTATTACATAAGCTATCCGCCAGTGAAACTTTTTTCAAAATCGGTTAAGCCATTTTAAAGATTAACCGGAACAAACGAAAAAAAAAAAAAAAATACCTCCATTTCATGTGCATTTAGTGAAAAGCTGTTAATATGGAATTACAAACAGACATTTATTTATATGTATATCTAATAATATAGCTACAAATTCGGCAATAGTAAGCCCATCATAATTGACATCCGATCACGCTGGACCGTGTATACATAACAGCCTTTTAGTTTAATCCGATCACTACAAGGTACTGTAATAAGATTGTAATTGTCAAAGAGGCCGGCTCGGATTAGACGACGACTCTCGCTTGACAACTCTAACCGACAATTCCTAATAGATATTTGTGATTAACGTTACGCTCATTTCCTTACGGATCGATTAATTCGATTTCGGAAGCATGACGGCGATTATTTATAATCTTCATGAGTTTTTTCATCAATCCAAATGACAGTTTATTTTTTTACACTATTTCCTTTTTTTCCTAAATATGTCTTTCATTACTACTATCTATGTCCACGACACGTTCGGAATCGGATTTTTTAATTAAAGTAGCCTAAGTTACTCATAACATCAGCTATCCGCCAGTGAAAGTCCTGTTAAAATCGGTTCAGTGGTTTCCGATCTTAACCGGATCAAACAGATAGACAGACAAAAATTAAAAAAATAAAAATTTCTGTATCGTATTTTTAATATGCATTAAGTGAAATGCCTTTAATTTGGAAACAAAAAGAAGCTTAAATTTTATTAATATGTACAGATAAAGTAGAAATGTTACATTTCCGAAGGAGGAATAAAGGAGTATTGTGAACGATAAAATATTATTTGCGTGTATTTTAACATTGGCCTAAGTTCAACACGTGATCGTATATTAGAGGTTACCGCAAACTATAAAACAGTTCAACCTCTGTTTATCTGTCTGTTGGTGATATCAAACACAATAAACGACCCCGGAGAGACTCCATAAATAGTAAACCGCGTTTTGTCATATATTTAGGCGGAATTACTATTTTCTCTTTGAGTTTTACTACCTTCACCAACTTGGTATAATGTATTTCAACGGATAGGGAAACATAAAAGATAAATAAAGGGAATGAAATGTGCTTAAACACATATTTGTAACTTCTGTTTTATCTCTAGACTGTTTTCCTGGGATACCATTATGAAAAGAGTTTATGAATAATACTTGAACGCAGTACATACTTTAAGTATGCAGCATAAATAATAAAGAATATTTCAAATTAATTTTATCAAAGAATCCGAAGATATATAAAATACAATATATCGAAGGTTAATTTGAAGTATTCGAGCTGAGATCGAAATATTTAAGTTTTAATTTTAAGCGGCTTTGGACATTAAAACCCATACCGTACCAGATGGAATCCAAGATGGTATCGGTATACCGGGAGCTTAGTTTTATGTGAGTTATGGCGCAATAAATAAATGTACAGTTGAGTTGTGACACCTACGTATCACCATGGTAACTTGTTTTTGCTAAACCGTTTATGATGTGGTTTATACGTAACATATTTATATCAATTTCATTTGAATATTTATTGAATAAACTTAATTCAATTCAATTTGTGTAAAGTTATTTATTGATATATTAATTTCTTTAGTTATGAGAATAACCGTGAAAGTTTATTCGTTCTAAGTTTTAAAGTCGACAGATGATATGTCAGCAGAAAATTGGATTTTGTAAAATAAATTTGTCGCATACACATTGTGAGTACAAAAATGAACTATAAACACTCATACCATAAGATTTCTTACTTCTTACATAATTTTTGTCCACTATAAATATAATAATTACTTTTTTCATAAACTTGTTTATTCCTGTCGTCACTCGTATGGGATTACCGTGAGGCAGGTAGGTCCTGTTTCATCCCTGACATTCGCAATTCAATTCTTACCCTTATTATAGTGACTTTTGCAATTTGTTATGAGAATGTTTATCTAAAATATTAATCTTATAATCCTATATTTGATGTCATTCTTATATTTTTTTTTGTGTCGTTTTCTTTTAATTATCTTTTCAACTTCTCTTGCTGAATACGAAGAATCAATTCATTTGCAAAATAGAGAACTAAAATAATAATAAATTTCATATATATATATATATACTTATTACTTTTTAAATAAAATTAAGATTTAGTATATTTCTAAGATGGATATTGCATTAACTAGTCTATACATATAAGTAGAATTGAAGTGTATGTTTGTAATTCCAAAATAACAGCATTTCACTAAAAGCATATGAAAGGACACACGGTACTCACATAAAAAAAAACAATTTGTTAAAACTTTTGTCTGTCTGTCTATCTGCTTATTCAGGCTAAAATTTGAAAAGCTCGGACAGATTTTTAAAGGACTTTCACTGAAGTAGTAACTGATTTTAAAAGGAGTATGGAGGAGTTTACGCCTAAGGGCTTTCATCTAAAAACATATTCCGATCGAAGTCGCGCGCACAGCTAGTTAATAAACAAAATAATTCACGAAGATGTGTTAATTCGATTTTTATAACTTTACTTATATCACACCTTATGACAAAATTATGCTTATATAATATAATGATATTCGCTAAATGAGACATTATACAACCAATGGTTTTATAGCTCTTCAATATTCCTGCTCATTTTTATTGTAAGGGTCCAAATCAAGCTTAATAATGAAATTCCTTCAAGCAGTTTGACGTCATAATGACATAAAAGTGATTTTGGGATACATTCTTTGTCAATTTTTGTTTGGATAACATTCTCATTCATACAGGGAGAAGTGAAGGGTTGCGGCCGTAATAGATTTTGAGGCATTGTTAGGAAGGAGGGATAGCCAGAAATACTTTTTCCTCAAACATAGTCCAATATAACAATGTGTAACTGAATAAATATCAAGAAATGTCTTTCATCAAATACGAATAAGACTATTTCTATTACAAATAAATATATATATATATTATCATAATTATTTATTTACAAATATAAAAGGTTGCAAAGTTACCAAAAAGACAACAAATATTTCGTGTAAGGCAATCGTTTCAAAATTTACAATCGGAATTAAAAAATCAGGGTTATTAAGGTTGTGATTTATTTGACAACACCAAGATGTCGGACGGCCAAATGCGTAGATTTCTTTTTGACCCTTGTTTTAAAAGGCATAAAATAAACATCAACTCTCATATACAGGGACCGACATCTTAAAAAAGCCACATTCTTTTTTAAAATTTCAATTTACAACAATATTCATCTCGTGTAAGTTTTTATTGATCATAAAGTACGAGGATGAGCGGCGCGTATTAATTGTTTTGGGCGCTCTGGAGTCTTGCACTGCTCGGAGCTATCAAGCAAATAACAGTCAACATGTTTATGAGAATATTTTGGAAATTATTATTGATTTTTCCTAATCGCCATTAAAATTTTAATATTGATTATAGTATATAAATTTAGCTATACATTAAAATCGGTTAAGAATTTATTTAAGACTACTTGAGCTCATAATTTCGTTCGCGTTGAATATGTTTTCTTAAAAAAAAGTAGCTTCTTTACTTCTTCTAACATTACCTCACCGCACGTGAAACTTCTGTTACTACTACTACTACGTGAACTACTTACGTGAAAGTTCTGTTAAAATCGGTCCAGTCGTTCCAGATATTAGCCGGACCAATCAGACAGACAGAGAGAGATAGAATTTTTTTTTAATATTTTTTTTTTTTAATAACTTTTATACTTTTTACGTAATTGAAAGGCTGTTAATTTGGAATAACACATTTTCAATTTATATAATTTATATGTGTGAATAAGCATTGCTTAACATTACAAGTTTTGTTAAAATATATCATAGAAATATTTGATTATTTAATATTATCAGTGTTATAACAATATTCTATTAAAGTACTATTTCGAGCTAGGTTAATATTGGATACAATCGTCACGTGCTGAACGGATCTCTGCGGTAACCGGCGGGAAGGGAAACGGATATACAGAACCACATTGTGACCGCTGTCTGTACGTGTTCACATGTTACACAGCTTTTGACTATATATAGCATTTTATATCTTATAACACAACTAACTATACTAATAAAAATGTATTAGAGCACATTTTATATTAGTCACAATTCTAATTCATTCTATCTCATTGGAATATCTTGTTTATTAAAAAAATAATAACAATAACGGCTAACAACAATGACATTAACAATTAAACTACGAATTAAGTAGTAATAATCTTGATACTTATTCATAGCAATGCTTATGTAACTCTTGAAACCAATACAATATTATTGATTATAATTCTATGAACACAAGTATCAAATCGGATTAGAGCATTGAAATCGAAATCCACTTGCTTTCACCGACCTTGGAGATGTAATGCGCATTGTGTACAGACACACACACATAGACAGACACACCGACATGGAGCAATCATACTACACTGCACAATTTATTAGACATGCCTCTAATCTGTGGTCAATCAGTATGTACCTATCGTAATTTTATCTTTAAGTTTGAGTTGTGTTTTGTTTAGTGGTAACATATTAAATTGGACGATGAAAGGTTAATGCCACTATGTACAAATTTATGGATAACTAAAAATAAATTATATTTTTTATAGAAAGGTAAAAAGATCTGGTAACCAACCTGAATCCAATAGGTGCAATTGGATGGTTGTAGTCCTGAAGCAACATTTATTTTTATTAAACACTTTGTTATCTTTTAATATGTTTTAATTCTTTAATTCGAATACTTACAAATATCTATAGCTTAAGTTGCTTATTATTTATTAGTAAATACTAGTTTTAGGTTATTTCGCTCCACCATCTATCTTGTCTAAATTGTGGCGATATATCCCTGGAATATCATATTTTATCTTGACTTTGTTTTTCTATTTTCTCACTTGATGTATATGACGAATTTCCGCACATCCGAATAACACTCTCGCATTCCCTTTCATGTATCCATTGCTTTAAAAATGTATTCACAGAGGGCGGATACAGACTACGTGACATGGGGGAATTCTGATTTAGGAAAATTTCAGGTAACATTATCAACTATAACTTTATTCTATTTAGAATGTTTGTTATTGTAAAAAAAAAACAGCTAAACAATGAAAAGGTTTGTATTATATATAAAGTAGTATTTCAATGGCTGGTGATACCGATCGGGCATTTCATCAAGGCGACGGGGCGGCCACGATTATCAGGAACAAGGAAGAGATCGCGTTTCTAGATCTATCTCTCGTATGCCAATTAGCCAATTAGAGAGAGCAAACAACGCAAGCCAGTTCAGATAATACCATGTTTTTGTGAGACATTTCCTTTATCCCATTCATCGTAGCCACGAAACGACACAAGGTCGTGATTCATTATTTTGGACAGCTTAAAAGCCTCATCAAACATGGTTTTCATTCATCCAAGCTCTAAAATTATGTGTGTATCTGACAAAATATATTTGAAATTGAAACAAATATAAATTTAAAATCTCTATTTACGTTGTTCATTTAGTGAAGAACAGAGTACAAAGTTAACAAAGGGTTAAATCCCGTGTTAACGAAGGTCGGTATAGTAATCCCTGTTCGCTCCGGGATTTACTAGGACACAAATTAACAGCCTCTGCTTAGCCACGTACGATAATTAGTAGGACATTTTGTAGGACTTAATTATACTTTATTACTGGTTTTGGCTTATTATTATACACATTATAACTTACAGAACCGAGTAGATTATTATATCGACAATTCTAACAAGATTATAGTCATATCTTATAAGGAATAAAGTATTATAATGATTGGAAGTACCTTTATGTATAGAACAAATGATTTTGAATCCGATGATAATTTTGTACAAACATCTGCACCTCTGTCCGGTCTGTTCATTCAGTACTTGCACCTGTAGTATGTCTTCTTTATACCACCATTAAACGTTATTGGTTTTATATTTGTAAGAGAATCTCATACAATTTTACTATCGGAATAAAGTAAGCGAAGACACATAAAAGTTACGAGTATTGTGAAACATTTTAAACGCGACTTAGATATTTTGGTTATCATTTATTTTGGGATATAAAAATAATGTAGCCATAAAATACTTTCTATAGATACATGTACATGTACATGTAGGCTACGTAACGGTTTCGTAGATCTATAAAATATAAACTCATTAACAGAGAAAAAAAGGTTGTTGAATGGATGCAGAAGTTGAATCATCCCTATTAACTAACTAAAGAAGAAAACTTTATTGTTAATAAAGTTTTCTTTCCTCATCGCTAATAGACTTATCCTTAGGGATAATAGTTTTATTGGAAATTTTAAAATGTAATACACACTAAATATAAACATATATGACTTTAATATTAGTTACTAGATATTTCTTTAGTTGTAGTGTCAATTTTAACTTAGGATTGGTAAACTAACATTCAAACACAAAACACAATTATTACTCAAATTATTTTTATACAAAACCTTCATTCTACCGCCCACTAACCTTTACTATTGTAAAAACAAATAGTAGAAAGTTAATGAGATGCATATTAAATATCTCCTCACATTTTAAAACCGTAAATTGATAACTCTAATAGTAGGTTTTATTGTTTATAAATTATGGTCGGAATAAACAGGTAATTTGTTTAAACCTGGCGTGGCTTGAATGGAAGGTAGAGTAGGGGAGCCCGGGGATGGTTGACCAATTTTCAGTTTAAAAGTTAATATTTTTGTTGCTTTCATGATTATTTTTGTGAAAAGCAATTCCATTGATAGTGACACTATTCAGCTCTAGAAAGAAATTACAATAAGCTCGATACCTACTAAAACATAGTATATAGGCTCGATTTTATAGAACGGGAAAAACGAGTCAACCTACCCCGTGCCTGGGGCAGGTTGACTTGTCACTAGGGGTAAGTTGACCTAAGAAGTAATGAGTACCAAGACTACGAAGGAACAAGATTTAAATACTAAAGTAAATGCAATCATCATTTTTAAGAACATCTTCAACAACAGTAAACACCGTTAAGAACCTATCGGTCCACCTCCAGTCTAAAATAGTCTTTGATAGTCCTTTAGTCTAAAATAGTCAAAATAGTATTTATAGTGAACACGTGGGAAAACGAAGAACGGAAGGACCATATTGCCGAGGCCAAGATAGCAACTGCGACTCTCACCAGCGAGATCTCGGTCAGTAGACGTCTTTTTCCCAATTTTTTGGTGCCAAGATGAGCTATTACTCTATCAGGAATGTGAACTGTTGTCAGTCCTGTTTCATCTACATTCTAAATATACCCAGGGCTTACATTTAAACATAGGTAAACGGTTCTTAGGTAATCAAAGAACAACTGCACGATGTTTTTGTTGAAAGAAGTGGTTCGAAATAGTAGCTTGAGGAGATCGAATAGAGAGAATAGGATGACGTTTAAGCAAACTCCCTACCCAATCTTCATCAGCAATCTGTTTTTTATCCCATGATTCAGGAATAGATTTATTTATTTTTTTTGCAAATTTATATGCTAATTTTCGGGACTCGTAAGGCGTTAATCCATAATAAACATCATCAGCTCCCTTATGGGCAATTTTCTGATGCATGCTCTTCCTCGTCACTGAATATTTGTCGGTTTTTTATGTAGCCAACGCTTTCCAAGGTCAATTGAGATCTAGACAGTCCGGGATTGCATTCTTTTTTTTTCATATTTACTACATGGCGATATTTTATATGGTATAGCAAATTCTTTGAATTGATACTTTTTTCGGCGAAAATAACTTGTCGACATACTCTCTCCAGTATGTCTTTACGTCGATTTAACTTTCGTTTATAGATTTGCATCGTTCTAAACTGGAAATGTTAGGTTAAGAACAATAATTTTTATACCAATTTATATTTAGTATATCCAAAATTGTATGGGGCAGGTTGACTAGTTAGTCAACCAACCCCTTTATAAATTAGTCAACCAGCCCCAAACGATCTAGTAATTTTTAACTACGTGCCAAAACCTTAAAATGGTGTCGTAATTAAAAATAATAAGGAAGCATACAAAGTTCGGAAATCAAACATTCGTATTAAACAGTTTGACAAGCAATCAAAACAAAATGAAAAGTGTTATAACAAATAGAATTACGGCAAAAATAGTTACTTAAGTGTCTTGTTTTTGAACAATAGGCTCTAGCTGACAAACGGTTTGGGTCTGCTCCGCGGTTTTTCTGATGATTGTGCGCGGGGGAATAATGGATACGCTCACCTAGTCGATTTTTGCAAAAAGTTTGCCTAACTCGCGTTTTTGACAATTAGTCTACCTGCCCCTATAGTCAACCAGCCCCGGTCTCCCCTATCCGTTCTGTATAGAAGCATACCGAATGCGTACGTGATGAGACTCGATTAATAGATTTTTGTCTTTTATTTTTGCTTGATTTTTTGTTTAGAGCATAAAATTTTTAGAAATATTGATTAAATTTTAAGGTACTTATAGATTTCGAAAACTAAAAAAATTGTATAGTTATTTACATTTTTTTTTATTGATATTTTCTTATTAGTGATAAATTTGGCGCTTAAGAATGCGTAGGTTAACTTACATATTATACAAAAAATTATTGAGAAAAATATATCCTTAATAACGCAAACATTGTTTAAAATTCCCAGATTATACAGAAATGATTACAAGGCTGGTTGTATGAAACGAATGTAATGGTATGAAGTCGGAACGATTATTTTGTTTATGGAGAGATTTCGGAAGTTTATGATGCATTGTTTTTGGCAAGTTACTTATAAAGTTAAATTTAATTCTATTGTTTCATATTTAAAACATTTTTATGAAATATTCATTTCCATTTAAAATATTTCATACATATATGTATGTATGTAGGTTATGTATAAACAATTTTCTAGTAAATAGTTTATGGTTTTCTGCAGCCACGGCACGTGTCCATAAATCTTTTACGTGTTCATAAATCTGTTTAACTCAGCCTTTAAACAAGCATCAACAAAGCACAGCTATGAAAACGTGAAAGGAAGTACCTAAAGTAACAAGTGGTTTTGACATTTCACCACTATTTAAAATACAAAGAGACTAAGCAAAAACAAAATTAGTATTAATATATTCTGAACACGGTGACAGAGATGTACTTAAAATATAGTTTTGAGACTAATAGAAATGTACTTACTCCAGCTGACCAGACCAGAATGCAGTCCTAGGGCCTCACTTGGAACATCACACTGAATATGGGCCATTGTATAAAAATCGGCTCAATATTTTCTGAGTTCATAGCATTCAAACACTGTTGCAGGACATAACACAGATAGAAGAATATTTATATATATTATTATCATTCCTTTTGTAATAACGAAACCTATATTATCGTGTTTATTAAAAAAAAGTTTAACTTATTATAATTAAATAACAATATTTTACTTCAAAGATATAAACCATTAAACGTTTCAGATATGTATCGTGAGTTATTACGATTGGAAGTTACAACTATGTAATATAATTAAACAAAAATAAATAAAACATCCCAAGCACGACGAGCGAAATCTTAATGCAGTCAATAATTAATGTAAACAAAGTAAAAAGTATGTGTGTCCATAAATTAAACGAGGCGGAAAGGGTCCGACGCATATCGGGAGACCTTTTAAGAAACCTGTACACACAAATGCCATTCCCTCGGCCATAGTTAAAATGCCCAAAGAATAGCTATTCATTAGCGGGTGTAAGAATAAGAATTCTTCAAGCACTCTAAATATTCCATCGGAGCCTGTATTGTCTTTAGAAAAATGCCAGCTTCGGCTTTGGTGCTAAATTATGTAGCGGCAGTGTTCCCAACACTACCTTGACAAAGACAGGAGCTCCGTCGCGAAGGCTCGTATATCCTCGTTCATTATCTAGTGATACTATAGATTTTATTGGCCATCTACCAACACAATGAATGGCTTACTGCATCGAATTTAAATTGTTTAATCTTTAATATAACAGTCAGTTTACTGTTTTATGTTCTTAGGTGTTATTTATAGGTTTGAGATAAGAGTGTTTTATGTCGATGTTAAAGAATAGTGCAATGAAATTTAATTCCGAACACTTATGTAAATAATGTTTTGACGATTTATTATTTTGTTATATAATTAATCAGTTACATTTCGATCGAATTACACCTTTAAAATTTTAATTTATAAGGTTTGTTACCATTGCGTGTGTTCAAATAAATGTTCATTTGCGAGATTTATCTTCTTAACCTTCCGGCGCATCGATAAGAGTAATTTCCATTCTTTCAATAATTAAAAGCTTTTAAACGTTGTCAATGTAAGGTCTTAAATTAACAGGACACGCGATCCTTAAGAGCGTGTAAAATTATTCAGCATCCTGTCGGAAAAGGTACCACAAAGTTTGCGCTTTGCATATTTAAAGAATACTTTATCTCGCTCATCGAGGATTCGGATGTTCCCGAGAAAAACAGAGCAGGAATCGGCCTCATACTTCGGAACGGATTAGAACGAAATTAAGTGCTATTATATGTTCACTATTGCATTAAAATTCCATTGGTTCCTTCGCATTTAGTTAAGAATAAGGTGCCCTAAGCTATTGGGTAATACAATTATTCAGTGAATTCGTCTCGCCGTACTTCGTACACCGAGTTACGGCCTTGTTGCAAATTTATCGGAGACTCGCCCAATAAAGCGTTGTCGCACGCACCTCGATTATCGAAAATTTCTCGTACTATTTTCAGTCAAATTTCTTAGTAATAGGATCCAATTTACATCACACATAAAATTTATTAAGGAGATAAATGTTTTCGATATTTATATTTTTATTGTTATTGAATTGATCTTAAAAATATATAATTTGTTTCACTCGCTGCTCTGAATAAAACCTTACATAAATTACAAAGATATTCAGTCTATTATACATAATTTGAATATGAACAATTGAAAATGTTTTTATTGTGATAATAATTAAACATTATTGTTCAAAAATAAGGTAAAACCATATAATGTATTGATAATTGAATATTATAAATGTACATAAATCATTAGGTTAATTTGTAATCAAATCGCTAACACGGGAACTGAAAAGCATTACCATGTCATGACGATGACTCAACGGTGACTCCACGGTGACTCCACGGTCATTTCCGTGTCGAGTCAATTCGTCGCAAGCATAGAGATCAATTAGGTGTGAGCGATCGAGCGAGTAGGACGAGAAGGAATCTCGCGGGAAGCTGTACAAAAACAATGATCAATGGAGCATTCAGTCCTAATATACCATATAGTCTGAGACTGCCTGTCATAAATTATTGGTTGTAGTTGTAAATCTAATCGGTATCGATAAAACGAGTTTATATTATACTGACTGATTATGATATATTATCTTATTGTCTTTATTTGGGCTACTTTTCTTAACAAGGATTTTGCTTCAAAAAGACATTTTTTTCAAACACACGCTCAACGAAACAGATGTTGAAAATTTTCACCATTATCTCTAAAATAACATTCAGTATTGATTAATATTTAGACGCTGTTTTCTTTAATAATTCAAAACATAAAGAATTCTTTGAAATACCTAAAAAATGTCATCTAGAGAATTACTTACTATTAAATATAGAGCAATGTACGTGATAAAGGACATGTATTCTATAAAGGATAGCAAAGCAGTCGTATCCAAGGGTTATCAGTCAGAAACAATCAGTGCCTTGATGCAATCTACTGAAAGTAATACACGTGTAATGTTAGACGAAGTTCAAACAACCTGGAAAGAACCTCCGCGCTGACAGCTACCGTTTGAGAGGAAACTGCTCCAACCTTAAATAGAATTAACTTAAAAGGACAATATTTTGATTTAAAAATATATTTGAGATAGTTTATTTTTTTAATTATCAAAAACAGCAGAATAATATAAATATTCAGAAACATGAAATGTTAAAATGAAAATAACGTTGTCAATAAAAAACTTTTTTTTTATAATAAAAAGTATGAAGAATCTATTTACAATAACCGTAAAAAGTAATAATATAAATATTGATTTAAAGTTCATTTCTTATTGAATACTTTTTACTCGTTTGTTCAATTTTTTGTTGAACGTATTTCCTGGACTCGGAGGCACTGATGAATATTATTTTACCAACATAATTTATAGTTTTTATAGATCTGCAATTTGTAATGCTTGGCGATAACAATACTATGAATAAATGTAGAAGTAGAAGTCATTTAAATATTTGCTGTTATATTTTTATACAATCTTTAAACGTGATAAAATATATGACGATAAATAATCTTAAATTATACTTCAATAAAATATTGTGGGTAATATAAAAGTTGTATTGTACTGAAGGCAATTTGCGAAAAAAAGATATGATGATAAAAAAAATTTTAAAATGCATTCAGAGACGAGAGTGCAATTAATTCTGGAACCCCCTACCACGTTACACGTACCCTCCAACTAAGAGATTGTTTCGGTATAATTTAATGACGTTTCTTAACATTTACAACCAATAATGGGTTATAAAAGGTTCTTCGAAACTCAATAAATGTATTTTATATACACGTTGTATGTTTATCGCAATCAACTATCTGTTAATTATATTCGCTTTGTAAACATAATATCATTTTAGATTATATATTATTTTTTTATTTGGATACTCTTTACTTCTTGCTGAGTAACTTAAATTATTTGTATTTTTGTGTCTTGTATTGAAACCAAAAATTCATCATCTATTTATTCGTTAAAAAGTATTTTATGTATAATCTTTAAAATAACACATTAAATATCAAGAGCCATCAAATATCTCAACCTTTTGTACGTTTATCTATATATATATATATAAATAAAACTGAAGTGTCTGTTTGTAATTTCAAATTCAGCTTTTCACCAAATGCATATGAAAGTATAGACGGTACATACATAATAAAAATTCTACGTCAGTATTTCTATCTGTTTGGTCCAGCTAACCTCTGAAAGGGTTGGACCGATTTTACAAGGACTTTAACTGGCAGATAGCCGATGTTATAAGGAGTAACTTAAGCTAATTAAAAAAACACAGTGGGCACAGCTAGTGTTATAATTAAATATTCATTATATTTTATGAAATATTTGAGAGCTCAAATTATCCCGTCGTTTGAAATGACGTTATCAGGACATCAGTAGCGATGGATAGTGTTCCGTTTATGTTCGATGCTCGTGACACGTGTCTCTAGCTGTCAACGGAATATTGGTTTATAATGAATTGTACTTATAATTAGAATACTTTTTAAAGAACATGGCTCTCTGGTGTATGTTCAAAATAATAGGACAAAAAATAATTTAATGTTTTCTTTGTGTACACCGATGACGGACCAATAAATACGTGTTTAGTGTTGCATGTTTTAAATACTCCCTAAATAAGTGCTAATTACAGATAAGTGTTTATGTCAATTAATAGTAACATTATTTAGGGAAATTGTGTGCCATTATATTAGCAACATAATGAAAATAGTGCTGCATTATCATTATTTTAAAATGATATAGAAATATGACCCAACGAGTATACGAATTACAAATTTATGTTAATATGTCGTTTCTTAAATTAATAAATATTATATGGCGAGCATGTTCCGGTTATGACATTTCTGTATATTAACAGACAGATATTAAGACAATAGAAAAGCAGAATTGCTTGTTTCATATTTCCAGTTTCTCGCGGTTTAGTTTAATAATGTTGATAACATTATATGCGTATCTATTATACGTGTCACTGTTTACATTAATAATATAAAAACAGTAGAAACAATAATCAAATTACCTACACGTTTCTATAAACTATGCTCCATTATAACGTAAAATGATTCCTTGTATAATAGCTCGCGCCATGCCAAAACATTCTGTGGGTGGCGCGTAACGGACATTAAAATTAAAATATTTGTCCGGCCTCGGGCACCAGCGCTATCTAATTAAGAGCGATCGACACTGAAAATCCCATTAAGTTGTCAAACAGCGAATAAACTTCGGCAATATAGTAAATTGATCGGATCTTTAGTAATTCGTGCTATCGTTTTTTTTGATAAAATATTACCTGATTGTAGGTAATCTGTAATAGAGTTGTTATAAGTTATGTAGGTATAGACAAATGGTTAATAGTTAATTTATTGATTTGTTACGATTAATGGAATATTTAAATACAATTTAATATTAGGTTCTGGCAAATATTTATTTGGATGTCAGTTTAATAAATTAACTGTATAATATATATTTACATAAAATAAATCTAAAAAGCTTGTCTTTATATATATACAATAACAGCTAAATCGCAGTTAAAGATGTGATATTAAAAATGTATAAATATTACTAATAAAAAATAATATAAAATGATAAATAAATATATATAATAACAAAGAACACATTTATGTGTATAAAGTATAAACAAACTGTGGAGTGGTATGTTCATACACGATAAAGTTAATGATTCACCAAATGTAGAGATGTTCAGGTTTTATTGTTCGATTCCTTTTGATCGAAGGATACAAGCGTCTGCTGTCCGTTTTGTGAGCATGCTCGCATTTTACGACCTATAAATATTGGTATGTCGCGGTCTCGACGGCGGAATACACGACACTGGAAACCGAGCGGTTGTTTTTACTACAGACATATTCATTAATTTATTAATTTTTTTTTATTAATTGTTGTTTCATTTTTTAATATATTTTTTTTATTAAATATTTTTTGGATATATCTTTAAATTTATTAATGTATGTTTTCAAAATTGGATGTCTGTAATTGCAATTTAATATTTTAGATGGTATATTACGTACATATAATAAAGAAACATATAGAAGAAATGTTTTTAAAAAGGTTAAAAGCACAATTATGTCCCGTGTGTTTTGGTGTATGATCGAACTTGGAGCGAGTCGCGGGCGCACATCGGTCGTAATTTCGCTCATGGCCCAGTCAATAATTTCGGTAAATTTGTTTGCTCTCGCAGGTTTTGTTGAATATTAGCGTCGGTATTATGAATGTTATATTAAATAATCCTCTTCGTATGATCTCGCTGCATGTTGGAAATTTTCTCGACCATTCGAATGGTTATTTTTTTAAAAACAACTGACATTTTCGACTCGATTAAAGTGTTATTATTTACAGTAAACACATCCCATTAGTATATTTCCAAAAACGGTATATTCTTATCGTTTACCTGAACATTAATTTATTTTTAATCGTTGAAGTAAAGAGCAAGTTTTAATATAGGCTACAGCCCACACAGATTGTTAAGTAGGAATGTTAATGATATAAAAAATACTTTTGGACTCCGAATTTAGCACGGTCGAGATTGTTAAGAGATACAATTTAAAAACAATTCAATGCATTTAAATCTCGAGGGTACAGTTATAACCTAACTTAATGACCCCGTGACCTTTGTTAAAAGCATTCGGAATCGAAGGATTTTGATTCACTTCTGATACAGCTACTTGGTTTTAAATGATGCATTGTATGTTGTGTCCCACGCAACCTCGTACGGGTTTTCTATCAGATACAGTAAAAGAATTATCCATCCATCATTTAATGATAATGATATTTGATAGGCTTTTATGATCATGTCTGCGATACGAACGGTCTGTTTCTGCATATATTTGCATAACGTTCCATTGTTATTTTTAAATATTATTAACTTTATCACCTGACAGCATGTAAACATTTAGTTAATATTACAAATACCTCACTTTACTTTAACAGTATCTTAAATGAGGACCACAATATTTATTTGACAATAAAAAAAATATCAATATATAATCACGGTAATATTAATCGAATATTATCAATTATAATAAAAATATTTCTCCCTATATGAATCTAGTCGTAATATAGTAATATTAAATATAGTTCATATTCATCGATAGTTAGAGATTAAATTAAAATAGAATGCGATGCACCGACTTTGTTACACCGAAACAAATTACATTTCTACGGTACATATTTCATAAGGCATTTGTCAAAACCGTTGGTTGTAATTACTCACGGTGTCCGGCAAATTGATATTATAACTCGAATATTAGAAAGTAGAATAGATTTTAATATAACATGACCCACTTGGGCTATTGAAACGTTGGTTCATTCATTTCGATCTGATACGTATTTATTACAAATACGTTATGACAAACGCATTTACAATGAAGTGGATATTACCGAGGTGATGACAGATGTTAGTTCTTCATTCAACATACGGTAGGTTATATATCTATACATATAAAAAATTGAAGCGTCTGTTTGTAATTTCAAAATAACAGTTTATGACGTATATAAGGTACTTACATAAAAATCGATGTTTAAAATGTTTATCTGTCTGCTTGTTCCGGGTAATCTCGGAAACAGCTGGACCGATTTTAGTAGGACTTTTGTTAGGAGTACGAATGTAGTCGCGGACACAGCAAATTTCTATATAAAATATTTTAGGAATTTTACGATATACATGATTGTTAACATGTAATAAAAAATCAAGGTAATAATTCTGTCACCCAATAACAATATTGTTTAATAAAAGTAAAATATAATATAGTTTTATTGATCATTGAATATTATAATTTATTTAAAAGTTATATCTAAAGTGCCTTTAAATAATTTGTAACAAAACACATTCCGATAACAATATAATCATATTCCGGTGTTATCTTAATATATTCAGCGATCTTAAATGTATGGTTTCTTTTACATCATTTACATTTTAATTCACGATACGAAAAAAACAAATCTTTACGAGATATATAAAATTTATTTCAAACACATTTTAATCCTTCATTCCTCAATTTCCGCTTTTAACTTGTTGTTAAAAAACCATGAACCCACCCATTGTGTAACTCTATCCTTAGATTATAAAGACACCCTTATACAATTTATTAGGGGTGGTTTGATTGATGTTCTGGTTTAGAACCTTAAGTGGGTTTTACACTATTTCATTTATACTAGCTGTGCCCACGACTTCGTTTACACTGAATATAGTTTTTAAAATAAAAGCAGGTCAAGATACTCCTTATAACATCAGTTATCCGCACGTGAGTCTTGTTAAAATCAGTCCAGCCGTTTTAGAGATTTATAAACGTATTTTTTAAATTCCCATATATACATACACATATTACATGTATATAGTGAAAAGCTGTTGATTTGGAATTACAAACACACTTCAATTTTATTTATATGTATAGATTTTCATACAAATCTTAGATTCATTCTAGTTTTGAAATTTATTTTTTGATCAAGTTCATTTTAGGGTTATAACATTAATAAAAAATCTACTTCTCTTAAGCTTCACTGTTGCTTGTCTTTATGTTACTAACATCTTATATTTTACTTATGTTATAAATTACGTTATGATATTTAATTTCTATCAAGTGTGTAAGGTATCTTATAAAGTCATCACAGTAAAGATAAAGATACATACATGTCGATGTCAATAATTAGTCTAATAGGGCGTTGACGAAAAACAAAACCACGAATAAGATTTATGCAGGTGTCAACCACCTGTTCTGTAATTAATGATTAAAAGTGATTAAATTAATTTAATCAGATATTTATATTTAATGAATATAGAATTCTTTCTATTTTATGTCCGTTTTATTATTTTTTATATTTTTTATTTCGGTTAGTTTATTTGATGACATTGTTTTCGGAGATATAAAATATAACTTGTTTAATTCACATTAAAATAATTTAACACATTAATTATTCATGAATAAATAGATATTTCTGTTAAGCATATTATTTTCATATATTAGTTTTATATAATTATTTATTGACTGAGCTGAACTAAACACTTTACTGAAGAAAGTTATGAGTTGTTCTGTCCCTATAACAAAGCAAGCAAGCAAACAAGATTTTTTGTATTAGATCATTATAAAGGAAATAAATTTGTATACATTAAATAATATATTTAAAATCTTCATAAATCATTATTTAAGTATAGATTATAAAAATATAGTTAATAGCATTAAAGTATTATTAATTAACTGTATTAATTGAATAATATATCTAAAATTTTATAATATATATGTTATATGCTCTCATAATGAGATGTGGACATAAAATTAATGGTGTAAAAAATCAATTAGACCTCTATTCACAAAAGTTCTTGACCTCTGATTTGAGAGTTCATATATTATTTAATCAATAATAATTTTATTACACAAAATGACTAATGTTCTCTCTTCATTAAAATTTGCATTTCAAAATTATAATTAATTAACTCTGTAATTTATTTCTCTTCAATCTATACCGTGGTGTATACTCGTAGAGGATAAGAGACGAATATTATTGAAGAGAAACAAAACAGAAATAATAAATCTTAAATCATATAACAATAATGTTTGCTTTATATATTGCAATATATATAACGAAAATCTTGAAGTAAAATAAAATTTATAGTGTAATAAGTTTCAAGTTATTTTAATATATTTATTCATGTCATAAATCATAACGATTTTGCAGAAATGTAAAATATTTAAAAGAGGAGGAGAGTTAAGTTTAAGTGTTCAAGATTTAAGGAAACTACTTTATATAGTCATAAATTAAGAATATACTGACTATAAAATATACTTATATTTAACAAAATGTGAGGAAAAAAACTAATATTTACCTAAATACAATGTGAAGTCAAAATGAAACGAATTACATAAGTACGAACTAAACTTATACTAAAGGCAGATATTTAAACGGTAAAGTATTTTTGTTTATTCAGTAACTGAACTGCACTTTATTCAGTAAGTGAAGTGAAGTCAAAGAATTATTAGTCGTCACGTCTGCGGACACCCTTAGATAGGTTTGAGTGGTTCAGTGCGCGGGGCAATGTCACCATAAACCATTATTGTAACATAACACAGGGCAATATGATTGAATTTTATGCTTTCAGTGAATATTCTTGCTCTACTTTATGACGGATATTTATGGCACATCAAAATGTAGGCTTAAGATTGCCTCTAAATAGTTTTGCCTAATGTTGATTACGTATGAATTCGCTTACATTAAGGATAGAGGTCCAAAATGAATATACCAAAACCAGACATGTAATATGTAGCGTATCGGTTTATATGGGCACTTTCTAGGAATTGCAGCTTCGCAAACATTATATGACCACATTGACTTTTACTATCGACTTTTCACCAATAAAAACAGCACTATAAACCGGAACCTTCGTATAAACCACCGCTCCGTCCGCATCATGATACTTTAATATGCATAGAATCCAGTTTATTTGAGGTTAACTCTGAAAATCGTTGTGAAGAGTTGTAACAGACGTACATTCCGTTGTATTGACACTTTAGTGGGCACTTGGTTACGTTTTTCCGTATTTCGAGCGTATGAATAATAAATACAGTTAGGTGAGGGCACTCGGCACGATTTATGAAGGGTGGCTAGGGTTTTAATCTTACGAAACGACCATAACAAGATGTATGGGAAAATTACGACCTCCGTTAATATTGAATATTTTAATGTTAACTTGAATTTTAAGTGAGTTCCACAAATATATTATGACCTAGCTGTGCTTAGGACTTCGTTTGTGCGGAATACGATTTTAGAAATAACAGTAGCCTAAGTTACTCCTTATAATATTATCTATCCGTCAGTACAAGTCCTGTTAAAATCGGTCCAACAGTTTCAGAGCTTATCCGGAATAAAAAAATGGACAGAGATAGAAAAAATTTAAAATTATATTTTTATGTAAGTATAGTGTTTACTTCCACATTAAGTGAAAATTATATATTAAATATATTATATTATATTTGAAGGGATTTTAATTGCCAAAATTAAACAAGCTAACAATGTAAATTTGTACTATTTTGGTTATTTTTTGCAACATTTATACATATAATGAAAAAATAATAGTATTCTATAACCTGTAACTAGAAAAAAAGCAATGCTTTTTATCAGATACTAACAAATAAGTAAATTCATAATGACTTTTGTAAAAAAGACATTTAATATGTAAATATATAAAATATTTAAATTTTCCAAAGCTTTTCAACATACTCTAAAATAAAGAGTAAAAGAACCGGTATAGTTGGTAAAAGGTTTGCCGGAGCTCTTGATAGACAAACTCACACGTACTACACGTACGTGATAAGTATTAACTGGCTTCATTAGCTTTTTTAGTCCAATTCTCTGGACCCGGGATGCAAGAAAAAACATATATTTCTTTCCACTCTATCACGAAAAATATATATTATGTTATAAAAAATTGGGTATAAAAGATCCATTCGAATGAAAATAATTTCAATGATTTTTATAGAGCATATAGGTAATATAAAAACGAGTTACCGCATCCAAAATTATTGTTTCTTAAATCCCTGCCATCATGACACGGTGAAGCTGTGTCGTGGTCTTAATTAGCATTGAACTGAGCTCATGGAGATGCTTTGTTCTGTTGCAAATTTAAATATTCGCTTCATTTTGTATTGTACATTTGGATACCTCATTTTTTGTTGAGCTAAATGTTTAAGACCTTCAATTTGTTTAATAATTTTTACATGCATTTGTGTGATATTATTTTATAATGTAAATTGTGATGGAGATTATATTTATTACTGTGATATAAAAACGTAAATCCAATCATAAAATATATTAACATCGTGATCTCAGCAAATACCTACAAATAGTTAATCGATCATGAGTTATCCAAATATTATACTTGTGTAAATACTAATAAAAGAACATTATAATTCTGATAGCATCTCGTTCTCAATATTTGGGATCCAATGTCCACCGACGCATGCCCACGCGCAGGTCACGCCCCTCGGTGATCATACATTGTTCATAGCAACGCTATCTTGATCATCGATGGGTTCAAGAATGCTTATAGATCCGATCGTGAAGTAAATACTATGTATGTGTTTAGAAATGCACGGATTAAGCAAATGTGTACGTATATTATGAAGGGTTTGAATAATCGGATTAAAATGTTAAAATATCTTAAAGGATTTTGTATTTAGATTCTAACATGAAAGCTTCGCGATTGTGATTTTGTTTCAACTCGCGTATATTCTTCTTGGTTTCTTATAATTGGAACATTTGTCTCGCAAAAATACCATTACTTTTTGCATTGTGTAATTCAGAAAACCTTTTAAAGACGGTGAGAGCTGAGATGCATTAAGAGCCTGAATTGCAACGAACTTACTTTATATTCAGTTCATGTACAAAAAGTTCTCCCAATTATGCGCAAACGCAGCGTCCAATCCTTTCTCTATATATCAACTTTGGGTCGGTAAGATACAGGGACAAAAATGATTGCACCTAAAAACATTAACAGGGAAGAAAACCTGTGAAAAACATATCGACAGCGAAGATTGTATTCGTTATTTTCAAATTCCTGTTTGTCCTAACGTCAAACGAACTTACTCCATATGTCATTGTGTCAAGTGAGTCCAATGAATTATGCATTGTTTCCATTACACTATGGAATTTAACATAAAACCGATGTTAAGGTTTATTTCATGAATAAAGTTAAATTTTTTATTCGGCTGGCCGTTGCTCACGTAGGAGGCGGTGCGATGGAACCACTTTTTATGATCTTCACCATATCATATAAGAAAATATCAATTTGAGATATTTTAACTTTGTTATTGTATTTATAAATATTTGACAATAGCTAAAAAATAATTTCCATTTAAAAAAGTATCGAAAATCCTATAGCAATGTTAAAATTATGAAGCATTTCAAATTCTGATAGAAACGCGTGTTTGACAAATTACAGTTAATAAGTAAATGTTTCATCGTTGACAACTAACTGTATTGAACATTTCTGTTCTGTTTACTCCAGCATCAAAGTACTTCTTGAACAAATACTCCGATTTGCTATTCCGCTGGTTTGCTTGTTCGTGACTAATATTTGTGTTTGTAGCTTAAGACAAACCCGATGGAGACTTGTTTAACATATCAGTGCTGTTACGACAGTCGTTCTCAAAAATATGTTTCAATTCAGCTCGGATTTCTCGCAATACACTTTGTACTGCTATAAAATATCCATAATGTAATATAAATAATGATGTCGTCAATAAAACATGAGAATGATGATGTTTAGATTAAGTGATTATAAATTTGGAAGAATAAACAACCAAAAGTCGCAGCGAAGCGGTGTATGATAATGTTATCTTTAGAACGCTATCAAAACTGATTGTAATACAGATTTTAAATTCTATTACATTTTACGTCTGCCTCACACATTAACATAATACATGTTTAGTGGAAAAGTCTTTAAATAACTTTACCGGATGCGTATCTTATTCAAAACGTGTACTTATGGTCAAAATAGTAAAGAATATGGAGGACCACCGGCGCGGCGAGAATTTACAAACATAATTATTATATTAAAACTATTTGATACACGGCTGGGTTCGTCCCACTGTAATAAATTGCGTATCGCATTTGATTATACCTCGCTGACATTTCAATTCTATGGTTCCGATTCCTTATCACTTTCTAGGATTATTGATCGATTTAGTGATGCATATCGCACCGGCATACTGGCACCGGTCCCTTAGCCTGCATTGTCAAAGGAAGTGCATCGGTTATTGTTCCCGTCGTTTTATGTTTTATCTAAACAGCTCGATCGCTAACCGACCGTGGATCGCAATTTAGTCTTATTTTACTATTGATCTCACTAAATTGAGGTATCTTATCGAAATTCTAAGACTTGTTCCTACAATCATCGCTAATTTTGGCATCAGTGTGACATTTGGAATCAAATGTAATGATGAATGGAATATGATAAATATTGATGATAAAAATCTGTAGGGTGATATTTTGTCTATAAATCTGTAAGAGTACATTGTGTGTGTGTCATTGACAACGATCTCAGTAATCGGTTTATTACCTACCAATTGTAATCGTAAGCTACACTGCCAGTTATTAATGTCGCACACGGTGATGCTTTACGGTATTACTTACGGGACTTTATAGGTGAGGTATACAAGTAGAACAGAAAAACATTTTAAGATTAGAAATATGTAATTATAAATACTATATACCTGAATGATGTGTGTAATGTGAGAATGGAGAGATTATCACGAAGACATCAAACTTAACTGTACTTCTAATTTATAATTTTATATCTAACTTATCAGAAAGTAATTTTGAAGAATTTGAGTGAATAGATTATAATTATTTTTATGTAAACAATCAATCCTGTATCATTGAAATATAAAAAAATAAGATATTACACAGTTTTTTATTATAAGAATTGTTAGCACCATTTTTGTACCATTTGCGTGTCCCAGGACGATTCAAAATAAGTAACCTAAAACATGCCTTTTTATTAACCAGTACTAAAAACTGTCTATGTCCCTTTAGATACCATAGCCTTCACCATTCAGTACGTGATGAATATGAAATTTAGTACCACGATAAATGCAAAGAAAATCTATCTTCGTAGACACGTATTGAGGTTTCAATAGTGGTATCATAAATATTTATGGACTATATTGAAATATTTGTAACATACAAATATCTTACTAAACACATTAAAGCTTATAATTTCACGTTCGTTTATATTTTGATTTAATCTTCTTGAATATAACCTTCAAGTTGTTTTATTTACTTCAATTTCATTTACATGTAAGTAATTTTCTCATTTACTAGCCGTTACCCGCGACATTGCTCATGGCATCTTAACAAAGCTGGGTAAATTATAAATTATCTTTGTCATTTTGTTCGCAAAGTTTATTACTAAAATAAATTACAGTCCAAGATTCCTTGAATACGCTGAAACTAAGACTTTTCTATGCCTAGTTGATATAACATATATATGTAAATAATTAATACTTTAATATTCATAAAATTTAAATAATATCAACATCATTGTTAAATAAGTCCTCTAATGAACTATTTATTTACAATAAAATTTAAATAATTTTACAATTTACGTATCCAAATACAGTTAATAAAATTAAAATCGATATTAATATAAAATTGCTTAAATGTTTAACATTTCGAACCAAAAGTTTTTGTATAATTTAATTTTATTTGGCATTAGTGTGAATAAAGAAAGATATAAAATGTTTACGATTATAGATATGGAAAAGATAAGACAACAAAAATTTAACATTTGTAGAAATCAAGTTGTTTTGAGGTGTGTTATTGTAATATTAAATATTTGCGATGGCGTCATGTTTTATTAGGATCAAACAAAACCATTAAAACTTCATTGACTAGTTGTAAGAAAAGCAACTGAAGGTATCATTTGAATATATTATTTAATTGAAATTTATTATTATCATAATAAATGACAACACCGACCAAGTATTACGAGAAATGTTATAAATAACAAACATTCTAGTAATGATTGACAAACGGTCAATTTCCTTGTTTGTAAACCAATTTATAATGAAGTGATTTATGATCTGGTACAACTTTTTACGACTCTGGCTATATTTTTGTCTCAAATAACATTTGGCAATAAGTAAATAGAATAATCCCTAGACTGCATGGATTTCTAAAGTGCACAAATCACCTCGTTACCGTTTACTATCAGAATATCTTCATTTGCGTATGCAAGGGAGCACTAAAATGGTTCAAGACACGCGATTTCCAATTGAAGATTTCGCAGATTGCTCCACCATGAGGTCCCATTGAAAACCCTGTTTAAGCTAAGCAAGCTATCATTAACCGTTCATTGCTAGCGGATTTATTCAAACCGGGCGTCACGGACGGTTCCCGTACGCAATTATCCAGGTTGCAATCTCCCATTGTTGTCGAAATTTAAAACAAATTTCCTGTACAACGGGGGGTCGCGTTTTTCTCCGCTGCCAAATTGGATAAGCACTGTAATTACTCGTTTAATTTCGGTACGCTGGTCGGTTTGTGGATATTCTGAATTGGCGGGCATGCGATTCTTTGCGGGCGTTTATAAGGCGGAACGCGCTCTTTAAAGTATTATGCATTTACATTTATATTGTTTACGCTTCTAATTACGGTCGTTTAGACAAACAGCTTGTAAGATGAATAATTATGCGTTAATCGGGGTCAACGACATGTCCACCAGTTGATAATAATTAAACAATACAAAAATGTTACCAGAAGATTGCATATGCTCTGCAATAGCAACCTAGCAAAAAGTTTTTGTTTACAAGTTTTTAAATAATTGAACAATTCTCTTAGGAATGGATAAGAGCTATTCAGAGAAAATATAATAAGTTATTTAGTAGGCATCACGTTCGTTTTCTAAATTAAGTATTTATATCACTTACATTTCATATTCCCTATTCACAGAGTTTCTTGTCAGTTCTGAAACTTGAATTTGACGTTGTAACTGGAATGTATGCCTCTATAAATAAAATAAATACTTTGAAATTATGACACTATAAAAAATAATTTTTAAGGTTTAATTTTTAACTCTAACTACATTTAGAAATTATTTGTATTTTAACACTAATTTAAAACCACATTGCCTCCAACTCCAACTTCCAAAATGACCAAGCCCGCTGTCATAAAGAGCATCAGTTATTCACGTCGAACGTTTTTTCAATGGCTAATCAAATTTTTAAATTTAACTGTCATTTTGATCCACACACACTCAATCATCCAATGCATAAGTAACCTTCAAAATCCCTGTTTCTTGGACACCCATATAACACCCCAGGTTTACTTTTGACAGATGAGATGTCAGCAGAAAATTGCATTTCGCAAAATAAACACGTATATTTTGAATTTGTGGTGCATTCAAATTTAAGCTTTATCCCCTATTATTAGTATTGAAATTCAAAAATATATAATTGATACCATTTCCTAATATTTTGCACGTTTTGTAATCGTGAAATACTGTATTGACCTTTGTACTAATGCTATTATGTATGTGCCAGATATTCTCGCAAGTTATTAGTTATAACAAAAATATCATAAAAAATAAATGAACTATAGTGAGCAAAACTTTAATAATAATATTATATATATATGTATCAGACATTATATTTAGATAGATATAATGTCAGATGCACACCAATAAACGAATTAAATTATCAAACAATTAAGTTGTTACGCGCAAGATTCATGTAGTGATTGATCAAAAGATTGCGTTTCAGTTTGCAGCTGTTCCGAGCTTTTATTTGCTTACGGCGGATTGACGTAAGACTGCAAAATGCATTTATAAGTTAACAAGTCGAGAGATACGAGATGGGTTTATTAAATTGTTTTACAAAATAAAACGAACCGAGATGTTTTCATTTGTTGGTAGATGGCGGTTAATGTTGAATTTGAATTAACATTATATTAAAAATAACAGGACATAAATGTGTATATTTGATTTAATGATGAATTCATCAAAGGGTGCCACGATAGCTTAATTCGCAAGCACGAGGGAGAGAATATTTCTTTAGTTTTAATGAATTATTTACTCTGGTAATTTAGTTAATTTTAAATTTGATTAACCAAGATATTTCTAACGTATTGAAATAACACTTTTAATACGCTGTATATGGAATAATGTTTTACATAATGATCTCTACTTATAAATAAAATACTAGTGTCTGTTTGTAATTGCAAATTAACCGTTTTTCACTAAATGCCAATGAAAATATATACGGCATTTCCATAAAAAAAATATCAGTTTTGTTTTCTCCGTCTGTCTGTCTGTTTATCCCGACCAATCTCTGAAATGTTGGACCGATTTTAACAGGACTTTCACTAGCGGATTGCTGATATTATAAGGAGTAACTTACGATACTTTTATTTTTAAAAATAAATTCCGCGAGAAATATAACATGATATAAAAATTTAAGTACTAGTGTCCGTGTAAGGGTTGCCACCCTTAAGATTACTTTTTTAATTTAATGTCAAAGTAAACGAAACAAATTAAATTGTATTAACAAAAAACAAAATATTATTTCCGTTTGGATTAGACTTCGTCATTAACTTCGTTTGTAGACTTTTTATTTGCATATAATAAAATTACTTTGATAACAAGAATTACAATTACAAGTGCTATAAGATTATCAGTAAAATTTAAAAATAATTAAAAATATCAAATAAATTATAAAAACGTATAGATTAATTATCTCTTGACCGATTAATTTACTTAATTATTCAATATCAGTAATGCATTTGGTGAAGACTTTATGGATGAAAGACGTCGGGTGTCGGACACGTCACGTCAAATTGACGTCGGAGTCGACGAGATTGACATGTGCACAAACTGACAATGGCCAGGCAATTATATTATACGGGTATACCATTATACATCACACGTTGTTAAGATAAGTGAGCCAGTCTGTTATTGTATCTATATTGAGTGGTCTCAGTGTGAAAATGTGAATTATTTTCGAATCTATATTACTAGATGGTATGATCAATTAATTAATTAAAAATCGTATCAATATTCTAAGATATATAGTGCAAGTCTATGAGTCCTTCTGTAACCGTGTTCTAATATAGTGAAGATATCTAAGCAATGTGACAAACTGGAGAACCAAGTAATTTGTCTTCCCCGGCGCTATAAATTGATTGTGAGCGCAGTGGGGCGTCCTCTAAGTTATATTAAGGTGTGGTTACATTATGGACGTTTAGGAGAAGTGTCAATTACTACAAGATACCACTAATATACGATAAATAAATTGATCTGTTTGTAGATAAAAATATTGTTGATATACAAAATAATTTACGGTTTAGGACAGTCATTTGATTAAATCTGATATATTATTGTTTTTTTTATAAGAACTCTTAATATATTTATTTTATCTAAACATAAACCTTGCTAAAATAACTTGTCATGCAGTTAATATAAATATGTTAACACATATAGTATATAATAGTGAAGATCAAAATTCATTAATTAACACTCAAAACAAAGCTCACACGATATCAAACATAAAGTAATTTTAAAACAAAACCATTTAACCGTACAGGCTCACTTCAGACAGGATTACACAATTATAGAGCAACTCATGCAATTACATTTTCATTTAAAATTCCGGGCCCTTCGATTCAATTAAACTTCACCGTTCATATCTAGGCGGTGGGTGTTTGGGAGCGTTCAATGGGACCATGAAAGGGTACCAATTGGCAGGAGTCGTTTTATTAGTTCATGTGTGATCTTATCTGTGGTCTATGTTCCGAGATACGGGCTCCCTTTTCTGTTTAATATTTCAAAACAATTTAATGGAGTTGCATATTTTTTATATTAATAAATTTTATTACTTTAAATAAATTAAATATAAAATTTATATAATAAAAAATAAATCCACTTCCATCTTTTATATTATACATATTTTTATACAAACGCAACGAAATTGTCTGTTAATAATTATTTATATAAATTCCATATTTGTTAATATTATCATCGTTGATATCTAATATTCTGTTCCATTTGAAGCTCTATGCATGTCTGTATCTTTAAGCATTAGAGGGCTCTAAGTACGTAGAGAAATGCATTCAAATTTAATATTATTTTGTATACATGGATGCACTATTATTTAATAAGCAATTTCTTAATATTCAAAGGGGAATTAAAGCACCATGTATTAGAAAATAATTAAAGTTCCTCACAAAGAAAGTTGAATGTAACTAAATAAATATAAAATGCGACGCAAAAATTTGAATTAAATTATTCTTAATCTAAGGATACCGTAGACCTATTACGATGTCAAAATTCTTTTCCACTTCGCTGGCCGCCGACCCCAGCCTCTAATGACCGGCCCCGTCACTCTTCTGTCGTCTCTGGAAGAGTTAATATTCTTTAATTATTTAATATAAACAGATAACTTTTAACCAAACTGTCCAACGCATCAAGTTTTGTTTATATTAGATTAGTGGAAAATAGCTGATTCACAAGTATCGCCGTCGAGACTGCGCCTACGCAACTTATGTTTCGTAAGTATGATGAATTTTATTCCACTGACATTTGATTGATGAATTATTGTTCTTGCGTGATTGTGAAGAATGTGTCCGATATCGCAGAAAGTTAAACATATCTTTACTTTTAGATCACCATTGTTTATTTAAAAGACTATTTTAAAATTGGTATTAGAAAAGTTTTTCTTTCTTGTAAAAGTAAATTCCACGTTGCAGTGGTGTCGTTGCTTTAATATTGAAGAAAGTAAAAAGATTGCTTTAATAACTTCTTCCTCTAACTTCACCTTATATCGTTAGCGTAAGTTGTGGTAATGTGAAACGGACGACCGTTGTGAATTTTTAAAGCAATTCATGTGGTGCGAAGTGGCTCGCGGACTTGAGTGAAGCGTATGCCCTGAGTCTTGGGAATATTAAAATTCTCCTCGAAGCATACCAAGTTCTAAGGCACAATGCACATTGTCAACGCATATAAAGATACACTGTAGCTTTTATAACACTATTGTGTTGCACCCTTCGCTTTCTTCACTGTTTTCACGGCGTATTCTAGTATTTTATTATTCATGTAACACCAGCTTTATGTGCACCTTCTGTAATGTAAATAATTGAACACTTCCGTGACAGAAGCCGCGAACGCTGGAAATTGTATATAATTTAGCGGATGCCATTTTTATGGACTATACAAGGCATATTTTTTAGATACACTTTGAAAAGCCGTTTGCAGCTGTTATTCAACGAAGAGTCTTCAAAAGCTATTGAATAGTTTTTTAAACTATTATCTCTATTCCGAGGGACTATTTCACGATCGTGATTTCTTATAACATTTGCAACAGTGTATTGAAAATATTATGATAATGTTTTGCTCTTACATCGATAGAATGCCATGGGAAATCAGATGTTTGAATATAGTTATATGCTATGCTAAACTTAAGAAACAGAGATTTCAATAATACAGATACAGATAATTTAATACATATAATTTAATTATAAGCAATTATATTTAGTGTATTATAAAAGTAAAATATTGTTAATTTCCGAAAGATTAAAACTTGAAATTATCTAACTTACAGCACTTGTCCGAAAAGGGTTGAAAATATCTCTGACACGCATTGTCAAGAAGGGTTGACGCTAGACCAGCCGCAGGTCCTAAAATTTGACAAATTCGCCTTTGATATTACGTCAATCTCAACAATAAATGGAATTATTGGGATAAGGGAATGATGACTTAAAGTAAATATTAAATTAAATTAATTGTTTGGTTATTGGATATTGCTTATTGTGTATCATTCGCTACATATATATATCACTGCATAAAAATAGTTCAGTACCGCCTTGTTAAAAACTAAACAAAGTGCGCAGGAAAATATAAGTTGTAATTGGGTTACTGTGAATACCATAAAGATCCTAAAACTGGATAGTGTTGGATTTCATACTGACGTTTTTATGACATAAATTTGTGGATCGCTTTTTAACAATATTACCTACTAGCTGTCTGTTTGTTGGTGGCTCGTTTGAAAATATAATCAATATATTGAAAACATTGATTCTTAACAATATCGTTTTCTATTATATATTGTACCCACGACTTCGCTTGTTTTTGTTTGTTTTTGACGTAAAAGTAGTCTTAATTACTCCTTATAATATTAGCTATCCGCCAGTGAAAGTCCTACTAAAATTGGTTCAGCCGATTCAAAGATTACTCGGAACAAACAGACAGACGGAGAAATATTTAAAAAAAAGATTTTTTATATAAATGCTGTCAATATTTTCATTGCATTTAGTGAAAAGCTGTCAATTTATAATTACAAACAGACACTTCAATTGTATTTATATGTATAGATATTTTTTCTTATTATTTATTGCAAACAAGGTTTGTTCCACACTGCAAAACACTTTATAGTTTACCGAGTTGATACCGACACCGTGGGTTTATTCTTGAAATATCATAGTTCGATGCAAAAACGATAATGGATTTTGTATTACACCTCAGAGCAAAACATATTCAATTTGCGTGAAAGAGTATTAGATAATAATAACAGAGGAAAGTATAAAGTAGGTGATATTAAATCCTCACATCAGACCACCAACATTATTATATATAATTACGCATAATATATATTAAACATCATTCAATCTATCTTCTTTTTAGTAAAGATTTATTCCGTTACTAAAGCGACTTGAGATTTTAAAATTAATGAATAAATCATGAGCTTTTGTTAGTTATTATCTTGTTTTTGAGATTAGGTGTTTTTATAGCTAATTGGGGTCTAATTTAGAATAACGATCACAGACATTTAATTTAAATGAAAAATTCATGATTGTAATGTAAACCCAAAAAGTTAAAAATTTATAAAATAACATCTAACGAAAAAAAAAGTAATATTTAATATCTATATTCCATTGTGATGGTGACCTTATATAGATTTCCTATTTTGTACTTTTTTATGTTTTTACGCGTATTTTTAATGTGCTTAAGTATCATCTTAAGTGTTCTTTTATTTTTCTCATTAAAATATTATATTCTACCGAAAAGAAACAAGTTGTCGGTCGATGATAAATGAACTTCGTGGAAACCGTTTTATGGTAGCCTGCAACATCTAGAACATTTTTGAGTATTATCCCCTTACAAAAAGGGGGGATGAAAGGAAGAGTACATACCTAAGATAACTTCTGTGAACAAACCGCGATGGAGTAAGCCTATGTGAAGCGCAACCAGGTGACTACATTAGCGCATACAGGTCTACCTTCAAGATAATGCCTAGTTGAAAGGAAATTGAGATCTGATTAAACCCCAACATTTTAACAAAGACTTACTTTAAATAACACTTTAGTTACGATAATTGTTATTGTTATTGAGCAATACACTTGCAGTTGAAATGTATCCGAAGTTTAATGTCTTGATATCTTCGAGATCACATTTCATTTGGTCGTATATAAACTTTAATATGTCGTTAGAATTACTGTGGTTTTCCATTTATTTAACATTTTGTTTAATTAAAAAGATATCTCAAACATTAATCTTTATGTGTTTTTCCTTCCAATTGCAAATACGAGTGATTTATAGTTTATATGTAAAATATGCTAAAGTCACAGTTTTTATTATCAATTATGAAAACTACGTATTATTACGTATTTATAGAAATTGTAGGCTTTAAAAATATAGTACCGTTCGCAATAAAATACAAGTTTTCTACTTGAAATAATTCATACTTTATAAAGCAAAAACGACATCCCAGTGAAAAGTTTTTATTGAGATATAATCTATTATCAACATTGATGTTGCCATTGCTTAGAAAACTGATTAACAAAGTAAAAATAGGTATTTCAAAGGGTTAGAATATAACGTAATTCATTGCATTTATAACAATTAGAAAAATTATTAAAAAAAACTAAAAAGTTAAACAAAATTTTGTTCTGCACAATTATAGAATTTTCGAAGTTTTAACTTTTATATCCCCAAGTATCTATTAGGTGACAATATACCAACAGTAAGTTAAATTATTAGTGAGGAGAAACCTGGACTACACATTGCTTGTCACGTTGTATCGTACGCAGAACATTGGTTTGCACTCAGCGTCCATGCCCTGATCTCTGTCCACATCTTGGAAACTACAGATAATTATCTATAGTATTATGAGATTAATTGCCGCTTTTTTTGATAATTATATTAATTGATAAATAAAAAGTATAAAGCAATAAGATTTTTCAACATTATTTTATATAATAAGCATAAAATTTGTATGGTGAACTTTTAATATTGCCGAACGTTGCTGTCGATACTTCAGAGTTCGAACTTTTCTCCATCCACGACTCACGATCCATTTACAGTGGTAACTTATAAAAGTTTTTCTTTAGAAAAAGCGATACTAGTAATTAGACCACACGCGACTGTGCAAAGAGAAAGAATTTAAATGCAATCCTTTCATGGAAAAAATTCACGATATGTCTCTTGTAATGTAGAAATATTTCGTTTAAAAAATGTTTTAAAGACACGATTTATTCTGAGAAACGCTTAGATCTGTTGCAAACTATACCAATTTACGATGTGTTACATCAAACTCACGTTCCCAAATTCATCTACTTGGGTGGGCCTTATCCATTAGGTTTTTAGTCTGTTTAATGATAGCTTTTAACAACGTGTACGACGTACGCTTTTTCTCGTCGGACATACGTGATCCCTTCAAATAGTTATATGTATCGATCATTACATTGTATCGAGCTTAACTGACCGATGGACCATTATAATACACGCAATAAGCACACAATAATATAGTGAGTATATCTAAAGGTATACAGAAAGAAATTGTGTTAAAACTAGTATCTATCAAGCTAAAATATATATTTTTAATTTTAAGCAACGGAAACTTATTTTTCTTATAGTTCAAAACTGCTTTTTATTTGTTCATTATTAACTAAAAATATATATTCTCTTGAAATGTGCGCCTTCCTTGTATTTTGTTAAATAATTTTCGTAGAGTAAAAATAACAAAATTCTGAATAAACTTTGAATTATTTTATGGTAGTATATTTTCTCTTAAAAAAATAAGTAGTATTATTACAAATATTATAATAATTGGATTAGTTTTTCTTCAGATATATTATGTGAAAGGTTCAATGGTGTAAGGATTTCAAACGTTAATTATTAAAAAGGTCACTTAATGATTTAGTGGTATCACTTTTAAAGTCAAAGTATATATATATATAATTTTACTGTATTTAAAAGAATTTATTCAGACTTATAAAAATTGAAACTCACTCGGCTCATGACAGATACTTTAGTCTTCACTAATAAAATAAAAAAACGCCATTTTTATACCAAGAAACACTCACTGAATCAATCAAAAGACTAATATTATTGTGTTAAAGATTATATTTTGAAACAGTCTATAAAAAGTGAGTCCTCTTAGATAACAAATTCAATTAAAATATTGCTAACAATAACAAAAATCTTTTTCAGTTTAGTTTAGTTTAGTTTGTAGAGCGATAGGGACGTTATTAATTAGCAAGTTCGAATCCTGACTAATTCATTTTTAATTGAATATTAATTTATAATTTTAGCTTTCTGTGTAAAATATCTTTAAGAATCATATGCAGTCCAGTAATACGTGGTACATGTACGTGTCGTTGGCATGTATAATCAGAATTCTCTATAGGTATAATAAAGGGAGCTAACGTACTTTTCAGTGTAGTGTCGTTTTAAAGTCTCTGACAGATGTTACAGCCGTTGTCGTATACGTGACTTTAATGTAAAAAATACTTGAATACTGTTGGAATTTAAATATAAAGTGGAAGCTTATATTCTTTGTTATTACTGTTTTAGTAACATAATTGGAATGGGCGAGGGTGCGAGGGTGCGAGGGTGCGAGGGCACCTCGTGCGTATTTGTATCAAGATCTATTATTGTTTAAATGTAACCCAGTCTTACAACAATTGAAAGATATAATGATATTTATTATACTTTAGTACAGAACATGTTTTTTTTTATTGTGTCAAATTTCAAACATGTCATATCATTAAAATAATAAAACTGTAATAAAAGCACGAAATGCCATTCTTATAAATACTGATACACAGATTTATGCATTGTAAGAAAATAGAATTCCATTAATTGAATGTTGATGGTATAATAAAATATTACGTAAGATTCTAAGACAGTAAAATTCTTGAGTAAAAACTGCAATAAAATAGCTCTAATCGCCCGAGTACACGCAAGTTTACTTATCTGCGCGAGAGCCGCTCGTCCAACCGCGCGCGGTATTCCAGGCCCTCGCCAAATATTTCCTCGCTCGACTATTTATTATCCTCAAAACAAACTTCCCGGAATATTCCAGGATTAATACAATAAATATACTAAGAAATTGTTTATTTATGAGCCAATAATGACTTCTAACTTCTTTATAGATTTGTGTATTCCATTGAAGAATGTTAGATATTTCAATTGTTCGTCGAGGAATTCTGGAGTTGAGGACTGTGCGGGATTGATAGTGTTTATGTGTTCATTGTCAAAGATTTTCTCGTTTAGAAAGTTATTCTGATATATATTTCTAAGAACAAAACTACAAAGTATCATATCATTGCTCATGTTTCAATTTGTATATTATTATGACTATTAAAGTGACTTCGTTTCATCTGAATTCTATTAAACAAAAATGTTTAAAACTAGTTTTTTATGAGTTATATGTCCTCATAAATAATTTCAATATTATAGTAATAGCATTATTTAAAAAACAAGCCATTAACCACGATTATTACTACCAAATAAAGCGAAATAAGCCCATTATAAATCATAATAAGAGTTCTGTGTCTCAGTCATAACAGATCCGCGCGCCGCCACTGCACTTCCTGAATCCTTTAAGATTTAGAAACGTGTGTCACACTGAAGTGTACTCGAATTTAACATTAAGAATTTATTATAACGAAGATTTCAGTATTGAAAATATAATGTAAATTGTTTTCACAACTAAAATAAGGCTTAGTGTAGTTGCTCAACATTTTTAATGAAATTGGAGTACGGATTTTGTGACTCTTGAAAATGTATTTACTGTTACTATATATACTATATAATTTCTTTAATTGTACCAAAATAATTGTGCAGTATTATTTATCCCTAAAAAAAGTACCTAGGTATTTATTTATAATTCAAACTTTTTAATACATTCGATAATAATTATATGAAAGTTACAAAACCAACATGTTCAAAATATGTTTTATTTTTCTATGTGTTATCATGTTCTGATATAAAACTTCGTAATCGAATAGTACGGGTCTTTAAGTTTAATCGACAGGTTTAAATTTTTTATATTACGCTATTATTTCAAATTGACAAATAGTTTGGGTGCAACTAAAAAGTTAGTTTTAATAAATATACCTTCGTGTGACAAATATTGTGTTTAAAAGTAAACTAACATTAATATTTCTTGTAATTTTAAATCTTATCTTTGACAGAGGCCCAATTAAAAATAAAAGTCGTTTAAATTATATCTTTATTCCAAAAAATATTCACGCTGACTTCATTTTCTTTCTAAAATATAAAAATAAATCAAAATTTAATATGAAACAAAAACTACAAACATTTTATTTTAATTTTATATTGATTCCTAAATTTGTAATGAAGGTGTGCTCGTATAACACACAGCGGTGTAAGCGCAGGTACCTTTATCCGGGCATTGTGAACAAATCCGGCTCCTAGGCGCATTTGCCAAAGAGCTGTGCATTCTCCCTCCCCGCGCCATTTTGTCCGTCTCAAAACACCATTTTGCACTCCACGATCCGGACAAGGCTTTGACTAAAAAAAATATTAATCTATCCACGCTCTAGGCTGTTTTCATTAGTGCGTCCATGTTATGTTTTGTAATGGCGGAGAGAAAGTGAAAAGAGTTGCGCTTCCATTTTTTTTTGGTATTTTATCTTCGATCGTGTGCGAAACACTTTCCATAGTTTTGAAATGTGCAATAAACTACTTACACATCAATACAATATGTTATATAAATATTTATATTAAATAATCTTGTTTAAAATTTGCTTTACGAGTTAAAAAATACCGTGGATAATATCAATGACTGCATATAAACAATTATAATCTTAATAAGATGTAAATATACTTCAACAGCTATTTCTTATAAAATAATTCTATTTGTAGAAACGCCTAATGATCCTTCGATGGAATGGTAAAGGATAGCGTCAAACGTTTACCGGGAATAGATATAAATCGACCAAGCTCAATCTATCTTCTTTAAGTCTATCGATTGTACTCGTGTAATGGCCGAGTGACATCTATCTTTATTGAGTGGATAGGAAAATTTAAATATAGTGTTGGTTGGGACTATATATAACACAAAATAATTATTTTACTTTATTTTATTTGTTTACCAAATACAATACTTATGTTGTTTTTATGTTTTAAATACTGGTTTGTATTTAGTTTGGGACTCCTCTAGTTTTTTATATACTCTGTCTTTGGCTATCTGTTAAATTATTTTCTTTTTAGTAAAATTGCTTCATCTTGCTTTCTGTCTACCAAGTCCATTGGTATCAGCAGCATCTTGCCAAATGTGAGTATTGCTGTCTCTTTACATTTTCTTCCTCGTAATATACCTGGTTTATCTCCATTTTAGCTTTAGTGCTAAGGACCTCTATTATTCTAGTTCTGTTTCGAAATAAGAAATTTATTTAGTCTTGTTTTAAAAATATTTCTCTATATTTTCTTCTGTGGTATTTATATTATTATTATATATCTCAGTTTGAAAATTCTTTCATATTCCAATATTTATTTATACGTCCAGTAAAAACATAAAGTATTATTTTGTTACAAACGGTCCAATGTGACTGGAAAAGCGTTTCTATTTCATATTCTAGTGTACATTGTAGCAAGCCGAACAAAACTCAAATATATTGAGAGAAAATCTATTCATGTGTTAATATAAATTCGAATACCGAAACACTTTAGGAAAATTTCATAAAATAAAATTAAACACTTTAAAACAAAATGCGTCTCAGTCTCAATCATTAAATGTCAAACAATAAACTTATTTTATGTAAAAAAGACCTTGAATGGATTAAAGGAGGCAATGTTTTATTGCCAAGTCAGCCATCCAAGTTATTTGTAAGATTTTTTTTAAAGGTTATAGGACAGACAGTAAATACGGAACTATAATTATGTACTATTCATATTCTGAATAAAAAATAGAAGAAAAAAATATATATTTAAAAAGTTCTTCATCTACATCACTTCTTTGAGTTATTATTAAATATCGCCAATTCCAAAAGTAAACTGTTTTAGGTTTCTTTATGTATACTGTGGTTTAATGCAGATAGTTGTGAAGTTTCAAGGGACTAGACTCATTACGCTTTAGGTCTAGACGATTTGCGACTCACTTTAAGGATAGGAGAAAAGGTCAGAACCCTCAAAGAAACTTCACAGCATAAAGGGTATACCTTTATACTTTGCTCTTGGTAATGTCTTTTATAACTTACATATATCTAAATAAATAATTAATTTATATATATTAACAAACCAATGTTTTAAATCAATTCAAGATAAATGTTATTTAATACATTACTTTCTTAGATGAAACTTAAAAAATATCCCAAATAGTAACTAAGCCGTCCCACTTGACTATAAACACTGTTAAGATTCTGAAAATAGACTTAACAAAATATAAGTACAACTAAACAAATATCTTAATTGAGACAGCGTTTAATACCTTAAAACTTTAAATAAAATTAATATTTGATCAAAACTTAGTTAACCCTCGGATTTAGAGACTCCGTGTTATCTGTTAACCCTTCTGTAAATAGAAGATATAATGTTAGTAATGTGATAAAATAAATTTATTTGGCTCTAAGTTGTTTTTAAGTTAAATCCGTTAAAAGTCAGTTAAATATGTTTTGTTAAAATTAAAAAACCATAACAAAAATATGAACCAAATCCTGTGATAATTTTTTTATTAATCAATTAGAAGACTAATATATTTTAATTCCTGAAAATATATATATTTTTCTTTTGAATACTTTCAATATATTTTTTTTTCTAAAAATTGGAAAAATAATAATGTATTTTTTATAATGTACAATTTTTAATTTTTTTTTATATTAATTAAAGTTGTGAAGTAATTTTCGTATCAACAGATAAATTACACAGTTTATCAGTTCGTATAATTTAATAAATATCACATAGTTAAGTAAATAGTCCAAGGAATTAGATATTAAGTGGCGCGGAGGTAAGCGGTTAGTAATCTTTGGATGATCAAATTAAGTTATGCGCTCTCCCCACGGTTCACTTGATAACTAACTGTAATAAGTATGTAGGAAATTATATCGATAGCAAACAAAATTTATTTATTTTGATACTATTTAATGGATATACAAACAGATTTGAATTTTTCTTATAATATCTAAATAAACATAATATATAGATTAGCTTTGTGTTATATATAGATAAATACAATATACTTTATTGTACACAACGCAAAAAAAAAAATTAAAAACCTAAAATGATATTTTAAAAAAAAGAAGAACATATCGAGGTAGAATACAAAATGGCGGTCTTATCGCTAACTATTTCTTGCAGACAACCTTTGGGAATGGAGCAAATATGGTAGGGTGGTGCAAAATATATAAAAATATGAAATATATATATATATATATATAAATACGTATAAAAAAACCGCGAACTCATTTCCAAACTTTTACATATCAAAAGTATTTTGCAAAACCGTTTCTATGAAAACAATCTGCTGCCCCTACAGTATGATTATATTTTAAATTGCTAAGCCCACACAGGTAGCACATCTGACGTAGATCCAGGCTGTAAATAATCAACTATGTGCATTAAATATTCCACATCTGATTCACTCCACTCGTGATTAAGTATTTCATTTTATCTGCTCAATTAAATACACTTTTATCAAAGCTTTTATAATATGTTAAGATTACAAATATAAGTAATTACAGCTAAGTAAGTATTAATTTTACTTCAAAGGCACTCTTTAGTTCGCTGTTATTATTAAATTATTAAATAGTGATTCCATAAAAGTTAATATTCATTTAAGCATTATTTTATCTCATATTAGACTAAAGGACTAATTTTAAAATAAAAATAATTTTAATTACTGTTTCTATTATACAAAAAATATTATTTAATATGACAAAAAAATTAAGTTATTAGACAAAATAAAGCTTTTTTCTATAATTCTATTAATCTATAGTAATAAATAAATATCTGCGATTTCAAAATATTTTTTCTTATATTACGATCTTGGCTTTGCCTCAAGATTCAATTGCGATGCAAACGAGGTCGTGTGTAATTACTAGTCTAATATAAATAGCAATAGATAATATCAGTCTAAAAATTAATTGCAATGCTTACACACTGTTAATTATTACATGTATAACTAATATAACTATAATTCGTGATCCTTTTAAATCACTTTTAATTATAGTCTATTGTTTTCGATTGAGTTGATAAATTAAAATATCAAAATTATTAATTATACTTACATTAGAAATATATTTTATATATTTTGCAATTGTGTTGAACAATATTTTTTAAATGTTCAAAAATATTTTTTAACACACCCGTAATGAATTAAATTTTTTAGTTCGCCAATAAAATATATTGTGTATACATTAAATAAAGAAGATTATGTATGTAACGTTATAATAAAATTACAAATGACGTGTTATTTATTTCTAAAACAAATAAAGGTAGTGTTCAGACTAGACACATTATAGTACATATTAAGCTTCCTCCAGACGCATGCATGGCTTGGATATGAGTGCAAGCGCCCCCCACCACCCTCCCGGCAGTCAAAGGTCGTTTGTCACTTGTCGTCGGGCGCAGTTTGACTAATTGAGGTTATAAATCGACACGCGCTAAATGTAATGAACGCCTCGATGCAAGTGATGAATATTTTTTCGTTGTAAATTTTCAAAGGGGTTAAAAGAGCCGTGAATTTTCACTTGTTACTGTCAATTTTACTGTTCAAGTTCATTTATCTTACTGTTTAGTCTGGATATAATTGTTAAACTTAGCACTGAAAATACAAAACGCTGAATTCATCATTCATAAACGCTTACCATGTAAAGTACAACTCTTTTATCATTAGAAGCAGATATAGAAGGCTAATATTAATAACCGGTAGAGACTCGAAAGCTCAGTTAATAGAGAACACTATCGAAATCCCAGAGATCGCAGGTTCGAGTTTGACGATGTTGACATTTTTTCTTTTTATATTCTTTAAAAATAAATGGCGATCATGTTATAGAGTATTTGGATTATACATTATGTATAACATATATTACGTATTGGTAGAGAAATATATAGGATATGTGACTAAGAAAGTAACTGAATTTGGACTTGCATCTCAGTCATACTCGTATAGTATAACAAAGTGATTACAGTCGACAGTGATTGATACGCATGCGTACAAAGGGATGCGAAATTTCTATTTGTCGTTCATTAATAAGGCTATATTGCAACATGCATCGCCGAGGAACGCTATATTGAATCAAAGACTATGAAACTAACAGAACTATCTAAAATATTTATCTTGATACATATATAATAACTGAACTTTACTTTATTTAGATCAAAGAGTAAAATGGAGATATCACAATTATTGAGAAGATAAACCGTATTAAATTTGTGTTTTGTTTTTTTACGTGATGATAAATACATAAATAATGAGACAAAAAGTAAACGTATTAAAAAGTCGTCAATATTGTAAGAGTTATTATATTTTTTACGGAGCCCGCGAAATACCCAATTAGCTTACAAATATAAGGATACGAACCGTACCATTCGCGTAAACCATCAAATACGAATTTAAACGTATAATTAGAAGACTTTTACATATTTTTGATTGATTACACCGAATATGACTATCACTTCTCGCTTATTATCTGCATATTTTGGAGTTTTATGGACCTTCCCGTTGAAATAGTAATTTTGTTATCCATATAAATGTTTTCGGCCAATATTTCAGTTCATACATAATATAATCTTTGGTGGTACGCTACGAATAATCCAATTAAGCAACGATTTCCTAAGGCTTGATATCGTCTCACTAGAACCAATAACAGGCGTATACCTGGCGTTTATCCATACATATATTCAAAATTCATACACCGTAAGAATTAAATAGTTCTGAGAAATCAATACACACACATTTATTAAGACTCAAGTTTACTATGAAGAGTATAATTGTTTGATTTTATGACTTTACAATCTAACAGTAAATGGATTAAGGTCATAAAACGCTGATTCATGTTGAATAGTTGATTCAAATATAAATTATTATCAAAACCACGGTGCATACATAAACACCGTAACTGATTTGAAAGATTGAAGTCAAAACTTCGCTTATCTCCCCTCAAAACAATTAAGAGCTTAAACAAAATATAGAGTTGAGACATTATCATTCAAATATTTACTTTTAAGTAACCTTTATCATTCAAATCTTCCTAATTACTAGTTTTATATTGTTGAAGATAACAATGAAAGTCGAGTACAATTATTAGTCGAGTTAATCCGACACATAAAGAGCGTGATGAGAATCAAAATATAAACATTTCTGTCGGCAATTTATTAATCTTTAAACCTCTTTTTTATTACGTTTTTCATAAAATTATTTATGATTAATTAAATCCATTAAAACTAGAAGCTCCGTTTGATGTTTTGATTATGTTTTTTATATGTCTACTCGAAGATAACAGGATTGTAATGTAAATGAGTTCTTATCTTTGTCTCGAGTCACAGACCGACGAAAATATTTACTAAATACTGAATTACGAGCACCTAAGACGAGCCTCGGAGATAACTCAAGATTAAGCCTAATTAATATCACTTTAATTAGGCTTTAGGAACGGTTTAATTTTACTTTTGAGGAGATTCACACCCATTCTTGATAATAGTGAACTTTAGAACTTTAATCTGTAGGTACTTTAGATCGAAAAATGATTTTATATTTTATTTTTTGTCTTTAAAAGCTCATTATATGAAAATATGTATTTTAAATAAATTATGGAATTTGAAAATCTATAAAAAAAACACTTCCACGTCCAAAAAAGGTGCTTCAGATATAAATTATTTAATTATTAATTACTTGGAATGTGTGTATTAAATTAATGTGCCTGCCGCCTTAATATGCTCAGCAGGTGGTAGACCTTGAGGTCCAAAAATGGCAAGAAAATATACAGGTTATACTAATGTCTCATAAATATAAAAAAAATCGTCACTTTATGTATGGGGCCATCAAGTGTGAAAATAATTTAGAGCCATCATAACTTTTATGTTAAATAAATTGTTTTGTGTGGGATTTTGTTACAATTTCGTTTATATTATGAGTCTTTATTATAATAAAAATCTAATAAAAACTGGACATTAATCAATTATTTTTAAATAATAATTAAATATATTCAAAATCTTTATTTAATATATAGCATCTAAGATTCGTTAAAGCTTTGATCTTATAGTTTTATTTTATATTTAAAGAATAAAAAACAGATCTCTTAATACCAAACTATTTAACATTATTCGTGAAAAGTATCATATTTTTTCATATAAGTTTCGCTTCTAAAAGGTGACAAGTCCACCATCAGCTAGTATTAAATACAAAATAGACATGGAATAGAAAAAAATAAAAAGTATATATTAATTATAACACACTAAATTGAATGTGTAATGTAAATACTGGAATACACCATCTAGTAAATAAACTAACTAACTCTATGTTTAGTTTTAAGTTTTATGACAGTCAAAGACGTCTTTCAATTTAAACAAATTGGTTACATCAGCACCAGAGATAAACTGGATCACGTCTCTTTTAACAATGAGAAACAATTCTCAGGAACAAACTAACGAAGCCAGTTAGCATAACAATATTCGAGCCTCGGTCGTGTTGTTGGCACACGAATATGTACGTCAGATTGTTCTTAAACAAGAACGTAGCCTTTATGTAAATAGCCCTTTCCAGCCGCAGGGTGTGTGCAGATATTAAAAACCTTTGTTGGACCGTCGAGCAATCTCGTCTGCGACAACGGCTTTTGTCAAGGCCTCGCATCTCAGCGCTACAGTCTATATTATACTTGAAATAGGATTTAGCATGTCCAAAGCCGATATACAAGGTAGCGGTCGTCTTCATTTTTGTGTAATACCCAAACCTGATGACACAGTGGACCGTCGAACAAAACATCGATTTAATTTAATCCACGATAATTATAGGCCAATTACGAATTTTTAATATATTCTTCATGTCTTTAAAATTTGTTTTGCAATGAAAATACTTATTAATTATAAAAATAATAAAACATAGCGTCTATCATAATTTTATGAAATACGAGGAATTTCGTTAAGTCTTCTTTGTACATATTATTAAGTTTATTAAAACTTAACTAAACACTAAAGTTCAAACTCGTCTAACAAATCTAATTTACATTTTTAGGTTTAGTGGATATATATTAAACATTAATTTAAAAATTAATAATGATGGTATCAAAATGTGTGAATTAAAATATATATATTTTAATTATAAAAAGATTTTACTGGTACCTATAAAGTGGTCGTTACTGTGATCGTATATGTGATATTAGCAATTGTTATGTTGGAGATTAGCAGCAATATGTTTACTGATGCTAATTTTAAAATAACCTCGTGAAATACTATAAACGTGCCTCTCAGGGACCACCAGAGTCGAGCTTAACGCCGACTGCATGCGTGCTTTATTCGTACCACTCATTTATTTTCAACTTAAGTCCATATAAGTTCTATTCTTTCTATTGCTTTATTTTAATTTCAAACTAGCTGTGCCCACGACTTCGCTCGGAAAAAAAAATAACTTAAGTAACTCCTTATAACATTAGTTATGCTCCAGTGAAAAATCTGTTAAAATCGTTCCAGCCGTTTAGTGAAAAGCTGTTAATTTGGAATTACAAACAGACTTATATGTGACTTTTCATTTTTATGACACGATTAGAAACTTATCACTTTAAAAACATTTTATATAAACATATACATAAAATTATAAAATAAATTCCAGATCCAACAATAGTTTATAATTAAAATTCAATTTAATTAAAAATGTAATGAAAAACGGATATAACAATTTGATCCAGTGATGTGAGATGATATACTCGTACTGTTATCTAATTTACTATAGGTCTTGAAGATTGGTACCTCGGCGTCTAGGTCTCAATTTAAAGCACGTGTAATTCCTATACCCTAGAACACTACGGAAGCCCGATTTAATTATAGTCAACCGTTATATTGCAAGTCTCATCTAGTATTAATCATTGATGGTTGATTTATGTGCTAATACTATACTATACTATACTATACTACACTACGGTGTGGTAGTCATTTATCTTGATGCTATTAGGATACGACACTACCGATCCAATAATTATGTGTTGATTTCTACTTTCTATACATTTTTATAGTTAATTTAATTTGTTATTAAAATGTATTTTGCTGTTTCAATTCTGTTGAATTCTAATATTTTGATCTATTCTTTTATATACTAGCTGTACCCGCGACTTCGCGCGAACTGTTTTTTTAGTCAAAGTAGCTTAAGTACTCCTTGTAACAGCTCCGCAAGTGAAATTCCTGTTAAAATCGATTGAGCCGTTTCAGAGGTGAGTCGGACCAAACAGAAAGACAAACAGAGGAAATTAAACTGATATTTTATTGTAAGTACCGCATAAACTGTTACATGCATTTAGTGCAAAAGTTAATTTGAAATTACAAATAGACACTTCTTTTTTATTTATATAAACATGTATTTATTTAATATATCGTGATATCTTTGCACGTTCTGCTTATGATGAAAGTAATCTTCTTCAACACTTTCATCTGTCATAATATTATTTATTGATATTGTTATCGTGAACAATAAATCAGGTGGATTTAATTGAAAAAGGCAACCAAGAATAGGTAACAGACAATTGTCTGCCATCAGCGGAGATTATAATGTTAATTCATACCTCTATCTAAAAAGAACTGACCTTTAGTTAAACTTTTAAAACAAAAACAAAAAAATATATAAATATATAAAAATGGTTTTATTAAGTTGCTTTATATAAAATTACACAGTTCTTAGGCAGATATTTCAATATATTTTATGCTTTGAGTAATTAGTGGTACTTTACTATTATACAATTTAAAACCGCATCGACTTATTTCGAGACGGCTTAACTTAAAATATGTACAAAAATATTAACATTTGAATGCTTAAACTAATAATAATTACGATTCGAACTTAAGACTATTATATGCTAAAGTTACAAACAAAATGATGTAATTGATTCGCTTATAACTTAAGAGTTATGTAGAAAATAACTACCTTCGAGAGAAATACACTTTGTATGTTTTTCATCCGTTGTAGCTTGAAAACTAATAATTACGGTAAATTGATACTTATATCAACTACTAGGTATTTTATCTGTGTTTGTGGAATTACGTAATATGTAAGGTTAATTTAATTTAAAAATATGAAAGACTTATTTTTAATAAGCAGTTTTTATAACACTTATAATTCTGATTATCGTTTGAGAACGGATGACTAGGCATTAAATAAAAATGAATAGTCCATACGCAACCTTGACGCGGTCATTGACACCCGGATTATAATGAGAGAATGTTTAAGTGTTGCTGATTTATACAATTTAATTAGTACTAATGTCACTGATCCCCGACCAGTGAATTGAGTTTCATCGGTGCGTAAACGAGGTGCCCGGCGCGGCGGTTGGATTAATGATAAATTCGTTAAAACTTATTCAATACTTGATTGGCAACTCTTATACGTCATGAAGAAGCTGCTGGAGAAATAATAAGGGCCGTTATGTATGTAATTTTTAAAACCAATTAGGAACGAAAATTTTTTTATCAAAAATATTTATGAATTAAAGTAAAAGTTTAATTAATAAATTGTAAATGACAAATGTTTTTATAAGAATAAAATAATAATAATAGTTTATTTTTATCACAAAATTTATTATCGGTAATTGCAGAAAAGGACACAATAGAGGTGTAAAACAATCCATCGCGGTTAGGCCTCCTCTATCATAAAAGTGTCAGGATGGTACAAACGAGAATTTATGAGGAAATCGTGCAAATGAGCGGCCATGCCTTAAATCCTTCGCGCTGGATAGTTGTCGCGATAACTTGCTAATTCATGATGGCTGTCTGTTTGCTGTTTGGACAGTGTTTGATTTGTGTTCTTTGTCAGCGGTTGGAGGCTTATGGGCTATTGTTATGTAATCCTATGCGAAATCTATTGTATATTACACTTATTATATAACTTAATTTGTTCTAAAAGGTACTCTAATACTGTTTTTCTAATTTAATATTTCGTATCTATATAGATTACGTCAATATCTTAAACTAGCTGTGCCTACGACTACGTTCACGTGAAATGTTTTTAAAATAAATGTCCGATTAACTCCTTATAACATCAGCTATTCTCCAGGGAAAATCCTATTAAATACGTTCAAGAGATTAGCGGGAACAAACAGACGGACAGAATATTTTTTTTTATAATTAGTTTAAGTACTGTGTATTTTTTAATATGCATTTAGTGAAAAACTGTTAATTCGGAATTACAAACAGACAGAAACAGACACTTCATTTATATGTATAGATTATCACGCCATAACATGTCAGCTGTCAAACGGTAGTTAGTTAGATGTTTTATACTTCAGCGGCTTCGGCCCCACTCGGCCCCGCCGATTATTGCCAGCTAGCATGCGATGAACTAATTCAATAAATTCACTATCGACACTAAATTTCCCACTCGTGAAGAAAATTAATAATGTATTTTAACCCGAAATGGGGCTATTTATTTCAGTACTAGTGAGCTTTATAGCAGGCGTTACTTACACGTGCGCAAATTATAGTATTTTAAAATTTAGTGCCTTCCGATAATGGTTCAACGAATTATCGTTTCATTGTTATTTTATTCATTTTAAATGTTTTATATTGTTTCAATAATTTATTTGTATTGTTTTCTCTATTAGTATTCCGCACACATTTTACTTTTATTTAAAGTTATACACATAATTAAGTATCTTTCTTTCGCTCTTTCTTTGTCTTTCTCTTAAGGTACTAAAAAAGTGCTTTTAATCATGGTTAAACAGATAATAAATAATATTGATTTTAAATTGTTTTAAAAATTTACATTTACTATTACGCTTACATGCTATTTAATTATATTTGGAAGTACTTATCTTTCTTATGTGAGTGTTAGTTAATCACAGGAAATGCTGAACAGATTTAGCTGTGTTTCTAACATTATAATCCTACACACCATTTGTGGTATTAGAAAATCAAATATCTTAAGTAATCTATTTATGCTTGATCATTACGAGAAAATAAATTGAGTGAATGTAAGAATAATGGCAAATTATATGTCCACTTTTTAATTTGTTATAAATATCCTTTATAGATACCCCAATAATTTATTTTCCTGTGGGTTATATAGGACTACCCGGGAGCATAGATTACGTCAATTTTTATGTTTAGTTAGCATGCCCCTTCGTTGCCTGCGTGGGACGCCACCAGTTTCGCAATCACAATCAATGTGAGGAAAAAATATAGGTTTTCGCCAATTCAGTGACATATTTATTTTGAGTGACAAACTATTGAGTTAATCTAGACGAACATTATTATTTTGATTACATCAACAACGATTTAGAAGAATGTTTATTTTTTACATAAAAATCAAATGAATCAACCAAATAATATCCTTATATTAATTTGAATAAATGAAGTTGGACAAACGAACACACAACCAATAGATGTATGTATATAATATAATAACTTAATTTCAAAGCAATCTCATTAATTCCACGTACAAACATTTATTTGTGGTATTATTTGAATTCATCAATTGATGAATCATTGTTATATTATATTGTTTTGCATTGAACTCTTAGCTTATAAAATGCATTTGACCACATCATACTAATGAACATGTTAAAGTTACCGAATTCAATATTATTTAATCTTATTATTATAAAAAAAATGTTAAATATAGAGTCCAACTACTGTGCAAATTAAGACGAACATACTAACAAACAAAGGTGAATGACATCTATCAAATATAATATATATTAATTGTTCTTAATATAGCATCCATTAACCTTTTTTCCTCATTAAATTAAACAATAGCTACATTATTATAAAAACCTTCCCTAGTATTATCATTGAATGCACTATACATCATTCTATGTATAATTTAAACCATAATAAAGGATATGAAACAAGTATTGTATCAAAACTAGTTTCATATCAGTTAAAGCAAAATGTAACATAACTGACTTTACGACTAAATATTTAGAAAATATATTGTTATCATGCAAGCAAGCTAGAACAAGCAAGCAAACAAGAACAAGTAAGCAAGCAAGAACAAGCGAGCAACAATAATCGTAGTAGTGAGTTTAATACTAATTAAAATATTTAGAAAATATAAGCAAGCACGAACAAGCAAGCAAGCAACAAACAATAAATTTGTATATAATATTTAGTATATAATTAGAATTTAATAAACAAACAAGGCATCATTAAATAATAAAATAAATAATATTAGATTCTCCGATAATTACAAAGTAAGCATAAACCGTTGAAAAACCTTTTTTCACGAACGACGTAATAATTGCCGGTCGGACGCAAATTATGAATTGCACCTGCGAGCTATTTACATTACTCATGAGCTATAAAATAAAAATAAAATGTATCGCTTATAGCAAATAGCAATCCTTTTGTTATGGAGATGCTTAATACTTTTATTAAATGACTAGCAGTGCCCGCGACTTCGGCCGCGCTTCCGCGAACTATATGTTTTTAAAAATAAAAGTAATAAAATTAGCTACCCGCCAGTGATAGTCCTCTTTAAATCGGTCCAGCAGTTGCAGAGATTAACCGGAACAAACAGACAGATAAACAATGTTTTGTACGTAATCATCTATACATTTTCATATGCATTTAGTAAAAAGGTTCTAATTTAGAATAACAAACAGACACACAGACACACAATTTTATTTATTTTAAATTTATGCTGTATATATAATGAATAAATAATAAAAATTAACTGAATTGTGTTAACTGTTAATTTGATGAAACGTTGAAAATTAAGTTCAAACAAAGGTAAAATGTTCAGTTGAAAATGAGAACATAAAATCCATTGTTTTTGAACAAATACTTTTCAACAATAGTTCGAAGTGATTGATTAATTAACCTACTTCTATTCTTTGTGAATATGCAACTTTCTTAGTTCATACATCATTATAGATTTTAGATTGAACGCCTTTGTTCGCGTTCTAACTTACGGAAATCTCTTCAGTTTCTATTTTAAGCTATTTGTCGTACAATTTTATAGCTTTTGTATTAAAGCTATAAAATAAAAATCTTTACTTCAAAGTATATCGACGTTTAAAAATATCCTAACAATTGGCTTATAAAATACCAGAGCGACAGATAAATATACATTCATTTGTATGCTCCTGAAACGCTCGCTATTTTAATTCGGTCTATCAAACGAAACGATACAAAATGTTAGCACGTTATAAATAAACCGGCTGTTACTGTCTCCACGATTCTGTTCACAATATTTCAGAGTCAGGGAACACATCGGTGGGCTTTGATGATACTATATATGAATATAAGATATCTGGAATCATCCAAATGGAATACTAGTTAATAACTGCGGTTTAATATTACAATCAAAGTACTGGCAAAGTTGGAAGTATAATTTATCAAATGAGAGTAACTTATAGCAGCTTAACTGTGGTTTTAAATGTCATAAATGATTAGTAAGCTATTAGTTTGGTCCCTTTGAATTCATAATATAATTATTCATACGCTTTCTTAGTAATTCGTTTCCACAGTTTAGAATAACTAAGCAAAATTTTGTTACTAAAAATATTATTATTACTTGTACAGAAGAACCCATAACAATATTTTATCAGTCTCTCATTATGATGTATAGTAATTCTATATGATATGAATGTTCATATTTAATCAACAAATCCAAATGTTTACTGGAACTAACCATCATTAAAAAACAAACCACTTCATACAATAATAGCACTTATCATGTAACGGTAAAGATAATATTTCAATGAAGTTATTTCTTTTATAAATTTGACTTGCCTTTGATAGGTGGACCTACTTCATAGAAAACTGGTTACGATACCCGCTTGATGTTACCGAATTAATAACTAGAATAACTACTTATTTGAATCACCGCCATACAAGGTAAGCATTCCGATTCTCTTTCATTCACACAACTTGTAGAAAGACCGTCACAGTTATTATTGTATTCTCAGAATATATTATAAATTAATTATGCGTAAGTGGTGGCGTAATCACGAGAATAGATGAGAAAAAATTGAAATAAATGTGGCAGGAAAATTGTCGCTCCTAACGAGGCGAGCGCGGTTATGTGGTCACGGGAGATAATGTTTGACCACAAGATGATGGCTTCACTAAACAAGCTTCACCACAGCTGTATGCAGGCTAATAATCCCGTCATAACCTGTAATATCTACATATGATTCGTGCATACGGTGCTACAAGCAACAAATTGTATTATCCCAAATTTGCATTTTTCAGATCTACTCAGAACATTATCAAGATTTTTTTTGCTTATTATTATTGAAATGAAAGTCGATGTAACGAAGAAGCATCACGATAAAGAAACAAACACGTAAATGTATAGGAGAGAATGAGATAGAAGACATTTTATTATTACTTATTAATATTAACATGCTATAGTTACTCTAATAATAGATAATATTAAATCGGTAGTAATAAGCGCTATCGCAAGATTTAGTGCTTGTTTACAATCTCATCTACTGCATAAATAATGGCCATACCCAATGCCACACTTGTTATTAAATAATTATATCATAAAATATTTATGTTTTCGAGTAATTTTGGTTATCAGCCATTATTTTCTCATGTGTCGTCTTTTTTAAATATTATAGCAAATTAAAAATATTGATTAAACATTTCAAAAAAGATAAAAGTTATCCGTCCGTCCTGTTAAATATTATAAATAGAGATTTCAATTCAATAAGCGGGTAAGACACGGTAGCTCAGTTCGGAGAGCGACGGGATCGTTTCCTAGTGGTCTTAGTTTCGAGTACTACGGAATTTTGTATTTTCATTTTATATTTATTTGAAATCTAACAAAGCTTATAGATTTTAAACATCAAATGTTTAAAACCTAAATCCTCGTAAAAGAATACACAACCACTTAACATACATTTCACGAGTTGATTCATACATTTGAATATTGCATTTCCCACCTCGTTGAATGCAGTCCTTAGCGAGCTCTCATTACAAACGTATCATTACGTAAATTGTATAATAGTACCTTGTCAGAACAATATTTGTGCCGTTACTGAAGTGACGTTGTAGTCGCTTTCAAAATGTTGTGAGAACTTAATTACTACTGCATAATTGTGGCAAAAACATTGCATTATAATGTTTAAAATTACACCATTTCATGTCGGAATTCTGAGCTTCATTAACATAGTAATACATGTATGTGTATTTGATGTAATCTAATATAACTATTGCTTTAATCTGATTGGTCCGACGATGTTGTTCCTCGACAGACCGCCGGTGCAGCGAAATGGAGTGTCACAATTAATATCCGCATAACATGTTACATGTATGACAATCTAATAGCAGAGATCTTTACGCTTTCTCCAGCACGAACTGCGTCTGACCTAGGTCACGAAATGAACAGATATTTTAAATAATATATCAAGTTAATGTATTCATTTATATTACTGATATTAATCGTACGGGTGGAAACTACTACTTACTTAGTAATAAATACATATTAATATTACTTTATTTGTGATCAGATTGTCTTGTTATCTAACAAATACAGATGCTTATTGGGAATATTATTTAAATGATATAATATTAATATTATGCTTAGGATCAAATCGAATGTAATATACATGTATTTGACCTTACTTCGCTTATTCCTAAGCTCTCAGAGAGGTCGTGTTGGACTTAATTGGAGTCCGGACGGGTGACACGAAAAGGAGATGCATTGTATCGGTATTAGAAGGTATAAATGGATTTGAGAAATGAGCTCCGATGCACTCTTGTTTAATGTGACTTGTGACATCCATAAATTAGAGAACCGCAGACTACAAGGGTTTAAGAGTTTCGTTGGTTTTATAGCGATTTTATGTGCTTTATTGAGATCAGATTTTTTATAAATAAATAAAAAAAAATTTTTTCGGACTGGAAATGTATTACACTAAAAGGATATTATAATTTATAGCTTATCTTTTGTCGTATCAAAATATATATATACCTCTATCTATTTATTTAGCAGATATATATTTAGAAAATATTTGATGAAATACAGATAAAATTTTATCAAAATTACAAAAAAAAAATCTGTACTCTTTAAGATCGTTATATAATCGTGGATTGTTTGCAGACACATCTTGACTTCAATGTTTAGCATCAACAGATACTATTATCTGTAACATGTAACTTAGTAACATGTAATTTATTGGAGGATAAAGAACTATTTTGCAATTGAATATTTTTAATAAATATTCAACCGATGTTCTCTAAAACCGTAGTATTCCGTTTTTTTTTGTACAACTGTCTCAAAAACGTACAACGCAACACTTGTGTTTTCACGGTCAATGCAAAATGACGGTTACTGCATTGCGTTCTTTTAACGACATATTAACGACACATCATGTGTGTTCTTTAAGTATAATTGAAAACTAACAAGTAAAAACATGTAACAACGATTAGTATATTACAAATTAAATTAATTTAGTAATAAATAATATTAAAAATATAAATAGTGCGGAGTGTAGTGAACGACCCGTTGACACATTGGAGATAATGCGCACGTTTCTTTGTGGTGTGTGTGTGTGGTGTAACTTATATAATATTTTATTATTGATCCATTTTTACTAAGTTCATGTTATTCGGAGATATTTATTTTTAATGCAAAGTATGAATGACTTTTGTTAATTAAGTAAGTGGTAGTTATAAGCTTATATAAAGAAGCAAATGATTTTAAGTTTAAATCACCATTGTATTGATGAATAATAAAATCAAGATATAACGTAAATATTTAAAAACGTTTGTCTAAATTTAGTATTTTAATTAATATATGTATAATCGCGTACCCTTATAACTTGTACCATACACATGAATACGAAGCGGTCGCGGGCGCCACGTAACGAATGTGCATTTACATTTCATAAACAAATGACACTCAGACAGGTTAGATATATATACCAGAATAGTGACAATCCCACCTCCAGAACTGGGAAGGTTGTATCAACGTCAATCCCACTTCAAGTGTTCCAAGAGTGAGCACTTGTTAGTCGAGGAGTTTTTTTATTTCTATTATTGAGTTACATTCATAATTGCAATGTACATCGCATTATGAGAAATCGGATTCTACTTGTACTTCGAAAGGAAGATAAAACTCGTAATATTTTTTATTTATTATCTCAAGAAATAAATAAACAAATAAAAACTAAGCCCATTGACGTCACTGTTACTTAAAAAGATATAAATAAATCTATATTATATATTTATGTACAACTTTGGTTGTAAACAAATTAAAATATTGCTATTTATAATATTCTAGATATATTTATTATCAGGAATTGCGTGATATGTAAGTGCATTAACGATATCGAAGAGATATTGAGAAAATATCTGCAAGGAACGGTTATTGAGGTAAGAAAATTAATGATTCCAGACCAGTCCCGGCGATAGACTTCGGCACAAATCTTTATAATTGAAGTAAAGATAAAATATCGATAAGATAGTTTTCAATCAATAAATCGAATAGATAAGTTCTCGGTGCTGTAAATTGAATGTGTCGAATGTGAGAAATATTTACATTTACCTACTTAAGACTGTCTGTTTTGTACGGGATTATATTTTTTTTAATATATAGTGTTATAATAGGGTTCATATAATAACAAGGTTTGAATCTTGGACTCGCGTTGATAAAAATGCCTTGTACCTCTCAATCCAAAATAATTTAACCATTTTAACTCCAATCTACAAACAAATCAGTACAAAACGTAATAAAAGTACGTATACTCGTACATGCATAAAGTTACTCGTGTCCGAAGCGAAGTGAGAGCTCCTAAATAAGGCGGTTATGTAAATAAGCCCTCAACTGTCCTCAGCGCATTCGTATTAAAAGGACTGCTCTTTTTAACTCCGTTCAGTGTACACGAAAATAATCTGATTACTTTAAACTTTTGCATTGCATAAAGCATATTATACACAAGTTGCGTTTTAAAGAAAGAAATGAATTATTATGAATGTGTAGGCACATATAAATCATTACATATACTAACGATTGTGTCAAGCAAGGTTTAGCAGATACTCGTAAGTATAATAAGTTGATATACTGAAAATCGCTCTTTCTGCCACTAAGACCACAGCCTGTAATATGGCCACAATTGGAAGGCGTGCGGGGGACCTGATTACAATGCCAAGCTCCCCACAACCCTGTGACAGTCTAATCATGACGCGTCAAGGAACTTATTACATTCCGGCTCCGTTAAAGCATTTCGAGATATGTTAATTCTTAATTGTTGGTTACAACCGAAATGAGTTAAGACGTTTCATTGAACTTAATTTATATGCAATGCGAAACATAATAATTAAGAATAGTTCCCTTAGTAGACGTTTATAACACTAATACATATTATACATATATGAAATGTTATAAGAAACTGTTTGCATGTGTATTTATATACATATAGATCATTTGGTATCAATAGTAGAAGAATAATATTTCGCTAAATGAAATGTCTTTGTTTTCACAACCTTAAAATGTTTTATTTAACAATAATATAGAGCCTACCTCGTAATGCACCAGTCGGATTATAACATAGTTATTTTTTACATCGCCATTGAGGTAAATTACGGATAATTTTACTGTACTGAATTGCATAAAGACCGACAAGTTAGGATTTTACGATTTTATAATGGCGGCTCCGGGCTGTTTGAAATACGAATGGCTTTGCAAGTTTTTATAAGCTCGATTATCGAGTGTCAGTTCACTCTTCAATACATTTTATTGCATCGCACATTCATTACTGTATTCTTTAAATGACTTTATAATAGATAGCGTCTATTTGTAAACAATTTGTCAATATTAATTATTTGATATTTTATTAATATCTATTAATTAATAAGTAGCAAGATATAGAGATAGAGAATAGAAGAATTTTTTTAATAAAGAAGTATGTATAAAACTATACATTATATACAAAAATATACTACATTTTTTTATTACTTAAAGTTATTGTATAATTATAATATATTTATTAAGTACAATCTAATTACATATAATTAATTCTATTTAGTTTAATAGACTTTGAATATCTTTGTAACCAGTAACAATAGCAAGTTGCATTCCATACCCTACCGTGTGTCACAAATTTTCATTCAAAGAGCTTGTTTCGTAGTTTCCTAGTTATCCAGACTCCAGAAATCCTTGGACGAAGCCGCTCATAATGCACGTCTTAGTCAACAAAGCTACCAAGTCAGTGGCGGCAAGATTGAGAGCTAATCCCTGTTAATTATAGTCCAAGTTGGGTTATTACCTACTTCCTCAATGAAAACGGCAAACATTCCGAGTACAATGCGTTTCTCAACTCCAATTATGTGGTTATTCTAGAATATCTATTTTAAAGGGGAATTTAAAAATGTTAGCTTATTCCTATTTAATTTAGACCTAGCTCTCTTCCTTTTATGGTTATAAAAGACATGTAATACCTGGGTCATTTCACGGACCTCCAACTGACTTTTGAATGACCATACAAAACATTACCTGCTGATTGGAAAAACAAAAAGCAAAAATTATTACATTATAAGTAGGATTATCATAAGCGTATGGTCCTGAATTAGTTTTACAAATAAGCCATCTTCATAATTAACTCATTACTTTGGGTATTTTATTTGACGGTCATTAGTGTCTTATCGAATTGCATTCTTCATCCGTGTAGAAGCTTCATCGCAAAACATCATTGAATTGGTAAATATTTATGGAGTCGAGACAAGTTTTTGTTAAGATGTCCACGTTTTGGGAAAAAGTAGTTTAAAGTATGGATTCTTGAGACTTGGATACAGCATTCTTATATTATGTAAGTAAAATTGCAATTATTTTATTTTATACTTCTAGTAGCTTTGTATGTTATTGTATGTAAGTTATAAATATGTTTTGTATCAAGTAAACGAGTTGCAAGATATTTAGTTATAAAGATTGTGGGCATATACTACTACCGCCATCTCTTTAATAACTGCGAGACGTGTAAGTTACAGGTTTTGACGACAGATGTCGCGAGTCATAGTGAAGAATTAAAAAAAAATTATTTGTTCGTTAACGAAAAATCATCCAGTTTGTAAAAGAAAAATAATATTTTTAAGTGCAGTAAAATTTACTTCACTTCAAAAATATATTATATGCCTTTAAAAATGCATTGCCTTCGTGACAAAGGCTTGTGTGCAGCTAATATTATTTAATTATTCGTAATGGGATTTAGAAATGAGGTTTATGACATAAAATAAGAAAATAGGGATTCATTTAATTATATGTGTATTAATTAGTTACTCTCTTTCATTTTATTTCTTTGTTAAAATAACTCCAAGTTAAAATATTCATTAACTAAAATACCAGAAATAAAATATTACATCCAAATCACACACATCTCACCCTCTCTGTAATGGCTAATAATTCAAAAAGAGTTTTAAAAACGCTGTCATGAAAATCCCTAAATAGACTCTCGCAAGCCCGGCCCAGCCCGGCTCAGTACCAGATTATAAATCGGTTAATTAACTTTTCTTTGAGAATACTAAAGTAACTTATGTCCCATTTCCTCTTTTTAAATGTACATTTGAAGTTAAAAGAGATACTTAAGTACCATTATGGCAGTTTGTAGAGGACATAGATAACTATTGTATAACACATTTTCATGATGAACGATTTGGTTATATTTTACTATTATCTGGGTTTAATTAAAATTAAACACTAATTACCAATATTTGTAATAAGAACAATTTATATATAGCAAATAGTGGACTTAGGTTTTGTCTTTTGACTATAGAAATGACTACACTGATTACATTATAATTGTATGCGGTAGAAAGATTTATTGTATGTTTGTGTGTAAACAAAAATAATTGATGTTGTAATTAAATTAATAGAAGATTAAGTAACTAATATTTCATATAAATATAAAAAAGGAATAAGTATTCCCAACTAAATTATCTCAAAACATTATATACATTTAAAAAATGTATATTATAATTGACATTAAGTCCATATACCTAGCCAGTGCTTATTAACACGACTCGGTGCCAAGAGGCCAAGTTGGAGAGACTCCAACGAGTCCTCGACCAACTTGGCAAGGTATTTGATGGTCAATAACATTACCCATGCACCTGGGATAACCAATACAAGATATTTGGCAATGGTGTGATGAAACTTACAACCAATTAACTTATTAAATGTTTAAAAACTACAAATATATTAGTAAGAAAAATCTATGTGTGTGATCTTATTCCCATAAATATTTATTCGTAAGCGAACTCCATCTCATGTCGTAAAGAACATAATATAATCTGCATAAAAAGTTTGAATGGGTTAGGATGAAAGCTCCGGCCGCTTCTGGCATGTAAATTGCTTATATTTGCTAATATTGAGTTTTACTTACTGCGCTGTTATACTAAAAACTTGCATTGTTAGTATGGAATATATAAGCTATGTATTTACTTTAACTTATACTTCTGTGTATTAAACAAAGAGAGATGTATTAAATATTATATAAATTTGTATGAAAATATTTAGCCTTTGTAAATAAATGGGAACCAATTCCTTAATCAAAATCAAGATAAGAATTCAATTTATATTTCCTGGCAATTCAGCAAACCCCAACACTGCTTTAAATCAAAATTTACCCCACGCCATGTTTGTGAGGCGATAACAATCGCAAATACACTCTGCATTCCCTTTCAATGATAAGTTTGACAAATTTATAAAATTTACCACTCAATTGGATCGTACAGATCAACCGCACGCTAAATTGTATCTACATTTTTATAATTATATAAATTTATGCGGGTTGTACAAAATAAATTAAGCTCACCCTTTAGTTCGTTAACTTAATGTATTAACACAAATAAAAATAATCGTATTTAATCATTAAAACAATTAAGTATTTTTTGTAAATTAAATTCCTGTTAATATCGATCCAGCCGGTTTAGAGATTAGCCGGAATTAACAGATAAAAATTTTCATGAATTTTATGTAAGAACTTATATACTTTCATATGCATTTAGTGAAAAGCTGTTAATTTGGAATCACACACACAATCACACACTTCAATTTTATTTATGTGTATAGATAGACAACATTGTACTATACTTATAAAACGCTACTCTAGTAAGACGGTTCCAAAAAGTCTATGAAGAAAAACCGTCAAAAAACTTCCTCGATACTAATATAATACTATATGCAATACTAAAAATGCAAGAAATATATATTAGTATATTAAAATGTCGCTGGTTCAATCGATTAAGAACTTATTCTAGCATCCAACTCGTTGATTCTATTCGAAACCTATTCCAGTAATAAATTGTTCGAGGGTGGCAGACATTAATATAAACGTGCACTTGAAGCGAGGTAGTAAATTAAGTATGCTGTCTGTATTTCATCATTCGTATTTGCATATAATGACTACTTAAAAAGCAACTAGCATCAAGTTACTCGGGTTTATCGTTTGGATGTCAACACGTGATCCGAGATTGCTTTATTAATCTTGTATAATATGAATTACGATGTTCCATGAATTAAACATCTTCATATTACTCTGGGATTAGATTTTCATAAGTAAAACTTGTTATGTTAGATTTCATCTTAATACACTAAGTCATTTCTAGGTCATTGTGTGTCAGTAGTCTTATGAGGTAATGCCTTTTGATCCTGTCATAGGCTTCAAAGGCACGGATACAGGCATTGTGGTGAATTTCGAGACTGTTTAGTGCAGTTCCGGCTGTAAGCCGAGGATTAGCTCTACGTGTTATGCAGCCGCTGCAGTTTAGTGGCTAATTGGACTCGGCTAATGTGTGATATAATGTATTCATTATGTATGCGATTATAATTAGTAGAATGTATTCTACTTAGTTGAATTTTTTATTGTTTATGGTCCATTAAAATGTTTTTATATTTTCTGAAGCAATTGTATAATTTTATATATAAAATATAAAGTATAAGAGCAGTTGTTACGATAAGTATTCACGGAAGAGATAAGTACACAATTTGCGACAAATTATTTTCAATAAAGCATTGTAAAGTCAAAACTTAAATAACATTTTCTATATTTATTTCTCTTATAGCAGTTAGTTGGTGGATGTCAAACAATGTTACACATAAAACCCTTTAAAACCCAAGGTTTGATAAAACTGTCTGTGGCGTCGGGACGCCCTGGACACCATTTATTAGGACAGATCGTTTGTCCCGACGTAACGTAACTAATTGCAGCTGTAAATCGTCACAGCGACAACGCCTAATCGTGGTTTTGTTTTTGTATCGAAATTATCATTGAAAGATACAACGAGGACTGCGGCGAAGATTATCTAATGGATGATGGCATTTTAGTTTGCTTTTGATAAAATTTATCAACAATTTTATGACATTGGCACGGTCTTTATTAGAGACAATTTCATTTAACCTATTTCGATATATTTTTAAAATTACAAATATTTTATAACATGGAAATGGTTTTAATATTAACAGAATTATAAAAAAATACATATGACCACATATCATCATTGGGTATCACAAAAAATGCAATTTGAGCAGCCTGTATATGTGCTGTTTTACATTTCATTACGCAAATGCAACTTTATTATTTATCATCTTACACCATTTCTAAAAATATGTATGACAGATTCAAGTATTATCGTTAGATGTAAATGCTTATAAATATGTCAGTCCATATAATGTCTGAAGTATTATAAATACGTTAATATTTAAGAAAATCAACAAAACCATTAAAATATGATTTTCACTGGAAATGTTAAAAAAAAGAAGTGTGTGTTAGAAATATGTTAATAGAGTTTTCCGTGATACATTAAATCTGAAAACATGATTCATTCTATCACCAAAATACACAATGAATCCTATCGCGATCGAGATAAATGTGGTTAAGTGAAGTGACATTAATTAAAGTCTCGCTGTCCGCTGACGCTCTCGGCTAAATGGCTTGATGAAATGCTGGTAAGCGTTTGAGGTGCTTCGGAGAAAATTATTTAGAATCGAAAATTTTAGCATTTAGTACATTAACCTGTGGATAATACTGGAGAATTTTACGCATCATTCTGAGTTGGTCGAAAATAGTATTCGTCAGATGATATTCTTTTCTTTGTAAATAGGGGAGACCGGGGCTGGTTGACTATAGGGGCAGGTAGACTAATTGTCAAAAACGCGAGTTAGGCGAACTTTTTGCAAAGATCGACTAGGTGAGCGTATCCATTATTCCCCCGCGCACAATCATCAGAAAAAACGCGGAGAAGACCCAAACCGTTTGTCAGCTAGAGCGTATTCTTCAAAAACAAGACACTTAAGTAACTATTTTTGCCTTAATTCTATTTGTTATAACTCTTTTCATTTTGTTTTGATTGCTTGTCCAACTGTTTAATACGAATGTTTGATTTCCGAACTTTGTATCCTTCCTTATTATTTTTAATTACGACACCATTTTAAGGTTTTGGCACGTAGTTAAAAATTACTAGGTCGTTTGGGGCTGGTTGACTCATTTATAAAGGGGTTGGTTGACTATCTAGTCAACCTGCCCCATACAATTTTGGATATATTAGATATAAATTGGTATAAAAATTATTGTGCTTAACCTAAAATTTCCAGTTTAGATCGATGCGAATCTATAAACGAAAGTCAAATCGACGTAAAGACATACTGGAGAGAGTATGTCGACAAGTTATTTTCGCCGAAGTATCAATTCCAGCAAAAGAATTTGATATACCATATAAAATATCGCCATGCAGTAAATATGAAAAAAAAGAATGCAATCCCGGACTGTCTAGATCTCAATTGACCTTGGAAAGCGTTGGCTACATAAAAAACAGACAAATATTCAGTGACGAGGAAGAGCATGCATCAGAAAACTGCCCATAAGGGAGCTAGCTGATGATGTTTATTATGGATTAACGCCTTACGAATCCCGAAAATTTGCATATGAAATGCAAAAAAAAAAATCTATTCCTGAATCATGGGATAAAAAACAGATTGCTGATGAAGATTGGGTAGGGAGTTTACTTAAACGTCATCCTGTTTTCTCTATTCAATCTCCTCAAGCTACTATTTCGAGCCACTTCTTTCAACAAAAACAACGTGCAGTTGTTCTTTGATTACCTAAGAACCGTTTACCTATTTTTAAATGTGGCTGGGTATATTTAGAATGTTGATGAAACAGGACTGACAACGGTTCACATTCCTGATAGAGTAATCTTGGCACCAAAAAATTGGGAAAAATTACATCTGCTGACCGAGGTTTCGCTGGTGAGAGTCGCAGTTGCTATCTCGGCCTCGGCAATATGGTCCTTCCGTTCTTCGTTTTCCCACGTGTTCACTATAAATACTATTTTGACTATTTTAGACTAAAGGACTATCAAAGACTATCTTAGACTGGAGGTGGACCGATAGGTTCTTAACGGTGTTTAATGTTGTTGAAGATGTTCTTAAAAATGATGATTGCATTTACTTTAGTATTTAAATCTTGTTCCTTCGTAGTCTTGGTAGTCATTACTTCTTAGGTCAACTTACCCCTAGTGACAAGTCAACCTGCCCCAGGCACCGGGTAGGTTGACTCGTTTTTCCCGTTCTATAAAATCGAGCCTATATACTATGTTTTAATAGGTATCGAGCTTATTGTAATTTCTTTTTAGAGCTGAATAGTGTCACTATCAATGGAATTGCTTTTCACAAAAATAATCATTAAAGCAATAAAAATATTAACTTTCAAACTGAAAATTGGTCAACCAGCCCCGGTCTCCCCTACTTTACATCTATATATATATAAAGAAAATGGAAGTGTACGTTTGTTATTCCATTTATTTTTTTTACTAAATGCATTTGAAAGTATACTTACATATTTTTTATAGTCTATCTGTCTGTTTGTTTCGGCTAAACTCAGAAGCGGCTTAACCAATTTTAATAAGACTATCACTGGTCAGTAGCTGATGTTATAAGGAGTAAAAAACATATTTCGTACGTTTCGTATTAAATTTATTTGTATTAAATTTAAGCTTACTGCATTCCTCAATATATACTTTGAATATATCAATTTTTACATCCGTAAGATTAATTAAAAAGACAAAAAAAGGATTGACGTATTATTTTATAAAATTACTCTATTAAACCCATTATTATAATAAATATCTTCCAGATCGAGTGTATGGTAATCTAAAATTCCTAGCGATCCTGTCTCCTTGGTTCTGTCGCATTTTGTATGCGCATTTAATGCAATCATCTGGACCAATGATCCGCGAACTTAAGACTTCTGTCATGTAACCGAATAACTCATGCTCTTTAAGCATCTAATATTATATATGTATCGTGTAAACAATTTTGTTTTGTACCTTAAAAATAATGAAAGTACCTACGTCTTGTTGAATTCTTGATCCGTGTCCTGAGGGTTTGAGGATCTTTTGTGCGTCCCCCTGTCTGTTACAGGCTTGATAAATCGTCTGGTTCACTTTAAATTAACTACTTTTTCATGTTCCCCCATACTTGTCCTATCCAAGTAGACATGATAAAAATATAAAATAAGTTAGATAATACATAAATATTGAAGCAATTTATATCAAACACAAACTGTCGCCGTTCCGATATAGACAAACAGGACCGCTGTCAATCAAATTGGCTATGGGTATAAATTAAACTGACCGTCCTGTGACTAGAGCTTAAATGTTTATGCAAAACCACGGTCAGAATTGACGTCCGTCCAAATAACGGTTAATGTACATACAAACTTTATTGATGCGTGTCCGTTTATGTATTATGTCATAACTAGCTGTGCCCGCGACTTCGTCCGCGTTTAGTAAATTTAAAATAAAAGTAGCCTAAGTTACTCCTTATAATATCAGCTTTACGTCAGTGGAAGTATTAAAATAGGTAAAACCGTTTCAGAGATTATCCGGACCAAACAGACAGACAAATATAAAAAAATATATATTTTTTTATTTAAGTATACACATTCATGTGCGTTTAGTGACAAGTTGCTCATTGGGAATTACAAACAGACAATTCCATTTTATTTATATGTATAATAACGCATTGTTTTTTACTCAACCTTAAAATGACGTAAATTGAAAACTAACATCATGAAACACAAGTATCTTTGGAGGCTACTTAAAGTATTTATAACTTTTCTAAGAAATATATCAAACAATGTAAGAGTCATTATTTATACATTCTAGTTACAATAAATAATAACAAATATCTTGATATCGGGCAGTTTGGAACAAATCTTTAAAGAAAAATGTAATATCGAGTTATTGTTGAAGAATAATGCATACAATTTAGTGTTTTCTTGTCGTGTATATAATACCCTTCCATATTGCTAAAGCTAATTTATTTAACGTAAATATTTAAACTTCTGTCGTGTTGTTAATCTTTATATATTTCTTTTTTGACTTTGATATATATTTTATGCATTTCTGGTCTCCTATCTACTCATTATTTTTCAACACTCAAATTGGAAATAAAATTTGCTTATACTTCTAAGTTATGTAATTTTTTAAAGAATCAAATGATGTTTGATTTCATATTAAAAGTATTTTATATGTATAATTTTATAATTTCAACTATATTTACATAATAAGAAATAATTACACAGATATCATTTGTACACACACACACATACATACACACATAAAGTGCCTCGTTGTGACGATTCTTATAAAATCCTTTCACCCACCAAGCCTTGTTGAACTAATTTTCATCTTCATACATTATATCTACTGAAAAAACTACATTATGTACCTTAAACACAATGTTCGTGTATTAACATTATTAAAGAATTTTATAATAACTTTGGCTTAAGTTTTCAAATTTAAATTCAAAATATCGTAGGCGTTTACACGCATTTTTGAATTATTACAATAAAAAGGTCAGTGTAGTCATTCCGTGAGTTAGCTACCTTCTGGAATGCTGCTCTACTGAGAGGAGCTTTCCAGAAACTCAACAATGCTCTTTTTAAAAGAAATTTGTCAATGTTAGTTGTATATATTGTAATATCAACACTGCAAATGAATCAACAATTTAAGTTCCACACAATTCGGTCAACTAAAAACTCTTGAATGCTATAATAAGATTATTTTATAATACATTTTTCATTTTAGATTTAATACTAAAAAGGAACTAAGATATCTTGTGGAATTTTATTATATGCGTATTAATTAATCCAGTCATTACTTATTTCATCAAGCTCACATAATGGATCCAATTATAATAAGTTAATACTTAAATATTTGTACATAATATCCTATAACTTGGATGTGAAAAGATGAGAATAATTGAGTATGAAAGTGATGTACGTATTCCCAAAATGGTCATATTAGCAATGAAACACGCACCCCTACGTTTTGCATATGAAACAACGCGCAGTAATAACACCCGTCACTCTAACTGTATAACTGTATAAGTGTATACCTAACAATGTTTCTTTGTACTCAGGATAGCTTTATAATGTTATATTTAATAAATAATACAGTATTTTATTTTATTAGCTTTAAAATATTAAAATATTATAAAGAAAATTCTGTAAAACTGTGTCTTAAAATAGTAAATAAGTCTTTAATATAGGATACAATTCATAAACAATATATTGTTAATCTTTTTTGCCTAGTATAAAAGGATTTTAAACCTTATTTTATATATAACAACAATACTTTATTATGATTATAATCGATGATAAGTCAATAACAACAAACAATTAAAAATCGATTTATCCTCCCTCATTGAGATTTCTCAGGAGGAGTAAAGTAGCCTAATTTGCGACTTGAATGCAATCAATTTAATTTAACGCCAAACCCCAAAATGATTAGATCAAGGCGTTTTGGATTAAAAGAAAATTAAAGCATTGTGAATGTCAACCCCTATAGAAAATCACTGCCAAATTATTAACCTATAAATCTTATTTTAATAGATATAAGAGTCAAGTTCCTTAATCAGTTGTTTTGTTTGTTATCAGAGATATGGAGAACCCCTGCGAAGAATTTATTCCACGTTTAGGGCGTTTCTTGGTAACAGTTGCTGTCTGCATTCTAATTGTGTTGTACTTAATTGGGTTTTGATTCTGAATGTAATATAAAAACCGACCACTATTTCGTATGAGACGTAATTCAAAGGGTGATCTTCTGTAAGCTTGGATGATATTTTTAATTATTCATGTATCTTTATACAACTTAAAGAACAAATATGGTAATAATTAGTATTTGTTATCAATTTTATTTTATATAATTTACAATCGAAATAGCAGAGAAAACAACATTTCTTTAATTTTTTTTATTGAGATTTTATCAAATATTAATTTATACAGTATTTGAATATGATTAATATACTGTTTAAAGAAAATAGTATTATGTAATACATTTTTTTTTGATTATCCAAATATTTATATCGAGCATAAACAAACATACACCTTTCTTTTAACTCAAAATTATAGACATAAAGACGATTATATAATAAAATGGTATATCCTTTCAAATATAATCCGAGGTCACAATGGATCAAAATTTCAAAGAAACATCCTCGATCCGTTTAATCTTAGCCAAGTTCTTTTATAGGGATCTTAACTCGATAGGGATCCCAACATTAGTTACCGGAACACTTTGATTGGCATATCCCTTTTCTTCATGGTATCTCTGAGATCCTTATAAAAGTCCGTGAGTTTGCAGCTTCGGATATTGGCGAAACCTTTGCTAAACTATGATTGATAGTGAGCTAAGAATGTTCTCAAAGATATTTTTATCATGAAAATTTTATAGATGATTTGTTCGGGATATTAGTTTTTTTATCGTATATTATCTGAGTTTTATTTTTTGAGCACAAGTTCAAAGTTTAAGAAACATTGACATTCAAACCAATACGATGATGAAAAATTGTAAATTACATATTTAGAAGTAATGATCAAAGTAATAATCGAATATCATTATAACACTCCGAGTCTGAGAATTGAAGGTCATCGACCTTTACTATATCTTATATTTTATTAAAAATACGGTATCAAAACCAAATCGAGATAGAGTTTACTGTATGTAGGTTCATCAAGTTTAAAATTATATATTGTCACATTCCAAAAAAAAACTTTTAAAACTTGTAAAACTTTTAAGCTTACCAAACCTGTTAGTTAAGTAACATCTCACGCTTGTCAAAACTCGCGGATCGAGTGTCCATTTTGTCCAAGACTTGTCAACTCTCATCCCTAAACAGGAGACATAGGGATGTTTCCTCATGCGTTTCTTCTTTCACTTATTTCTATTAAGGTTCTTGCAATAGTTTTTACCGAAGATCCGATAAAGCCTCATAACTATTCTAAATATAATTTATTTAACAAATTATTAGTTAGAATTTCTTACATAACATTCTTGTTACATTCTAATGTATGTTATATATTAATTCAAGAAAAGATAACGGAAACTAATAAATCAGTTAACAAAATTAAGATAAAATTCAAATGAATTGTCATAATGTAAGACATAGTTGTAGATATAGTTATCATATTCGTATTAGATTAGATAAGCATTTTGTAGATAGTTTAAAATGTGAATCAGAATAATCTGGAATCAAATTTTATCTACCTATCTATCTCGATAATTCCAAAAACATTTTTGATAAGAAAAATTGTTTACATAAGATGTAGAATGGCGTCTTTTACAACTTAAGGTTTATAGGCCTTTGTTAAGGGTCTTGTGTTTATCTGATGAGAGTATATGATATGGCAATGATAAACTTTACTACATGTGGCTATTTTAATAGTTATCATAAAAGTTTTTGGGCTGCCATTTGTTAAGTAGTTAAAATATTCATAAAATATATAGTCACGAAATTATTATTCACATGAGGTTCAGTTTTAGGTTTTTTTATGTATGTTTATTTTATTAGACCGCAAAACTCATAAAGTTTGTCACTTATAGTGTTAGATTTCACACTGAGTCATTTGCTATAGATAAACATTTAAAAAAGATTGCAAATAATTCGCATAGAGAATATATAAGTAAAGTAAAATATCGAACATAAAGAATTGGACTAAAAATATTTAGTGATATTATTATATATTTTTCAAACAATTATTTTTGATCAGTCTACATTTTAAATACAATATTTATGTTAAACAACGCCTTATATGTTTATAATTAATACAATTATATGTATGATAAACCCTCTTGATAATATTATATTAGTATAAATTATTTTAAATCAAAATATAACAATTTATTATTTTTTAAATCTAACATCTCTCACACAATTTTTTTACAGACTAACTAAAAAAATCTTTAAAGATATAACTTTAAATGTAGATATAAAATTCATTAAAGAAATGTTTCATAAGGCCTCTGTGTTTTTCTACTCTATACATATGAATGACCAATTCGGCGGTATTTTGTATCTCAAAGATACCGCAGGAATGTGTACATCACGCCGTCTTAGTCACGGTTAATACTAATTCAATAACTTTATAATATTTAAATCAGGATTACAGAGTAATATGATTAACTTACAGGTGAAGTAATGGACGGAAAATATACGTATAAATAAAAAAAAACATTTTAAATGTTATCTGAAATATTAATAACATTAACAATATTTCTTAAAAACTGCCTGTCTTTCTGTTTGTCCGGGATAATCTTTAAAACGACTTAATCTTATTGGGAACTGGACTCTGGTAACAATATGTACATAATATGATATAATAAAAAGTTTTTTATACATTTTCTTTTAATTAAACAGCGCAGACCAAGCCGCTGGCAGAGGCCTGTATGATATTTTAAAAGATATCCCATCCGCCGTAATAAAACCACGCATTACAAAGTTCCATACCAGATTTATTGTGTTTGTTTCATAATAAAGTATATCAGGGCTTGTTAGCGTGACGGTTATAAAGGGAACTATAAAAATAATTACCGGCAACTAAAATTATATATGACCGCGGGTGGGCTGACAAACAGACAACTTCATAAGTCATGTACATACATACATACATAAAAATATTGTATCAAATGTATTCAGAACAGACTTATTTAATTATTGATGCATTTCTATAGGTAATAACTTTATCCCAAATCAAAATATTTTTGATACAAGTGCTGCCATCTCTTAGAATGATTCGAAACTATTCATGTGTCTTATTTGACAGTTGTATATAATTCTTATAAGCAACTTGGACAGTTTGTTGAAAGTTTAAATGCTGAAATAAAATCTTATTAGTTCGTTTAAGACTAGAATTAAATAATACAAACTTATTTAAACAAAAAATGCGTCCACAAACAAAAGAGATAACAATAACAGTGGAAAGTTGAAACTTAATATTAAATTAACTGATATACCACCGAAGTGACCTGAAGAATAATTTACCAAGGGATTAATTTCCTAATGAAGAATACTGCCCTCAAGACAGCTGTTGGAATAAACTTAAGCCATTATGATATTACTGTGCCGAGTCCGGTGTGTTAGTGAACTTCGAGGGGTTAGAATTTAGTCAATATTTTTATTCCTATTAAGTTATATGGAAAGTGGATTTAAGATTTAAACAATACAAGAACGCATGACTTGGGGATATCACAATCTATACATATAAATAAAATTGAAGTGTCTGTTTGTAATTTCAAATTAACAGACTTTTACTAAATGCTTATGAAATTACATACGGTAAAATTACTTTTAAAAAAAAAATGCCTGTCTGTCTTTTTGTTCCGACTAATCTCTGAAACGGCTTCACCGATTTTAACTTTCTTTGGGGATAGCTGATGTTATAAGGAATAATTTAGGCTACTTTTTTTAAGTACATATTCCGAGCGAAGTCGTGGGCACAGTTAGTATTCACTATAATTTATGACGCATCCGAGGTTTCATTAAGGAAAACTGAATAATACCTAGGTGTTGGAATTTTGATAGCAATCTTTTGTGTTCAAATAAATTGCGAACGACATGTGGTATTCCTTTTCGGTTTAATCTGAACGTTCGCATTTTTGTATTAATAATATTATAACTTTTAATGTTAAATGATCATACAATACTTACTACTTACCACTTATCACTTTAACTTACTACTTGCTACATACTAACTACTGTCTTACTACCAACTACGTACTACCTAGTACCTACTACCTACTACCTACTACCTACTACCTACTACCTGCTACCTGCTACCTGCTACCTGTTACCTGCTACCTGCTACCTGCTACCTGCTACCTGCTACCTGCTACCTGCTACCTGCTACCTGCTACCTGCTACCTGCTACCTGCTACCTGCTACCTGCTACCTACTACCTATTATCTACTACCTTCTACCTTCTACCTACTACCTACGACCTACTACCTGCTACCTACTACCTACTACCTACTATCTACTACCTACTATCTCCTACCTACTACCTGCTACCTACTATCTACTACCTACTACCTACTACCTACTACCTACTACCTACTACCTACTACCTACTACCTACTACCTACTACTTACTACCTCCTACCTACTACCTGCTACCTACTACCTACTACCTACTACCTGCTACCTGCTACCTGCTACCTGCTACCTACAACCTACTATCTACTATTTACTATCTACTATCTACTATCTACTACCTACTACCTCCTACCTACTACCTGCTACGTACTACCTAATACCTACCACTTATTACTTATTTATTACCTATTACTTTTTACTTATTATATTATTACTGTGTCTGTTTCGATTCTTAAAAGATGTTCATAAACAAGTAAGTTACTAAAAGAAATAAATACATAAAACAATAAAAAATTGGTACAGATATTATAGAACGAATACAAAATCCCTTGTAGAATACAATAAACAATCACTAAGTGAATTAAACCAATGTATTATCTACAAACATCATAAATTTAATGTGATATCTATTTTAGGGGACATCGCTCAATAAATCAATGGTATCTGCTCCGATATAAATAATTAGAAGTTTCTTAATTATTCCCGTCGTGAGATACGAGTTCAAAGTGAACCGGCTATCTTTTAACACTAAGATTAAATACCTTTGGTATTAATTTGAAAATTATCAATACGTTTAACATATTACGAATGATGAATTAATATATTATATAATTGAAACTCTAATACATGTTTGTAGGGTCATATATAAATAATATAGTTAACTTTATTAATGTAGTCATAAATCTCCCTTATAATTTTATCTTAATCTCTGGTGCCTCTCAGAGCGTGCAACGGGAAGCTTAGCACTAATTACGTCCACACCCAGTCCACCCTTGTCCACTCGATCATTCTCAAATTATCCGGTGTCCTCTTTCAAAGATTCTCAGTTATCTGATAAGCAAACTTTATTGCCCTCTTAGGTACATTGTTATAGCAATACTAACTAATGATATTTCATTGCTTTATAGAAAAAATTGGTAGCTTAAAAAAATGTACTTTTTGTACTTGCTTAAAGAATGACCATAAATATTAAAATTAGACAAATACTGGATTTCCCAAAATAGTAATGTAATTTTTAATTCCGCTAACCATTGATGCGTGTGTACTTTTAATTACCAAAGCAAATGTCCATCAAACAGGTCGGCGTTCAAACAACGGTCGGTCACGAATCTACTAATCGCGTTAACTAATGCAAGCTTTCAACTACCGCTTACATTATGCCTATTTTGTATCCATTTTATCCCTAAATTACTTCATTAATAATAATTTTATAAATATTTTAGATATTCATATATATAGTAGATATATAACTGATCGTACTCTGTACGTGAAAGATATTGAGTAAAATTATTAGTCTTTAATGTCAAAACAATGATTTTTAGATTTTTTTCTGTTTATCTGTGCGCGCAACTCGTTTTGTATTTTATTTTTGTATTTTTTGTTACGCGCAATTCGTTTTGTATTTTAAAATGTAGTGCTCGCGTTTTTCAAATCAGCAAATAAATAATAAGTTATATCAATTAAAAAAAGCAATACCTATGTTGTAGTTTTCATACAAATATTATTAAGAAACTATATCGTTGAATTGTCTCCACAGTAGCTAACTATATAATTACTCTGTAAAGATATGATGGTTGAAAATCAGCATACCAAAAAACAAATCCCTCATAAACGAAGTCGTGGGCACAAGTAGTCTATACATATAAATAAAATCGAAGTGTCTGTTTGTAATTCAAAATTAACAGCTTTTCACTAAATCCTTAAGCTAGTATATACTTATAAAAAAAATGTGTCTTTGTTTGTCTTTTTCTTCCCCCTCATCTTTAAAACGTCTGGACTTTCTTTCTTTCTTCTTCCACTGGTCTGCTGTTGTTATAAGGAACTCAGGATACTTCTACGTTAATAATTCATATTTCATATATCATTTCATCAAGTATATCATATAAAATCTTTAATATCCCACACCACTCAGTATGTACATGAAGCTGTCGAAGTTAATGAATACGTAACATACTCGTATAATATATTATAGTAATACGAAACTCCATTATGTAGCGGTCATTTACATAAAATATAATAAAATACGTATATAAAATATTCAAATATCAGAGTACATTTTGAAATGAGAGAAGCTCGCAGTGCCACTGTTTTACGATCTCTCACTCGCAAATTTAATTTCATTTGCCGACCATAATCTTGTGTTTGCATAATGAATATATTAAAAATAAAACATAAGTAGATCTTTCATTCACGACACCGTTAACTATATTTTATATAATAAACTTAAAAACCTCTTATACAGGTGTACGTTTATAATGAAATGTGCTATTATATTTAAGTAGCTAACATAAAAATTATGAGATAATTAACTTAATAATAACAATTACTTCTATTCATAACAAATACCTTCATCTGTAAGCCTACAATGTCTCACTTTTTAATTATTCCGTTATTAGATATGAAATTTCAGTTAAATTATAATAGTGGTACTTAGTGCTACTATAATTAATTTGTTGAATACGTAGTAGGAGTATGAGTGATCTCAGAGAGTGTCAGCCTTACGTCCTGCTTCCCTCTCAGTCACCGGGACAACTTATCACGTTCTAAATAAATATAAACAAGGCTAACGAAGTGCTGAAGGAAAGTTAAAAGCGTGTCGGGAATTCGTTACTATTGAATCCAAACTCACGCCAAACTCACCTGACTAATGACTTTCTGGACAAGTACTGATTTTTTAAAAAAAGTCTCTATTAATTATTTAGAAAGCTTTATAAAAATATATTTTTCAATCGAAAATATTTGAAGAGACAAAAAGCAACATTAAAAGTAATTGAAGTTCCTTTATAATAAGAGAAAAATATATGAAAATTCTTACATATCTTTCTAGGGGACTTTTAGCATTTAAAATAATAAAATTTGGTAGTAAAGTGTATGAATTTATGAATGTTAACGATCCTCTCTCCATCCAATGGGATGATTTAATGAATAATATCTAACCGAGAGACTAAAAATGTACTCTGATTCGACGAACTGGTATTTTTAGTTCACGGTACACTATTTGTTTATTTTGAGTTTTAATCCTTTTGTGTCAGCGGTAGTAGATTTTTACTTAACTTTACAAATAGTTGTACACCTACGTGTGGTATAAATAAACGTACAAAAAGATATAAGATAAAAAAAGATAAATAATATTATAGAACAAAAATAAACAACAAAAGGCAACTTTTAAATATAAACTTATTAATTCATAAGACGTGTCCTGAAAGTTGCTTTTAATTTTAGAAGTATTCTCATCAAAATTCCTCACTAAACAACATTGTTGGAATTTTTAAATCCTTTGTAATATTTAATTAGTTCGGGAGTATTTTTTATTCGTTTATTCAACTCTGGGAATATATTCAGTGATGTATATTAGTTAATCGAACGAGGCTGGTTCATAACCAATAAGACTTCGCACGCTGATTGCTGTAAGGAATCTGGGGTCAGATCATTTGACATTGTAATGACGTGCCATCTGAAGTCAACAATATTTTATCATATTTAAACTGTAGTTGAATATGTCTGTGATTGTAATTTAATGTTTCGTCATTCTGATTTGCTGACATCATCTTTATTAACATTATAAAGACTAAAGTGGCAGGAATTAAAGATTTGTCTAATTTTTATGTATTGCAATATTATTTCCAACTAGCTGTGCTCATGACTTTGGTCGCGCTTTATATGTTTTTTTAAATAAAAGTATCAGTTTTCCGACAGTGAAAGTATAAAATCGGTCTAGCCGTTTCAGAGATGAGCTGTAAGAAATAGACAGACAGATATAAGGTAGAAAATATTAAAAATGATTTCTTATGTAAGTACCGTAAATACTTTCACATGCAATTAGTGAAAAGCTGTTAACAGACATTTCAAAGTTTATATAAGTGTATAGTTTAATGTTTAAAATATTAATAATATTAATTATTACGTTACATTATCTAACAACTCGTTACAAAATATTCATATTTTTATTTAAAAATGAAAAATGTAATATATTTGTTCGACCTACATTTCCATTGTTAATGCGACCGGGTTTCTTATGAAATGTATTAAACTCGACGCGTATTATCCTATCTTATTTTCATATTTCAAAAGCGGTCTTAACAATTTCTATTGTTGATCATCCTTGACCCGATTACGAGTATTCATATCTATTTATTTATTTTGGTGCAGGGCGATGACGTAAACCTCTCACGCCAGTCATTCGGTTCGCTCCCATCAAGTTCGTTAAAAGCTCATTTGAGATTGTCACGATTTCGTATTTGATGGTCCAATTTATTTCATAACAGTCATATACCGTGAGCATTTAGACTACTAGTTTACTTACGCCTTGGCACCGTTTAAGATGTGTTATTATTATTTCTATCCATATCAAGGGAATTGCGAATCTTCGCGTCTCAAGCCACAGAAGAATAACATACAGTTTCTAAGAATCGCAATCAAAGTGTATTATAATTATTTCAAGATTGATTTCATAATTAGAATGTTGTTTTTATGACCCTAAACAATTAGAGATAAGAGAAAAAAAATATATCCCACTTTATTATAAGCGGTCGATCGTAAAATTAATCACAAATAACCAGGAACTATAAATTTTATAGACTCATTTATATGTAATAAAGCCGACCATAAAATCTGTATGTAGTCTCACGCGCGGGTTTTTGAATCAATAGAGAATAAATCGGATGCAATTGAGCACATGATTCTGACTGGACCATGAAGAATCGGTCAAATTGATGTAACAAAGGACTGGTTACACTTTAAAATAGTTATTGCTTAACCTTTAGACATCAAGTTCCGTGACGTTCTGTGTTTTACGGTGAGGCATTATAAAATTCTATTCGATTGTATTTATCTACATTGTAGAAATGTTTGATAAGTTTTCACTATATTGTAGTAAATTAATTATAATAATTGTATGTGTCAAGGTGGTGAATTTGTCTAACATTGGGTCTCAAGGGAGCAACCCAAGTCAGACGGAGGCACCAGACCAAAACTGTGGTGGGACGTACTTGACATCTTTTTACGCAACTAATTTGGAAAAGCTCGAGGGGAAACTAATTTATAACAGGGAAGCTCTTTGTTCCTAGATTAAATAAAATAATGTATACATATATATTTAAAAGGTACATTAATTTATGATATTTTGGAGATCAAAAAAAGTATGTTTTATATGTATTAAATATTAATAATATAACTTTGTGGTCATCATTTTAACTATAATATATGTCCACTTATTCGAGGCTTGAGTTAAAGGTAACACGTGTATGTGACCGCAGCTTCTCGTTCTAGGAAACCACATAATCATTCGCTCGGCTACCTTGAGATATTGTCGTCACTAATAGAGTGAAGATGGTCCTCTAACATTGAACTATCGAAATAAATAGATATCTATACATATAAATGAAATTGAAGTGTCCGTTTACAATTCCAAATAAACAGCTTTTCACAAATGAATATGAAATAAACGTTAGTATATAAACGGCTGGACTTTCAATGGCGGATAACCGATATTATAAGGAGTAATTTAGGGTATTTTTATTTTAAAAACATACTCCGTGCGAACAAAGTCGTGGACACATAATTATATATATTAAGTTAAGGATTTATTAGTTTTACATTGTTATAAATAAACAAAAACAAAATTATTAAACAGTTAACGTTCCAGAAAATTGAAAGTAAATAGAGCTGTACTAATCTAGAAGAAGAGTAAGAATGCTTAAACACTACATCCGAAGTCGGGAATATACTGTTTGAAATATATATTTATACTGACCACGTAAGAGACATTCACGAACTGTTGCTCGGACATTTGAAATCGGAACCATTAACCATAAATAAATATTTCGAATTTACAATAAAGTAATACGACTTAATATCACTTTTTTTATTTGTTAAATGTATTTTTTATTCTGTCGGGTTCGGATCGGACGCAGTGCGTAAGAGCCGCAAAGGTTTATATACTAGTGATTACATTAAATTGCTATAACGGATGCCTAGTAGCGGTTTTACAAAGCGTTCATGATTTAAATCATTGATGTAGAAGCATAAATCAATGATGAATAAAAACTGTATTTTCATGCTGTCTTAATAATTGGATAATGAAGGTAAGTGAGATAATCACGATTTACCTCTAAAAAGTAATACTTTAAGTAAAAGAGGGAAGATTTGAGATACTATATCTATATACATATAAATAAAATTGAAGTGTCTGTTTGTAATTACAAATTAACAGCTGTCACAAAAAGCCTATGGCAATATATACGGTAATAAAAAAAAACATTTTTTTTCTCTGTCTGTCTGTTTGATCCACTAATCCCGAAAACTGCAGGACCGATTTTAACAGAACATTCATTGGCGGATAGCTGATATTATAAGGTACACCTTAGGCTAAGTTACAACTTAGGCTAATTTTATTTTAAAAACATGTTCCACGCGAACGAAGTCATGGGCACTCATAGTATTATATATAGAATATTAGTTTCTCCAAGCCGCGTAGTGACGGGATAGCTCAATTGGCAGAGCAACGGGATAATTTCCAAGAGGTCACAAGTTCAAATCCTCATGTTGATGAATTATCCATACAAACAAGCTTATAGCTATAGAAAATATAAACAAGTTTAAACGTCTGAAAGGAGTCGAATAGGAAACTATTTACTAGTATAATTTTGTAGCAGATATGATTTAGAGTCACGCTTAGTTGATTAATTCATAATGTTTAATGTATCGTGTACGAAATACGATAGTTTAGTCGGTCCTGTGGGAGCTGTGGGAGCCGGCGGCGTAAACAGTAGCCACTAGAAGATCAGGTGACACCGGCACCCCCGGTGAGACACGAACTATCAAAATTGTTTTTCCAAGAACATCCTAAAAGTGATTTTGGAAAGTGTGAAGTGTGTACGCTTGGAAACGAAGGTCATATTAAAAATTTATTTAAGAATTTTATCTTGCTAATTGCAGTCGATGGACCGTGTATATTTTTTCATGTTTCGTTTTAAGGTATTCAATATTTTGACAGCATATTTCTGGTAATTTTTAACATGGGATGATTGATTTTAGTTTAGTTTATTATTAATTAATTTCTGAGAAAATACGTTTCGAAAATATAAATATAAAAAAGACTTTTTATATTTTTTTTCTCTTCAGTAAAATTTATGTATTATGTACAGTAAGTATTATTCAATTAAATACTTATTGGTCTTAGTCCTAAAGAAATTACATAACACTGGTTAATTATACGTTTCATTAAATACATAAATATTGTTATGTAACAGATACATAAGATAAAAGTCCTAGATAAGTCTTAATATTACTTATATCAATACTAATATTCAAATATACCAATATCAAATAACCAAAATAAGTAGTATAAAATGAGAGGGCTGTGTTTAAAGTGGGTGTAAAACGCAGTATTGTGTTACACAACCCACGTCGTTGTAAATCTCTTGGAGACCACAGCGATGTTACATGAAAACAAGAAAATACGAAATAAGAATCTTTTGTTTGGTCAGTGGAGCACCTTTTATAGGGTGGACTCTTTAATCGATGTGGACATTGAATCGGCATGCGTCTTTGGGTGTAAATTGACTGACATTTTAGATAATGGTTTTTAAAAGTTTTCGAGCCTCGGGAGGGTTTCGATTTGAATTGGTCAGTCCAAACAAAGTAATACAATCATCGCATTTTTGTGTTGTTAAAAGAATGTAGTATGTATTATGCAACCTACTTTTAGGATTTAGTGGTCATATTTTTATAAAACGATGAAGTGTAAAAATAATAAGTTGATTTCTATAACAATTTCATTGCGTCTATAGGTACTAGCATTGCATTGCATAGCATTGCATTGAATCGGAGTACTTACCAACTATATCAACAGTTTGTAATAGAGGGTGACCGCAGGCTTTATTCCGACTTCCTCGAGATAATGACGTCATAAAAAATTAAAACCACCGTTTAGATCACAAGTCATACAGAAAAATGTTTTTTCTTGTGAATGTCAATGAAGCGAAAAATGACTTCTCTGTGTCTTGTAGTTTGCTAAGCTTCAATGATCAAAGCAGGTCTTTACACTTTTCTGAATTTTTAATTTACTAATTGGTTAAAAGATAGAAAAAAAACAATCTTTACGCAACATACTATTTGTATTCGATTTTGAGATTTCTTAAGATATGTTACAACAAAGCCTTATTTAAATATATTTAATGACATCAGAGACACTGATCAAAATTTACGACTTGGTGGGAAAAAATCAGAAAATGAATTCTTAAGCTTACCGAAATATAATATCCGTATATTAAAACTAAATGGGCCTAAGACTACTTTATTGCTGACGCTTGAAGAAAGTGAATTAGATTCCGATAAGTCTATATTGCGTTATAAATTGTGTGCAATGAGAATAAAATTATGTAAATTATGTTAATCAGACATCCACAAAAACATTACAAAACTGTTTAGAACATTAGTTGTATTTTGTTTAAAATATTATTTACTGTACGTGTATGTATGTATGTATGAAGCTGTTGTGCATGACATTTGACAAAGTTCTCGTAATGGTTCACTATAGATATTTCGGCTCAAATATAAAGGGGTCTTTGATATTCCATTCCGGATGTTGCATTTGTCATAATTCTAGAGTATATGTTCGTTGCGTCGGCAGTGCTTCCTAAGTAATTTTAGATTATTTTTGTCTTTCAATAACTTTTGTTATATGTTATCTACTATTATCTGGAGATTTTTACTCCTTAAGGTTTTTTAAAATATATTCTCAAGTCTTGTTAATCATACCATTTGTGATGTTATTAGTCATATGTGTGTGTAAATGTTGCATAAAATCAGTTTCAATCTTAATTCTAGAATGTGGTCTTTCCTCTTTAAAGAACATATCCAGTCTCCCCTACATCTAGACAATTTGTTCCAGCCAAGCATGTCGAAAGAATGTATTCTGTCAAGTCCGAGCCACGCGTACTATTTAGCTTTTGATTACCTCCATCAAAATTATATTTCAGCACTTAAAATTTAGACTCTATTGCACCATGTACATAAAATATTTAAAAGTATTTTTATTTATAAATAGTGAAATGTCCTAATAGAAACATAAATAAGTTTGTACAGTAACATTTGAAAGTATTATTTTTACACAAATATATTAAAAGGTATATATTACATAAAGCAAATTACTACAATAAAACTACCTTAAATGAATTTTAATTATAACAATCTGTAGGAAATGGTAATACAAATTCGTTTTTTTAAAGTGCTTGCTTAGATGACAATTCATAATTAACTAATCCTCAGAGATTCTTGAAAAGGGAACTAATGAAAGGCCCGTCGTTTGATTTCTACGCTTATTTATTTTCAGCACCGAATTCTGATGTCCGGAACAGGGGTCGGACCCACAAGACTCGAAGACACCAAGCGTGGCACAATTCGATTAGGGTGCAATACAAGGGAGAAGCTGACAGTGCAACTACTCATTCCAAATAAATAAACAAACCCAAACCCAATCTAGACTTTATATCCTTTTGTTACAGTTCAAATTTTAAGGAAGTCTTTTGAGTTCACTCGGTGTGTCATTCCATTTCATACGACACTCGCAAATAGATCGGTGACGAGTGTTGCGGAGCATGAGTGCGTATGCCATTTCACAAAATATGAAATTGCTATATATTAGGGTGGCGTTAGGGCTTATTCCTTTATTACGTTTTTTGTTCGTGATTATTGGTAGTGCTGGATAATGCTAAGTGTGAGCATAAACATCCATTCATCTAAAAGCAGAAATGTGTAGCATTAAACACATGTAGTTTTTGTCGAAATTTTTAAGAAGTTTACGATGAAATAGTCTAATTAGAGCGTGATATATTTAAAAGATTGGTCGAAAAACAGGCTAATGGTACCAATTTGTGATGTCTTATTAGCGCTTACATTCTTCGTTCTGGATTTTGACACCAAACATCGTGAGATGGCGCCGGAGATTGCTGGCCTTGTGTCACGATCGACGTGTTTATAGTGAAGACGTAAACTATTTGCTTCCACAAATAAAACATTCTATCTTTTCTTCTTTACAATAGATTTCAGAGAATAAAAATAAAATGGTTGTAACGTAAATAACAATTTAGACGATAAATATATTTTCACTAGTGACACTATTAGGTGTTGTGAGACCGAAAATATAAACAAACTTCTTCTCAGCAACTGCTGCAAGTTTCGGTAGTATACCTACCTATTAACAATATAAGCAAATAAAAATTCATATCCCGTAGTTACAAATAACAGATTATGAATTTATCAACGTTATATATCTATAGTTTCTGATATCAAATGTCATTCATTTGCTAGCAATTGAATTGTAATGAAATGAACAGGGCCCTAAAAAGGAAAAAAACAGTAGGGAGAATAGTAGAAAAATAGAGATGGTTGATTCTTATCTAGAGGAAGGAACGAAGGATTGCGGATTGTAATGAGGGGAAGGGTGAACGTGAAAAGGAAACCGTTTAACTCAGCTCCCTTCAAAATAATTAAACTTAAATTTGTATATTTCAATTTATGATTCACACAATGTTATCGAAGTAAACTTGAATAAAAGCTTGTTATAGCGAGCCTATGAAAATGTATTTTATATAAACAATTCAACACATTCAACAACACAATTCAATTACGTTATACATTCCGAAATTAAATGACGCTTTAAAATTCCAATAAGATTGATCTATAAACCATTTAAAATATGTAAAATGTATGTCTCTGCAATTGAATCATAATTACCCAAAAACGTGTTAAATTGTACTTCATCCTTTATGAACTGTTTCAATTGTCCGGTGCACGTTCAATTGGGATTTAATAGGAGTAGCGTTGATTAGGGATTGAGTGTGAGGACTTTGCTAATCACCTCTTGACGCACGTTTGACCAATTAAATTTCGAATAGAAATTATTCGCTAGTTTTAGAGTCCATAATTTAAAATGTCCTCGTAAATTTTGCAGATGATTCAAGTGATAGTCCTATAATTTAGTTTCCCACGAATGACAAGATAAGTGTAGCCCACAGCGTTGTTATAGTAGAAAGTCTTACAAAGTCACGTCTGGCTTAGTTTGCATCTTGAGATTCCACTGCCCAGCTTCGTCGCATATGTCAAGTTACCTGATACGCAAAGCAAGGTTATTAACTGCACCAAAATGACGCAGAAGCGAACTTTTATAAAATTGGGTCATGAATGACATAACTTTTATCAATACAAAGATTTCATACACGTGTGGGCGTGGGAATAAACCGCCAAGTGTGCCAAAAGAGCAATTGTCACATTTGCGTAACTTTACAATGGCTCAGGTAAATTTGCTATTTCTAATAAAAATGTAGTGAAAGTTCATATGATTTTTCTCAAAGGATCAATACAATATTGTAATAGAATCTCATAAACACGTGTATGATACAATACTTTTTCTTTCAAACGAAAAAGTTCTCACGTTTATCATTGAATGGGAACTTTTACGCAATAAATACAACTACTCAAACAGTTGGCAATCATCAAATATAAGTTTATTTTGAAACAACGTTTTGATGGAACTATTTATTATATAAATACATTTTATCTATCAAGTGAGCAAATAAACATGAACGCTATAGATAGGTTTCTTTCGAGTCAGCAGGTGACTAGATACATGTACCAGATGATAAAGACAAAAAGTGGTCACACCTGCTATTAAATCTGACACTCGATGTAGTTACAGATGTCGCTTACTTTTCTGAACAGGTTGTATTAAAGGGCTTTAAAAAATATTCTATCGGTTCATTATCTGTCGATTTTATATTGATAATCAAATGAGTGCAATAAATATGATAAAGATATAACAGTTAATTCACTTGCAGTGATAACTTATAAGCTTTACATAAATTTCAAATACAAACAAGCGTCCCTCATAATTAATGACCACCTTCATCAATTTTACGGTCGTTTGTTATAAAAAGTTTAACAAATCAGGGTTATATTTTAGGTCCCTTAATACACCTTGTTCATTTTTTTATTTATGAATTTTAATTAAAGCTTATGAGTTATAAATGGGTACAGACCTTTCTTGACAGGGAACAATTTTAACATCAAATTTACTTTTTAATAAGAAACGAATATTATAGTTTTAATATCTTTGAATCCATTGGTTATTATTTCTTTAAGCCAATGTAAATAAAAAGAATGAATTAGACGTATAATAGATTACAAATATCGATATAAGGAATAATTTATTCAATAATAGTAAAACCTATCATTTAAATATAAGTAGGCACTAATAAATTCACAGACAAACTACAACATATAATATAGGATTGTGAAGGTTAATCAGTTATTAAAACAAACCATTAACTCTCAATTATGCTTTCTATTAAATAATCTGGACGATAAAAAATAAAAAAGTATACTCACTTTTAAAAACAAATTTATCTTATATGGAGGCGTGATGAGTCAATAATTGTAACAGTCTTAGTTGTGATGACGTGGCGTTCTTCATAATCGATCTGTCTTAAAGGATATTTTGATCATGATTATTTTTTATCAAATATAATAATTGAATTTTGTATAAACATTAATAATTATGTTGTAATAAAAATTAGAATAGATTAATTTGGTAGTTAATTAACTTATTTTGAAAGTAATGGAGCAGTTTGGTTCTAACATCAACGGTAGTTATTATAAACAAATTTGAGGGGTCTATTTTACTGGTAATATAATATTAATAGAATAGGATCAATGCATCCCTCGAGAGGACCGCCTCTTTTATTATGTCACCATGATGTAAACGGGGGTTATGTTACTATTGACCACACCAACAGTATTGATGAATTGTTTTAATTTACTGCATTGTATTAAATTTTGGAACCAAACATTTTTACGTCGCCTTACTGCAATGGAAAGGACAAAATAGACAAGAATCAGGAAGAAACTATAAAATGGTCTTCTTTTTTAATATAATAAAGTCAAAGTTAAAAAAGTCTAAAATAATGTTAATTACGATAAGATTAATTGATAATTTAAGAGTCTGTTATTTTTGAAATATTAACAAGAGATTGTTATAACAGTTTATACATAGCATTTGCTAAGACTTTATTTCGTTCTAACATTAAATTTCTACTATAAATAAATTACATTCGAAGGTTTAAACATAGTATAAAGTTACTTGATGCTTTCGTCTGTATGTTCAGGTCATTCCATGTCAGCTAGTGTTCGTGATTCACTTGAACAGTAACATAGATGTTCGAAACGATTGTACACAAAAGTACTCGTGAAGTGAAACGTCTCGACACTGTATTTGTTAAACTGGCTAACGGTTTGGAATTCTAAGTGCTAGAACAAACAGTATCAATAGACTCTCGGTCGAGCCTCCGTCGCGCCACCTAGTGTGCTCTATTTATGTTATTTCGAAAGTAAATCAGTAAAATAATATGTTCAAATCATCATTGTATCACAGATTTTTTGTCATTTATTTCATCTGTTTCATATATTTGACCTAGACATAACTTAGGTTTTATATTAAATTTCGTTTGCATTTAAATAAAAAATCTACCTGACTTGGTTCTCAAACTTATCAAACTTATAAAAAATACTTAATTTTTAATATTTTTTTTTTAAATTTTTCTTAGGTATCATATTATATTATATAAGTATGTAAAATTTTATTAGTATTATTTTAATTATATCATAATTTTCATCGTAAATCTTATTTTAAAATATAAAAATGTCAAGAATTTCACACAAAAATACAAATAACAAATACTGCCAAATGGAAAAAAACTCTTCGAAAATTGTATATTTGCCTATTCAATTAAAAATATATATTTGTATTTCATTTTATTAATGCATTGATAAAAAATAAAAAGTTTTTGATATTGATAGCATTCTTTGGCAGATACGTAAAATAAATATCTTTTTGTCAAAACAAAATATTTTTTTTTGTCTATAATTAAACTTTTAGCTTATAAAAACATTCATGTATCTCACCTCAAATCCTCACTGTCTTTTAGCACATCATGTCTCAATACAACCATCAAGTAACGATACATTTCAATCCACAGGTTGTATTATTCGCGTCACTCTGAGCAATATTACAGCCAGATGGGACGCTCTTTACATACAAATTAAGTTCGCGACACTTTCCGAGCATTTGTAAGAGATTAAAGCAATTGAAAAATTCTATTGAAAATTCAGATTGTGAACAGAATTATAATGATTTCTTACATTATAAAATATGTATTTTATTATACATAATATTAGTACATACTTCTTTTTACTTCTAGGAGAATATTTTAAAGAGTTTCTTTGGATGAATTTTGGTACAAATTTAAAATGTATTTAATCTAAGTTTAGTTAAATTTGAATAAAATATAATTTATATTCAGCCGTCTTATTCGAGTAATATAGTTTGAATAACTTAAGCTTAAAAGTTGGAGAGCGTTGCTTAAATAAACATATTTAAAACTTTTTACACTTGACCGTCCCAAAAGGATACGTTTCATGGAGAAAATTAAAAAACTTACTTCAAACAACATCTAAAATAATAATTTGGAAAAAATGTCTTTACGAAAACACAGAATACATTTGTTCATAATCTTAAGAAAATCAAATTGTCATTCAAATTTAGAAGATTTTAATATAAAATCATGTGCTACTGTGTTTATTGATTAGCTGTGCCCACGACTTTGTTATTCGTTCCAAGAATAAAAGTTCTGTTAAAATCGGTCCAGGCGTTTCAGAAATTAGCCGGCACAGACAGACATACAGACAAAGAATTAAGAAATTGATTGTTTTATGTAAGTACCGTTTATATTGTCATATGCATTTAGTCAAAAGCTATTAATTTAGAATTACAAACAAATACTTCAAATTTATTCATATGAATCAATCAAACAGATATCTGTTATATGACTTTTGTTTGCTATTCACTTATACAAAAATACAAAAATGTAATCTATTATTACTTTCAATAATATCATACGACCTTTGTCCACTTTTTATTCTCCGCCATGACTTTTATATTTGCAATAGACATAGATATATGACACGGTCCTCTCCTCCATATGTTTTCTTAGGCTGTTGACAAGAAAGTCACCCGCATACGTAACTGCGTTTATAGATAACGTCTGAAAAATGGTGACTGAAGCCTGATTGATTATAGAAAGTCCGAGAACTGTTGACATAAGTACTTGGAACGTTGTTCTCTTCTGAGTTGTAAATGTATTTTTATGCGAATGTTACTATGAGTTTTCTGTTGTAAAATGTTGTATTTCAAACCTTATGTTCATATATCATTCATATAATAAGAACAAACGACGTAGTTTATTTCTCTATGTTCTGTTATAAATTTTATTAAACAATAGTGCTTGTAAACTTTCATGTGAAAATATTATAATGTGAATATATTTTAGTTTGATTACCGTGATACCAATGGCGGAAACATTTTATTTTGACAGTACAATAAACATAATATCTACCAATTATTTAATGCATTCAAACACGTTTATACTCCTACAAATTTATAATATCCTCAAACTATTATAGTCTCAATGCACATGAATTTAGGGGTCATTCGAAATTCATATTAGTTGTATCTAACGCTGGGGAGCAATAATATATCATTATATTATTAACTTACCATCTCACCCTTGACACTAACAATAGCTGTTGAAATATTTGATATCATTATTCGAGGAAAACCTTTACGAATTTTACTGCCTTTTGACATGCAATATTTTAATTCAATTCACGGCTACAACAGGTGGGGTAGTTACCTCAGACAGTGAGGTTATTAAATTAAGTTTATTTCCTTGGTCGTGAGTGGGATAATATCTTTACAACTCGGCGATGTAGTTTGATAGTCCTAATATAAGATACCGTTATTTTTAAACGGACAACGGACTATTCAGATGTGGGTGGTGATAGGTGCAATTACTCGTTGTCAATATGATACCTTTATTTATTTATAAATAATTTATATTTATTATAATATAATTTTAAATTATGAACCACTTTTATGCGAAGGAAAATATGCATTTTACGTGAAGTGGGCAGTTATGAAAAATTTAATACATCCACTTTTCGGATCTTCAAAAGGACCTTGTCAAATAAACCTCTTAGCGAATAGTCGGAGATATAGCTAGATTTGCATAAGAAGGACCGAGTCGAGGGAAGACCGTGTCTTGCATCTAAATAACGTCTTATATTTGTAAATATTGACTCTCATCCGCACCCTTTTAGGGGTTCGATTTTACCATCTAAGACAGTTTGGAAAGTGTGAAGTTGCTTAATACATTAGGATGATCTATCCTCCAGAACCCACTTAAATTTATTTAATACTAGCTCTTTGATGATTTCATCTTCTCATTATCAGTAAATTCTACATCATGTATGTATAATTTATAAAAAATCCATCTACAGTTTTAAAAATAAAAACAAAACTAGAAGTATGTACCTCTAAAAATATAAAAGCAAGATAATTTCTATTTAAAAAAGTACTTATATATATAGATTCACTTTATTAATATGTTATAATACGTATTTATTAAGAGATATATTAATAGAATAATATTTATATAGTTTTTTCTTGTAATGAAAATTGTTAATTATGAATATTTAAGTTTGGAGAATTCTTTTGGGACTACGAGTACTTTATAGAGCTGTGCCAGCTGGCATTTCAAGATTTCGTCTTACATACGAGTATATGTAAACATCGCCATTAAAATAAGAAAGCTTATATAAATTATATCAGATTTATACAGAAACTTTTTAGTATAATTGTTAGATGACCCATGGTTTAGTATTAATAATTTTTCACAATTTCAAAATTCATGTTTAGATTTACACCTTTCTTATCGATAAATATTACAGCGTTATTCAGAAATGTAAAGACAGAAATATATGTATATAAATTATTTCTTCAATGAACCATAAAATAGTATTACCTCAGGTTGTATATTATGCCGCTATGCGCAAATCATGTCCTGTGATTCATTCATGAGTAGGGTTACTTGGTTTTTCGCTAAAGCTTTTAAGATGTCTATCTGTTTGACTGTCATGATCTCATGTTGGTTTAATGCTTGATATCAAATTTCTAGGTAATAATGAGTAATTTATTTTTTAAGGAAAACATTTTAAATTAATGATTTAAATTTGAATTGATGTATGTATGCATGGAAACCAAATTGAAATGGCTAAAATCGTACATGTATGAAAATTATTGATGAAATTTAATATTTATTTATTATTAGTTAAAAAAAAACTCCGTTATAAATTACTCACTGTGAAAGAGCTAATTGATATTCAAACATGTTACATCTAGATTGAACATCTAACCACAAGTACCAGAACCTTAAAAGAAATGTATAAAGATCCTGATAAATATAATTTCCACGCACATGACTCATTAAAACAATTACTAAGACATCATGTATGGTATCTCACAATCGCTCCGTGCCCGCCGCGCCCAACTTTCGCGAACGTGAGCTGTACTTGCGGACAATGAGGACAGATCTGGGCATTGTATTGTTAAAATAAACATAGCTGTCTTATGACAATGAAAGTAATAACTATATTTTAAATAACATTACTTTTTAATAGATTTCATTATCTGTATTGGATTAGCATTACACATCACGTGTGTGATCACGTTTTTCTATAAACATTATTGTTTTAAAGTTTTTGATGTTTAAATTTAAGTTATATATATATATATATAATAAATATTGGATTTAAATTCCTTAAAAGAATTATATTTTAATGTGATAACATCATACAATAAATTCAAATTTAAAATGCCTTTATTCAAGTAGGCATTTATTTACGCACTTTTCAACTGTCAATTATTACAATAAAAAAGATCAGTGTAGTCAGGCCCTGAGTAAGCTACTACCGGCTTGGAATGCTGCTCTGCTGAAAAAAGCCGGCCAGAAAATCAACACTTGCTCTTTTTAAATAAAATTTCACAATGTTGTATACATTATACTATCAATCAAATGAGTCAACAACTTAAGTTTCACACATTTTGATTCACTAAAAACTCTTGATTGTATATTAATAAATTATAAGATTTATTTAATAATACACTTTTGATTTTAGATTTAATACTAAGAAAGGGATGGTCTAAGATATCTTGTGGAAATTTATTATATATGCGTACACAAAAGTCCGTGAAGGATTTGTAAACTTTTTTAGGACGAAACTTGAGCGTAACCAGTTTATTTTTATTTCTTGTATTTATCGTGTACCTGTCAATATTTTTATAAATGAATTAAAATTTTAGTTAATAAATATTATGATATTAAATATATATTGGGAAATCACTGTAAGAATACCATTAACTTTAAAAATATTCCTCCGGGAATCTCTAACTTTTAAATTATAATTAGAACGCATTGCTCGTTTTTTGTAAAATAAATATACAATTAATTTTGGCAGCACTGCTTTATGATAAAATGTCGTGAGACTAAACTATGAAATAAATAAGTAGGTATAGTTAAAATTTGCGACATTTTCTAAAATTTAAAACGCTTCAAAGAACTCAGTTTTATATAAAATACAACGTTATATGTTTAAAATAATATCTCTGATATCCTATTTGAACAGCAATTTAAAATTATCAGTCAAAATAATCGTTAAATAATTGTTCAGTTTTAAATGTAACTGAACACAATTAACGAAAACAAAATTGATTCTCATAATTATGTACAAAAAGGCCGGCTAACGATGATAATTTCAGATGCAATTTGAACGTTCCTTGTTTCTGAGCGGAAATATCAAATCATTCTAATTAAAACTTAAAACAGCCTAATGATGGTCCCTTGATGCCTATTATTCTTTTTTGATAATTATAAATGAACTTTGTTTAAATTATTATATGAAATAAAATTTTAGTACTACATTAATGTATACGTAACTTTTTGTTATAATTATAATAATATTTAAAAAGATATAGTAGCATTTAAACTATTATTTATAATATTATTTTAAACTTGCGAAGCTCTGAAATACAGTGCGAGTGAAATAAACTATCATAACATTTATAAGATGTTTAGAAAAAAATTAAGTCATTTAATAAAATTGCTGGTAAATTTTCATTTATTTTGGGATTTATTCGTAATAAGATAAAATTAATACATACTATATTAAGCAAAGTACGACAGATAATATTCTATATAAACCGCATAACACGGACAGTTTTATGTGAACATAAAGCTAAATGAAGACAAAATGTGGTGCGGTTACACGTGCCGCTGTGCTCGGACGGACGAGTGGTTAACAGATTGTTTTGCTTCATTGACACTGCTAACGACTTTAACTTATATTATACTTTATTTCAAGACATACACGCAATAAAACAATATCTTATAATCAGCTTGGCAAATCCAAAAACACTTTGACGGATCTTTAACATTTAACAATAGTGTTACTGAAATTGACACGACGGTATCTTGTACTATTCTTAATACACATTGGCAAATCCAAAAACATTGTGGCGATTCTTTTATATTTAACAATAGTGTTACCGTAATTGACACGACTTGTACTATAATTGATCAGTTTAAATCTATTCGCTTCATCACACCGTTACATTTTAATGACAAATTCAACAAAAACATTATAATCAGTGCGGTTTCTTGGATACCTGTTATTTCACTTTACCTCAAATTACACAGAGTAATTTTAACACGACAAGAAACTACTATTATACACTTTTTCTATTTCCTAATAAGTATCGATTTATGAGTAACATTGTAATTAAATAAATTAAATTATGAAAAGAAAAATATGTTAGTTAATTAATTTAGCACTAACTTTTAAATAAGTTTAATCTGTATTAGTATTGAATATTTTCATAAAATGTCATAAAAGTTGAGATAAGTATTATTTACAGTATTAATCACTGGCGCCCGAGTATTAAGTGTGAATTGTATTGTTTATTTCATAAATGAAGAAACCTGTTCAATAATCACTAATAAGTACTTATTTGATCCTGAGCACTTGCTTGCGATGTTTAAACATTGACAACGGAAGTTTGTACAGATCTCGTCGGACAGGTTCTCAATTATTAACATAGAGACAAAGCAACGAAATCATTGAACGATTTCTCTTAAACATTCTTTGGTGTCCAACCACCCGTCCGAGCGATATCTGTCCCATCTAGCTGTAATCTCATAAATGACATCTGATAAGACAGAGGTCATGGTGGACAAATCTTATTTTTTAAGTCCAAAAATAACTCATGTTCAGGTGTACCAAAAGTAAGTCTTTTAGTTTGATTAAAAAATATTTAAATTTCAATTATGTACCAAAATTAAATGAATAGAGTTTTACATTAAAAATGTATGTTATTTGTTAAAAAAACTGTAGTTACAAATTATTTTAATATATAAATACGCTACATCTAACCGTCCGCGTTCCCTATCACAGTGGTCCATCCCGATGTTATAATACTGTATCAGAGTCATCTCGGGCGACAACATACGATCAGTGACATCGGACCAAATCTCTTTCGAAGATCACTTTGAGTTGAGCCGAACGATTGTATTAGAAGTTTCTGTTTATTACCTTTCGTAGTAAACCTGTTTTATGGCCAAGAATAATAATATTACAGAAAATTACTGATGGATTATATTACCTAAGATTACTTAGGGATTATGATATTTGTCTCATAAAGACAATACATACATAAACCTGTAATAAGCTGTAATAGTACGAATACGAGTGACATTATAGTTTGTGTGTTCATGTTAAATGTTTGTAAATATTTGTTAAATGTTTGTAAAAGAAGTAGGTGTTATATTTATCTAGTTATCGTATGACTAAATTATCAATCCAAAACTATACCTTTTTAAATTTTTAAAAGATAAATTCTGAAACAGATTTTAATGTTATTATATATTAGGAAACTCATTTATCATAATTATTTGAGCAACTCATTATTGAGAAATATGTAGAAGAAAATTGTGATGATTTATCTGTATTAATTGTCAATAAATTCATTTAAAATATTGGAAAATGTTGACTAACACACACCCATGGGGCCATTTTCGATATGTTCGGACTTTTTTTATGTCCGCCGCCGAAGCCGCTAGCAAAAGCGAGTATACACACAACATAATAGAGAAACAAATAAATCATTATTTAGAATTAATTATATAAGCCTTGTTTTAAATTTAATTTCACTTTATGTATATAACTTTAAAAATAACAATATTAGTATATTCTCCTTAAACGAGTACGTACTCATATACTATAAAGGTGTTACAGAGCTTGTTGGTACTTGTACGGACAGTAAAAAATACGGATAGTAATTTTTTTAACATATGTTACATGTAGAATAGTTTAAAAGTCGGTCAAACCGTTGTTTGTACGTCCCGTCGTCGCCCCTTGATCGCGCAGCCGGTGTCGAAGTCATGTTTAAAACAAACAATTTGTTTAGATATATTCATTTAATTTGAGGTCATTCCTTTGTTATTTGAACTTTGATTAACTAATATTATACTTTCCTTATTAAATGATTATATTCTGTATGTGATTATTTCTTATCTTATTATTTATTTGGAACTGTACTATATGGTCTATATGGTACACTATTGTAATATCTAAAGCAAGGACACAATGTTATAACACTAAAACAATATCGTGCGTGTACCACACACTATGAAAACAGTTCATTGTCTAACTTGACGCGTTACTTAGCCGATGTTTACAAAGCTTTTAGCACACCCCTGGTTTTCAAAGTTGGTAAATCAATATTTTGCTTTACTCCGCGAATAAAGTAATCCTTAAACTAAATAGAATCATAATTTGTAAAATTCATTAATTCAAACTTAGCATAACGAAAATAATATTATGTTATGTACAAATCCATGTCACGATGTTTGTTTGCGCTAACTCCGAAATTTCTGAACTGATTTCAATGATTTTTTTAGATATTCATTGTTTGGTCCAACTTAAAAGTAGGAGAGATTTAACTTCGATTATTAATCTTAATTTAATTTATTGCGCGTTTGATATTTTTTTATATATAAAGAGTTTAATTCACTTCTAAGTTCTGTAAGTTTCCAATAGTTGGTGATGTTCATAATTTGTTTAATTGATGTAAAATTGTGTATAAAGTATCAAACTGTATCACTAGTTAGCTAGTTATTTTATATATACAAAATTAAGCCCTTTAAAAAAGCTATAATAAAATAAAATATTTAAAATAATTAACATATTTACTATAAAATAATTTAACATATTCTTAATTACTAAATAAATAAAAAACTCAATATATTTACATCATTTTATCGTAAAACTTAAAATATTAACATTTTGAGTAATACTACGTTTTTAAAATGGCTATTAACAAATCTGTATAATATACAATATCGTTTGTATCAATAGTTTAACTTTATTATGACATTTGAACATGTTATACGCAAAGGTAACGTAATTAATTGGAGGTACTTAGTAGGTAGTAGGTATTAAGTAGGTAGTCTTAAAGCAACGTATCAATTTGAAATGCAAATTCAAACAGCTGTTTATCAGCGCCTGGATATTGAAGAGTAACTTGAAGCTTAATTACAAGAACTATTAGTGGGCGATTCATTTACATGTTAAAGTTTCGCAACTTGATGATTAATTTACTTTAATGTATTATTTTTTGTATCATATTATCGAATAAAAAAAATACGTGAACTTTTAACATTTTGTTTCTTATGTTATTAATTTAAAATAATATAATAATTTTCTAAAATTATTTATTAAGAAAATATGTTTCAAAAAACATAGTCACGAAAGGACAAACTTTCAACATGAAATCAATCTAAGCTCAATGACACAATTACGGTGGTTACGAACAAAACCGGTATTAATTAATAAGATGAGTCGATAATAATGAAGGAATAGTTATTATCTAATAAATAAATTACTTGAAGTGTACATAAAGTGAAACTATTCCTTAATAAAGATTAAGGAATAGTTTCACTGGGATACATTATTACTATAACAAACAACTTCAAATAGATAACATTGTTAAATATATTAGTATGTACATATCTTTACATTATTAATAAAATATAATAAAGAATCATGAATCAGTTTCAACGCGACGCCTCTTTAACGAAACACGATTTAAAAATATGTGGGTACTTTATTTTAATAAAAGTTTCATTCAGGTTGTAACAGGCGTACAGGCGTTCATTTAATAAATATATTTTTTATCGACGAACACGTTTATTACAATAGATATCTGCATCATAACTCTCACGTTTATTCGTCATACTTTTATACAATTTTATATCAGTACTTGATTTTTTATTCTGACGTCGCAATGGGGTGTGAGAGCGGAACTAATACTACTTATTATTATTTATATGAATTTTATACGTTTTAAAGTAAATGCGGGCTATTTGGCGAGTACCTACTTAAAAAGTATAATTTAATTTAAATGTATTTTATTAGATTATTTATTTGTTATGTTTGTTATTCATTAAATATCTCGCTCTGACCGTGTACGGTTGCGATTCGTTCCGTGCGCGTGACGAATGTGCGCCGGCGCACGCTGTCGTCGCAAATACGTTGGCGTAATGTAACGCCGCCTCATTTGGTCTGAACAAAGATGAGTGTTTTGTATGGGAACATAAACTTACTATATCAACAACAGTTTTTTATTTTTATGAAGTCTAACCTAATAATAAGGATGTGTTGCAAATTAACTTTGAGTTGGTGGAAATTACTCTATTCGGTTTTTGTCTTAAATCCTTTTACCAGTAACTTTTGAATTTGTAGATATTACTCTAATCGGTTTTTTCTAAAATTCTTCATTTTTAAATATTTCTAATTCGCAAATATTTTATAATTATTTATACATCCTGTTAAATAAATTAAATAATAAACATATAAAAATGAAATAATAAAGAGTCTGAGAAAAATGGAGCCATTGAAATAATAATTACAATAGCGGGTATTACTGTAATACCGTATGAGACGATTGTTACATGATCGTTACTCGTGCGCAATAATGATTTCCAATTTGCTTTATTTATTTAGGGGTGTAATTGAGACACGTGTGTATTCTTAAGTTATTATAGTTAAATGTATAATTACCGAATACTATATATTATAATAAATGTAAATTATTATTATTTATACTTCAATATACTCTGAGATGAAAACCACTGTTCCACAGATGCTAACAAGCAAGACTATATGACGTTGGCAAGAAGCCTAGTCGCCGGCCGTAATTCGCACCTGCGGCTTACATTGTCAACTAACAATAGCTGCCAAGAGAAATGTTTGGACAGCAATAAATATTAACTTGTCGAAGAGCATTTTAATAAATTGCTTTTTAAATGTATATAGTTGTAAATATATACATATAAATAAAATTGAAGTGTCTGTTTGTAATTCTATATTAACTGCTTTTAACCAAGACATATAAAGGTGTATAAACTAGGGGCGCCAACAAACCCTCAATTTCGACTCGCTGCGCTCGCGAATCTCGGGTGCCGTTTGCATATTGAGCGAAGCGAGCCCAGTGTATTCACTCATCATTTTATATTGACTTCAATGAGATATCAGTTTTTTGACAGGATATAAAAAAAAATTTTTTTTTTTTGGACATTTTTAAAAAAAATTTTTTATCAAAACCATCACCTAATGTGTGTTTTTTTGTTTGCAAAGTTTCATAATTTTCCGTCAAGTAGTTTTTGAGCCAATTCGTGACAAAGAATGCAAAAAGTCTCCAGTAAAACGCTCCGCTCACTTCGTTCGCTTCGCTCAATAAAACAATAATTTTTAAAATTTTTGTTTGTTGATCTGTTTGTTAATTCCGGCTAATCTCTAAAGCGGCTGGGCCGATATTAACAGGACTTTCACGGGCGGATAGCTGATGTTATGTGGAGTCATTTATGCTATTTTTATTTTAAAAAACATTCAACGCCAACGTAGTCCTGGGCACAGCGAGTCAATATATTTATACGCGCTTATCTTACCTATAAAAGTATGCGTATCAGAATAGTCAAAATAAATAATAAATAATAATTTATATCAAAAAAATATGAAAAGATTATTTAATAAAAATATTAGAACACACAACACTTAACGAAATCATCTCTTTAAAAATTAAAATTAATGTAATTAGCTACAGAGGTCTTCAGGGCATCTTACCATTTCATGGTACGGATTGTAAGAGACGCCTCTTAATTGAACGAGACGGAAAAGGAATCAAAGGGAATGATTCCCCTTTAAAGGGGCTGCCAGAGGGTGATGTTAGGCTAAGCATTTTAGGGGACGTAAATGTCTAGGTCGGCAAAATATATTAAAAATCACAGTTAAATCAAATATTAATATTTTTCAATACTATTTACTTCAATATATATTACAATTATATATTATTTTTTATTGAGTAGAATAAAGAGTCCCATTGATAAAAAAAAAATCTAAGCTCCAAAGAATTTTCAAATTATAGTTTTACTAATATCAATTGTTTACTTTTAAAAAAGTATATTATATTATTTTTTTAAATTTTATTGAAACTAATTAACTCAAAAGCAAGAATTGGTACAACTTGCCCAACATTGTCCAACCATTTATAATTTTTTGTATAAAAAGTTTATCTTATGTACTTTCTACATATTTTTACAGTTCTGTGGCAAATTCATAGGTCAAAGTCGTAGCCGGGATGAGATTTCTTAGCAATACCATCATAGATTGTGCCTAAAATTGCTTGATGTAATTTGAAGGCATGGGGGCCAAGCACATCAATCTTGTGGGGTGTAACGCCTTTTAGAGTAAATCAAGTAAGTAAAGTACTATTGCGAATTTTGAATCATTGCTTGTTCTAATAAAAAAAATAGTGTTTAAGTACGCATATAAGATTTTAATATGTGGAGTTCATTTATTTGTCCGGAAATAATACTAAATAGTTCTGAGAAGTGTGAAGATAACGTTACGAGTAATAAGTATTAATATTCATGGCAGACTGTGTAGGTATGTGTGCAACTAAGTCAGAACATATATCTGCACACGTATATAAATACTCTTTTATTACAAGTAATATCATTAAAAGCACTTTATTCATAAAGTAATAGAGATAATTTACATATTATTTCTATATAATTTACATTAAGAATAAATGAATTGCTGCGGGAAAAGGTTTTGATATAAACGATGTTTAGGTTGAAATAATTATTTACACCTACACTTCAGATTATAGAAAGAAACGGAGCTAAAAGTGAGCAAGTCTCGACATAGCCGTGTTAGACTACATAGAGCAATACAATTTTGTGTTCTGTGTTATATAATATTTATTAGTGATTTGTGTTAAAATAGGATGGGGATATCTAGTAGGTTTATTAATTCTTCAATATATGTCAATATGAAATAAAAAATTTGTTAAAATTGACGTATTGCATTTTACGATTCGGCAGAATATTTTAGGAAGCGTCTGATATCTTCCTTAAGAATGCCAGTTAGTGGGATTGCCACCATCTTTTGGACAAGTTATAGATGCAATTATTCTTTTTTATCTACTTCCATTGAAGGGCGCACTCATGTATGCTTTTGCTGATCACTTTGTTTGTGAGGGTTAGGATGGTTTTGATATCCAGAGCAGGAGAGATAAGTAGACACAAAGATTGGATTGTGTAGGTCTATACATTTTTAGAACAAAAACTCTTGCTTAAATTATGCTATTATTAGTAATAATTTATCTATACACGATATATATATCATTCTAGACACGTTTATATACAGTAATAGAAATGAGAAATTGTCTTATTGTCGACGTTATTTTTAAATATATATATATAATATATATATAAATACTTATAATTCTGTGATCATATAGTATTCGAAATGAATAGTAATACAACTAATTAATAAAATGAACATAATAGAACTTATATATATGCCTTACAATAATTAAAATCAAAAGTACAAGTGGAAACCAAAACGTGTCTTTGCATGAGAAATATCAGTTATATTCGACCTAGGGTTGTGAGTGGACTCTCAAAATAATTTAAAACTTGTAATAAATTTAAAAATGGCCAGTTATTTTTCATTCTCGTTATTTCATGTTAAAACAGTAACATTTTATATTTCTTATTGGTAATTCACCTACTTTCAACATATGCATTAGTGCAGGAGTTCCCAAAGTAAATATGAAATTTAATACTAATAAATTGATGTATTTTGTAATAAATATATATATATATTTACGATATTTTTTATTCCTCTTCATGTTATAATTTACAACTACCTTGAGACTAGATATAGATTATAAAATAAATATTTATTTTAAATGAACATGAATACATATAAAGTACTTTTACTATTACAAATAAGTACTGCATCTGGTGTAATATCTAACTACATTTCATTTCAAAAACACGTTCACTTTGAGGTTCTCTAAACTCGAATAAAAGTTAGCTAATAAACCTAACCTGAATGCACTAAACATAACACAAATCTCCTAGTAATTACGCCAGTCATGGCTGTATAAGTTTTAATTAATCGCTAAATTACACTCGTAGTATTTATGTAGCTACCTTTATCGTGGCTTGTCGCTGCAGCTTGTCGGATACTGGTTTATGAGAGGCCGTTTCCATTGTTGGGATTAAGATTACTTAACCAATAATACATCTATGAAACATGAGATTACATCAGGTATAACTAAAAAATAAAACTCAGTATACGGTATATGTTATGATTATTTGACTCAGTAAGTTAAAATAATTGTAATGATGATTGTAGTATTAGATTTAAATCCTTTATGTCCTTGGAAACAGAGTATAGGATTCCAGGGTGCAATTCCAACTTGTCAAAGATAGTTACAATAAATGTCAACGGCAGCGCTATTCTGGACTCTTATTTCGGTCCGTCTAACAAGGAGTCAAAAGCATTCTAACGTCCACGTTTGTAAGATGTCAATTCAGATAAGCCTATGGGATTGTTATGTTCATTAGACTGTGATTAAGCTTAATGCAAACTATAATTCGGTATTAATTAATTTGTATCAATCACGCAATATTAACATTATTAATATACTGATTATATAGATTTTTTGGAGGATTTTATATTATATATTGATTAAAGTTTAGAGAAGTATTTCCTTTAATGAAATCTCAAGATTGTCTGCTCCGGTGTTTTCATTTCATTTCCTACATTCGTTTAAGTTTCCGTCTAAGAAAAACATTTCATTCATTTAACAGTTTTTATAACAAATATTAATTTTGTTAAGTGAAATAAAAATATAAAATTTTTGTCTTCATCAAATATATAAAACAATTAATAAATAGGTCGTCCATGGATAGCGTGATATTTTTAGCGACTTTTTAAACTTTCCCCAGGTTATATTTAGTCTCAAATTACACCTCCCCTTCTACGCGGAAAGTCGCATTTTTTTTACAATATATTTTAATATTTTCCTTAAAAATGGGTATCATATAATTAAATTTTTCCATAAAAATTCCAGATTGTTTCATACTCTCATAAAAATATTATTTGAAAATCTATGTTTAACGAAAAATAAATTACATCTCATTACAGCCCCCTCTCGAATTATTTTGTCATTATTCTGAAACCCTACCGAAAACCCGAAAGGGGGGCCTTTCGAGTTACAGTATTAATAGATGACCCATGACCTAATTATCAAATTATTGTTCCGGAAGATACTATTACTACTACACAATAAGAACATTTCACAAAATACAAGCTACGAGTAAGTACATTTAACGGCTCGTTGAACTAGATGCAGGCTTTATCAATGTTGCAAAATTAGTGCTCAGGCTTATCTGATTGTTGGGCAACTTGACCTGGATCTCATATTGTATAAATCTGAATATGCGTCACTAATCTTATAAAACTCACATTGTATAAAATATAACTCTCATATTCTTAAAATGGTGTACATTTATTCAGATTATACTTAATTATAATGGGTGCTGTCAGCTACCTCTTGTTACCGTATTTCCGTTTTCTTTACAATAAAACAAAAAATACCACAAAACCAAAAGCTGCCTTCCTTGACCAGTTATCACCCACTTTGAAGGAAATAAGTCTACAGTTGCAAGCTTTTATTTTACCACAAGACCGTAGAAAATTTGTCGGCGCGTAACGAATTAACGAACAATGCTTGAGCATAACCCTCTGTGACGAATCCGGGAGGTTAGTAGTCAACAGATACAATGATAAAGAACGAGACAATACCAAATTATAAATGACTCCGTTTAAAGCAAATATGTCCTCGATTTGAGACGCTGCGCCATAAATTAAAGAAATAAATGGTCCTACAAGAAATAAATAAACCAATGTTTCTTAAAAGAAGTTTTGTTCGCACAAAATGTTAAAACCCATTCAAGTTGAAGTCACACAATGAATTGGAGCATTAAGAGGGTTTTAATACGGGTGGGCACCTCGATTGCCGCAAAAAATTGCAAGTGAATAATCTTTATATTTTACGGTCACTCTATTAAAATAGAATGATGACTATTTCTTACCTGTGTGGAAGATTGATGACTTACAAAGTTTTGTATATTAAATATTTCATATTAATGATATACGTGGGAATATTTAGTTAGATACCTTATTATTAATGTCATTAATGCTTCCCCTAATATGTAATTTTAAACAAATTTTCAACCGTAAGTCTTGATAGCTCTTAAAACAGGAATGATATGCAATTCGTGTTATAGAAATACTAAAAGAACATCCTAACCGGAAGAGATCACAAAGAAGTGTACTCGTAAAGACTGTGATGTAAAAACAAGTGTTTACTTTGTTGGAAACATCATACCACTCTCACTTTGAAGTGGCTTCCATTTATACCCAACCCTTCCGTCCACATCTGTATAGATAACGTTGATTGTAAGTGTTCTACGTGTATAGATTACCCCTCCATTCATACAACTACATACATTTATATATTATAAATATTTTGTATATTTATTTCTTTATATTATAGGTTCTAAACTAACAAACACAACACAACCAATCTTTTCGCAAACACAATAAATATATAATAACTACTAGATGTGCCCTGGACGTCATATTCGCGGCATGTTTTTAAAATAAAAATAACCTAAACTACTTCTTATAACTTCAGCTATCCACCAGTGAACGTCCTGTTAAAATCAGTACAGTCGTTACAGAGGTCAGCTAGAAAAAACAGACAGACAAATAAAAAATAAAAATATAATACAAAAAATATTTTTTAACGTAATTATCATATATACATTCATATGCATTTAGTAAAAAAATGTTAGTTTGGAATTACAAACCGACACTTCAGTTTTTTTATTGTGACAGTGCTGACTGTTAAAACCTAAACCAAACTGGACTTGAATTTTGATACAGTACAAAACTACTATATTATAAAACAATTAATAAAAATAAAGTCACCAAACTAGGATAGTTCAAACCTGACCACAAGTGATCAAACAGACACTTCAACTTTATTTCTACGTATATATTTATAATATTCCTAATATCCATAAGGAACTTTAAATAAAAGACTTGCCTATCTATAAAAAATTAGGTCACTTTCTTGGAATCGTAATTTCTAAGAACGACTAATGAACGACTTTAATTACGGCTTGTATTGAAATGACTTAATTAATTATTGATAAACTATATACATAGTTAAAACAATGATATCGTTAGTAAATATACAAGTGTCATTAATTATTTATATTGAGTTCACACATAAATTATAATAATTATAGAAAAAAATTAACTAATATCTATAAAACTGTAAAATACTAAACATTTCTTAAAATTACTTAGATTTTATTAGTTTTAATGTTTTACAAAAACTAACCCGGAATGTATATATAATAATATTGATAATAAAAAGAGTAAAATATATAAATCTATTATTACAGACTTCATCTCTTTTTGTCTTATTAAAAGTATAAATAAAACTAGAGACGACACCAGACCCGAGCACGAGTGGAGTGACGCAAACTTGACCTCAAGAGAAGGTCTCACCGTCTTGGAATTAATAATAACGTTCATAAAATAATAGAATTTGAGAATAATTAAATTATAAATATCGTGATTGTTCTAAATATTTTATTTCAAAGGAATATAAAATCTTGGCAGATTCTTCAAGTTGGCAGAATTAAGAAAATTATAATTTAATTATAGATCTAAGATGTATTTGAATTATTTAATAAATTTCGAGATTAATTCTATTTAAATAACCAAGAATATATCTCTAAAAATAAATTGTTAATATATACAGTAACTTACTTCGCTATAAGCTATTAATAATATGTACGAATATTATTTAATAAGTATCTGGCTCAAAGACCTCGGACTACATCTAGAAATTAGGGAATACATTTCTACAAGGGATGAAATGGAGTAATAAATTTATATTTAGATATCTTTTGAATACAGTGTAACATGAAATCCTCTGAGAGACACGGCTTGTTGACAAATTAATCTAAACGTTTTATTACCTTAATTTAGTTTAAAATTTAGTGATAATTTGAAAATGGATATAAAAATAAGTCTAAAGCAACATTAAACCGAATGTCGGGTTTTGTGTTCGTCCAGAGTTACAGCTTGGAGAGCTAAAAATATAGTCGTTTGATGTTAACTTCAGAAATGTTAACATAAATTTCGAATTTAAAACGTGGATACGAAGGAACGCAAGAATTAATTTAAAATAATTAACTGTGGTATACTCTACATTATAATTACTGTACAATATGTAAAACATTATATTAAACATTTGAGTTTTTATTTCAATATAACATCAATTGAATTTGATTGTGTCAATATATCAGCATCTTGAATGCTGATGCAGCATAATAACAGCACGTGCATTGAAGAGTGTCTTATCACTCACCAATAAACCACGCAGCAAGCAAATTAGTGGAAAAGTGATTGATATATGCAGCTTAGGTTTCCACAGTGCTGACTGTTAAGAACTAAACCAAACTGTATCTGGTTTATGAGACAGTACAAAACTAGTATATAATAAAAATAAAGTCACTAAACTAGGATAGTTCAAACCTGACCACAAGTGATCAAATAGAGCGGATTAAAATCAAACAAATCAATTCTATTTGTTAAGTAAATGAACCCGTATACAGATAGCCATCGCGGCGTTAATAAAATTCTCCCCCGCCATGATCCCATTGTCTCACAGATAAAGCAATTTACTTAATTAAAACTCCCAACGTTACCGCATATTGAGATAAACTACAGTTATTAAGACATTACTGTTTAAACTTGCAATGTTTGAGAAAAGTTTGAATTTCTCGCATTGTTTGTTAATTGATATAGATGGGACTTGATAACATACTCGTAATAACGTGATAACGTACGGTGAGTATAGATTGATATACCACTTTATTATTATAACAATATATATGTGTGTATATGTATATATATATAATATTAACATTACAATTTAACTGTTTGATTTAAGTTTAACAAAGTGTCTGTTTGTAATTCCAAATTAACAGCTTTCATTAAATGCGTATGAAAGTATTTACGCTACTTAATAAAAAATATATAAAATTTTTGTCTCTGCTTGTCGGTCAGCTTATTCCATCTAATCTGTCAAACAGCTGGACCAATTTTAACAGGATTTTCACTGGGAGTAGGAGTAACTTAGGCTACTTTTATAAAAAAAAAACACAGTTTAAATATACAATTTTATTCCTATTGTTATTAAAATTATTTTCCATGCTACAATTAGGTAATGATGCAAATTTTAGAATAGACAACATTAAAAATTAATGTGTTAAGTGATGAATGAAACACGCTAAGCTAGACAGAGTTGCTGGACTGGAAACAGGATTCTGCTGGATCATCGGATTACGTTTCCATATTCACAGGCGTATAGACCCTGTCTTTAGTCTATACATTACATGTTCTATTATAAGGAGCACTTCATTAAAAAATAATATATAAAACTCAGTGGATGCGGGCTTAGACTATTATTAAGACAAACAGTATTATGTGAAAAATATTAAAAAAATCTTATATACCACAAAGTCACCACATTGCAAGTAATAAAGCCTCAATCTATAAACCTTAAAGTTAGAAGATATATTTTTTTTGGGAAAGATAATTATGATGCTAGTTCACAATGTGTCCAAATTCTATTCTAATAATTTTGATTTTCTAAAAAATTTGTTATAGGACAGAAATATGTCACGTGACTTTTTGACTAGGGGAACTCTAGTTTAAATAGAAATACCAACAAAATATACGCTAATTGGAATTCAATTTGCCCAAATTTGAGGGCAAACGGTCCGTTATATGATTTCCTCGTACCAGGGGTGTATGACAGGCTTGAGAAATCAATGACCCACAGTGATTTGATTTTAACTGTATAAAAATTAATCATCCCTGAATTTGATGCTTTGTATTTGAGTATTTGTAACTGATTGTCAGATAAGTTGACTTTTGATTAAATAAACGGTGTACATTGTAACGATTTGTCTAATTTTTAGTTTGTTTGTTTAAGAATTTATAAAGTACATTTAATAGGCAGAGACGATAAAATTTAATAATATCCAATTTGTATATTTACTGTACCAATAGCCCATTATGCTATAAACATTACTCTGCAAAATGTCGAACAATTTTAAAGCTGCGCCGCAACGTGTAATTTCATCAAATAAAAGAACCATACATTTCTTACACATTGTTGTTAATAGCCTTATATTTTGTTAAATAAAACAGTATCGAAACGAGAAATTTATATTGTATTTAAATAATTCATATTTTAATATTTAAATAAAATAAATTATTTTGCTACCCACGAAACCTACAGAACGTTCATACCGCAGTGTCAACGTTGTATCAATAGTTTGTTTATAGTTAACGTAATTATTTTTTCTCACATCAATAAAACGCTGTGAAGCTCATCCATTTCACGCGGCTCTTCATTGATTATAATTACTGTCATTTATAGAATTTCTTCATAGGAAGCCAACTTTCTCATTGACTCTGTCAATTCTAATGTGCATAATAAAGATTATAAAAGTTCGTGTATTGTATCTGACTTTGAAATTAATTAAGTGTAGATTGGGGTTTAAGTAACATGACTAGTTGTATTAACTTGTTTATTTTAACGACAAACGAACCATAATCTTTTTAATGATTAAATTTAATCAATTATTAACCTTTAAGAGTTTGTAATAAATACATATTAATTAAGAGTAGGTACTTCTAAACATTATTATTATCGATACATGTAAATAAAATGAAGTTTCTTTTCCCAATTCTAAATTATTAGTTTTAGATACGGAATTACATTAAAAAATTTGCTTGTTTGGTTGTCCATCTGTTTGGTTAATCTGAAAAATGACTGGACAGATTTTAACAGGAATTTCATTAGCAGATAGATAATGTTATAAGGAGTTGCTTAGACTACTTTTATTCAAAAAATAATAAAGTAAATATCAGCACATGTAAAGTAATTTATTCATTACTTCATTAGTGAGGTGTATGGAAATTATTAATTTGGAACACGTATTTAGGACTAAGGTATGCAAATGAGGTGCATTTGCTTCATAATTTCCTACTACACATGATGCTAGTTCCCGTACAGGTAAATTATATTCGACGCAATAGTTATTAGAGGATATAATAATTATTCTCTTGTAAATTAATATTGTATATCATATGTATAGTCTATAATAACATTATAGCTTATCTCTCAATTATTTTGTTATTATGATAGCAATTAATAACAATAGAAATAGATATATGTAATTAATGAAATCAAAACAAATAATATTTTAACAAGGTTATATAAAACTTTTAATTGGATAATAATTGGTATGCTAATAAAATAATAACATTGAATTCGTTATATTTGTATTATTTATTTATTTATTCAAGAAGTCATTTATTAGTGTTGGTATTTAAAGTAATATTGTCTATTAATTTCTATAAAATATGTTTCAAAATATTTACTTATATATATGTATTTTACATGTTTTAAAAATGGATATTCTGATTCTTATTACACCGAATTAAATATAATTAATCTGATTAAATAAAGACGAAAATATATATATACAATGTATAAAATTGAATATATTATTTTAGATAACTGTAAAAACATATTTCAATAATAACTTTACAAATCAGCTAAAAGTGAAATAATTAAGTGATGTGTGATAAAATTAGTTTATTGTTATATTAAATCAATTATAAATGGCATGTGGCTTGGAAATCCATTTAGTTTCAGTCAGCTTTCTAAATTTAAACAATAACCTAAATCCTTTGGTGGTCAGAGTAATAAATTAAAGCACTCAAACAGAAACAGTCCGCATGTCACCGGAGCTTTTTCGAGAATAAATAAACAATATTGTTTCAATATAATTGAAGATGGTAACAATGAGGTCTTAGTGACCGTATTTAAAAGAAACAAGTGAAGTAAATATATGATATTTACAATGAGGTGAATGTCGCTACTTGTCCAGCTTCCGTAGAATTAAATAATGAAGGGACTTCTGTAGTGCATTGTTGCTGTACCCCATGGGCTCTTAAACAATATCGATGGGCTGGAGATTCTATTACAAAAGAGTAAGGATAATAAATTTGTTTTGTACCTATTTATTTGAATGTAAAAAGAAATTTAGTTTGAAAATAAGGCGATAAAAGTATAGGCTATATCTACTGCCTTATAAATATTTGCTGGTTATATTCGAGTATTTATTAAATAATACATGTCATATAATATGAGATTTGAATGTAAATTACTTCGTTTGTTCATTATTTCTATGATTTGTGGTATAAAATACCGAAACATGTATGTTTATTTATTTCCAAGTCTGTCAGATAATCAGAAACATAAAACTTTTGTTCACATAACATTCAAAGAAATAACAATATGAAAAACATCAGGTATATCGGATATCAATGCGCAATTTATCTTTCATGCGACTGCGACTTAGTATCTATTACTGTTACAGAAAAACTACGAAACTAAAGCGAAATGGTATTGAATAGTTACAAAAAAATATTGAACAATGATTGTAACATGAATACAGATCATTATCAAACCTATGAATACTCATCTGTGTCACTGAGATCGATCGTGTGTTAAACTGTTCAAATGTTTCTACTCAATTACTTTTTAACATTTATTGGAATATTTTGCTCATTTGTCAGTAGTACATCTCGTATTCTTCTCTGGATTAATAAAAAAAAATACCGAAAATATATATGATACTAATAATGCAGCATAAAAAAATATTATTTTTCATATTTTATCATAATAAAATAAGGGTCGTTATTTCTTTTTCAAAATTTTATATAACACAATATTCATTTTATTCTATATAGATTTAAAATCTAAAAAAGATTTGAAGAGACTTAAAGGTTGGTTATTTTAAAATATTTTTTTTTTATATGTGAAACCTGAACCTGGAGGTGTGATAGATTAGGCATATCGACAAAAATCACAGACGATTAAAGTTTCTTAGACCACAAAAGCATTGATGACCTGTATGGTCACAACACAATGGACTGCAAATTCAAAATCCACTCTACCTATAACGGTAGGTGTGTCTTTGGCGACGAGAAAATATCAAAATACGATTTAAATGAAATTTGAATTGTTGGATGTAACGGTCTTTGTTGGATCGCGTGCAAGTTTCACGGTAAGTTAGAATCACTGGCTCGTGAACTCAGCAGCTGTCATATCTTGGACCGCGACAGCCCGCCTTTGTCCCACAGAAACGACTTCATATAAATGCATTTTATGTGAATCCTTCAAAAGAAAATAGACTCTCAAGGAATTAAATCTCAGGAAAAAAATATTAACCTATTGTTAAAATACAATAACCATTGGCAGTATCTTTGGCACATTAAAAAGTATTCATGCGGTATCTTTGTTTGGCCTATTCGTGTCGTATATAATCTGAGATCTTGACACTTATATATTTGTAAATTTACTGTCCAAAAATATTCTTTGTATGACAAAACCACGGTTTATTTGAAACAAACTGACTGGTCTTAATTGTAATTTTGGTAAAGCGGAATTAGTCACGAATAAAACGCATAAAAACAATTGTAAAACTACAAATAATTAAAAGATAATTGAAGTTGCTTTTCCTGCTTTGGTAGTCTATTCATATTACGGTTGACAGTATTGGAATGAGAAGAACGGCTATCAAAATCTACCGTGACAGACGATCGCATTGTCTCAATCAACCACCAATGAGCATTGGGTACGATGACCGCACTTGCTAAATGATGGGGAACTGAAGAATTGAAGAGCGTACTTTATGGAATGCGGTATGTACCAGTCATCTGTAATAATAATGATAGATTACGTAACATGAGATAAATAAATAAATTAAGAAACATTAATTCACGTTAAAATAATAACCTTAACACAACAAAATAATTTGTCACAATATATATTTCAAAAATCTTGTAAATACACTACTTTGGTTACAAGGTGATCAAAGATTTATTGAGAAACACTGTCTACTAATTGGTTTACAGAATGTAGCGTCATGGTATCTAAATATAAATTCTGTACACACAATGCATAACTCGCGTAACTTTAATTTAGCTTTTTATATGTTTTGTCACGTTCGCGTGATTGGATTCCGAACATTGTCCGTGTGTGGTGAACGATACTTTATAATTTCCGCGAATAACTACTCAACAATAATTATTATATTAAGGCTATGAAATACATCTGTTTTATTTATTACAGATAACGGTCAAAACCAACAATAAAAGAGAGATTTGATAGTATTATATTTTATTAGAAAAACTACTAAGTAAAGATGTACATATAAAATATTAAGATTCAGTTACTTTAATGTCTCGATTGTGACCACGGTGGTCTATATTAGGGCCAGGTCACAACGTAGGTGGGTAAAATCTTCAACGTGCGTGTACACATGAGCGGTCCCAGGTTTGAACTTAGTCACAAGCGAAGCGATGAGACTGTATTAAGCGAGTTACATTCTATCTTTATTATAATGAGAGTCACTTCATAGAAAGTAATGGCCTGGAGTAGATTATGTTGTTCAAGTTTATTGATCCGATAAACGGGACGTTATCACAATATTTAGAATATATTTATTTTTATGACTTTTATTATAATTAAGTTACTAATTTTGTATACGACTCACGTAGTTATTCTTTTTGTTTATCTGCGTCTTAAATTAATTTAATTGTAAATATGTATTTTACTCTATAAACAAGACAAGTGGGTCTTGAGTTGTCAACAACAGATAAGCTCTGTTTAGTTTAGTTACTCATTTTATGTACCATATTATGTACAAGACAGTTTTAGGATAGAATTTTATTTTTCATTACTTATTACTTACAATAATTTGGTGCATAGATAGTTTTAATAAAGTTTCAAAACAAATTGAATACATTTTTATAAAGAATACGTACACAAAAAAGTTTCTACAAGTTATCATCGTAAATTGAACCTCAGCAAAAATGCGAGCAAAAAAAACGTAATGCGCCGTTTTTATGGCCAGCCCTTAAACAGTAACTTCACACGCAAACCGACAGAGGCATCAGGTCAATCCACTTTGTTTTTGCATCGACCATAAAAACGTATTACCTACGGTTCATTTATCGATCGTACTCGCTAAGCTAATAAAAATAGCATGCAACTTCGAATGATGGATCATAAACTGTGTCATTATAGTTATGTAAAAACTAAAAAATATATATTTAATATAACCAATATTTTTGTCATTACGCACACAATGCATTTAATTTATGCATGGAACTAGCAATAAAAATGTACCACATGTGCTGATAAAAAACGAATTTGCAAATTTCTATAGCGTGTCGAGGTCCCCGACGGTCAGCGACATAGATGGTCGCATTTAAATGTGCATACAAAATATCGATGCGATACAATGCGAATAGCGGCCTCTACCCACAATTTAACATTGCCGCTCCCAATAAAATACAATCTGTATTAGACCTTATGGGTATCGCCCTAAAACACACCAGTTTAAAAGTATATGCTGTAAAGTTTATTCAAAATATGGTTTGTGCGTACAGTACTCGTACTGGACAATAACGCTGACATTTACTTGAATGCAAAACAGTTTGGATGTCATGATGGAACATGGTAACGTTATAGGAAGTCTCGTATGCAAATGTAAGTTATATTAAGAGAAATGAAAATGCGGTAATGAACATATATTTTATAATCGTTTATTAATAAATATTTTACTCGCAAACTTTGGGTATTACAAATAAGTTTGGTGTAAAACTATATTATGTATTTCTTAGCTGCTTCTGACACTTGATGGATGGACGGGCTGTGTTGGAATAATAACCAGCTTTAGTTCGGATTCTTTAGAGACAGGACTTAAATCAAAAGTATTAGTCACAAATAGATTTATATTATGTCATAAATTATTTACTACATATTTTTTTTATAATAAGTAATATTAGACATATCTGTCATTCGTCTTAAATAATTATATTGAAGTAAATAATTTTCTATATAAAAAAAAAGTTTCGTAAGATCTAAACTAAACGTTAAATGATACTTCAAAGAGAACGGATCTTATAACCGATAGCCAGCACTTAATTTATGCATTTTACCCACATTGTTATTCCGACACGACCTCTCAGACTTCCATTAAAGTAGCTATTAGAGAAACAAACAAGGAACTCCCCACGATAAAATAATTATCGCTTTTATCTGCGCCGAACCTTTGTTGAGCGCCATTACCAAGTCCCGGAGGCAAACATGAAATTAAAGAATTTCACAAGACTCTAAACTCACCCCAAAAAACCAATCTAAAATCGGACAATTTAATGACGTCAGCTAAACTTTTGTTAGCGAAACCGCCTCGGGCGATGCATTTGTTTGTGTAGACACGGTAATCGACCTTAAACAAACTGTCCGACAAACGATGAATCTTCTTACTAGATAATATTTTTTAATATTCGTTACACCTGTTTCCATCACCTGCCTATGACCTACTGAATTTATTTTACATTAAGATAATCACACAGTTAACAATGGATTTTTTAAAGAAAAACATTTTTTTGTACGATCAGGTAAAATAGTTGTAGCAGTGTATTTGAAAAATTAGTTAGTTTTAAGCACTTCCCAAATGATATTTCCTTTTCGCTATCTCAAAATATTTTATCAAAATAAACCGAAAATATTACGTATACATATATAAAGCAGCAATAAAATATCCATATAAAAACTTTTGTTTCAAAAATGAAACAGTTTTAATGACATATGCATTTTATATTTTATTGTCTCATTTTCATATTAATATTGGAATCCTTGTTATATGTAGATGTAAATAATTCAGTCTGGAGATCATTATTTCTACATAAGTAGCCGCCAGTTAATTAAGGCACATTGAGGTCGTTCGGACCCCGAGGTATCATTTGCTATTGTGATAGGCCCGTCGGCTCCTTCGGGGTTCAAGGTATTGTTGTTCCATTTTAATAGCAAAAATGATAAATGCCCCTACGGGGAGAAGCATTTCATAGTAAATTCTCGGATACATTTCAAATATTTCAAAAATATATTTTTTGTTGCCGTATGCAGTGAAATAAATGTTCTTACCTTTTTTGAATTCGTTATTATATTTAATAAATGTTCGTTCACAGATCGTGCAGTCTCTGCAACGAATATGGCAGAAACCTACTAATTAAAGCGTAGAATGAAATGAAACAAAGTCAACATTAAACAATCAGGAACACCCACGATGAAATAGATATGAAAAAAAACGCCCCATAATATCACATCGGCCTTTTATTGAAAAGTCGTTTTAGACGTGATCTAACAAAAAGCAACCCTTTACAGTGAAGTCATAGTTTAAGCGTCTTAAAGTCGACACAGTTTCCATAAACTTAAGTACGCTCTTAGCGGCGATGATACGGCTGCGTCCTGTTTTAATCCGCTTTTAAAACACCGCAATACTTTTGTTATTCAACGGGGTAGCAATAATCTTAGCGTTGGTTCGAAACAATTGCCTTAAATTATCTATTTTATAAACCCCGCTAGATACTGTAACGCCAATTGAATGATAATTTATTATTATTTATATATATTATATATATTTTACAATTTCAAATTACAAGTTAGTTTTATTATACAAAAAAACGACATAAAGCTGCATTCAAACCGACTGTTGGGCAATATCTGGTTTGCTCTATTTTTAATCTATGACAGGAGCCAGCTACAGGAAGGGTTGAGTAAAAATAGTAATCAGTTCTGTCAATCTTAATGAAATTTATTAAAATGTCTTATTGTTCAACCAGTTAGATCGAGTTTTGCTTTAAATTACAATAGGTTCTATCCACATGTCTTTTTTTGTCCCCGTCAAGTGTAAAAAGATTTTAGCGTCCGACAAGGAAAGGGTTGGCTTAATTTTTTAAGCTTCTCTGAAAACTATCGCCTCATCCATCTTTAATATTCCATTCTGTTTGTTTAGCGGTCTTAACGTAACGCCTGTTCCTATCTAGTTTGAGACAACAATACTTATTCTTTTTTTATCTACACATTGTGATTCCAGTACATATAATTGCTGTTTGTTAAGTCGATTTGAACAAAAAGTTTAATTGTAATTAACAGGTTTTCCCATAGCGTCCGTCTTAATATCGTCTCTTATTTGGTATACCTTCCAAAACCGCTTACACCGAAAGCGGATCGCTTTACAAATTTCTTTTTGATCATGCAAAACTTTGATGATCCTTGTCCGCTCGATTTACATTATCAAAGAAGCAATCGTTCATTCAGGGTTATTGAATAGTCGTTACGTATGGGCGTGGGCCACAATATACCGGGTCTCTTGGCGTGGACAATTTCAGATCACTGGTATACGAGTGCATGTAATATAAATCTTTCCGGTGAGGCACAAACAACGGCCACTCCCACTCGGCCCGCGGTCTCGAATACGAATATTAAATTCCACTTGAAGTCTTTATTTAAGCTGGCAAATTCAAGCAATATAGCGTTTATTACCAAGAGTACTAAGCATAATTTGTATGGACTGGACATTACGGTGCCAAAGGCGAATTATTTGAATGGGTATTAATTTTTATTACAGGTTCATTGCATTGTACCTCGCAGATGGGTTTCGTTTTTGGCGACGTCCATCAATTTTTTTTCGGACAGTTGAATGTCGGTCTGTTTTAACGATTGCATTGATTGCTCTTCGAAATCATTTTAATCGTATCGATGTATTAACATTTAATTACGTATTACGTGGTAAAAAATATATTATTCTTAAAGGTAGAAACAGATTTTAAAATAACAATTATATACTTGGTTTCATTTAATAGATATATACATAATATATTTATATCTATTTATAATAGCTACAAACAATTATAATAGCGATAAGTTATTGGAACATAATAAAGTAGATTAAAAGTAAAAAGTTATCTTATAAACTATATTAATATCTAGTAAGGAGGTTTTGTTTTAATTGTAAAGTATTATATCATGAGTAAAGAAAATAATACATATCCTCATGACAGTAATGCAACTTAACTCATAATTAAATTCGTGATACAAAAGTAATATTGACGGAACAAATTCTGTTATTACATAAGTTAATAACAGTTAACATAAAGGAAGCCGCTCGTCACTCGTGACAGCTCGTATCAAATCGCGCTGACATTCAAGTTCAAACGATATCGTGGCACCCAACAATGTTTGGTATTATGAATCAAATGTACAGAATATAACATTAGTTCCATATACTATCTCATTTTTAATGAATCGTTTCACGAAGCGACGTTCCGAGGTCACGAATAAGGACTGAATGCATTCGAAGCTCGAGCAAATTCAGATATAAGCCAACGTGAGTAAACCCGGTTAAATATAATATAACAATAATAGATAAAAGTTCAAAGATATAAAAGATACAATTAACAGGAACACATAGGAATCTAAATTGTTACATAATATTTGTTCACAATTAAAACTCGACTTCACGTATTCAAAACTACAGAAGTACCAATCTAAGAAATACAATCGAAAAACGACTAGATAAAGGAATAAAGTTTCCCCTGTTCGAGAACAGATGTCAAAAGGCACACGACATTGTGTTCTGAAGAATCCTTGAAAGCTTCACTATATACAGTCTTGCCAAGTAATAGCTGTCCAATGAAAGCAAAGTTCTTTGTCTATTCTACTCTACGTTTCTTTAAATGTAAAAGGTATATAGAATCTTCAATAATGTCTTCCATTAACAGAGCCGGAAAGATACATACATTACATAATTCAAATATAATAATTATCTTATATTTTTTTCTATAACATAATGTGTTTAATATACAAGACTTTTTGTATTTTTATTTAATGTATTAGTTTAAATATCCTGCATTTAGTCAATAAATAAACATTAATCGTTTTTCAAATACGTTTTATAAAAACTTCTTATATAATCTGTTATTACAAATATAATACAATTTAAAATAAAATTAACTTCACCAGTAAAGTTCAGAACATCTATTCGTGACAAGACTTGCTCTTACTATTTGTTAGTCCGATAGGTGCATTATGTTGAAGTGGTCTTGTGTTCTCACGAGGCCTCAGCTAAACCTTTTAACTATCTGGGTTTGGGGCCACGACCCTGTTTATACCATAAAATCGAAGAGTGCTCCTTGACGTGGGTGAACTTCAATTTATGTCCTTACCAAAGGTAAACTTCAATGAACGATACAAACTGTCTATTGAGACTTGTTTATATTGTTATTATAAACTAGTTCTGCTTTTACGACATCAACTGGCTTAAATCTAAAATATACTTTACATTTATTCTATAAAACAATTTATATATTTTTTATTAATGAATGTTTGAATAACAACAATGACAAATATTTATTGTATAAATAATATTTTTAACTAAGCTATAAATTATCTAAATACAGTAATGATACAACACAATTAACCAAACACACGTCAAACAAAGCTCGCACGGTGACCCCGGGGTAAACATTTCTATTAAATATATAAACGTATTTTCGTTCATTATTCTCTATGCAGATTGCAGTACTGCATGATTGACAAGCACACACCCACTGTGTTGGTGGTCGGAGTAAAACGTGATTTACATTATAGGTTTTTTTTATTGGCCCCTAATTTGCTGACCGTACAAAAAGATGACGCTAATTGCTATAGCGCTATATTAAAAGGAGTTATTTAGTGGTATTTATAAATTAGGTTATCATTTTTCCAACTATTATTGTTTAAGAGCATCCGTTGCGATAATTCATGTTATATATTATTGTATATAAGTACATAAAGAGAAATAAACTCTACACTACTATGATACTTAAAAGTGACCTTGATTAGAAAATGTATTCGCGCGACTGTTTCAATAGTTACCTTATAACGAACTGGATTTCATATTTGAATGGGTCATGCAATGAGTTCATTACAAGAATGAACATTTAGCCGCCGGCAGTCGTTCAATAAACAAGCAATTTTAAGCCAATTACAATGAACCACATACTTTTAAAGCTGTTGGATATATTATAGATAGGTATGATTGCATAATGCATCTGAAATGTCTGTCTGCCTTACTTATGCTGATTATACTTATGTCTGCTATTGAAAACAAATTTAAGGCATAATAAAAAATTTATAGCCTTAACGTGTTGCGTGTGAACTATTAGAAAATCTATAAGGTGTCCTATTTGGTGTCAAACTATTTATTGAGTTGACATGATGCTTTTTAAAAAGCTATAAAAGTAAAAGTAATATTTGAAGATGGGATAGTTGAGATAGAGCCGATGATATCGCGAGCAAAGCCACCTGCACTCATTTATGGTGCTGCGGAGATATTTAGCTCTTAATTACATGTACTTTAGATTGATTTTAAGTTGATTGACATCCAGAAAGAGAATATTTGATGTAGTGATCTGGTATGCAGAGCTGCCTGCATTACACAGCCTGTGATAGGACTGTAAAATATCAATATTTTATAAGGGGGCGAGTTTTGATATCTATCTACAATATTAACGCCTTGTTTGTTTATGAAAGTCGGAAGGGGTTTTTTATTAATGAAAATCTTTTCATCTCCCAGCATCTGCTCCGTGAATACTCGTTTACAATTGTCATGGTAATGATTAATCGATTTGTATAATGAGATCGATATTATTAATGAGTTTGAATTTATTAAAGAATACTATTAAAGAATACATTTAGTTTATGATAAATATTTATTTAAAAGAATTAAAAATATTATATAATATAACACATTTTATGCTGTAAATATACAATATATTAAAATATACATATAATCGATTTAAATAAAATTCTTAAACATTACAAATATAAGGTTGTATTTATTCAAAGCATTAAGATCAAGCTTCAATCAGATAGCCCGTTGACCTCCAGACCAACACGGGGTCAAAGAGATCAGTGTAATAAAAACTAACAGACGACCAAACAATAGATTGTATATGAATCATAAAATCAATATTTGTAGAGCGATATATTGAAGCGATTACATAATGCCGGCAGTGAGACTTCGCCCTACTTAGACTATTGGATTCTTTAAAGAAGGCTTTTCGCGAATCCAGTGCAAATGGAGTTGCAGTTTTTCAGTAAAGTTTAAAAACTTGCGTCGACGCTGCGAAAGTTTTCTTTGAAATCTTCACAATTTATATCGATAGTCGACATCGATACAAAAGTTGAAATTTATAATTCATAAAATCTAAAATATTTGTAAGTTTTAATAGTTGCGTGTTATATTTTAACCTTGAATACGTTTTAAAAATGTTGTATAAAAAAAAGTTTATAACAATGTTAAAAAAATATTACTCATTTATATTGTGATACATTTCTCGCAGCTTAGTATGACGTATCCAAACGTTTCGGTCATCATCTGTCATTTAGGAATTATTAAAGGAAAAAAAATGCTCAGCGCATATTAAAAAACCGGGCACCCACTGCTAGCTGGCAGCTTTATTCCTTTCCTAACACAAACTGTAGATCGGATCTCAACCAAAGGGCACATTTTTTAGATCGAAATACTTGAATCCAAATAAAATAAGAACACTTTTTTAAGTCATTTTGAGTTATATTTCAGCTATTAAGGACAATTTATACGTCCATTATAGAACACTTATTTTATTTGAATAAACCGATTCATTCTTTAATATGGCATGAAAGAATATATTAAATAAACATTGCTATATTATTTAAATTTTTAAATGGATTACATACCTTATTCGATTTTGATATAGATAATAATATTAGAACTGGCTACAGTAAACAGAAAACATGAAATAAGTGAATATTTTAACTAATATTACCTTAGGAATGCGTGGCGAGTTATAAATTGGCAATGGTCAATAAAGCTTGTCGGTTTCTTTTAGCACCTCGAATTACTGTTAATTATTGAATGTTAACAAAGACGGTGGCCGCACCTGTATTATTACAATCCCTTTATGTTGCCGACGTACGAGTAAGTTTACATTAGTGGTAAAGCAAACGTTTTTTAATTGCTTGTCCACAGCACTGTAAAAGCATCGCGATAGCGAAGAACAAACCAGTAATCAGTAACGGGTACTGATAAACCTACCAGATTAGTTTATTTACTTTACTATGGACGTACAATATTATAGTAATGTTATTAATGAATATATCAAAACTAGTATTTTCATATATATCCAAAATCTTAAGATTATACAGAATCTAAAGAAACAAATAACATATAAGTGTAATGCTCCAGAAAGACTCAGGAATGGATGTTTTTAAGCTTGTTACAGAAGTTCCTTAGTTTTTTGTTAGATGGCGCTCTATATAATTCTTAAATAACCCTTAGATTTCTTACGTTTGTCTATTAAACCTTTGTAACTCCTAATATACATAAAACAAAATTGTTATAAGTATTTGAATTTCCAAAGCTAAAGTTAATAAACCATTAAAAATATTTTTATTTAAAATACAAAGGAAATCTTATTTCAACTCAACTTGACCTTACTTTAAAACTAACTCGTAAATCATAATTTATTACCGAAGCTATTTTCGACTGATCTCAATTTGTTGGTTTTTTATGAGCTACTATTATAGATGGAACGATAAACATTCTTCTCATCGCTTGGTTAGATAGCTAATAATTTTCAGATCATTATATCTCTCCGTTGGAAATTGCAAACAATATAAATAATAAGATTGATCTTGTTATTTATTGACGTTTATTAAGTTTACATACGTTATATGTTGTTATGTTTAGAACTATACTAATTAAACTTGTACTATGTATTGTGATGAACCGCCATTAAGATTAAAAATTTAATAACTCCCTAGAAATAAAACGTCGTGAATAAAAAAATCCTCACTTAAAACACTTATTGTACCCCATTTTTTATACAAAAATAATATTTTGTTATGCACACAAAATTATTGAAAATATTTCTTTGTATATTTAAGAAACTGACGGTTGGCAGCTAACAAATCGAGGGATGAAATGAGTCAGCATAATCAAAATATTGCTTTTGAGTTTCATTGATTCAACGAAACTTCCTAATGGCACTTATCCTTCGGAATGATGACGAATGCTAAAATTTGTAACAACAAGGTATCTTTTATTCTCACCCCTCTCGTTCCGCAGATCCAGCGCTGTATAATTATCTGAATAACAGGAAAAATCATTGAGAAGGCGATAGGAAACCGACTGCATTTTTACGTTCTCTTCAATAACTGTAATTATTAGTTTTGGTTTATGACACATTAATGTTACAGAACTTAAAGCCGTAACGTGGAATGCATACCAAAGTGGAGAGTTAAGTTTAAAAGAAATATTTAAATATACAGTAAAGTAAGATACCATGATAAAATAACAGAATAGTATGGTAATCGATAAAATTTTGAGAACTAGATCGAAAGTTCCATATCAAGTATTAAACTATGTTTAATGTTATAAGTAAATCAATTATACCACTTATATTATGTATATTAAGTGAAATAATGTATCATTCTCCATTTTAATTGCTGGAATTAATTCAATAACGATCTCAGTTTGCAAATAAACATATCAATCTTAAAATCCCTTTGAAACTATTTGTGTTACATTTAATGTCCGAAATTACGTAGAATGTATTTCTGGAAAATTGAAAGGAAGAGTTTATTTGAAAAGCAAACTGGCGCTATTCATTTGAGAGCGAGTAGTTTTTCTCTGTAAAACTTTTTTCATAGATATAAAAGTCAGTCATGCTCACTGTTCGGGACATCGGGAATAATCGGAATAATGAAATCGACTGTAGATTCCGACTCCCACCATTTTTTGTATCTTCGTGACAGTATTTTCGATGTGATTTATCCGATTTCCCATAACTCAATTTATTTTTACGTCATTGGAGTACGTCAGCAGTTTGTTATTGGACTGATATCAAACAATTTAGATTTGTAGATACATTTACGGTATTTTTGTATTATACCATATATATAATGAATCTGGTATTGTTGATCTTTTACATAAACATATACAGTTAATTCATGTTATAACATTCTTAAATACTTTAACTTCAACCGTAATAAGAGAAAATTAAAAAAATCGTAAAAGCAAAACATGGAAATTATTTGAAGATTATTTTAATTTTTACTTTATTGATGTACTTATCAGTGTAGTTAGTTCAGTGATGTAAGGAGAACATTGTGTGTTTAATCTCATAGTAAATTTCCCTTGTTTATTATAACTAGAGAATATAATGACTGGTACTGTTTTCATACAGATAAAAAATGACTAATTGTAAAGATAAAATGAGATTTAGAATGATTCGTTGTTTGAATTTACATTATGAAATATTAATTATACATTTTCGTAATAACAGATACAGTTATGTACGGATTAAAGTTCACGTAAAATATTTATTAAAACTTTTAATTTAATCGAAAAAGTCAATGCAAAATCGAGAATTTAATCCGTTTCACAAGCCCTCCAGTTAGTATTGAACAATAAACGTAACAAGTCGATATTATTTAACCTCAACTGTAAATGCAAAAGATAAATTCAAAAGTTTAAAAATTACTCTACAATCACGGCCATATTTGTCAAACAATAATAATTTAGTTGGCGAGTTCGTCCGAGTTCTCATGCTCCCATTACCCCCTAACAACAAAGCATAACATCAGAATTGCCAAGAATATCACGATAAGTATCTCTCAGTTGTCACGAACCAATTTCGTCCGAAACGCTCCTGGTCGGGCTTGAGTGAGAGGACGTGACCTCTGTGCCGGTTGGAATAACTCTAAGTGTGAACCGCCATGTCTGGTCAGCGGGAGGTATGAGCACCAAATAAATTTTGTTATTGTCGAAAACAGTGAAGGTGGATATCAGACGTCGATCAAACGCCACACAAAAATGCTATCTGATTTGATTGGAGCTTGAACTGCGATCAGTCATTCCATTGTGTACTGTTTGGACAACAAAAAATAATATGAAACCTTATTTTATTCACGAGTTAGATGATTCAACGGAATTTTATGTACAAAATATATTGATTCACTTTGCAAAAATAACTTGTGAAAAGTGTGACTATAAGTATTATTTTTTCATTGAATATTGTTTTTAAAATAAGAAACATCGTTATACCAAAGCTCAATGTATTAGTAAATTTCTCATGTATATAAATTAAGCTCTGACACTGAAGGGAATAGTTTGGAATACAACTGTTATGGTTCTATCACTGATTACGCAATCCCTTATATGAAGCAACAGAGGTATAAAAGGTTTTGATATCTGCGGTCGATTTCTTATCTATCATTGGGCCACATTGGGATGATCGGAAGAACCAATGGTGCGTTTAACCGTGAAATCCTGAGATAGGCCCGATATCCCGGATATTGATAGCAGGTATCCTCAAACTTGATATCGTTTTGGTAATGTATTAGATAATAAGAGATAGCAGTCGATTCAATTGGAATCCATGGTTTACTGCACAATAAAATAGTAAATGTATTTTAAGATTACATGTTAGGTTTTATGAAAATATGACCATTTTAAATGAAGTAATTACTGTTATAGTGTTTAGTTTACTGTAATCAGATCATATAGGTTCCAAAAACATTGCAGACACTTTGGAAAACGTATTAAATATTACATATCTAAGAAATAAATAAATTAATACAGTGTACTATAAATGAAAGTGAATTATTTCTACTTTATAAATGCATTAACTGTAGAAGTTATATCCGTTTTCGTTCTATATTAGGTATCAAGATAAATCATAAACCTTAATTAAGATCACTTGATAAATGGGTTAACTCATTTGGGTTGGTAAAAAATATTAAGCAGATCCAGATATAATATAATGTTATATGTAGATCTTTTTAAATATAAAATACAGTATTTTTATCTAGTGTTATAACTTTAATATGTTGTATCCAGAGAAAGGGGTAGGGGCGTATAGGCTCTTCTCAAACTCGTTGAGATATGTTTTTAATAATAATTTATAAATAATATTTATAGTAGTAAAAGTTATGAATCAGATAGAATAAGTAACTAAATAGACAACGCTATGAAAGTGTAAATTAATGAAAAAGTATCCACGGACATTCTTGTCAGGTCTTTTGCATCAAGCTATTTTCGGGAACAGTGCAATATACTTGGGATAAAAACTTAGGCATTGACGTTGGCTTGAGTGACATTGTAGTTGGCAAATGGGATAATTTATGTTACAATCTCCTTTTTCTCATCTAAATCTTCTTACAGGAAGATTCACAACAGGCCTTCATACTTTAATCCATATTCAAATATAGGACAATTTATTCATTTAATGTTATTTAATAATTCAAATATATTATATAAAAAATAGTGTTATTTATCAAATTTGAAATATTACAAAAATATTACCGACATACAATAATGACAGTTGGTTTAAAAACGTATTTTTATTATATAAAAACTAAACTGGTCATTTACCATGTCATGCCATATGTCCTGCGATGAAGCTGCCACCTTATTACAAAAAATCAATAAGAACATCACAAAGTCTGTCAGACGGTCAAGTTTAACCATAATATAACTAGTTTCAAATATATCATAGGCTATTGTAAATCTCTTTTATGGCTACTATGGAATATCCATGACGGTTGAAATATGACTTGGGAGCGTCTACCTGGAGAGGGTCCATCATTATGACTGAGGCTGATTGTCGGCATGCCGACCTTTTTTTTATTTAACCGTTTTTCGTTTCTCAATATTTCGTCCGAAAACAACGGACAACTTATAATACCGCATTATAGTTTTTACAGTGTTCTCTTTGTATTTTTGTCGGTAATATAAAAACTTAGTTTTAACAAACCGTAAACTGTAAATGAATTTAATGAGTTGCGCTATTGGTAATTTATTTTCAAATCAAATCAAAATAGTTAATATAAATAGGAAACAGGTAAGAACTTCAATATTTTTTAAAAAGCTTTTAAATTTTTAATAAATGTTCATAGTATATAGCAAAGATAATGAATAAAAGAAAGTAATAATTGTTTAGTTATTTTTTATTATTTTTTCAGCACGTTTAACAGTCGACAATGAGTTATATTAGGTAAATTTTGTAAACACAGTCAATAACATAAATTATATTATATAATATATTCAAATTATCAAATACATACAGTTAGGCAATTTGACAATTCATTATCTCACTACAAGGAATATTAATTGCATTTATCACTAAACAGATGATGTTATTGACTATGTAACTCTATATCTATCTACAAGTATCAACATTATTCAATCTTAATTAATGACTAGTAAAACTGTACAAATATCGATTTACGTACATTATGTACATTATATTTACATACAATATTTGGTAACAATGAGATAATATAACATACTATACCAAAATACATAATTCACGCAACATACTGGCAATCCAAAAATCTTTACATTATAATTTTATCAGTCTTAAAGAACAACAATTCTTCATTTGCTTATTACTAAATGATTTGACAGTTCATTTTGAATCAATACAAAATGAATATGGCTAAATTATCGATGACGATATCTTTTACAATACGTTTTTTTTAAATATAGCATCTATAAACTATGTAGACTACAAGGAACTAATTAGTTCTGCGTATGAATATTCCAACTAAATTATTGTAAAATTATATCACTCTTCTATAAGGCATGAACAACTTAAAATGTAGTCTACATATGGTTTGGAATGTAATGTTCCATTAACGAGTATCTTTTTGAGATAACGATAGTTGAGTTTTGTAACATGTTATCTGTGTATGGCTGAATGTGTTTGCGGCAAGCAATCGTGAACCGATGAACGGGGTTGTAAATAGCCTTGCTCGTCGAGCATAGAAGGGGAGTGATGGTCGGCATGTTTGCGTAAAGCATTAGGTGGCCTAGGCCGACCTCCATACGGTTGCTCATAGTTTTGGGTATCGATTGAAATATAACTATGATGTGGATTGTCACACTCCTGAATTTGACTTGTCAATGTGGTATTCGTTAGCATTGAGGTATCATCCTCGACAGTAATACCAACATTGGTGGTAGTGGGCGTTTGGGGAGGTAAAGCATCATATTTATACCACTGCTCAGGCGCAGTTGGCGATGCAGTATATCTAGAAGGATGACGTCTAGCGTTTGGACAGACGCCGTGGTTATAGTTTATTGTATCTTTATTCCATTGTAAATTGGAGATATCAGGCATAAGAAATCTTATCTTTTCCCAAAACTTCTTTTCACCCCATAATAAAACATTACAATTCTTTAAATAGTTTTGAAAGTCTACATCTAAGTTAAGAGCACTAACATCCGTAGTAAGAATGAAAAAAACTCTATGCCTCCTAATTGAAGGGTGAATAGTGGTGATGACATGTTTTATCGCATCTTTGAATACAATTTTGGACCATTCATTTTGTAAAAAATTAAAAGAAACAAATACTAAGACTCTCTTTGATGATTCAGCGGCATTTGTAATTTGTTCCGATAAATAATTTTCTGGAACGTGTTGTAAATCCCTATAATGAAAACACATGGTGTAACCAAAGTGTTCCATTTCAGGAGCCACTACTTTTGAAACAAAGTCGTCGTCTAACAAACTATATACAGCATAGCCATCATACAATCTATCTCTATCAAGTTCACTTTCTTGAATGGATGCACTCTTAAATAATCTAACACCATATTTGGAATGTGCCCATAGCCGTACATTTTGTCTAAAAGAGAAAGCTAAGGCACCAAATAATAAAATGAGAATTACACTTATTAATACTACAGCCAAAAGAGGTACAAAATTCAATTTGATAGTGCTAATTTCATCATATTGAAATGGCTGATTTTCAGTTGGTAAAGTATTGTCCGTAACACCAGAATCGCGACACTTATCCATAACATCGAACACTGTTACGTTTAAATTTAATCCATTTTCGGCAAAACACAGCATTTCCGAAGGATCTTCGTAATGCTTCTTAAACCAATTTTGTAAAGATATTAGATGTTCACAGGAACAGCTAAATATATTTCCTCTTACGTTAACATTTTCTAAGTGAACAATATGCTTCAGTTTTTTATCAAGATCGAGTATCTTATTTCCTTGCAGATGTATAATACGCAATGAAGATAAGTTCTCAAAACTCGCATTTGCAACACTTGTCAAGAGGTTATCGTTTAAATATAACTCTCGCAAATGTTTCGTTTGTGAAAATTCTCCACCTGCTATTTCAATTAAGTGGTTATTTTCAAGATGAAGAATGTTAAGGGAATGAAGTCCATTAAAGGTATCGTTGTCCATGGTGGCGATGTTGCTGTTATTGAGATATAATTTATGCAATTTCTTTTTTCCAATAAATAGGTGACTGCCTAATGTCCTAAAGTCATTCCCATCAAGATACAGCTCAGTGGCGTCCATAGGAATCTTTTCCGGAACTTCAGTGTATCCAACATTTGAACAGTCAATAACATTCGAATTCCAATTACTGTCGTGAAAGCAAGAACAACCTTCCGGGCACGTCATTTTACAATCGCAAGCTTCGAAGTCACAACAGAAACAACTCGAAGAACAATGAGTTTCATAAGAACAAAGGAACTGTGTTTCAGGAACATCCATTAAATTCGCCTTTCCGCCGTACTTGTTGCTAACTACTTCGCAAGTAACCGAGTCCAAGTCTGCGAATCTCGGATATTGTCTCATATGATTCCAAAGGTTAATTTTTTGCAACCAAATCATATGACAGTTGCATACAAACGGATTGTTTCCAATAAAAAATTTTGGCAATGATCTGTGTTTTGGTATATGAGGTAATGTAAATGCTGATAATTCAACGGTTCTGAGCTTATTGTCTGTGACTATAACTTTTTCTAAATTCCTTTTCTGTATAAATGTACCTGGGTGAATAGTGTGAATTTTATTGTTATTTAAGAAAAGGAATTGAATCGAGTCCGGTATTGACTTTTCGTCTACGTTTTCTAAAGAATTGTAACTTACGTCGAGCATTCGGATGTTTTGTTGCACGTTTTGCTCGTTATCTAGTTTTGTGATGTTATTCATATGAATATCTAACCATTCAAGAGTCTCTGGCATATAACTGTAATCGAAGTATATAAGTTTGTTATCAGATATGTTAAGCCAACCGAGCGTGTTCAACTTGTTAAAAACTCCTCTAATGTCAGTCAGTCTATTTCCATCCAGACGAATAGCTTTTAATGTTGGGTTAGAAACAAATGCATTTTGTTCAATAGTTTCAATCCTATTGGATGCCAAATTCAGTACTTGTAAAGAAGGCAAAGTACTGAATGTATCTTTTGGAATACTTGTAATATGGTTGTCAACAAGACGTAATCCATAAAGTTCTTCTAATCCTTCAAATGATGTATTAGAAATTTTGGTTATATTGTTTTTACCAATATCAAGTGATTTCAAAAACCGTAAGCGTTTAATACTGCCAGGTATTACGTTTAAATTATTTCCATTCAATCCTAGATCTTGTAGGTATGTAATATTCTCAAAACAATTATCATGTATAGATGAAATTTCATTGTTATCCAGATATAATTGACTCAGTACAAATAAATTTGAGAAAATATTCTCATTTAATACTTTTATTTTATTATCGGATATTGAGAGTTGATGTAGATTTTTAAGTTCTGCGAAAGCGCCATTGCTTATGGTTTTTATTGCATTGTTGTCTAGGTTTAGAACTTGTAAGTTATTAAGGTCTTGGAAAGATATCGGATCCAAACGAACCAGAGAATTGTATGATAAGTTTAAAATAACAAGGCGAATGAGTCCCGCAAATGTATCTCTGTTTACCCAATCATTAGTTAGCCGATTTCTTGATAAATCTAATTTTTCAAGTTGGTCAAGTCCTTCCAACAGTCCTGGTGCTATAACAGATAGTGAATTATTTGCTAAGGAGATTTCTTTAATAACACGTGAGGATTGAAATAGCTCAGGAGGCACAGCTACTAACTTATTTCCAGATAAGTTAAGAAATTTCAATGAGTTTAATCCAACAAAGGCCCTGTCACCAATTTCATTAATCAAATTGTTTTGAATGTTGAGAACTTCTAAAGATCTTAAACTGGAAAGGCCATTATCGGGCAGTCTTAAAATATTATTATGTGATAAATCAAGCATCTTTAGCCCCGTGTTACATGATTTGCCAGGGGCAACGGGTCCTTTTCCCCAGTCCGAAAATCCAATATCAGATATATCTTGTATTTTATTATTAGTCAGATTTAATGACTCCAGGCTAAACAGCGGGCAGAATACTTCAGATGGCAACATGTAAATGTTATTATCACCCAAATCTAATGATCGTAGTTCCATTAAACCACGAAAACTTTCTGCATGAAACTCCATTGTCATGGCGGGCCAATCTGTATTAAATGAACGCAAAGACAAACTCGTTAAATCACGTAGTGGTGACAGTACTGTTGCGGGCACATATCGTATTTTACAAAAGTCAATTCTCAAATCTTCAAGTTTTCTTAGTTGTCCCAAGAAGCTACCAGTATTCATATGTAAAGAACTTTCAAAGAAAAGTAAATCAGTACATGTCAGTTTTAACTTGTTGATATTGTACGCCTGCGCCGTAGTTATGTTTTTAAATAAGAAGTCAGCCGAGCCGATGGTTTTGATGTTACACGTGAGAAAGTTAGATTCACTCAACTTTGCGTCCGAATAGTCCCACTGACAGCCGACAGGGGCGGGCGGCGCAGACCGTGCGCGCGCACCAGTCACCAAAACCAAACACATCCAAACTTTAAACGAAATCATTTGAACTAAGTTTTTATTCATATTTTCACGTTAACACAGTTCATTTGTCACTTAAGATCACTTTAATATACTTAAAAATAGTTTCTTTCACTTAAAAGTCAACAACTAAATGTTTGTTTGCTCAAGTTAATTACGTTTCACAGCGCATGTAAACAGAAACTGCGCGATCGCGGCATAAGTTTTGACGCAGCCATGCTCCCCTGCGGTCGGGCGGTAACTGACCTACGTAAGTTTGAACGAACGAAAGCCGCATGGGTGTTTGGGAGGGGAAGGAGCGGGGAGTGTGGTGGGTCTTTGTGAGTTTGTATCAATCGGTGGGACCCGCACTGCATCAGCTTACAACAGATGGCATGCCTGTTTTTAAATACTCAAAAATATTGGTTATGCAGTGTAGAAGACTTACACACTGCATGATTCAATGAACACTTCTAGAATTACAGCTCAAGGGAGGTCACAATTAAATGAAATTTTTTTAAATCACGTAGAGATATAGTAGTAAATATATATAGTAAAAATATTTATATTTCATTGGGTGAAGTAGTAGTATAAATACATAACAAAGTACATTTACTAATAAGATAACTTTTATTATTAACGTCTAATTATTATAACGTGGTAAGCCACGTTCTCAATTATTTTCAAATTAAAATCAATTAATGGGCAGACAACATTATTTTTTTATTTTTTTTTACAAATAAATTTATTGAATAACTGTAATACTATTCTCTATTTATTTAGAAGATGAATAATATTTGATAATTTGTAAAGTGAAGAACATCGACTTTAAAATTACACTCTAAAATGTATTTGATATAAATTGATCTAAGAATGATATTCGTATTATATTTACCTAATATTCTCTTTACAATAAATGATGAAGTATTTAAGATAACCTCATCCGATTTAACTATAACACAGGAAAAGGAAATGCATATTCGATATTTGACAAGAGGGCGGGCCGCAATGAATGAAGTGATTGACAGATCCGAAATAACAGATAATAAAAGAATTGCGGTGCACAATTTCCTTACTGTCATAAAATTTATTTAATAAAGGAACAGATGGCAAATATTTTGAATGATATGATAAATTATAGTAGAATAAAAATTAATAATTTACATTGTAGTAATTAAATAAAATTTTTGACAACCCATATTTTTTAATTACAATTTTTTACAAATACCATAATAATGTATGTGCTATTTATTAAATTACTATATTTAACAGTACTTATTTTTTAATTACAGGTAACTAAAATTTAAAATATATCTGTAAATAAATATGGAGAACTATCTAATCTAATAAATATACAATAAATTTAAGCCATGAGCTATAAAACTGATTTTATCTAATTGGCTATGCAAAAAAATTAGGCAAAAGTAACCTAACATTTAACATCTAATAGTTTCAACGTAATAACATTTTCTTTCTCGAAGATACCCCAATGGCTACCAGCTAGTTATGAGAAAAAACACGTCCATTGAGAATTGGGCTGGGCTATCGTGAGTCACCAAAAGTCATCGGATGCCATAACACGTGCGTGTCGAATTGCATTTACCGTGGGAGACGAGTTGACTCTAAGAAAATATATATTTATATATATGTAATAAGATTTCTTGGTACCCATATAACTAACCCTATTTATAAAGTGTAACCTAGGCAGGGTATAGTCAAATTTTATAACGTTCAAATATCTTCATTCATAGTAGTATGTACTAGTTTCGTTTAGGATTAAATTGGTTCCAATTTATAGGTTAAAATGAATAACAAATACATTTTACGGTTGACGCTAGATAACTTTTTACGTAGGTTTAGACTTAGACTTTTAATGATGATCTACATTTGGCAACTAAGCATCATATTCAAAACATGTCACATTTTTTTAATTTTGTGTAAATATACTATTTTATATCCTATTTCCTGTTAATAGTTAAAAATGGTAACAGTTCTTGTTTCTACGAAAAGGAGGACCAAGGTCGTATTGAAGACCAAACTATTGATATTCCGAGTCAATATCAAGAGTCAACATCTCACGTGCCCGAGACGATCCAATATTTACTAGCAACATACAATATTACCACTTATCTTGTTACAACTTGCCTCGAAAACATCGTACAAAGATCTTCCCTGAGGAACGTCCTATGCCCTGTTGACATGGTCCGATATCACTCACCTGGATCGACCTTTATTTGAAATTATCTTTTTATTTCAACGTTTTTTGTTTTATTTACTTATGTTTATTATACGACGACGACTAATGGAAACCCTTAGGCTCTAAAGAATTTTATATTAGAATTTTATAAACAATTTTGTTACCTGTATAAATATTAAATCAAAGGGTATTTGTATAAAAGCACTAGAAAACAAAAATGTTTTAAATATTTCAGAATCCGAACACGACGCCTGAAAATGTTTCAAAATAAGTAACACAATAGAATATAAGAAGAATAAAAAATGTACCTATTGTCTCAAATATTGTTCTACTGGCAGCATTATACAGAGTTTTGCAAAATAATCTGGCTATGTTCTATATAAACTTGTGCCTTTTTCAAACTTTCTGTTGACAGACCGAAGCGAATCGAGTTTCCGGAAGCTCAGTAATTGAAACAGTTCAACGTGAAACTAAGGAACAAACAATGCGATACAAAACTGGCAGACGAATTTAAACCAAAAAGTATCGTAACAATTGCATTAACCATAACCAAGAAACTTTTTATGACCCATTCAGAAGTTCGGAATCTTTCACTTTGGCTCGAAAAAGGACAAGACCCGTCTTAATGTAAATTTGGTTCTCAGACGTTTTCATTACGAATATATTTTTTTTTTCATAAAATTTATATATTTTTAAATATTTATTAGGTTCAATAAGGCAATATGAGAATATGTTTTTAATATTAATTTTATATGGTTTCTATCATCTACATATGTACAGAGTAACATATTCATAATATCGTCTACATATCGAGAAAAGATGATACTTATTAAGTAGCTTTTACATTTTTAATGCTGTAAGCTGATCTCTAAATTTATGGGACAAACAAATGCTTTAAACAAACAGTTATCTGAATGTGCAATAAATTCTTTAGAAAACTATTACCAACCATAAAGTAGGGACTGTCTCCGCTGAAACAATAGAATCCTACCGCAATTACTTTATTACCACCCTAAAACGTAAAATTTTTTTGGTTAACTTTAAAACTTTATGACTGTCAATACCGCAAGTATTGGTCACTCTAGATGTCCTTTCAAATTATTTAACAACCAGAGTTGTAAATATTTACAATGCTTATTATATTTTACAGCATAACTTTATTTTATGACACATAGAATTAAGAAATTATATAATTTGTAAGAATCAATTTAAATCAATATTATATTGTAAAGATATTTGTATTTTAAAATATTTGCTTAATTATAAGAATAAGGTTATTACTTTTGTAAAACGGGATCATCCCGTTTTGATGTGTAAAGCAATTAATATATTATCATTTATTTCATTCTAATCTTTCATCAAGAATAGTGCGTATATAATAACTTAATATATTTGTTTTGCTTTTGCCGACAAATTTGAAATGTCAAACCTTAAAAGCGTAAATGCTTTTGTAAAATAAGACATCGTATCTCGGAGAGTGCCAACGTTGAATTTTAAAGGCGTTTTAAAAGATAATCGGGACAAAATATTGCTTGCGCCTCGATAAAGGTGGCCTCAGAGAACAGGTACTCCCATGGCACGTTTTGAGTCAAATCACCAACGAGTAAGGGCTCCACACAGAAACGCTTTGTACTAAAAACGTCGACCTCTTATCTCTGGCGATGGATCCACAGAGTCAAGTCAATGAAGAAGTATATTATAAGAGAAATAAAACAATATTGTTATTAATAAAAATTGTAATTGCATGGTAAACGTTTGATTATGCTTAAGCATTTGGGGAATATGAATAATTACATAAAACTCTAGAGGTAATATGAGCCAGCATCCACGTAAGTTTTTGAATATATAATTAATATGATAAAAGTATTTTAATGTACACCTACGTAACTTTCTGTATATTTTGAAACATACGTTAATGTATGTGAATTATAGCTAAAAACATCATGATGATATCATTAAATGTAATGTGCTATGGAAAGACGTCAACAGTTTAGTGATATTTAAACATGACACTGGGTACTCGAATTATTATGATGGTAATATTTAAGGTTATTAAATATTATTATATTTTCTTTAATGTTTATTTAAACATGCATAAAAAAGCCTTAAAATATTTCTGGAATATATTTATCCATCGCAAGGAATTTCCATATTCGTGCCGTGTCTTCGGGATTCATGTGTATCGTTGAATCCGGCTTCTTGAGGCTTCGCACGAAGTCATCATTCATACGCGCAGATATCATCGTCGCTGCCCGAGACTGCTTGTTAACAATAAAAACGTTATCCTTACCTGGCACAAAATGTATCTTGGGGAAATGTCAAGAGTGCATTTTAGTCGTTTTACATCTCAAATGTTATAGTGCATTAAAATTGTTGGCATTGTCCACGTCGCAAATGTGACTACTGGGTGTGGTGTGATTCATTGATATATGTACGTAGGTCCTCATGTGGTATTTATACCTTATATGATAAACCACGGTGTGGGTGGTCAATGCTAGTCTAAAATACCCTAAAGTATCCCATATGGTATAAACCTGTTGTTGTTTTAATAAACTTTGCTATCTCTATCAGACAATGGCATGGCATGGCCGGGGCAACGAACTAGAACTATACCAACATGACACAATGCCTATTTTGGAAAACTTGACTCCTCCTTGAATGATAAATTTTAGATTGAGTAGACAATATTATAGTGTAGAAGAATACAATGGTTTCTTAAACAAAGGAGAGCACTTACTCAATAATTTAAGAAACTGTTCCTGTGTAACACAAACAGTTAAAAAATAATATAAATAAGATTGTAAATTAATATAATCAATTATATTATGATAACATTTCTTTTTTAGTTAAATCAGTCTTTTGTAGTGTTTTGTTCCTGTCTTGAAAATATTTTTCTGCCAAATGATAAAAACAATCATATAATAACTCTATTAAAGTTTAAGTTTAATTAAATACTTAATAAAGTAGTTTTGTCTAAGATAAACTCATAATTATTATTGTCGATAGACAAGTAGTAAGAAATAGTCCTAAAAACAAAATATAATATAGTTATAAACCTATAACTGTAAGTCAAGATAATTAAATAGCAACGAAACACAGCAAATTGGTAATCAATTGGCGCTCGAGGATGTAATTAACAAGTGCATTAACGCTGCATTATGCATGACGTTGAATCTGTGTTGTTATCTGTATATGCTTACTCATGTACGTCATGATTATCAGTGTTAGTTTATGTTGGTAAATATGGCGGCGTCTCTGAACTACATTAACTCCACCGATTCAAGGAGAGCCAGAGTAAGCTCGAAGATAATCGAGATCAAATGTCTATAATAATTGGTTGTTAATAGAATTGCTTTTAATGATGTCAGTTTATTATTTTGACTAATATGTAGCAATAAAATAGACTTTCTATTCCTTAGTCCCTAATGATTCCTGCTATATTGGCTACATCATGTGGATTTCGTTTTTAAGGAGGTGCAACCTTTGTTCAGTTACATAAGTACCAAGTCTTAAAATATCATAAAAAAAGTTATAATATATTTTTAACTTTTCTAACGCTCTGGCCAAATTTCTCCAGCTTAGAGGATGTCTGATATTATAGCTATCAGCTATTAGTCACAGATCAATATATTCATATATAAAGTCATATTCACAGTAATAGAATGACTCATTTGCATGCAGTAAATTGTATGTCCTTTCAGAACGTAAAACGGGGCAACGGAGGGATGTCAAAAGTTCTTTGAAGAAAATATGTGTCAATTTGTTTTTATGCTCATCAGACAGGAAATGCGGAAAATGCAGGTAATTGCAGCGTTTTTCAAAAGTCATAGCTTTGGTAGGAAATATAGACCTACCTGATGGTTGTAATTTATTATCGCGTCTTGAAGATATTACCCAAAACGAACTTTAACGTTCAATTGGATCATTTCAAAAGGCTATTCTTAATACTCTGCAATGAATTGCGTATGGTATATTTATTTTAAAGTTTTATTAGCACTCGTGTAGCTCGCGATGCTATCAGTGTAAAGGATGATTGACACGTACATGGTCAAATTAATACTCCTTAACAAGTTTCTTGATATGCTTTTGTTCGTGGAACCAGCTTTGTACACAACAGTTGATTTATTTAAATAAATTAATGTTGGATTTTTAAACAATAGAACATTTACATATATTTTGACTTCTTTAGGGTTTTTAGTAAATCAAATAATTCCTTAATGTTATAAGAATTAACTGACATTTATCGAATACAATTTAGAAATGAAATTAAAAACAACACGCACGCACACACATGCACTTACATACACATACACACACAAGTGATTCAAAGAGGACAAGGAATAATTTATTCTTATTAAATATTATTACCTAAATATAACCTAGTATCAAATAAACAATACATGCATAAGTTATTCTAACACATACAAATGTTTTATTCTGGCGGCCATTTTTTATTCTTTAGATATAGAATAAAAGGAGCTAGCTAATAGTTTTTTCCACCACCTGACCAAGCCTAGTCAATCTCATGGGACGAGAACAATTATTTTAATCTTATTAAAATCATGCTGTTACTGTCGTTAGTATAATGCGGATATACCAACTATTTATTATTATTATAATAATTATACATATTAATTAGTATTATTAATATAATATAATTGACAAGCTATGTATAGCGATTAGGTTCCTAATTGATATATTCTGTTAATATCCCAATTAATTATATTTTAGTAGCAAAATATCTTAATTAGTATAATTTACGTAATGTTATAATTAACATACAATATTAAGTAGGTATATTGTTATAATTTGATTATTGGTTTTATGGCAATATTATTACAAATTAAATTTCATAAGTACTTAATTTTTTTTATTGTAATTTTTGAACAGTTTTATTTGTATATATTTTTATTACAAGAAACGAATTTATCGCTTCATTATTTTTATTTACATCACTAGTATTCCATGTTAAATGTGTTTGCTAGTTTATTGATTCAAAAAATTGCGACTAACTATGAACCAATCATTTATGTTAAGAATAAATAAAACAAATCATACTATATCCACAAGTCGTATCCTTATTAATCTAACCCACAATATAAGACACAAGATAAAAACATAATATTCCGACACGTCGCTTGTTAGACAAACATGGGAGATCTGAACGATATCTCCGAAGCGTGGGTGCTGCAGGATCACAAAGCGTTTGCTTAGAGTGTGAGTAGCAGTGATAGACAACGGTGAAGAGAAATGACTTCAACTCCATACAAGTTTATCTTTGATCCTTGCTACCGCCTGCTTAGTATGGTTTTGTGACTAGATTATGTAAGGCACTAAACTAAAATATTCCAATTTTTGTTCCACGAATATAACGAATATTGCGTCAAGGTTTTCATAGTGCGAAATTATGAAAACCGTTAAGACAATAAAAGAAATCTTTTAGTTTTACAGTGTTTCCCTTCATTCACAAGAATTTACCTGAATTTAAGGCCGGTTTTGAATACGGCTAGTGGATTGACGGCCATAATAGGTTGTATTAACAGTTTTCAAGTTCCACATCTAGATTCGTTATTTTAGGACAACTTTTATAACCTGAATAAGACCGAATAATAGATTTTAAACGGGGATGGTTCTGGGTCTATAAAGGTCTATAACTTAAGTAAACATACACATTACCTTTGTTATATGAAAACCAATATATATTATATATATATATGAAAAGCAATATAGAAAAGCAACATTACCACTAACCATAATTCCCTACTTCACATATTTTTATATAAATTCATTATTTGACTTAAATTTATAAAATTGCTTGTATATTATTTTGTTATTATTAATGTATAGTTATTTATTATTAAAACTTTACATTTTATTAGCAGCAAATTTTTATAAATATTGTAATATTTTTATCATAAAGAAACCAAACTAAACCTAACTGAAAATTAAATCACTTAGGAACGTAGGACAGCAAAGAAAAGGACACAAAATTGAAATTAAAAGAACATTAAAAAAAAATCACCAAAAAACTTTCATAAATAAAAATATGTATGACTAGTTATATTTATTAAGGCAAATTAATTAATTTACTTAAGGAAATAACTATACTTCACAATTAATATTCTATATGTTTTTTATTACAATTTGCTACTTTTGGAATGACGATATTACTTTTAGTATTGTATATACAAAGTTATTAGAGACTACTCATTAAAATATTTACGAGTATAAATAAACTAAATTAATAAAAATATTTTCATATCTTCAGTCAAACCAAAATATTGAATTCATACCATTGACAATAGAAATACTATCATCAAGAGAAAGATTTTGTATTGATATAAATCTCGACACATTTTAGAATGTAATGGAAATAAATCGAACAATAATAGTAACAGTATATTAATAAAAAAACTTCTTTCTTCTGTCACAATACTAATGTCTCTTTGATATAAAAAAATACCTACCTAAAAAAAAATATTTCTTTTTCTGTCTGTCTATCTGTTGGTCCGGCTAATCTATGAAACGATTTTAACAGGACTTTCACTGACTATTTAAAAATACATAAAAAGTCGCAGGCACCTAGTAGTAAATAAATCTTGTAATAATAATTTGTGGTATATAATAGACGTTCTGTATATAACAACTATCAATACACAGAAAAATATTTTAGTCTTTATTACAGCATCCATTCATAACCATATCATATATAACTTTAATTGATTTTAACGAACGATTTACATTTACAGACATTTATAGAAAGTTATAACAAACTCTCCACAGCTTCTCAATTGATTTTATGAGTGTATAAATATTTTACAAATTGACCAATTTTAACAAATTTTATTTGATACTAAAAGAGAGAGTGTTATTGATTTTACTATTAAAATAGAAAATAATAATGATCTTTTTATACACATACATTATATATTCTGGTATAATTAAATAGTTTTATATATTAATATCATATTGATTGTATTATAATGCTCAATTAAGGTATAGTTTGACTATAATTTACCTTATTAGAGCTAAATTATATTACTATATAATATAAGGCTGAGTATACACTAGAATATAATCAGTATTAATATAATTTCCGTTAACAGATTGTCTATACAATAATAAATTGTTTTTCCTTCAATTTAACGTCCACAGATTAATGAACGTCGACTGATAAGGTCAGAACTAGATAATGTTTCTGGTCTGTTAATTCATTATATACTCAAGTTGATCAACACTAATTCCATTAGTATCAGTTTAGGAAAACCGATAACCTAATAAAGTCTAAAATAATTAAGTGTATTTTGAACGCTTGCTTGGTCAGTGTAGTTTGGTCGCTCCGAAATTATTAGCTTGAAATTTGAACGCATTATTCATTTTATGCGCAATAATTGAATAACTGACTAGTTTGTTGAATTTTAGACTGTTTTTTATGTTCTGTACGATTGTTTAGGATTTTTTATAAATTTACAAAAAAATGAAACAGTTAAAACAGTATGTTTGTTGTGTAGTTCTTCTCATACCAGGGCGCATTTGAAACAAGTAGCCTTAATTTTTAGTTAGTGTCTTTACAGAAAGGCTCATAGGTAAGTATCAAAATAGGCCTTCCTGCCAGTTCCGTACACAAGTGATGAGTGGTATTGATTCAAAGTGGAAAAAATATGAATAATACAGTAGACACAAAATTACTCTCTATGATGTTCGGAATAGGCGAGTATATTCAAATGTCCCTGTAAAAGCAGATACGAGTATTAACGGTCCGCCCCGATGCATGCAGTCTGATGCCACACATGTTCTGGCTTAATTCGAATAGATGAAGCATAGGGTTGAAATATTAAAAAACTTATGTAACTAACTAAACAATATTTCACATTAAATTATTTTATATTACAACCGATTTATAAAATAAATCCAATGTTATTATTACATAAAAATTTTTAGAAATATAAATAAAAATGAAGTGTCAGTTTGTAATTCCAAAATAACATATTTTTATTAATTGCATATCAATGTATATATATTAATAATATAAACTTTTTTTGTTTGTCTATCTGCCTGTCTGTTTGTTCCGGCAAGTTTCTGAAAGGGCTGGACAGATTTTACCAGCACTGTCACTGGCGGATAGCTAATATTGTATTGTTGTTAAAAACGTTTTCCTCGCGAATGAAGTCGTGGGCACAGCTAGTCTATTGATAAGCCAATATATCGATTAGATACAAGGTAGCTATTCGTATACAATCAATCGTGCAAGGGCATCAGAGAATTGCAGCGGCATTGACTTTCGAATATCATAATCGATTATATTTTACAATCGAGATGGTAATCGATAAATTTTGTTTTATTTTAATGTCAATCTCTTTTCTATTGTTTATAAGTCTTTAGGACCTTTTCTAATTTTCTTTTCTATTTTTATTGTAATTATATGTGTAATAAATTTATTATCGGGAGTTGTTAGTGTAAGCCCTTACTGATATTTATTTTCAGTACCTTTTAAGAGTAGAGATGATGTTCACACTTAAATTAAAAATCTAAATATAATTTTGTATTGTTAGGGTGGAGGGAATAATTTATTTTAATCTTATATTGAGATTCATGTCGAGATATTATTTTTATAATGCGTGATTTATATTCTTGCTTATTGACGTGTTATATTTTATAGACATTTGAACAGCTGAGCTATCTGACAAATAATGTTTTGACAACCCTATCATTAAAATTCACATTAATACTTGCTAACAAGTACAGAGCAGACCATTGGCAATATTGATATAAATTGATTACAACTCGTCGTGACACACATTAATATACTTCGACGCAAATACCTTATCTTCGTTCATTACAACTAATGATTCTGACCAAGAGTATGTTAATCTAAAAGTCTTTGGTCTCATGATTTACGACTTTTAATAAAGATGCCGCTTTCATTTAAGAACAGTTAGTTGTTTTTGATAATCTATAATAGGCGTGTACTGTTACCATGAATGGACTGGCCGTAAAATGTTCCATTTGGAACAAGAATTTGATTTAGAGCACTTATGTGGATGGGTTATTATAAGTTTTATTAGAAATAACGTTCATTTAGAGACTTTTTAAAATCAAACAGCCTATTCTTTACATTCTAAATTTTGAGTAAAACCCATGTGATCAATTTATTAATATTTTAAAACTGTATTTCATTTATCACTCAAATACTAACTTTTAATGGACGTTGTACCTTCGTTTTACTCTTAATGTTAATACATAGTTAATTGACAAAGGTTTGTTGAAAATAATTTGAATCTGTGAAAGGCTGGACATTTACGATTTATTTAAAAAGTCTAATAAATTTGTTCTAAATTTAAATTTTCCTCTTACTTTTAACAGTATTATATAACTCTAAAAATGGATCTGCATCGGAAACATTGTTTAACAAAATGTGAGATAAATTACATATGAGAAGCCTCAACACACTCTGTAATTGTTATGTAAATGTTCATGATATTAAATACCCTCATTTTGATTAAGAAATGTTGTTTTGCACTGTGTAACTACTACTACTCTTCGACGGCGGTAGCAGATTCCTGTGGAATGATGCCAGGATATGTTTAATAAATTTGAAGCAGGCTCTTTATGACGTGTTTATGATATCATAATCATAATGAATCTGGGATATACCAAATGGTTCAGAAACAAGCGGCAGTCAAAAGTTATTTTAAATCCAACCAATACCTACGAAAGTGAAAGGAGTAACCATGTATTTATTAATACAAATTCCCTCAAGAATCTAAAGTAGCATCAATGCAGAGTGGTACACTATTAAATGTTTGCTGCACCATTACAATGCGCCCGCGCATTCCGTGATCAAGATGAGGGGCTGCCGAGACTTCACAGTAGTAAATCTTTTCATTTATTTATATTGCTTTGGTGTGTCTCTTTGTAAATTTTTCTTGTTATATAAAATTAAAAACCAGCTTAAGAAAATACAGTTACTCTCATCAGAAGATGCGATCCAGATAGCCGTTGGAGACATTTGACATTTTTAAATTTTTTTCATATCCCTAATGTGTGTCTTTCGATTGAAAAATTTCATAATTTTTGAGCCTATTCGTGATTAAAAATGCCAAAAAGTCTTCAGAAGAAGGCTCCGCTCTCTACGCTCAATAACTATATATAAAAAATGATAGTAATAAACACGTAAAACCTATAGTAAGTTATTTTTGCAATGATTATTAATATATTGTATATTCGCAAAGGCTTAACAATCCTAAGTGCAGGGTCAGCTGTTAGCCTTTGCTCATCAATTCTGAGTAAAAGATCTTCTGGCGCTTGCGAAATATGATAAAAGATCCGAACATGATTGATTTTAGTATTTTCTGCCTTACCTTTATATTCAGAAGTAGAATTAAATATGGACTAGACATTTACTTCTTTGCTGTTGTTGTAGATTTAAATATATGTTAAGAAATATTACAAACCCAATCTCATATGAGAGAAACAATTATGACCAACTGCTTTAATTTTTTATAAGTAATAAATATAATTGACACTGAAAATTAAGGAATTGAAAGATAAATCAATCGATGACCTCGATTTATACCAATCAAATCGAATCGCTCAAACTCCAATTTGAGTTGTGTCAAACGATGATTGGTTGCAACACTGGCTACGCCTAATTGGCTGGATGAATTTTGCTCGCGTGCTCGTGTGGTTAACTGTTCACTTATTTAAAATGGATGCGGTTCGTATAACATCCACTTCTTTTAACTAGTCTATCCACTACTTTAGACACCACGACTGGAAATAACATAAATTGTTTTTTTAATGAAAATTTCATGAATGTTTTAAAAATACCTATTCAAGGAGGATATGCAAAAATGAAGCCTTTAATTTACAATAATAAGAATAATTTTGTTACACAATACATCTACAAAACTTAATTCGGTACTGTACATTTTAGGGTAAAATAATAGTACCTACTCGTATTCATGTCTAATATCCGTATCATTCCCAAAATGACTCCCAGAAGTTATTGCTTCAAAACTCCAATTATCCCATAAATCCCTTGCCACATCCATACGTCTTCGTTACTCGTATCGTAGTGAATAGCCAGTGTGATTGCAACCAACACTTTGGCCTTTGTTCCAAGCGCACGCGCTATCTATCACTGCTCATCCCGCGGACCAATTTGTTAGTTTACAATTTATTCTTGTTCGAGGAATGCCGGCAAAAAGATTTTCCAACCGTGAAACATGTCATTGTTATTTCTGATGTGAAATAAATTTTAATGGCACTGCTGTTTCTCGCAAGCTCATTGTTAGGACAAATGTGTAGTAATTTTAAATTTGAATGCTATATTTTTTATTTAACATGTTACCTTCTAAAAAAATATTTTTAAAACACTATAAAATTATTGCAGAATTTTTATATGCCGAATAAAATAAAGTATTATTCGTATAGATATCGTTAAACAAATTCCAAAAACTATAACATATTTCTTTCATCTTAAAGTTTTATATCTATCTATGAAAGTAATGGTAATAGTATTTTTACTGCTATCCATCGAAACACTTAATAAAAAATATTGGTAAGGTTATAGTGTAAGATCGTCTTGTCAGTTTTGATAGTTGAAACTTGATTTATTGTTTTGAGATATGAAATGTGAGGTCATGTACAGCATCCGTCATGCAGACAGCCTATAAAACTTACTATAAGTCATCTGTTTGTTTTGTGTAACTATTGACAGGCTTACATTATAAGTTTTGTTTGTTAATTGTATTGAAATAAAAAGGATTTGACTAGAATTTACTTTTACTCTTATTTTGTACTACCTAAAAAAATTGATCCGTTTTATGACCGTGTTACATTATATAAGTATCATTAATTCTGTTTGCATATTACTAAAAATAGGCAAATCAGGTTTTGATTAATAAAAGACAAACAACATAAGTATTTTAAATATAACAAAAAGTAAATAACAAAATGTATATTTTAAAATATTAACATAAAATATGAAGCTACTTTAATCACACATTTATTCCGTTTATATTTAAATTATACATTGAAACCAGTTAAGATATTGTCTCGCTCATCCGCTCGACTAACTTGATAACGTAAGCCTATTATAATGAAATGTTTATTTAATACATCTCGTTTTCATAATACGATAATACCATACACTAATGAGTAACGAGTACACACAATACTGGAGTGTATCTTCATATAATTTATTACCAACTTTGTCGCTACTAAGTGATTAAATCGCAGCTTCCTTTAGTGGGCGATCTAATTACCGACAAACCGAGAACAATAATATGTAATCTGAATATTTATGAGTTCATGTAACAATGCGTCCGTGAATTTGATATACTGTTTATCTTGAACGAAAATTGACTGTGTGCAATGAATAATTTATTGTGAGCAACCGCACTGACGTTCGCTATATTTTAATATAAATCCATCTACCATATTGTATGCAAAATGCCATTGAATGCAGTGCAAGGCGGGATCATTATTCCAATATGCGGTCGCGATATTCATCACGCGGCTCTCGGACGCAGGACTTTAAACAAATCATCTTTATACTATGTTCTCCTCCGAGGGGTCGATGTAACGATCTTGGTATATCAGAATAATGTTAATAATGTTCTGTTATACCAGTTTTCGGTATATTTTAATTTATAATTAAACTTGGCTTGCATAAGCAAGATTTTTCAGCTTGTTTTTCCATAGCTAAATTCTTGCCTTGTTTTTGTGTGATATATGAAAATATAAATCATATGGAGTTATAAATTAATACACACAAAAATTTAATATATTTATATATGGTTATTTTTGGTTTAAAAGTATGTCACTAAAATTAGTGATCATTAGTGTAATGGGTGCCCTCGAACGCTGTTATAATAAATTTCTTAATTGCCTCGTCGAAACACGCTGAGATTCTTAACAATGATGCCAAAGTGATCTCATTCCGTGACAGCAGTTTACATAACGTCAGATAAGATAGAGATTGAACAACTTCTAGCACAAGGACAATTCTTGTAAACAAAACGGTAAACCTAAAAACTGTTGGCTTTAATACTAATCAGACGAAATATTTGGCAACTACATGTTACATATTTTTAGAACTAACAAGATGAAAATTATTACCTCAATCATAATAAAAGCGCTAAAACAAAATTGCGTCTCATATACGAAAATAAGGAAAGTAAGATAAATACACGAAAACGCTTCCCAGTTTATTAGGAAAATGAATCTATGAGTAAACAACTAGGTATAACTTAACACAGGTACAATAAGAATATTATATCTTAATAATTTAGCTCTGTCCCTTTTTAGATTTATTAGGTAAACTAATTTGGATGGTAACCAAAAGAATGCTAATAAAAGTTTATCAAACTGTAAATATAGATCAGAATAGTGTTTGTATTTTGTTAGGTTAATTTAATAAGCAACTATTTATAATTGTTATGTATTATTAATTAAAATATTTTATACCATTCTATAGTATTAATATTTAAAACCATATAAAAGTAGACTCAACAAAGGAATACCTACAAACACAAATATTGGATTAGAATAAAAAAAATCTATGTTAGTTTTTCAATCAATCAAACAAAGCCCAGTCCAATGCTAACTTTTCAAAATTGGGACATTGATTTTTTATGTTTTTTTTTGTTTGTTTAATGATATTTGTGACAGATGCGCTAGTTTTATGAAAGAGATTGTGACTCACTAACAATGTCAATGCTGTAAGTACATTTAGTCAATTAATACAACCAACTTATTTTTAAAAGGAATTGTTGAAAACTTTAACATAGATATATAATAATCAAATGATTTTAAATTAATTAATTTATTTTGGTTTATTTTAAGCAAATACTAATTTATATTAAAAAAAAAACATTAATTTATAATAAATAACACTAATATATATTAATAACGAGATTATTTATTTCAAATATTGTGATAGTGAGTACGTTTATAATATTTGTTAATTATAATTATAATTTGGCGTAAAATATATTTTAAATTCTCTTCTTATCTTAATTTCAAGTTATAGGATATCTTCCATTAAATTTATCAGGTAGTTTAAATTTTTAAGTTAGTTGCTATTTAATTTTTGCAATTCATCAACATTTTGATTAACATAAGAATTAATTAGACGGCCTGATGGCTCAGTGGTTAACGATCGAGACCGTAAGGTGTGGTTTCGATTCCCACATGGGACAATTTTTTAAGTTATGCACAAATTTTCTTTCCACGTGTTTTGTATGTTATATATGTTTATAAAATATGCTACACAGATATTACTTATTCTTTTATTAAAGTTGAAGTTGCTCTTTAAATAATTAAATTGCTATCCACCTTCCAAACCCGTATGTAAAACAGTTGGACCACAATGGTGTCTTGTTTAAATATTAAGTTCGAAGGCGGCCAATCAGTCGGATCATCGGTTAGTTGAAACACAACAAAAACCTACGCTCAATCAACAATATACCAGCGAGGTGTTAGTACACTATCAATCATCCACTATAGTGACTTCGTTATCTGCTGGAAGGAAGCCAAAATTGTAATAAAGCTGGTCTCGTTAAATCTTTGATGGTACGTGTATTAAGTTGTTCGCTGGTTATAAATTTTAAAAATATCACTCTTTTGAAATAGATGGAGCAACATTTTATTTTAATCATCCTGTTTTTAATGTATTATTTTAAATTTTTTACATTTTTATTAATGTATAGACAAATATTGTCAACTATAAATATAATAATGTACTCATAAATAACGTATATAGTTATTATTGAAATATGCACAGGTACTGTCGAGTAGACAAAGAGAAAACAAAACAGAGCTATAAACGAATTTTCCCGTCAATTGAGGTCACGGGAACAGTATTCAAATTATCCTCGTAAAGTTTTCTATGTTACAATCTCTCTAATGCATTTATTTTGTCAAAGGACGCCTAATTTATATTAAAATGTAGACGATGATTAAATATATTATTTTTTTTGTAACATATAAGTAATACCTGGACGTCGTATTCATTCTTTTTTGTCATTTTTAATACACTCTTCTCTTATTCGGTTGTGTTTATCTTATGAGCATTCAAATTCATACTTGATTCTCGTTTTACATTCTTCCCATTCCTCTCCATCACCTGATTCATTGTATTATTAACAAATACGAATCACTGGTTACTGGAAAAGAATATTATTATAAATATAATTAGTTTAAAATACAACCGTAATTCTGTACTTGTTTCACGAACATTGTTTTCCTAATTATATAAAATAATACATTTTCCTACCATAGTTAGTATTCTTCATTAAATTAATATTTGTATTTGAATTGAAATTTACATTTGATGAACAAAGTTTTTTTGTTCGTTTATAGTTTTATCAATATCTTATTTGTGTTTTATTTTATTACTTTTTGAAGCAAGAATCTTCACAGCCGTACCGGTACATGGAAAAAACGCTCACAATATTTAATCTGATGTCATCTCGGATGCTGCAATCTCCGGCATTGTTTAGACTACGCTCTTAAGTTGATACTGAGAGCCTGATTTTATTAACTGCAGTTTATGAAGTAATGAAGAAATTGAGATAAACTGCTCTAATTTACTTTCAGAGAGTTTTATATTACGTGTTGATACTTGTTTCATATTATAACAGGTTTATTCAGACATATAACATTTTTTAATAACTATTAAAACTATAATAAATATGCCATTATTAGGTTTATATAGCTTTTTTTAAATAAACATACATATAATTCAAATAATTTTGGTGACTTTCAAACCAGTTTTCGAGAAAAATCTAAGCTTATTATTTAGGACTTAATAACTTTTTGAAGTTAAAGAACCTTTAAGACGAAATAATATTTTCTGATCTGCTTTAATTATATGTTATAATTGTATAACTTTAAATAATACAATAAGGTTTTTTAATAACAAAAAAAACTTGTTTATAGCAAGTTAAAATTAAAAATCTAACAAAAAAAAGTACTTACGCGTCTAAGGTTCGTTCTTCGTTTCATTCTGTCTGGCTCTGAGCTAATATTTACTCCGTTGCATTATTACTGTACTGCACAATGGAGCGAAAATTACGCGTAGATCCAGTGATGGGTCCCGTTGGTTTGTTCAGCGTTGTGTTCTTGTTTTCAGTAAACAGAAATTTAATTAGAATATATTTATCGCAAAATAAATATAAAATATTTATTTATTTATTAACTGGCTTTATATAGCGAGGTTAAATATATATTGCAATTGTTATTTAAATTGTTATTTCGTAATATTTTTTAATTATTAACTATTATATTACTTTTCAAAAGATAGGTTTATTTAAATTTTAAGTTTCATTGAAATAAATTTTTCATTATATTAATAAGTGTACTGCGCAAAAATCTCGCTTTAGGCAAAGTAAATTGAATGTCTTTTTAAGATAAATTTGGCGGTATAAAATCACTCCGCTTTAGTTATTCTCTTTGATAAATATATAATGGCCGACTGAAAGAGCGTTTATTTCTCATTTGCGTCTGGTTATATGTGTAAAATATATAAAATATAATAATACTAACATATGTCCGCTAAGATTAAAATGTAAACCATAACATGTAAATCCACCGAATGTATGAAATAAACACATAGACGTATGCATAAAAGAAGTAGCAATATACAAAATACAATTTTTAAAAATATTCTACATTTTGAATAACCTCGTCCTTATAAAACCTTATTTATACCAATCGTATTCACAATGAACCGTGTCTAATTAAAAACTCTTTATCCCTGTTTATTAAAACTGCACTACCGAAGCTTACAGATTCACGAGCCGAGTCAACAGTCATCTCATAACTCGATGCGAGGTGCATGCATTCTTGATGAAGGCTTTTTCTTTGCCTATTCCCGTGTTCTAGGATGTTTTGCATTTTGTCAAGTCCGTAGGTAGTATAAAATTTGTTCTTAACATTCAAAGCTTTTATGAGAGATTTTTTTTCTAATATTTTTAACAAGAAGAAACTGCAATGGTCATTTTATAATTACTTATTTTTGTGCTGACGACTTTCCTCGCGTGGAATATGTTTTTTTAAATAAAAGTACACTTTGTTACTCCTTATTATATCAGCGATCCGCCAATGAAAGTACTGTTAAAATCGGTGAAGACGTTTCAGAGATTAGTCGGAACAAAAAAAATAGAATGGAGACTGTCAATATATATATATATATATATATATATATATATATATATATATATATATATATATATATATATATTCATATAAATACTATATATACATTTATATTCATTTAGTGCAAAGCTGTTAATTTGACAATGAAAAGAGACACTTCAATTTTATTTATATACTTCTTATCATTATAAGGATGATTTTATAAATTTATAAAATCCTCGTCCTTATAGACATAAACCATTATCACACAAACCGAATACATAAATCAATGGATACCCCAATTTTCCTTCACCAAACTATCTAACTGTACGCAAAACCCAAATTAGCATAGTCAATAGTATTTTGGCAAGTCCAATAGAAGACTGAAGTCATATGTCTGAGTTCACACGGCAAAATGTGAAGCCCTCGTTCTTGGATATTATTTGTTTTATAATTAACAACACGTATGAACAACTTTGCCTCATTAGAGTATTGGTAATGATATCGTTACGCCTATTTGAATTGTTAGCGTTACACAGTATTCCCTTTAATTAGGTATTGAACAAAAATGTATTACGAATTCATTTAAACATTATTCGACTACTATCATCGGAAATGTCTTGGTAATTACACTCACTAGTTAATATATTCAAATGTTTTATATAAGATAATGTTATGGAGCCATTAAGTTATGGACGTTAGTTGGCGCTGGTTATTATCAAATGAATAGTCAAATTAACGCCCACAGCGTGAATGTTCAAATGCATAATAATATCGTGTGGAATGTAGGTCAAATGCTGATTGCACAGACACTCTCCTCATATCGAATTCTCTTTTTTCCAACAAACGATTCCGCCCGCGCGAAAAATTTCATATCGCCACGTGTTTTGCAAGTAAAATCAGATAACTTTTGACACTTCAATTACGTAGTGATGGCCGTCTCTAATTTTATTTTCACGCGAAAAAGCGGGAAACGTGTCGTGTCATAAGCATACAAGATACCAGAGTTTTTGAGAACAAAATAAAACTTCCAACAAGTCGGGCCCAGCGGAAAGCAATAAAGGAAAAAATTAAAAAGTTTTTTGCTCTTTAATTCAACCTCGAAATCTGTCATGTCTCTCGGGTGGTAGTAATCTCACTTTAGTAAAACAAAAAAAAAGGAAAAATATAATGAAGATATCTCTTATTGCAGGTGTCGAGACTGATGGATGAAACTTGATACCCCGCGGCACTCACGCCGATCCACTCCATTGTTCTGTGGTTTAGTTTATGTTGTTGCCGTTCTATGAATATTCAAGGGTAAAAGTCAGATCCATAATTATCTTATTCCTTCACTTTCAATATACATATATTAATATCAATCAAACTAACTTAAGTAATATTTATTTTAACGTAATAGTTAACAAATCTTTAACGGACTTAGTAAAAATAAACGCTTTCAAAGAAATCCTAACGTGGAATTCATTTGAAAATAAATATTAAAGAATTTGTTAATGATTTCGAGATCAATTTTAAGCAAATAAAACTTCTTAAGCTAAGTTTTAATGAATCTAAATTTATGGGATGTATACAATATAAATTCCTTTTATTATGGCTCCTATATCTTTCAAGATAAGATTGAAATTAAATATGTTTACATTTTCTGGCAGGTGTAACCAAATTTGTCGCTTTTATGTGAGGTTAGTGGGGATATCGAAATGCATGGAATTGCTGGAGCTCCTTCGAGGTGCAATGTTTTGGTTTATTTAATCCTCCCTATAATTAATATGGACTTTAAATATTCTCTCACCAAAGTAGGTATTTTATAATTTGGTGTCTTTTACGGAGTTCTCTGTTTATGTTGTCGCTTAACGTTAATTTATTACCAGTTCTATTTGTGCTTAATGCAACCTCAAATATTCTTGGAAAATATTTATTAAAATAGTTTTTTTTAACATTTTAATATTCGAGTACATATGTGATAATCTTATTGAAATCTTTTAGTGAAGAAGAATAAATGATATTGCATAAAAACAAAATATATAAAATAATAATAAATAAATATGCAATCATTATATAAGCAAAAAAGTGTTTATTTTTGATATGGTTTCAAAAACTTTGTTACGTATTGCCATTAAAGCAAATGAAGAAACCAAAACTTAGAGGAGCTTTTAAATAATTTCAAAATATACTATAAGTAATATATTTTTGTTATTTAATATTATACATAATTCAAATGAAATATTAGTTTACTTTGTTATATAATTAGATATGTGGAAGTATCACGTTTATGTCTCGAACAAAAACAATTATCACAGCACAAGCAAAACCAGCGGTAAAAGCTAGCAATAATTCCAGGTACTCCCAAATCTGTTAATGTAACAACAAATACTTTAACGACATCGTTACTTTTGACATATAACATCTATATATAACATGACATCTTATTTATTTCGCATTTAATCAACTGCAGTGAAATATTTATGTAATAAAATTTATCACATTTTATTTGAATTGATTAATCACTGTGATTCATTTTAGATTTTGTTTTGAAACTATTTTCATGGAATCGGCTGTGAATCTTGAATTAAATTGAATCTTGTGTGGCAAGAATTAATGTTTATAAACATATTTTTAAATAATTTTTAAAGTTACAAAATAAGAAGTAATTTAAACTGTACTTACTAAAATATTCAATTCCTTTTCGTGACTCTGTTATAGCAAACGAATATTCTTATATTGGTATTTTTTAAAAGTTAATTTCGTAGAAAATTAATAGTATCATGATTGTCACAATACATAATATAAAATTTAGTTATATTTGTTTAAGGATTTGCATTAACATGTAGAGAGCCAAAATTTTCTTTTAAAATTTTGGTTTGATCTCCAGTTGCCATTTGGCCATCCAGCAAGTTGTAATATTCATCATTCTTCTGGCTTTAGTGACTTTAAACGTTACATACAACGGGTTTTTATTTTTCGTTTTATTTATTCACGCCTCGATTGTTGCCAGAGCGAAGTACTCATAAAACTATAGCTCCTTGTTTTACACTGTCTTTTATATTTCAACAACCATTTTTAGTGGAAAAGTAATGGTTAGGATTGTTTCTTCCGTGGATTATATACCGGAAAGACTTAAAACATAATTTAAATTGAATATTGTTGGGATTGTTAATTTATAAAAATTCAAATTATTAAAAAAAAAAAAATGCTTCATATTTCTATTAGAAGTTGCTAGGACTGATTTCAAAATTATTGTTTTCTATTAAAACAATACTTACAGTATTATTTCTAAAAATATACCTTTCCAACAATTGATATAAGTAGTTATACAAGAAGTCATAAAATAGACTATTATATTTTAAATACATCAGGAAATGAAATAAATAAATATTTAAACATGAACAATTTGCTCTGAAAACAATTTGAATATCACATAAAACCGCTGTAAAGTCGGTTCATATAACTCTCATCTCTCGCTCATACACAAGTACACCAAACATGGAGACTACTAAAACGTCTCAGACAGTTATGTAAGGCTGTTTTTGTCCTTTAAATTATTTATGAAATATATCCTTTTTTTCCTTATAAATATAATTACGCTGTTTAAAAAGTAAATATTTGTAAGAATCAAAGAGCTTTATAAATAAACTAGCTGTGCTCACGACTTTGTTCGCGTGGAATATGTTTTTTTTAATAAAAGTTATTTCTTATAACATCAGTTATCCGCCAGTGAAAATCCTGTAAAAACGGTCCGAAATAAACAGACAGAAAAGAAAAAGGATTTTTTAATATAAGCAACGTAAGTAATGTATATACTATCATATTTATTTAGTGAAAGGCTGTTAATTTCAAATTACAAACACATAGGGGAAGAGGGGGCAGCGTGGGGCACTTAAGGTTTAAACATTGCTAAAAAATAATGTGATTAAATTAAAAATGTTTACTCTAAATCATAGCATAATTCATTGCGAATGACTATGGATACATTTATGTTGATAACGTAATTAATCTACGAGATGTGAATACTTAAGTAAAAAAAGGCATTTGCCCCGCTATGCCCCGTGCATAGGGGTAAAGTGGGGTTGCCTATGGGGCATAGTGGGGTGGTCATAACGAAACACAATTTCCAAACTAAATAGTTTTATTTTTTCTTTTTTCTTTTTTGACCGCCATTATTTGTTCTGTAGTCTGTTTGTCTGGCCCATCCACGAACAACCAGGTTGTGCAGAAGGCTGCCTAGGAGGAGTTTGCATATTCTTATCCAATTGTGTTATTTTTGCAATGGTTGTGTAATGTTACGGGTCAAAATTGCACAGCTTGTTTCATAGCTTGTATAGAGCAGGAATGTTGTTCAGTTTTCCTCTTGTATGTGCGCACCATATTAGTTAAAAACGTAAAAAATAATTATATTACTACTTAGAAGTCTTTAAAACGGGGCAAAGTGGGGCTTTTGTGTGAGTGCCCCGCTTTGCCCCGGTCACCATACCCCACTATGCCCCACCGGCTTAGCCAAAATTAAAGAGAAACTGATGCCATCTTACCTTTCATTCAATCACCGTGTGCTTTTTGATTAAAAACTCAGCAGAGAATTTGATTCCTAATAAACTATAACACACCACAGTACATAAATAAGTTTAAGAAAGAACTGATATTCAATTTCACTAAAAATTTTAAGAAAAACACTAGTTTTGATATTTTTGTTTATATCACGCGAACACTTGCCGAAAGGGCATGGGTAGCTTATGAAGGTCCCATGCTGTCTAAGGATCAACCATTGCGACGCATCTGACAGTTCGTACAGCGTTTATTTCAAGCTATGTAAAGCGCGCCCCGCTTTGCCCCGTGGCCCCGCTATGCCCCTACTTAAATTTTATATATAAGTATAGAAATTGGATTATAATTAAAAATGCAAGAATACTGACTTGACTGACTGTTACACATACTGACATAGAATACTGACTATTACACACTGTCCTTTTTTATATATTCTCAAACGATATCTCAACACATTTAGCTACTTTTTGCAAAATATTCCTCATAAATCAAGCTCAATTCGGTCCACAAAAGCATTACAATAAACACATCACTCAACGATGCTCGTAATTCTGTCTATCACTTGTTATAACTTGTGACGTCAGATATTTGGCCAACATCCATCAAAAACTAACTGTATAATTGAAATTGGCTTCTCGTTGACACCAGTTATTATTAGTTAGTTATTACATTAACATTGAATTCAATTATTAAATTAACGTTATATATAAGACATCTGTAACGTTAAATTATATTTTTCTTTAAGGCTAAGTAAATATATCCCCGAATGAATCACATCAACAGATGATTGATTCTTCTCACCAGAGAACGGATTTATGTTTCTTTGTAAGAGATTCTTTACGACTCTCTTGTTTCCGTTTATTTTTAGTTAAGTACCAAACTGTATAATTCCACTGTCGTATATTATAGGGCTATATGTATTCATATTTATATGAATATCGATAAAATGTTTATATATAGTTTTATTTATTTTTTCTTTATTACATAGAAATGAAAGTGACGTATCTGTTTGTGATTTCAAGTTAACAGATTTTCACAAATGCTTATGAAAGTATATACGGTACGTCCATAAAAAAAAAAAATAAAAAAAAATTCTGTCTGTATGTCTGTTTATTCCGGCTAATCTCTGAAACGGCTGAGCCGATTTTAAGTGGACTTTAAATGGCAGATAGCTGGTATTATAAGGATTAACTTAGGATACTTTTATTTTTAAAAAACATGTACTACTCGAACGAAGCCGTAGACAGCATCTTAAAATAAAAAAATATTCATATTTTCCGATTTTAACTCTTTGTGTTTTAATTATACATATATTTATTTATTAGCTTTAAGGAAAATTTTTATGTTTAGAAAAGTGATTATAGTTAATTTAATGGGGTTATGAGGTTAAATTGTAATTGTTGTTAACATAAGTCTCGGTACAAAGGATTAGTAAAGACATAAACAGTCGTTTGTTTGAAAACTAGGTCTACCCTCGTCATTAGTGTCTCATCAAATCTTGTTTGTGAATTTGTAATATTATTCTATGCAGCTGGCAAAATATTCATATTTACATGAACGTTGTTGCTGTCTATTACAATAGTCCAATCATTTTAAATATATCAAGCTCATACGTAAATATTGTTAGACTGTACACTTTTTTCGCAAACAAATTCCAGATGTGCTGCCAGGTTGACATTTTACAAATTTAATGACCCCCAGAGGCGCAATACACTAAACAGCAAACATTCTAAATTTGAAGAAGCAAATCGTTCGATCTCAACGGAAATAGAAGACACATGATCCCGCGGGAAGTCTAAGAAAAAACGTAAAGGAGAAACATATGACCTCATTTGTCGCGGCGAAGGAATTATTTATTACGTTTGATACTTTACGCGTCGGCCCCCTCTTTGTCACGAGCGTTGTGATTTTAATTTGGCGTTTGTAAGTCTCTTTGCCAGCTTTTGATGGTATTCTTATTTCGAAATAGGTCAGAATTTATAATAAGTATTTGTTGTATGCTTAACTAGACTGTACTGTACTGTACTGTGGTTTGAAGAATTCGAAATTCTTGGCTAAAATGCTAGAAAGATATATTTTAGTTATTGATGTTTAAAAATAGGATGAAGAGAATTTACACTTTGTTTTATGTTCACGTTAATATCGAATACTTGTATGTTTTTAATTATAAGCCCTTAAGAATAAATTGTAAATAAGTATTTTATTTATAACACATATAGACTTTGTTTAATCAATTTCAATAACCGAGAAACCAAAAATAAGTAACCTAGAAGTTAAAGAATATTCAACTTTATTGCAACGCAATAAGATGATGCAGGAGTGGATGTTAAATTTAAAATATTCTTATGGATGCCAGATGCGCAAACGCATTTGTAGCGACAACTAATGACTCTTTGCCGACGATGTAAACACTCGACAGTAGGTGCTGTCAAAATCGTCAAGACAGTTAAAAAAAAGGTGAGAAGAATTTGGCTTATTTTATATTTGTGTTACAAATTATGTTGCAAAATACGTTTCTTTAAAATAACTTGTTAAATTTAATGGTTAAAAAATGTTTTATTTTCATTAAAATCTATTCCATAATGATAATTTATTATTAGAATATAAAATGTATATAACGATTTAATATCCTATACCCAAAGTGTATTTGCTGTACAAAAACATACGGGAACAAATTGAACACATTTGTTAAAGGATATAGAAACATATTTGTTTGATCTATTTGTTTCCAAAAATCTATTCAACATAAACTCGACGCACAAAAGAAAACCCGTAACTCGATACAAGACTAAATGTTTGCTAACATTTTATGTTTAGCAAAATCAAACACGAATGGAGTGGTATTCCACAAAAATAAATTTTAATATATTCTTGACGAGCTCCAGTTTAAAGGTTCTGTATAATATATTAATAAGTATTTGAAAAAGTTTATAATTTCAATGTTATTTTTAATGAGTATAATTATAGATAATTGATATTTTGGATAATTGAAATTTTTCTGTTCTTCCATTGCCATAGCACGTATTTCTTTACGCACTCATATTAAGGATATTAACATAAATGTAAGAAATTAGACTTTTGAGAGTGGATTATTTTGATAATAGCAATTATTGGTGAGGTTTTAAATATGAGATGACGTAACCTTAAAAAGGAAGGCAGTGGCGAAATTCAATGTAAACAATAGCAAGCAGAAAGTCGAGCCAAGATTATTGGAGAATTTGTTTTAAGCCACTCGAGGCACTTGTAAATATTTGGTAAGCCTTTCTAAGGTCTTATGTTGAAAATTTCACCTGCCTTACCTTTTAAGATTTAAAATTATTTGTTTTACTAGATTTTAAACAAGAAAATAACATTTTTAATAACTTTATAACTAAATTTATTAGTAAGGGAACTGTTATTTTAATGAATACCGTTAGGCTTAAAATAAGATTTTTTTAAAATTGTTTAATCAATATTGTTTATGATAACTAAACACAAAAATGCAGTCACATTTATTTATTTTCTGGCTATTATTATTAAACTAATAAAATCTCTATAAATTTACTTTAAATAATCCCGGATCGTGAAATTCTAGCCAAGGCTACACGTGTTATCAATCAGTCCGCCGGCGTTTTTGAACGGCTTTATGAGAGACAGACAGACAGTCGTAAAATTCTTGATGAAGTTGATTGGAACCACGTTTGGGAAATAATCCATGCGTTCATGAGTTTGCTTTTAATTAAAGGAAATGTATAGGGATATGATGGAGGCAAACAATAGTATTCTGAATTACATTCAGTTATAGTGTGATAATTATAATATATGAATTCAGTATTCGGAGCATATTACTTATATGTTATAAGTAAATAAATAACACAATATTAAAATGTTATTTATAACAAAATAAAAGCCATTTATTTGGCACACATATTCTATAAATCGGTTGAGATTTAAAAACGAAATGGAAAAGAATTGAAAAATTGATTTAACAGCGCAATGTTTAAAACGATTTTACCATTCCGCTCGCTATTCGATTTCCAATGATACATCGCTTGCAAAGAGGCTTTTAGATAAAAGAATTTCTTTTACTTTCCGAATGCTCCACATATATATAAACGGTTATATCAATAATAACTGATCTGAACAGCACTTAACAGCGGTACCTTCTTCAGATATCTCAACTATATGAGACTCGGGCGAACCGTGACAGAGTTTAGAGTTTGTTTTGCAAGCGCCAAAACTGGTTTGAATGTTATCATTACGAAGATTGGTTAGTGTTCAACATAATACAATCCAACTTACCAGGGCAAGTTACAGACCAGATGAATTCATTTTAAGTTCCAATTTAAGGGAATATTTAACCGTATTTCCTGTTTTCGAGGTAAATAGCAACTCGTCTCGTCGATTTATAAGTTTTTTTTTATTAATGAGGTATTCCTACACCGATACGGTTGTCAGTTAGTATATTATTATAGCCAATATGATACCACCCTCCATTTCTTACGAACATGTCTTTTAACCACATACCGTAATTATTATGAATCAATTGATGAAAGGCAGATGTGTAACAGTTACATTTCATCACTCGTGTATGCCGTAAGGTTATTTATCAATATATCAATGGAATCTCAACTTAAATACGTTTAACTAGGGCTCTTTTTCAAATAAATGTAATAAATATTTAAATGGCAGACATAACGTAAAGGGTTCAGCTCAACTTGCCGTCTCGAAATCATCGCTTGGATCCCTATATTTAGAATGTCACTTAATAGTGCACAATTTTGTTGGCAATAGCATCGATTGTGTAGGTGCATTCAGAGGAAAATGCTCGACGGAACGGAAAATTTGTCGTTGCTATTATTCGCACTGGCGCTCTGGACGATTAAATTCGCTATGCGAGTGAGTTTTAGGTGACAATACCACTAGAACTGGTTTCAATCACAAAACTATATGAACAATATTCACTATAAAGCTGTACTGAATGGCGTACTTTATTTATATATTTTATATATTTTTCTTTGGACTATGTTTATCTTTTAATATCTATTCATATAAATAAATTCGAAGTGTCTGTTTGTAATTCTAAATTACCTTTTTACTAAACGCATATAAAAGTGTATATGGTGCATATATAAAAAATAATAATAATAATTTCTGTCTGTCTGTAAATTTGTTGTTGCTAATCTCTGAAACGGCTGGAATTAATTTAACAGGCCTTTCACTGGCAGATAAATGATGTTATAAGAAGTAAATTTTATTTAAAAAAATTTCGCGGGAATGCAGTCGTGGTCACTGCTAGTTATAAATTAAAGCCAATACCTGGTTGAAATGTATGTATTATCAGAATAAATAAATAAATGCTACCCTAGACGTGTACTTCATTGATTAGGCTAATCCTATCCTTGCTCCCTACTAATGGGATACTCAGTTCCGGAAAAGTAAACAAAGACCTGACCTAAGCAAATAATGTGAGTGGAAGTTGAAATAAATTATTAAGACACGAAGAACAATACAAACAATGTAAATAGAAAATTTTGTAATGCATCGGCAGAACAAACTTATTTTGGGGGGTCACTGTCCAATACCTATACATTTAGACCTTTATCTACTATTCCTTAGCAACTCTAATGATTTTTCGTAACATTTTTAATGCAAGTAATAAATTCACATTGATATAAGATTTCAAAGCGGTACCAAATCAGCGTTATCAAAATAATGTGAGAATTTGTGAAGTTAAGATACTTAAAACAAGATTTGGGTCGGCTGTAATAAAGGCAACGCTTTGTAAACACTCTGTCATAATGACAGGCGCTTGATATCAACAAAACAGCTTTAAAATGTGCCACCGCGGCGCTAAAGTATTAAGTTACAATCTTATAAAGGGAACAAATCGAATCGAGACTCAGAAATCTTGTCCGAAGAGCGAGAGATTATTTTATTCATTGGCTAAAATATTTTCAAAGAACATTATTTTGGATGATAAATTGTTATATTGGATTATTATTTATTTTTAAAATGTTTCATCAATACGTTTTGTAACAATTAATTTTAATACTTCATTATTATTTTGTATTTTATAATTTAATTGATTAAATGAATATTATTAAGATTGTTAATTTTGTATTTATATTTTATAATAATACAAGTATACTACAATAAAATATTCTTAACAAATTGTGAGTTAATCAATATTTTGTTAATTACACACTTTGATAAAAAAACGTATTAAATATATATAGATATGTATGTACTATATTATGGTTGTAAATTATTTTCGACTGGATGACCACCACACTTCTTTATTCTGTTTAATAGCAGTATTTCCGACAAGAATTGCGGATTTTGTAAGAGTTTCTTTGAATGATAAATAAGATTATGAACGTTGTCTACTACTTAGGATTAATTGTAAGGAGATTATCAACTTGTCAGAATTATATTAATTTAGTAACTATGCTTTAGAACAAGACTTCTGTGTGATTCTTTTTAAACATTATGATTATGATATCAAGTTTGAAATAATTATATAATAAATGTATGCGATATAGAAATATTAATCTTCTTTTTATAAATAAAAATATTACATGTGTGTTTTATTGCGCAGATATTTAAGTGTTCAATTTACTGAACCAAAATTTCCAAAATCGCAAAATGGAAATTCGTTAGCTTTTATTCCGGTGACACACAGAATACAATTTTGAAAGAGAAAATCCAAAGAATTGGCAGAAACAAAAATACAACACTTCGTATGTTGACTAATTAGTCAACTGATTTCTGTCAATAGTCAATTGATTTCTGATTCTTAGTAGTTTTGTTTTGGAAAAGTTATATTGATAACCAATTCAGAAGCCGGAATAAAATCTAGCAGAAACAACTCGTAAATAAAAGTGTTTATTTGAAACATTAATTTGATTAAGACCATAATATTAATATTTATATTTAAAAATATAGAAACTACATAATACAGAAAAAATTTAACATATTGAAAATAAAACATAAAAATCTTATAAATTATATCAATAAAGGGTATCTTGAAAATTCGTTTCTGTACATTGTCATTCAGTATAATTAGAGCGAGTGTCTGGAAGCTATAATTTCTCTTTGTCCGTACAATTTTGTCATGTTTAATTTCATGCTACGTCCTTGCCAATTAAGGAACTTCATGCCAAGATACATTGTAAGGGAAAAAACATTTTATATGGCTGCTTATGATATAATGTTTTTGTTATTTATTAATTTAATATTTTATTTGTGATTTAGATTATTTAAATACTATTATCGTTAGATAATCACTCATCACATTGTATGCAATACTTTTATAGATATAATTATACACAAACAATTCATGAATATGTTATATATTTTGTTACAGTCATTTTTAGATATGGTATCAAGTATTGAGAAGGTTTCTATTTATTCTTTAATTCGATGGAATTGAACAAAGAGGAGCGAAACGAATCAGGGTTCGTGACGAAACAATAATTTTCTTACATAATTGTATTATCAAAAGACGCGCATTCGTTACGATTGATTTAATCATTTTAATTTTGTTACGCCTCCCGCGGATCAAAACAAATGTTAATATAATACAACCGGCAATTGGTTTGTGACCTGCTTCTTTATTGAGTGGTATTTATGAATTACTTTAGTTATTAGGTCGGTTTTGCCGCGATGACGATATCACTACAAATACATCCACTGAGATAACATATCTTATGAGACCGTGATCGAAATTGACATAGTGCTCTAATGGATAATTATGATTTTAGGTTTTCGTTTAGAATTAGTCTTTAGATATTAATTAAAAGTTTGTACAAAATGCACATATAGTTTTTTTACTTCTACTTTAAATATGTTAATTTTTTATAGTTTAATATATTAATCAAAATTAAATTGGTCTAGTAAATGCACTAGTGGTCTATAACGGGTTTTTTATCAATCTAGAACACTCCGAGGCAATAATGCTTATAATGTATTGCGAGTAAGTGTATTAAAATAAAAGTATCAATATTTATAGAAAAAATACTACAATTGCATTTTCTTTCAACTATTATATGAACGTTAAATGGTTCTAAAAGGCATTATTTATTGTTCATAACATTGTCACAACCGGAGCCAGTGTATGATATTTACAGTGTAGATGCAGGCGCTTAAGAAATGAGTTCGTATTGTGGAAAGAGCTTTTATATTATATATAAATTTTTTTAAAGCCTTTTTTCTGTTTTTTTTCTTTGAAAGTGGTGATAAACGATATGGTAGACCTATTGGAGTAAGTGGTGCCTCAGCTTGTAGATATCTGCCGATACGGAATATTTCAGATACGTTTCTATCCTTGAAAATGCAGAAGATGAAGCCGCAGCGTTGATTACACGCTTCTCTCAGTCTCCACGAAAAGTGGCTATAATAGCTCACCATGAAACTGTAACAGGGTGCTACCATCCCGGTCGAAATGACATACAATAAACACGCAAGAGACTAAAGATTATTTCAAAACGTATACTATGTTAGAATTATATGAAATTAAGAAATAGAACACATGAACAGATAATTTTAAGATAAAAAAACACTCCTTTATTTTGAGTATTTTATGAAAGAGATCCAATTCTTCAGGGTCTATAAAAAAAACTTTCCATACTTTTGAACATCAGTAGTTGCCAGCGTTATAGAGCCACCGTAGCTTCACATTACAGCCTATGCTCTGAACACCCCCTGCATATACGTTCTATACAGTAGGTGTTAACTAATAGTTAATGATTTTCTTCACTTCTCTGTATGGTGTTAAAATATAATGTTATGATGTTAACATTATCTTTATAGGTACATATTTAAATATAAAAGATATCGTATTGGGGGCTGAAATTTTTTCACTTTTTTAATATGATTGTTATCGTCGTTTTTTAATTAATACATTGGTGCATACAGGCTTCTAAAACATAGTTGTGGAGTTTTTTGCCAAAGTCAATATATAGGTCTTTTTACTATCAAAAAATATAGATAATACAAAATCTATTAGGTATGTTACCGTACAGGGTCGCGGGTAACACCTAGTTTTTTGTAACGTAGTTAGCTTATATGTTGTTTTCAATTTATCTTCGTTGTATATAATTGAATATTAGTCATTTCATTTTAATCAAACGTCCAATAAATACTTATTAGTGCCTTTATAACGTTGTATTAATCTCAATAACAATTACTCAGTAAGACACAGCCTGTCCTACTTCACTGTATTGGATAGATTTATGATGTCATAGGGTTATGAAAGTGTATCATTATTACTGGGCTAGTTTATAGCAAGGCTTTAAAGTATAGGAATAGAGCTCACGTCATGGAAAATCAGGTCGAGCAGTGATATAAGATTATTTCTCATAAAGGCTACTTTGTTAAAATTTTTATTCTAGTAATGAAATAAGATGTATAACTTTAAATATATATATTTTTATATTTGTATTCTCACATTAGCTAAATAAGATCAAAGTTTAATCAAAAGTAAGTAACTGGGTTGCAAAACTGATACGTCAATATGTCGAGGGGTCGACTTCAAAAGATCTCATTCACTCATTCATTCACGTTACTCACCGTACCCTGCGAATGCGCTCTGATTCCATATGAGATTAACTCTTCCTGATTTTTCCGAGAACCTAGCAAGCTATTTAACTTTGCGAGCAAATAATGATATCGCTCTCCAATTTGCATGCTCTAATGTGAAATTCTACACTAAAGTTTTATTTCATTCAATGAATGGTAAATATCATTCGTTCAGGCAATAGCGTGGCATTAAATTTTATATTTATACATTAGTTACAATTATGAACTCAAATCCAGCAAGTGAGTATTAATCTTCTAATATTTATTTATGTTCCTTATTAAGTGCAAAATAATAAATAATTTTAAATACGAGTAAAGTAATAGTTTTATCCTAGAACATTTTAATTTTATTCTGTTTCGCCACAGCACTGGACTAGATAGGTTGGCTATTTTAAAGGAAACGAGGCATGTACGACTCGCGTGATTGCAAACAGCTTTTAAGTAGATTAAGAACTTGAGTCCAATTTGTGATAGCTTTACCAGTATCATATACAAAAGTAATTCAGTTTAATGAATTAAATTCTACATTTAGACACTGTTGCGGTCATTAATTGGTTATATATTACAAATAGGTTATATATATTTCAACGTCGGCTTCTCCGTTGTCTTTTATATAAAGTGTGTCCAGACATGTTTATTCCTTATTTTACTGACTCTGCGGAATCTGTCATGGACCATTTATTGCTACGTTCACGCGTCATAAATCTCATAAGTGTGAAGGGTTGTAGTATGTTATTTCACCAACCAATAAATATTCTTGATTATAGAACTACTTCTATTAATTATTATGAATATATTCTAAGGATTAAAGTATGAATTCCATCCAATATTTCGTTACTTAGTTCATTATTGTCCTATATAGTTCCTACTGGGTGCAAGCCTCTTCTTTAAGGTTTAATATTTAATAACTTAAAAGCATTTTACGCTTCTAAAATAAAAACGCTAAATAACAAAATAAAAATCATTTATAATTGAATATTCACAACTAAAATGGCCGCTTCCAGCGTCCACTACTCCAAAACATTTACACTCCGATAGTTTTTGGTTGGTTTACGTGTTTTTGTCCAATAAACGGCATTGTTCCATCGATTTTGCATATGAAGCAAAAATTTCACCCCCAATTTCATATTGATATCTGGCTAATCATCAGCGTGGTACAGCTGACTGATTAAGCAATTTTCCGCTTCAACAAACACAACCATACCCATTTCATTACAATATATTACGGCACAATATGTAATTTAGCACTTCCTTTCCAGCGGTTCTTGAACAAACAGGGACAGGTATTGGATCAAGTGAGCGGAACGTTTTTATTATATAGTGAAATAAATCCCGTTTCGAATGTTTAGAATTTTTGTTTACCGATAAGCAATATGTTCGTCTGACAAATGAAATTATTTTATTAAATTAAGATTGATCTCGGTTGCCATCACCGCCTTGTTGTGACGTCATAGTATGTCTGTATGTCAGTGGACTATCCTCTATAATCTTCAAGTTTACGAGAGAAAATAAGTCTTTTAAAGAGACTATATTATTAATTTAGTTCAAAAGATAGCTGTATTTTTAATTCGAATCCATTCCCCCTACTGAGTAAAAAGTATTCTTTTGATACACTTAAATCATCAGATTCAGGAACCTTTACCCTATAAATTGCATCTATTTATAATAAAAGTAAGTTTATAGCTGCTGTATAACTTATATTGTAGTAATAGTGGTCTGTGGCTAGATGGCGTTGTTTGGAAATGTACGACTTTTTATTCATTTAACAGAAAAAAGTTTCCATATTAATAATAACAAAATTTTTAAGATTTTGGTATTAAAATAATAAATCAATATCCGGATTAAAAACTCAACATTATAGCCTCAGGCAAGGATAAACATGCCATGGGTTCCGAAAGAAAATTAATTAAAAACTTAATATTGTAATATTGAATTTTTGGGATTACCAAGTTTGTTTAAAATATTTAATTACGATTTTCCTAGCGTTTCCTCGTCATCCTATTAACGTAGCTCGAGAAATTAGGATACTGCTGAAAACACTGAAAGGAACGAAACAATTAAAATATGCTAGCGCTTTTCAGAAAATTTCATACATTTTAATTTTAACTGTTTGCAATATCTTGAGTTTTATTAATTTTAAAAAATATTTTCATATTAAATAATAATTTATAACTGCACTTATTTATTAGATTCTTAACTGAAATATACAGAATAACATTTTCAAGTCATCCCTTTAAAGGATACACTAATAGCTTTACAAATTTCTCTTTTATACACATAAATATTCATTGAATACCGTGGTCAAAAGGAACCATGATACAAGAAAACTGGTAGCAGAATAATTGCGAGGATCGCTAAACTTGAGCTACCAGATCCCATTAAACTTTCTGTTCAGAAATGGTCTTCGCAGAATAATTTGCATGTGCATTGTCAAACCCTATCGGGTATACGTAATGAGACCGGCCACTGTTATATAAACTTTTGCAATTCTAGTATTCTGTAGTCAGTCGTTATGCGGCGTAATAAAAGGAGTCATTATTCATAATGTTTTAAAAGTCATCTAAATTCATTGCTTTATCTGGTTAAGGCTTTTATATACGATGTATGAAACTCGATATCTTAAACATAATATACACTTCACATCAACCAGAAAAGACAAATAATATTAGCAAATAAAATACATGATACTAAACATAAGTGTATTTATGACGTAAAACACATAGTACGTACAAAATGTTATTTATTTAATGAACTGATTTTTTAATAAACAAATTTTGTAACTACTAATATATTTTATGCTTACGAAAACCTATGTCAAAAGTGAAAAAATAGTTTTTTTTTAACTTCCTAAATCCGGGCTAGACAGTGATTTGAAAATCTTATAATAATAAATTGCAAACCTAACTTTTATTTAACACATATTTTGGTGGTCAAGAACTTGTACCACTAAAAAGTGGCACAATGACACCTAAACTGCACAATAATTAAAACTATTATTTTATATAAAAACTATAATAATTAAAAAATCTATATAAACCGCTTCAAACGTTATTCTTTAGTCTGAAAAATAACAATATACACAACGTTTAGCGAGATTAAAAATTCCTATAAAAGACGCATGTTTTAGAAAAATTTCATCGAGAACTTGTTGATAATTGAAATAACAAATAACCGTAACCGTGCTGACTCTGACATATCGATTGACGTTTAATTTTAGTACATAAAGAACAATAACTTTAGATAAATGGAAGGAAAATGCATTTTATAGTGCTCATAATTGAGTGGCTTATTTCAATTTTCTGCTCACCTCAATTTTATATTTTTTTACATTTTTTTGTTTGCTTAATACACAATATTTTGCTTATAATAAATAATTTTCTGAGATTAGGAAACGTAAAATGTTATATGTATATTTTTGCATCAGAGCGTAATTTACTATTTATTGAAAATTGTCATAAAATAGATTTATTTCTAGCAGACCCAAGTTCCAACAAACAACTGATATTTTCACTCTTTTACATTTTTTTCTTTCAAGAGATTGGGCCACACCTGATATAAATATTTGATAACCAAGAGAAAATTTTTTGGTTCTAAAAATCAAAAGACATAAAATGTTTATATATACGAACATTTTGTATTTTAAAAATTTTATTGTAATTTTTTTCTATTTTTTCTATTACCTACACCGTTTTAATCTTCCCTGAAGTTCCACAAATATTTCAAGAACAAAATTAGCCAAATCCGTCCCAAGATTCTCGAGTCTTAGCGGGACAAATAAACTGATTGATTTTATATACATATACCATCTGATAATTAGTAAAATTGTAAACAAATAAAACTAATAAATTTTCATTTTATGATATCTTAGAAACTGTAATATATACTTGAATTTCGTATGCATGTAGTGCTTTGAAACGAAGTGAACGATAAATCCTAGACTTTATTAACTGAATTAAAGAGTTGTATAAAAGTTCGCCTCAATTAAAACGCAATACAAAAGTATTAAGAAGTTTGTCAAGTGGACATGGAAAATGTTTTTCAAATTGGAGTTTCCCGTCTCGTTTCCTCCTGGCTGCCTCGAATGCAAAATAGAGTAAGACACGGAATACTAAGTAACTTCTACAAAATTTAAGTATTTTGAATATTGCTGATTTATTTTCTTGCTTGTTTTTATTTCAGAAAATTCATTAAATACTTAAATAGTATCATTAACTCCTATAAAAACTAGTTTAAAATTACTTTAAAATATTATTTGCCAATAAAATATATAGATAGTATTTGAAGCGAAAATACTTAACTAACATAAGAATATTATATACAGACAGAGATTAATGTTTAATTGTATTTAGTACAATATAAACCTTAAAATGTTAAATTTACAATTAACTTTATTATAATAGTAATTACCTCGGAGTAAAGACCGGCAAGAGCCTTTAATACAAAAACTTCGGAAAACAATTCGCTTAAACAATGGTGCAGAAAAGCCCGAGGAGAAACAAAAAGTATTTAGACCGGCGCGGAGCAGTTTATGAAATTTATCGTTACTCAAACTATGAACGGTTATTAATTTTATGGTACGTATTGATTTATTATAAGATAAACAATCAAGTTTATCGGGAGGATGCCCTATAAAGTTGAATCATCTTTTATTATCTCCGTTTATTCATAACACTGAAATAAGTTTTGAGACGTTTATTGGTTTAACATATGACTTGTTGCTGACCTTATTAGAATATGATTATAAATTTAGGCGAGTGTTGGTGTGTTGATATCTGAGTCATGATTATTTCTTAATTTAATCAATGTTATTTTATTCTCACCATAAAAATGAAGTAACATTTTAGAAGCAATAATCTTTCTTGAAATTTAAATCCGATCGTCGTCAGTGGGATCCAAGTATTTACGACATTCAAATATTCTGATTTCTGGTTTCAATCTTATGCGTAAATTTTGTTTATACAATTTTATTTTTATTAGAGTACATATATATGTACTTTGAAAATAATTTGTATGAACCACAAGTTTTTACTTGCATACACATATGTGTGGGTATGATCTTGCGTTTGGACATTTATTGTATTATAAACATACACACACTTCCATTTTACGAATACAATTAGATCTTATTTGCACAAAACGAATTCTTTAGTAAATATCAAAGCAGGACTTTAGAAATGACAATAATTTTAAGCCTGAATACAAGTCGTGGGTGCAAGGTTTGTTTTGATTTACATAGTGCTTTTGAAAGCTCCTTTTCTTGGAACAGTAATATAATCTCGTGCACCGTATCACAATATAATTTATGTTAACTTAAAATTACAACAGAAACTGTTTTTAATTTAAACTCCGTGTTGTGTGATTTATTTTCAACTTATCTATTCTGATAATTTAACTTCGCTTACAAAACTTTAGCATATATAGTAGTAAAAAGTAACACAATTTTATATCTTATCCTTTCACCTGTCACGATGAGATAGTAAATAAGATAAATTTTTAAATTAATTTCCCAAAAGAGCTTATTAAAAAATAATTGAAATAAGTATTTTTATAAGTTCACATAACATCGCTACGGACACATAATTTTAAGTCACACCATGACCTCCGTTTTTCAATATGAGACTGGACCGTAAAATTTTATTTAATACCAGTTACTTTCATTGAAATACTCTTCGAATTATGCTAATATACCAGTATCACAAAGACTAGACTGTATTGTAAAGTCGCCTACAAATTTGAATAAGTATTTACAGTAAACAGGGTAGAATGCATTAATGCTGACTTAAATTTTAAAAACGTCACACACAATGTTATGTATGGGCTCTTAAGCGCGTCTTGAGATATCATTAGGGCAGTTGCGTGTAGAGCAACCATTTTTTTAATAATAATATAGAATTTTGTTATACTTTCTTAGACTTTACAAGATTTATATTTTATAAATAAAAACTTATAGTATAGACATATTTTAGATAATTAAATTAATAGTTACAGACGTATCTTCATTTTTAAATATTATAGTGTTTTTACACTATATTTTATAATTATATTGTTCCCCAAGTTTTACGTCGTGATATTTCCTAGCATATTTATAAACATGGTCACTCTACTTAAGGACCTCTCGGGGTAGATTAAGTTGGACTGTTTCCTTACAGACTAAGAATTTCGTTCTTATTGCGGAGATTTTAACAGAATATGGAACTCATGGGTGCGATTTGAAGAATATTTTATATATAATAAAAATCATACTAATTAAAAAATATCTATGAAGAAAAAGTGTATTATCTTTTATACTTAATTGCAATCTCCAGAAGCTAACATGGTTTTACCCACCACAATATTGCATAACAAAATTATAATTCAAGACAGAGTTCATCTTATTTGTTTATTTCAAGGCGAGATTTAGAGTAATCCTCTTGCATGCAGTCTGTACCATTAAAATACATTAAAACCCATAACAAATAGGCTTAACCTAGCGCATTATGACTGTGCAAATCAAATGATTACACGCTGGGGGTAGAGTTAAACTAGCTCCAGCTAAGAGAATTAGCAGAATGAATGTTATAAAGTTAGGTTAAAATATATTATGGTTTAAATAAGTATTTCAATGTTACTAACATTCTAACGTGGCATCTATCTAAATAGGCAGAGATGGTAAGATTAGAAGACTGAGGTTTGTGTCTCCGCTTTGACTTCTTATATTTATTTCACATATATTTTAATAAATAACTATTAAAAAGTTTTTTGACGAAATAAGTGATATAATAAAACTTAACTTAAAAGACTTAACAATTCACATTATATGAAGAGCGTCACATTAGTAGTTCTTCACGAGTTAGGTTTATTCTCTAAGAGGATAATGTAAGTAGCACTAAGTTACAACAAAAGCCTCCGCCGCCGCCGACGCTTTACTTTAGCTGTACACAAAAGCATTACTAGAGCATTCATAAAATATGTTATTATTTATTGAATTAAAAATAACTATTTAAACCATTTCAATTATTTATATTTACAAATGTTATATATTGACATATATAGTTACATTATTTATTTGCTAATTCATATAATAATCAAATTTTATTGAAATTTATATATAATAAAAGTGTATATATTTGTGTGTGTGTATGTGTGTGATATTTGTTCAGATATGTGTAAATATTAATTGATATCCTTTCCTTTATTGTAATTAGTACCTATGTATCGAATTGTAACAGTTTTGAAGTTTAGTCGTTCTAATAAAGTCAATGAATATGATTACAATATCAAATAAGACATGCAATCCGCAGAGTTCAATCCCGCGCAGCTTAGTTGGATATCGAATTGCAAATGGCCACGGAAAATGTAGCATTTAACGCTTCGCCAACTGCGGACGACTTCTATTCAGTTGCGGATTTATAAGGACGAATCTGTTTGTTATAAAAATATATATTAATTATATTTTAATAACTAAATTAATTAATATTATTTACTTTTATTATTATTTATATAAAATGCTTATTTTGCAGAAGTTTAAAATAATAATAAATGCTACTACTAAGTATTCTAGAAATAATTTTCTTAAATTTTATTATGACAAAACAAATAAAATAACCAAGTATAAATATATATTTTTTCAGTATTAATATTGACATATTACATACATTTGAGCGTTGGACAAGAGATATAACATTAATCTTACCCGTAAAACCAAAATAAAATATATATTCTATTATTTGAAAAATATTACTATTCTAATAACATTTGAAAAATAATATTTTTTATTACATTTAGCATCACACACATTACATCGCGTCTATTAATTAGAATCAGCAAGTCCGCACCTTATAAACGTTTACAATCAGGCAAGCCCAGCGACGATCAGTGGTAACACATTTCTGGGGTGGTTTAGAATATCAACAATACGCCCCTCAACTGCATTTACTAAATGAGATTTTCTAATACAATATCTAAGTACTGAATATATCAGGGCAATAATGTTACTTCTTAAGCGATTTACTATCTTATCTGGTAGATTACACGATTTAGATAAATAGTATTAACTTAATGAAGAATGCAATTTGCTTTTGTTTATTATTATATACATATAAATAAAATTGATGTGTCTGTTTTTAACTCCAAATTAACAGCTTTTCACTAAGTGCTTATGTATATACGATAAATACCGAAAAATAACTTTTTTTTCTCTGTCTGACTGTTTGTTCCGGCTAATCTCTAAAACGACTGGACCGATTTTAACAGAACTTTTACTGGCGGCGAGTTGATGTTATAAGAAGTATTTAGGCTACTTTTATTTTAAATCATATCCTCGTCAACAAAGTCGTGGCCACAGTCTAATAATATCTCTCTATAAATTATATTCTACACTTAGCCTAATTCTTTTATTCTTTAAGTAAATCGTGACTTTAAAGTCATGTATTATGTGTATTTGAACCTCATATCCGTTAAATACATTAAACTTAGTTTCGGTACTAACAGATAGCAAAGTCATATTGTTAGCTTTAGTATTGTTTTCTATACTGGAGCTCATTCCACATATCGTGTTGTGAAGTTAGCAGTTTGTGAAGAAAACAAACCGGACAAAGAGAACGCAATTGCAATTCAAGTAATTGGTTCACAACTTTAACTATAACCGTTCCGTTGAAACCAGACTTACATTAAAATAATACGGGATAAGGATTGGCCGCGAGATGGCGCTTCGTCAAAGTTGAAATAAAGCGATTAAGACTTCAGGCATTACTATTACTTTCTATGGTTCTTTTATAATTTAATCTTAAACTTTTATATAGTATATATTAAAGTAAAAGCTTTTTATATAATTTGTTGTGCTCGTTTTTCTTAATCGTCATATTTATGAGTGTGTCTGTCTGTGTGTGTAGGGAATAATAATGCAATTGAATCAGATTCTTAATAATATATAAGTATATATTACCTTAAACCGTGTACAACTAACTGTACATGAAGATATTATGTAAGAACAGCTTAAGGCATCCCTCTTTAATACTTACGAGTATAGATAATAGTAATTTTGGGGAGATATGAAAGCATCGCTTGAGGCCTTTGATAATTTGACTGGTTGGTTGGTCCACTTGGTTGTATTCAAATCTTTGTTTAATCTGAATTGCATTACGCTTGTTAGGGCACTAATGAATGGAATGCGTGTTCGTTGCTATTTTGAAGTACGTATAACATTTTGGATTTATTCAAGTATATTTTTGTTTCATAGTTTTAATAAATTACATCTCTTGAATTTCTCTTCAATGCTTTTTGGTATAACATTTCTTTGTACTCTTTGTTTACACATTTGAAACAAATTATATACTGAATATGCAAATCGGAAATGGGATATGAATAAATAATCTGATATTAACCCACGTGATACAAATAGCCTATCTAAGATTATTGCAGGCGACTGTACACATATCTTAATAGAGAACCACTAAATCTAAAAGGTATTTGTCTACGGAACCAATTGCATAATCGTGATGGGATACAGTACCCCTGCACGTGCACGTCACGTGACTGCTTGGATTACCCATGGCTTTAATTAACAGGACAAAATACTATCGATCTATGGTATTTAACAGTTATGAACTTGATTTAACAGGGAACGATTGATTATACCTAAGGAATTTGTGAAACATCATATATTATAATAATTATTTACTAATTATCAAGTCTTTTATTACAGAATACACAAATGAAAAAGTCATGTAATTGTAATGATTATTATTATATTGAGACCGTAACAATTAATGATTTTATATACACAAATTAAAGTCTAATAAAAGGCTATCTTTATTTAACTGAACAACAACATTTCGTCCTCCGAAACTATTATTGCGACAATGAAACATTTACTGCTTATTAAAACTTTAATATTATCAAAATAACAGTAAAAAAACGAGTTATGACGTCATAAATACTTTACTGGATGTTTGGTAAACATAAAATAAGATAATATGTTAAATGCTTTGCTGACAAAGATTGCAGATGAATGTATATTTGCCAATCTAAAGTAGTACGTATTTGTATTTAGATAAGAAGTGAATTTTGCTTTTGAAATAAAGTTTTTCATATCGCTCAGATAGAAAACATTGGTAGGTCGCTTTACCCGTCATAAAAGGGGAAACTTTACAAATCTTTGGATTTCTTACGCTTTTAGGGACATCATATAATATATTTATCTGCCCCTTGACACGTGAAGAATAGCTAGAGTTGGTTACATGAGGGATTTCTTACGGTAAGTTGGTGATTTCGAATAAACATTTTGCTTAAAAAGGTTAAAACTTTTAATATAATAATAAATGAGACGTTTGAGACAAAATGTAATATCGAGTATAAATAATTGTACATACTTTTATATATACTTGATATTACTTGATATGACATACATGCGTATGTATGTATGTATATATAAATAAAAAGTAAGTACTTTGTTTAATATACCACTATTAAGTAACTTAAATAGATTACAACTATTTAAGTTACTTAATAGTGGTAAAACAATACAAAAATGTGCCAAAAGTGGATTTCGTTTATAATTATTTGTAATAACTCTAAGTCCTTCAATTTAATAAAATGGCTAGAAAATAGGTATGTAAGTATGTAAGAAAAAACAAAGTCAATTTCAGATATGTAATTTGTGAAAAATAATTTATACAATTGTTCAAAGTTAAAAAAAACAAGATTTTATAAGCAGTAATATACTTCAATTTTGATCAACTCTTTTGATATCCGTTATGTCAGATTTCACCGAATATCTAGGGTTACTTTGGCGCCGTCTAGAAATGAACTCATAACACTTTTATGACCGACTCCACAGCCTAGCGTAGTGAGACTGAGAGCTTTAACATGAAAATGTTTTGAAACTTAGGACGTTATTAGTCTTTCATAACTTTATGTTATGCATGTCCCATAGGCTGCACTTTCGTTACATACATAGATTAGTTAATTAGACTTGAAAGGCAATAGGGAATATAGTTTAAATTTGGATAGAGCTTGGAATATTCTATGGTTATTCGACCAAAATTTTCAAGAATTAATTTATTGATATCTGGCAGTTGATTCTGTAATGATAATTACTCTGTGGCCACACCACGTTTAAAGATAATTGTGACAGACATTAAAACGGTCACGTTTTACACCGCACTCGGTGTAAAGTATCTTAATTAAATTTTGTATTTATTTTATATTTTACGGCGTTAAAATTTGATGTCGGGTAGATAACTAATTTTATACTATGGAAATTTAGTTGTACTAACAATAATAAACGGAGTGGATCTGTTTACCTGTTGTTTTTGATTTAATTATAAATAGTAAATGAATTAATTAGTTTAATATTACACGATAATTTTCATAACTAACAAAACTATTTTATAAAACGGAAGAGCTGCAATCAAACACATAAAAAACGACAATTTAAAGTTGAAACGAATTTGCAATTTATAAACGTGTCAACGCCCCATTTTATAAGATTTAGCAATTTTTCCAGTTTCATTTACACTGTATATTGGATAATAAATTGATACACCGCTGTGCTAATACCAATAATCGTTTGTACTCGTTTCAGCGTGTTTAAACGTTTACTTTACATTTATACATACAATTTTGTTCTTATTACACTGTTTTATATATTTTTATTAAAAATATATTCTAGTTTTCTTTATTTTAAGTTACGTTGAATATATGTTCTCTTTACTATGTTTGTGAACACCTACTTTTTTTTTCTTGTTTTTGAAAAACAGTGGATTAAATATAAAAATTCATTAAATATTATGTATGAAAATAAAAATATACGATTTTTTTTATTGCTAAGTATCGGGCGATACTTTATATATTTTTATTGAAGTTCATTAATATCTCTGCTATAAAAGTCCTGGGCATACTAATTGATGAAACCTTGGAAAATTTGTGGTCCTGTCGTAGTTTAAGTTTCTTCGGTTGAAAAGTTATCCGTACTGAAAAGAAATTGAAAAGAGTTGGAGCTAAATCTGGCCAGTAGTGGTTCATAACAGAAAGTTTCCAGCCGAACTAATTGACAAGTCTCGGTTGTTTGACAGCGAGCTCATAAATCATCAATTTAACAAAAATGTTCAATATACTAAATAATTATAGACATTTATAGTATTGAATGATTTAGAAAAACATATGTCTTGGGGTGTTACGGCTGTGGCCGGTCATCTATTTTGTAAGCTCTATTCGCAGAAAAAGTATGTCGTTTTGGAGCATTATTTTTCATGTTGACGCGATAAGGTTACGGTCAGGTGTTAGAATGATTTGTGATTTCTAGATCGGTTCTGTTAAAAAAATTAGATCCCTAACTGACGAGACTACTGCTAAGTTAGTGTATTATAGTTATTTTCATAGCATAATGTCTTATGGTATCCTACTGTGGGGTAGTGCTACTGATATAAATACCATTTTCGTTATACAAAAAAGAGCTGTCCGTGCAATTTACAATCTGGGCCCTAGAGATTCTTTAAGAAATAAGTTTAAGCAAATTAATGTACTTACGGTCGCCAGTCAGTATATTTTTGAAAATCTTAAATATGTACATAAAAATACTGACAATTTTATTAAGCATAGTGATATACACACTATAAATACCAGGAACAAACACAAGCTCGCGCTACCTGTTACTCGACTTAAAAAAGTGAGTAAATCTTTCATGGGGCAATGTATACAGTTTTACAACAAAGTCCCAGCAAACGTTCAAGTATTACCATTTAACAAATTTAAGAGAATAGCTAAGGAACGTTTGTGTGCAAAAGGATATTACAATGTATCTGAATACTTAGAGGATAATGCACCGTGGGTATGAAGCGATCGCTGCCAGGCTGCTTCAAGATTATTTATTTAATATTGTGTAATGTATTTATGTTATTTTGAATTTAAGGAAAAAAAAAAAAAAAAAAAAACAAATGACAATCCCGCTGAGTTTCTGTCGCCAGCTCTTCTCAGGTCTGTGGAAATAATTTTCCGAGCTGGTGGTAGCTTTGACAATGAAAAAATGTTTTGTATGAAACTTATTTTCAATAAAGATTTTTGATTTTGATTTTGATTTTGGTGACAGCCGACAAATCATTGAGAACTGAATTTAATTTCTAGTAATATATCTACTGCTATCATATTCCATTTAATAATAAGGTATATTTTGGTAATTTTTCGAGATTATTTACAATATTTTGCTTATAAATATGAAATTGGGAACAATAATATTATTTCCAATATTTTTTTAACATTACTAAATTAACCTTTTTTTAAAACGCATTCATTAGCTTCCGTCGTATGTCTGTATATAACGGAAACTTTGAACATGATTTTTGACGTCAAGATGTTGAAGTAATTTGACTGCATACTTAACAAGGACCGATGACACTGCATAATATGAAAAAAGCACGGTTTAAGGAAATCTAAACTAAAAATTAAAAAATAAATTTAAATGAAGAATAATGTAAATAAGAAAAAAAAACGAAGTAAAAGATCGTGAGGTGCTTGCTATCAGTACGTCACTTAAAAAGCTCATAATTTATGTTTAATATTTATTAAAGCCACAATGGCAATTATACGATTTCACTAATATGTATGTTTGTGAATAAATAAAAACTTGGTATAAAAGTATAATAAAAAACAAACAAAGCAAAAACACAAAGTGCAATGTGTAATTAACTGTTAATAAAGGTTAAAAGTGCAAATGTGTGTAAACTTGCAGACGTAGATCGGAGGGCTCGTGTTTTAATTGGGGGTAGAAGTTGTGATTAATGCCACCTGATAAGAAGAAAGCCTGTCACGGAAAGAAATAACGAGGTCAAGTGCGAATTGTTTTTTCTTAGGAATTCCTTATATTTTTTATATTACAACACAAAACTTCTTCAAGGTTTTTTTGGTAATTTACTTCGAGATAATTACTTTGATATATCGACATTTTTAATTTGTTATTATATATTAATAGATATATTTAAACAGTTTAATCAAGAACTAATACCGAATCCTAAACGGGGTTCGCCACGAAAACCTACATACATTAACCTAATTCGTTTTAATTGACCAAACTAACCATTCACAAGGGCTGCGTAAGTGGGTTTGAAGTTGATAATATGTTTATTTTTACTCGGCGTTAATATATGCGTTTAGGTAAACGACGTCCTTGTCACGTAACCTCAAAGTGAAAACAAATGTGTCACGCTTCAACACCTTACGGTATATTATAATTTATGCCCTTTTGTGGAGTGTAATCACTGTGTTATGCCCTTTGGTCAAATAAGGACACTTACGGTTTGTGTAAAGGAGTACAAATTAATTTAAGAAAACATTTTAATATTACGAGGTATTTTAACTACAATTAATAATGTTTGAAATTTTTTTATGTTTTCTGATTATCAAAAGTTTTTACATTTTTACATCATGAGTACCTACACATTTAATTTATATCCGTAAAATAGGTTTAATTTATTTAAAATATTAAAATTTTAAATACTTGTTTATTTATACCAAAAAAATACAAAAAAGTGTGATTAATAATAATACAAAATAGTAATATAATTAAATATGAAAATAAACTAAACCAGTAAATTATAAACAGCGCCATCTCTCGACAGTAATGAATTTTTTCCTGTCCACAGACGTCTATCCATACATCCATCCGAGAAAAGTGAAAACAATACAGAACGAACAAAGTTTGTTCGTGAAAAAATCAACAACACGGGCAGGCCTCGAACCTGTGGACTCTGGGAAACCTTCCTGAGGCTCTATCAATTACGCTACCGTTGCGCAGCACTCCGTCTTTATAAGATCGGTTTTAATCCGTGTTAAGCTTATTTCTTTAAATTATAAATAAAACTTCAAATGTTTAATGTTTTTCTTATTAGTTTTCTGATATTACGTCACTGTTGCTATTTATGTTATGTTATGTTGCTGTTGTTGTTATTTATGTAACAATTATTATATTGGATATATAATAATTGTTACTTAAATATCATTAAAGAATAATTATATTTTAATTAGAAATTATTTATTTTTAGCTCCATAATAAAAAATAAATGTGTTAAATATTTTATTAAAATAAAAAATACATAGTGAAAAGAAAGTTATTTAAAACAAGTGTTTAACTAGAACAAATACTGTAAAACTGTCCTAAGGAATATACGTTCATAATATTTTTTTGCATCATGTCAGAACAGACAAAAATATATAATAACTATTTATATAATACAATTTACAATCTAATATTTCTCTTCCGGCATACAGACAAACATTATAAAAAATAGGTTTTTTTTAATTGCTGCTTTAACCTGTCGACGACTAATTTAATATCACTTTCAAAGAAAAGAAATATCTAATAAATTTATTAAAAATACCATAAATTATTCTTGCGCCGTCGGATATTGTTATAATTACTTTACTTACTTCCACTACCAATAATATACATAACTACACATGTTTTTATTATTATGTTCACAGTACTACACAAAATGAAATAATACACTAGACCGTACTATATAAAAGATATAACAATTGTATAGTTGTTCAACTTAAAATACATTCACAAGTCCTAGTAATAGTCTAAGAATTATATCATAAATTTCAATCACTTATATTTCGCATAAATAATATTTGCAGGAATACCAGAAACATTTAAGCAACATTCTTCTGTAACTAGCGAGCTTAGTCACGAAACAGAAATAGAGGTACCATCGCTGATACGTCTTTAAAATGGTATTATAATTGTATAGAATTTATTTCTATTAATATAAAATATTGAATAATAGATAAATTAATTCGTATTATTGTATCATTTGATAAGAAAATAACCCAATCATATAACGTAATGATTGAAATATGTATAAAAAATATATCCCTGTCCGTTAATGAATGGCCAGCTTTTTGAAGGCGACATATATACTGCTTAAGTTACAAAAAGCACCGATATGCTAAGTAACCCCGTTGATAACCACATGTTATATTGTACAGTACACAGCCTTACCACACATTTAAATGTTTCAGGCTTTTTATTTGTTCCGCAACAGCCTATTTTTATAGGGCAAAGACCTCATTTTGGTCTTCCAGTTTTTATCAGTGGCGTGTTGCCAAGAAATGTGTTATCTTCATGTGGTGCTTATTATGCTTTAGTGGACATGGCTTTACTCTTTGTCATTCTCTTTCATTTTGCGAACCTATTATTTATACCATCAATTATGTATTAAAATAACGGGCTTTCATATGAACTAAAATTAATATATGCATAATTATGCAAAGAAATATGACATTACATATATATTATTAGTATTTTAATGTAAATAGAACCCTAACAATGTACCGCTTCTAAAATGAATATTTAAAACTCCATTACATTTACGATTATGACACGAAAACCAAAGAATTCCAATCATTTTTCTAGGAAGTTACATTCGTTCAACGATTTATTAGCGTGGCTTTCGTTGTGTAATGAGGGCTTAATTTGAATATCTGCACTTTTTAGGCAAAGGTAAAATGTTTTGACTTCTATCACGACATAAGACACGTTCATGTTAAAGTATAATATTCATGACTTTAGTATAATATCAATTACAATATTACACGTAGATAAAATGTAAAAGTGAATAGTATTTCATAAAGTGTAAACTAAATATAAAAAATACTACTATTAGATTAGATAATTTAAGATATAATTAAATATTATTGTTCAGAAAATAAATATATTTTAAAAGAGAAAATAAATAATCTAATTGTAATTTTAAATATATTTTGTGTGTCCAATATTTTATTCTTTCATCTTTGTTATCTTCGTTAATTCTCGCGTCCGCACTTATGTTGCGTGGTCCATATTTACATAGAATTTAATTAAAAATACTTCATTTTTATGACCCTCCGCTGAAAAAACGATGCCGTGTTTACTTAGAACTCGTGTTTGAGGTTTTATTTTGAAATAATTAGTGCAAATATATAAAAGGAGATTTGTATTTTTAATTTTATTACATATTTTCATATACTTTTATTATAACGGGAAAGAGTAACTTTTTATTTCCTTAAGTTTAAGAAAAAACATGCTCTATACGAATTAAAATATTTTTATATTAACAATCGCAGGAAGTAAGACATAAAGCATTGTTTCTTTAAGTTATAGCGTGTATGATGCACTATGCACATACATATGTTGGTTTCAGTGCTGGAGTTTATTCGTTTCAGGCACGACAACTATAAAGTAATAGATAACGGTGACGACTAAAAGTAGAACTAAATAAACTGTATTAACATAAAATATTTATTTATTTTTAAACTTTAATTTTGCTTATTAAAACGGCATTTCAAATTAAAATAAGCCATAAAGTCATTATTAACATTTATAATTAATAACTTAAAATAGCTATATTTAGGAAAGTTCATAATTAAATTAAATGCTAAATAAACTGAGTGTTTTATAAACCGTCGTCACTTAAATCAAGTTGATAAAAGCACAATGTGCCACTAAATTAGACGAGAAGTTGCTTGGAAGGCCAAGAAATACTATTCAACTGAGGTCAGTTACCCTTTGCTTTTTGAATTTAAATAAATATATATATTAAAAATTTGACATATTTATTGCTAGCCATCTTATATTTCGTGATAATTCTCTCTCTTTTTTAATCCCTCTTTAAAAAATTAAGAAGTACCTTCCAGAGTTCTCTTATGATGCTAAGTTGACGCTCCACAATACTGAGGTAAAGGGTCAGGGCCGTCTACAGCCTCAAGTTTTATCTCAATTGCTTCAAACCTATCGACTATTCGAAGTAGATCTTAAATTAAGTCTAATTTTTTTTTTAACTAATAACGACGGCCACAACCCATTTATAAAAATTTTACATAACAAGTTTTTAATTATTTTTAAATGACTTTTTACTACTGACAATTATTCCTTCTTAATTTTGTAGTTAATTTTATTATATTTAATAATTTAACATATATTTAGAATAAAATTGATAAGTAGGATGTTATCTTTCTTTTACAATGCTACTTAAATAGTTTAAAAAATTTAAAACAAAAATAAACATACGACTTTTTTACATAATATAATACAACATGTGAGGCTTTATTATCTTGTAATGAAATAACTAGATATATTTCGGACGTTTTTAGGCTAAAAATAAACGAATAAGTAACGGCTGAACAAACATCGCGTGTGTCCTGAGATAAGGGTGTCATAGAACTGTCGACAGCTCGGTCAACTCATTACGTTATTGTCCATCCAACCATATCACATAAAAAAAGTTTAAAGGAAACTCCCTTTTTATTTTTATGTGGCGCCAGTTGAGCTTTAAAAATTATTTATACAAATATTATACAATATAAACATTCGGGTCAAAACAAATATATTATTCTTCATTAAATATATATTTCTTATTTTATTACCTGATAACGTTTTATTGCGTGGCGCGGTAGTGATAACCTAACATTTTTGTTTTTAACATAGCGAGAGTAATTCATAATAAATTTGTTATAATTATAACGATAACACTCAGTATAATCTATGTTTAAAGTAATTAAGCACCCTTTATTGAGTAAATTAAAGAAAAACACTCAAATATATTGTAAAGTTTAGAGTGATTATATTGGACAGTTTCGGAACTGACGTTAAACAAAGAGTCGTTATTTTAAGTCATTTTGGCTATAGAAGGTTGGAACAAACATTTGTAGACTTACACTAGGCTAATCAATCATTTGAGTTTACCCTTCATAAAAGGATAAAGGGGTTGCTTTAAATTGCAAAATTTGTATTGCAATTTGATTGGGTCAGACTTCAATGTAATTGCTGGCGACGCTTGATGACGTCAGGTTGTTTTGTAAAAATGTTTAACTATTCTTCCGTTCAAATATGCATTATAGTTCAAATCATATGATTTCAAGTTATACTGTGTGCATACTAATTACATATTGCATTGAAAGCCAACTCATAATTCCAATGGATTATAGAATCGAAGACAGACAAAGAGAAATCTTTTTCTTTGCAAATACGTATTATGATCGATTCCGAACGACCCAATTTCGGCGTCGCCGTCGTACGGAATGGAAAAATAACAGCTAATTGGAACACTCCTGGTTAAACCCCTTTCATTCAGTTTTCAAGTTATCGGGCCTAATTTAAATGGTTTGCTCCAACGGTATTTTCCATGGCACTTATAGGAAATATTCAAATGAATCGAACGCTTTATTTGTTATTCGAATGATGAAGTTTGTTGCGCAAACCGTGTTAATTGAATTAATAAAGCATTTTATTATAAAATATTAATGGAATGTTTTCAATCTTATTTTTCATATAATATATTATTGAAATATATATTATTATATTAAATAATTTAATTGGTTATTACAATTTTTTTAATTAATGCAGTTTAAGGGTATTTAAAAAGTGGTATTTAATAGGACAAAATACAGTACCTATTTATTATAATGCCGTTATCAAAAAGTCGACGTTTGACTGAGATTGCGTGCCGACGGCTCGCGCGACTTCATAAGATTTAGTCGGAAAATAAATTAGCTAGGACGGAAAAGTTTTCGGTAAATAAGAGGGAGTGAATGCGATAATGCTTCATGATTATAATTATTGGATATGATTCAATTATTCGTGAGACTATATTATTATCTAAATATAACATGTTATATTATATATAGATGTATTTACGACTTTTGTTATACATGTTAAAACCAAAACCGTTTACAAAATAGTACATTTAATTCGAAAGTGATGTAGTTGAAATTACCAGAGATTATTTTAGATTTTCTATCAATAATTAATTAGTTATTTATATTATTAATGATAAAGTAATATATTAGTGTTAATATCGTACATATATTTAAGTTTCGTAAATCCTTGTTCACTCAGTCGCTGTTGTCTCAGGGCCAACTTAACTTTATACGTCTTAATCGCCGCGAGCTGATTACAACTCGAACATTTCTTTGGCCGACACATAATGGGATGCTTTGAATTTTGCTCCATATCCTAATATTTAGATGTCTTTGGATTACATTAATCAAAGTCTTATTAAATTAATTTATAACTTTACTTATATTAAAAGCTTTCAATTTAAATATATTTTTGACTAGCTGCGTTGACGACTTTATTCTCGCGGTATTTGTTTTATTAAATAAAATTACTCTAAATTAATCCTAATAACATCTGCTATTCGCCAGTGAAGTCCTATTAATATAGGTCCAGTCGTTTCAGAGCTTAGCCGGAACAAATAGAACACAGAAAATTAAAAAAATTAAAAATATTTTTTTTTAATGTAAGTTCCTATATACGTTCATATGCATTTAGTGAAAAGTTGTTAATTTGAAATAACAAACGGACTCTTCAATTTTATTTATATCTATATATTATTAGTTGCCTACCCAAATGAAAATAAATGTAATTTTTATAATTGTATAGTGTAGTTATTCAACTGAAAGTCACATCACCTCAGTGGATTTAAAAAATTTAAATACATCCACAGAAATACGGTTTTGGATTCATTCATCCGTTCTTTGAAAAGACCTTGTTACAATTCGCATTAAAATCACACGAAGTAATCTGCATTCCGGCAGCAATTAGTAGTAAGTGCATGTTTGACTATTCATTCTTAATCCCGGTTCCTACCTATCTTTTTGGCTATAGCGTCTACAAACGACTGCCTTTTAAATTGCAGAACGAGCTACTCATTACCCGACTGTTATTTGCATTTGATAACAATGTTGTTTTTATTTCGTTAGATAAGATAATTTTCTTAAATTACTTATTTAATGTTTCTCGTTATTTTTGGAAAGTTTATTGGAATTAAATATGTAATGTATAATAAGGTGTCGATATTTGTTATAAGATGAATCCAATCGGTATCAAAATATATATTATTTATTATGTTTACAACAACATACAATGTACTAAAACTTACAAATATTTTTATATTTTTTTTATAGGTCGAGATTTTTATTATTATATCTAGACTATTTCTTTCACATGCGATGTGTTTAACAAAGCTCAACTGTTGGTAATACAGAGGGGTCATTCAAATTTAAATTTTCGCTCTCGACAAATCCCTAGGGGGAGAGAGTCTAGAGGGGGAGCGAGCGCTAATAAAGTAAATTAAAGATTAATAATATATTGTTTAAATACAGGTTTTAAGGTATACGTATGCAAATTTGCTTAATCCCCTAACGTAAGCAATTACAACGGATTTTGTTATTCGATATTGTAGTACCTATTTGGTATTAAAAATGCAGATAAATTATTTAACAGACTATATTTTGTCTTATACTATATCAACAAAGGATCAAACTTTTTTGTCATAAATACTTGGTCTCATCCACACCATAACATGGTTGATTTAATAGTCTTCTAATTATCACTTTTTTGCACCGAACCCTATCGTTATGGAATATTTGGACACTAAATATATGTAGTATAAAGACGAAAATTGTGCAAAGTATTTTGAAAATGTTTTTTATTCTATCCATTTGATACGAGTGGCCACCAGGAGTCGTCACCTGTAGAATGCTGCTATCTCGCGGAGAGATGTAAAGGCTACGGTCCAACACTTTTTAAGGGAACCGAAAAAAATTCGGGCAACGCTATTTTAATTGACGTTGGAGGCCCATTAAAATAACCTTTTCTGAATGAATTATTAGAGTTTACGATGGAATATTCGGAACTTGCAGGGTATGTAACAGCTCATATATTCGGAACACGAACTACTTATAAAAGGAAAAGAGAGCGTGATAATAATTATTATTTGAAAATATTTTCTTAAAGATAAAATTTTAATAAATTTTAATATATATTTCCTTTACAAAGTTCTTTGGCTTGAATATTACATTGTGGGGTGTAACTAGAACAATATTATGCAGAGCAATAGGCATTCAAATATTGCTGACATTTAGTTGTCTGTAACCTCGTCAAATAATGTTTGTTGTCCGTCATGCTTACAATGCACATACTCCTGTGAGCTTTAAGTAGGACTTTGACTTCTTGGCACTAATGAAATTGGTTTACTACAAAATCTTTATTAGAAGGTGCCTCTTTTCATTTCATTTATCGAAATGAATTTCCTTATTTAACGTAAATGTTATATTAAATATTTATTAATTTTAGAGCCTAAAATACCACTTACAATAAAACTAGAATGTCTGGCAACGAGTGTTCCATACCCACTGCGGATCATGCTCTAAAATTTTGAGTCTAAATATTCGGCAATACTGTAGTATCCTTTGATACATACCCCCATAAAAATACACACTTATCCCATTGTTAATATCACTATGATTAATAAAATTATCAGTACTGTGTACTTATTTAAATTTTCAAAAATGTACTGACCGGTGACCGGGAGTACATTAATTCGCTTAAAATCATCTCGTAAAGAATCTTTAGGGCCTAGATTGCAAATCGCATTACTTCTCTTTTAAAACGCAAATAATATAATTATCAGAAGCACCATCCATGTTAATAAATGTAATAAACTAACTTTACAGTAGTTTTGTTATCTTATTTTATAGCAGGATTTAGTACAAAAGTAAGTTTACTAGGCAATCCAATAAAATAAGTATTTTAATTTAAGATTAACATACACATACATTAAAATAAATAAAAAAATTTGGAGTTTACCACTTCCATCGCTTCCTCATCTAACATCACTTCTAACTTTATACACACATTCCTATAAAGTCTAATTTCTTTCTTTTCCCGTAAATAAAATATGTTAATGAAGGATTGGAATAGTTATAACGATCTTACAAAATTGTATCGTATAATTTGCAGACAATAAAACGTTACAAATAAACTGCTTCTGACAATTCGATATCTAAATATCTTTTATATCTATCCTAAAGTTATTCTACTTTATCGACCAGAATTAATAACCAAACTGTATTTCCCTAAGAATTTATAGCTCAACAAATAAGATATTGTCGTTTTTATTATTATTCATATATATACTCAAGTATAGTGGTAGTATTAAGAAAGTTATACCAATCTTTCGAAGGAAAACAAATTGGCTCGTAATATTAGTTGTTGAGTATAAGGGCGATAACTTTCATGTCCTACGTCTCACTATTGTGATTGTTGATGGGAATGATTTGGTATTGTTTATATATAAACACCTATTATATTTATATATTATAATAAACAGTATATAATATATGTCGTATTATTATTTATAGGCAGGCTTCAATTTGGAAAATAATTAAAGAAGACATTATTGAATTATTTATTACTGGCTGTTGCCCCTAACACTCCGCTTAAACTGCAGAACACTGTTTCTACTTTCAACATTTGCCAAAGAATTTTTAAAAATGATTTTAAATTTACCTATTACGTACAAATTTACAAATTTACAATATATATCTCTTTTTTAAATTAGTATAAAACTAACATACTCTCCAAGAGTATCTACGAAATATACAGTAAGTAGAACTAAAGCAGTGAAGGGAACAAACAAATAAAATATAAAAACTACGACACAAGACAGAAAGTTAACAAGAGGCAATAATTGCTTTCTTTAACTAAAGTTAAAACTTGCATCGTTCCACGCATCGCGTCCATTTTGTCTATCCCATCCGGACCAGGATCGCCAGGGGGAAGTTTTAATAGTTTTTCTTTATTCAATCAACATATTTTCGCTCTTGGACACTTCTCTCGTTTGCCAACAATTTGTTTCGGGACTTTTTTCTCTCGCTGGAGATTCACTAACTCAGTACGTTCCTAACAAATTTGGTCTCAAGGGTGCTTTAAAAAGTTTCGACTTTGCTCTGATTTAGTCTAGACGGAATATTTTATCATTGACTTAGATAATGCCAACTTTGAGAGTTACTTTTAAAACTTTGCAAATACTTCGCCAATACTTACACCATTATCTGAATTGATAAATTATATAACGTTTAATATCTTCTTTATTATGATTTAAAAAGTTATACTACTCTTATTAAAGTATGTTTATTTTATTTTTAGAATATAAAGTGATTTCATCGGCTACGATTATTTAAATCCATAACTAATACACTCCATCGTATATATGAATATATGGTTTTATATACCATTTTTATGGTGAATTCTTTTTTTGAAGCAAATCAGTTCCGCCAATTTACATCGCTAATTTAATGCTCCACTTTCGTTCGTCGAATCGATAATATGCGTGAAGCTGCCAACATATTTATTAAATATACGAATATTTTTCGAAAATAATATCCACACTATTTATTACTACATTTTAAGACATACTAGCTATACCCGCGACTTCTTTCGCGTGAAATATGTTTTTTAAAATAAAAGTAACGTTACCTACTATGTATTCTCGTAACATCAGCTATCCGCCAGTGAGTGTCTAGTTAAAATCTTAAAATCCTTTTCAGATATTAACAGTAACAACCAACAAGCAAGACAGACTGAAATAAAAAATATTTGGCATTATAAACAGAAAATAAAATTTAATTTATATGCCTAGGTTTGAACATAATTACGAAATAAAATAGATTATTTAAGTGGTTTAATTGAAGATGGCTCGGTAATATGCATCATCTTTCACCCACTGCGAACGAAATATGAGAGAAGATAAATTACCAGGTGAAATAGTGCAATTGGAATGGAAAGAAGTAAAAATCAGCGTAGGAGCTATTGCGGGCTCGTGACTGTAATACCAAATGAGTAATTTTGAAATTCTCTAGATGCCCGCACAGCGAGAGAGCAAATGTCAGCATCTAATGGCATTTCGAACATGATAGCAACGTAATCGAAGTTAGTTGCAAAAAGTAGAACTGAATCGTTGTTCTCTTTGTGCTATAGTCATTAATTTATCTACTCTGTTTTAATTAGATTAGGTTATATTACAAAATTTAATATATTATATAATAATTGAGCAATCTCTTACAATATTCAAAAATGGGAGACTAATTAAAGACAAAATAAAATATTTATAAATATTCAATTTCTACCATACACATTATACGTTGAAAATAAATAAAAACATTTCATATGCATAGAAAATTGATTGAGATCCTGATTGCACTATTAGTTCCACGTCATACGAGACTGTTACATTTAAAAATGTATATATTTGAATATGATGAATGTGCCTCCAGCATCTGTTTTCTGACGCTAAGCAAATAGCGGAACAGATTGTCATGAACTAACAGATTTTAATACAAAAAATCCCAGGGCAGGGAAATGATTTATAATGTTATTTCGGATACAGAGGAATGTTTATCTAAGAACGCTTTAGGCGGTGGTGTTGAATTTCTTAGCTACTGCCGAGCTTCTGAATACATTTGCGACGTGGACTCACATGAGAAGAGTAAACTATTAATAATAAATTTTTATATACATTAATTATAACGGAATTACGGTATTTACTGCAATATTTTATAAGGGTACAACGAATTAAAAAAGTATTAAGTTTTTATTTCTTATTATATACTAGCTTTGTTAGGTACTCAACGTCGTTCGCGCGAAATATGTTTTGTGAAACAATTAACTTTAGTCAAATAACGTTAGTAAATTAGTTAAAAAATAACCTTAGTCACTCCTTATAACATTAGCTATCCGAAAGTGAGTTTTTTTTAATCGGTTCAGCCGTTTCCGAGATAAACCGGAACAAATATACAGACAGACAAAATTTTTTTTTATACGTATCGTATATACTTTCATATGCATTTAGTGGAAAACTGTTAATTGGGAATTACAGATAGATACTTCAATTTTATTTATATGTATAGATATTGACAGTGAAGTACACTTCTTATTTCAATAAAACGTGCTATATTTATTTTTAATTTGATGTTTTTAATTCAAAACTTAAATTAAATATTTTAACATAAACATTAGTAAATGAATATGCAGATTTATATAAAGCGAATCTGTCGCATCCCACTACAAATCTCCGGATGAGTTGGGCAGTGTCGGATTACTTTTAACTGCTGTTTCGCGTCGCCAGTAAGCTAGTTGGATATTGGACCTAATCAAGAATACTTAAATAGACTTCGACTTCTATCAACACACGTTTATTTCATTTTTAATAAACCATGCGGTGATATCCATTACTTGATGCTAAAATTGTTTGCTATAAATATTTCAATTATTAAATTTCCTGTTATTAAACAGTTGACACGTCTATAATGGCTCGTATTACAATTTTAAACAAGTATTTAACAGGAAATATGGTATATTGCAGACCAAATCTATATATTACTTTATAGAATTCTATTTGCATAGAAAGAGTAAGTAATATATTTAAGGTTTATGCTTCAGCCCAGTTATTTCTTGAACGGTTTAATGCATAGAGAATTACGTCATCATACTAATATTTATGTTAATCTATTGTTAGTAAAAACTATATTTTATACAATTTTATTGCAACAAATTATGTAATAAATGGACACTATATTTATGAAAATTGTTTATCTTAAAATCAATCTCACGCTTTATGGAAAATCGCAGCAGGACACCGTTTAAGTGCTTTACTAAAGCGACAATGACATCATTCATGTTTTAAGCTTCTGAATAAACAAACAGCGTCACTATTTTTATGTTTATATCGTTACGCCATTATAAAGAGCGATTTTAGAGAATATACATGTTCTAATTAATTATGTTTTCTTTGTTAAAATACCTTTTAATTCTGTTCATACGAATTCATAAAATGCAATATATAAAGCCTATAATTAGCACATAAATGATTTTATAAATGAAAGGCATAAGCCTTTTGTATTTTATAAAAAATAATTATAAAAAAGTTTAGTATTTCTAACTATAATTCAAAGCGAATAGACGGCACCACAAAAATAGTTTGAAAATTCATCTTTACATTTTTGTGATATAATTTCATCATTCTGTGGGCTCTAACATTCAGGCGGTTTAAAGGCTTCACAGAATTCTCGTTTTAAAGGTAAAAATGAAAAGCTCGTTATTCGACCCAAATTGTGTACCTAAAGCCAAGCCAAGCTACCCGTAAACTTTTGGGATTTTAACGAGTAACATAGAAGTTAATCTCTGACAAATTGACTGAGTTCATAACTATTTTATATAAACCAAGATTTGTATATAAATGATTGAATGTTATTTCTGTGTTCGTCTTGACGATTTAAGATTTATTGTTCCCTAACTCAAAACAATTCATCACAAAATCGATGTAAATAGTTTGACTAATAAACTCAGTCGAGCGTTTATCAATTTATCACTCGGAAAATATGGTATCTAAATACTCCTAGGGCTTTTGTATCTGCATAATCATTAAGTATCGGACGCAACCGAGCGGCGCCGGCGGGTCGTTTCCTTAAATGTCTTAATATCTTAGCGATAGAGAACACATTGGCGTGTTAAGTGATCCTTGTGGCAATATTTCGTATTAGTTCGAAGGCAGATCGTTTCAGCAAATTGCCTCTCTATATGCAGAAAGCGGCCAAGCCGATTTTCATTAACTGCTTAGAATTGCTTGTTCGTCTCGGTATGAGTGGTATCCAAATAAAGATATTCAATCACGTGTTTGTCTGCAAACAAGACTTCATAACATTTTTAAAATACAATCGATATTATGGAACTTATTTTTTAGCGCTTAAAGTTTAAATTTGAGTAATGTTATATATGTCATATAATATATTAAAAGAATTAAAAATCTGTTAATTGTTTTTTTTAGTATTTGATATTTTTATAGAATAGTTCCTTCTGCTTTCAATATGTAAATATTTTTGGAAACAACAAGAATATATAGCTTTACTGCCTTGGGCATCCCATGGTCAACATGAGAGAAATTTAGACGAAAATTAAACCATTAAAGTGTCTTAAGACAAATAATCCGTGAAAATTACTAACGGTGAAATATAAGAGACATTAAATTTAAATTATTCAAATACATAGAGATAGATTAGATACACGATTTTAACACGTATTAACTAGAGTTTAAATTATATAATGGTTTGATTTAATCTTCAGTTTAAAGCGATGAAAGTAAACACTATTGAAATTTGCTATAATAGTGTCTAGTCGTTTTAGATGGGGGTCATTGATTTTAAGTATTGTCTGATAGTCTTTTGGTTCATTGGGTTTTCATTAGGTAGAAATTATTTTATTTTATACTAGCTTTGGCCACGAGATGGCTCGCGCGAAATATGAAAGTTCTGTTAGAATTGGTCAAGCTGGTTCAGAGATTATGCGAAACAACCAGACTGACAAACAGATATTTTTCTGTATTTTTTATATGTATGTACCGTATGCACTTTCATATGCATTTAGTAAAAAGCTGTTAGTTTAGAATTACAAACACAGACTTCAATTTTATTTTGAGTATGTATAGATAACGAAGGTATGTTGTACTAAACTGATGAAAATAATTATTTTTAATATAATTTATGATTGTACAAAATTTAAATCTATCAATATTTTATATTGTGAAGAGCTTAACATTGAATAGTAAGTCAACTGCAAAAACGATTAAAATGTATAGAGTATTAATATATTAAAAACTCGTGCCAAATGATGATATAAATTTCACAGCTGAAGCATATTAACCGGTTTTATCCATGTATATCAATAGACTCGAGTACTGATATCACACCTTTCCGCTAATTTCTCTACTAATATAATACCGACCCCTAAATCATGAATGAACATGAGGCATATAATATAAGGGGTGAAGAATGTCATTGTAAAGGGACGTTGCTACGCTTAACCGATTATAAAGTTCAATGTATTGTTTGAGGGTCAGTATTTGAGATTTTATTTGAATATATGTTGTATTTTAAGGTTTTATATGAAAAATTACTTTACATTAAAATACTTTTTATAATTCAATTAATTACTTTTTGTTAATCATAAACATGCGGAATTCATCTCAATCATACTAAGTATATCTCAATCAACTCAATGTCAAGTATACTAAGTTACAACAACTGGTCTCCAAGTCGCTTATTTTAACAATGCTTTAAGTTATACTATATATCAATAACTTTGAAACATTTTTAAATAAAACCAATAACAGATGCACCCTTAGAGATACTTTAACGTATGTCACCAACAAAAAATAAGGGCGTGAGACCACCAACAGAACTAAACCAGGGAATTATTGTTAATCCTCGACCTCGCATATTATGATTGTCGGACTTAAATCTAACATATCACTAATACTGAACATGTGGCATGAGTTTTACAAGCAACATAAAGGGAATTACAAAATGAACTTTAGCAAAACTAAAAAAAATGTCATAACATTTGTAATATTGGTAACAATTTCCAAAGACCTTATATGAAAATGATAATTATTGTATGATTAAGCGATTTATTGATGAATTTATATTTGTCTGCTCAATAAAGAACAAACATTACAATATTTTACATTATAAATAGCAATATTAGTCTAGGATCCGTGGTTCATTTTTATCATTTATAACTACAACAATCATCAGCATCATAGTGATGGGACGCCAAACTTCTTCCCCGCTTACAATTCTTAATAGTTGTAGCTGAGAGTGTAGCAGGTATAAATGTTAAATTGACTTTTTAACTTGAAGATTCAAAAATGCATTACTTACTAGGCTTTTATTTGTTAATTAACAAATGTATGATTATATAGATAAGTCCTCTTTACAACATGCATCGATTGACACACAAATAGTTATGATAAAATGTCGAAATATTTATTAAAGACATTTACATGTAATAGAACTAATTACATATTATATTGGACACGTACAAAAACACTCAATATTATAAATTTCGAACATGGTCTAAGAGGTGATGAGGGCACACCGTGAGACGGAAGTAAGGAAAATATATAAGGATTACTGCATAACGGGAAATACATTATAGAAGTATATAATGGCAAAATATATAAGTTATTACATAAGGGAACGTATATAATGGTTAGTAAGAAAGACCAGTACACAAAGGCTGTAAATAATGGAAGTATATAAGGACATAACATAAGGGTTAGTACATAAGGACAGTATATAAGGTAAGAACATTAATATTGGTATGTAAGGGAAGTATATAAAGAAAGTACTTAAGGATTGGTACATAAGGGTTAGTACACAAAGGGCGTGCATAAGGGCATTACATACAGGAAGCATAATAATAGCTGACTTAGCCAGCTTAGCTTATCTGCAATATATTAGAAGTTATCAGTAAGTAAAAATATTAAGAAAATCTGTTGGAAAATAAGTTCATAAGATTAGCAAAAACTTAAAACCATGTTGGTAAATTTATTGTATAAATACATATTGCATTAAAATTTTATAATGGAATAACAAAGAAATCTATAATTATATGAATAATATTTTTGCTATAAAAAGACAAATTGTGAATCAAACCAGGCAAAAATAATAAAATGGACTAATAATATATTTAGACTTAGCTCATTATTATTAATACATTTTTTGCTATCTATATATAATATATTACCGGTAAACCATAAAATACTAGACAGACATACCTTAATGATGCCTTTAAAATGATTACGATAAATATAATAATAGTACTAACTTACAAAATAAATTCACAGAACGAAGGGCAAATAATTTTTAGGGAGAAAGAACAATAGAATTTCTGGTGCCAAATACTTGTAATATTGTATATGCTAAAGAAAATAAAGCATAAATAGGAAAAGCATATTGTTAATAACTTATAAAAAGTTGTTTTGAGAAGAATAATATTATTTTATAATAGATACAAGTACTTGTTTATAACACTTATTACATTAGAAAAATAATTTATTGTAAAATTGTAACACATAATACCCAACCCCATTCTACTTAACATGGTAAAGTATTATATAAAAAAACTAACATATAAGCCATACATTTTAAGCATAAATATTTTTTTTATAAATAAGATAATTATCATTATTATGACCAAATAAAACCCAGTCAACAATTTTTGATAATTTTCAAAAAAACGGATAATTATATTGATATTAATAAATGATAATAATGGACCGTGGATACTGGACTATATCAGACATGTGAACCCGAAATTTTCAGTAAACGTTTTTAGCTAACCCCAAAACTTCTGTGAAAATGTTTAATAAATTTGATGTCATCACGATTTTATTACCAAAGCAACAAAATAAATGTTAAAATATACATCATTATAGTGATATATCGGAGCTCTGGGCTTATGTTTTGTTTTTAATAACAATTCCCAAGTTAATAAAAGAGTAAACATCGGGATCCTGTTTCAATATTGTCCAGCCAATGGTACCGTTCATTATTTGCCATAGATAAAAAAAATAGAACTGCCATAACATTAATTCGACGAAATATTTAAATTGGGTTTGCTTAAATTTTACATTATATTCATATTTCTTGGTAAAATTGTTTTCATTTTCGAATCGAAACTAATATTTTGTATGAAATTGAACTCAGAATAGATTAAGTTTACCAAACTTTTGCTATTTTATTAAAATATATTCACAACAAGTAAAAACAGTTTAACCCTGCGGAATATCTTCAGCAGTTAGCTATCTTTAGTATAAAGTTAAACAATGTTCGCATGGTTAGTTTAGTTATTTAATCATAGGTGAATATGTTAATAGTAATAGGTTCTCACTACAGTTTTAAATAGTTAAGAATATAAGTTATATATGAGAATAGTAAATAAAGAAACGTTCATACAATTATTATTATATTTCCATTCCCATAAATGAATAGCTTACACAAAACGTCTATAACAGTTTCATGTATTCACTAACCCACTTTCAAACACAGTGTGAATTGTGAAAATTGAAACAGAATGACAAAATTGAGTAACGTTTTTCCAACTCTTTGTAAAACTTTTTGTTTCACCAATTACGAGAAAAAAGCAAATTACTTGTCTCGTTCAAACAAACCCTTTCAAAGTTTGCGTTTTGAAATTTATGCACCCTCTCGTATACGCGGTTGCATCAATAATAAGTGTAGGTTACATGCCCCATTTGAAAGTTTCCTGTTGATTTTGAACATAAAAGATATAATCTGCCGCACTGGTGTAAAATAACCGTATTTTTCTTTTGTGTTATGATTTGGAACTCACCCTACCAGACGGGCGCCTATTCAGATTTGTTCTCAGTGTGTTTTTTTAGTATGTGGTTACGCTAAATAATAGCCACTTATGTGATGCAACCCGATATTTTGATACCATTTACAAGCGAATACTCGGTTTCAAACAATTGATTTTGTTTTCAAACTATACGTGTATCTTTTATTTAACTGTCAAATGTATATCAATAAGTGATTACGCAAAAATTTTATATTGTATGACGGTTTAAAATATAAAAATTGCAAGTGAGAGATTTGTTAATACACCATAAACATATTTTATGAATAACCTACACATGGTCAGTTTTCAAGTACCTTATTAAAAAAAAATTAAAGCCATCTGCTGCCAATGACATGGCAGCCATATTTATCACCAATAAAAAACCCCAACGCGTGCAGTTCAAGTATTATCTCTAAAGTATTCTTAACAAGCTGACCATCTCTGAAATGGTAAAATAATAATTAAATAAAAGATTACAATATATATAATATATATTTTAATTAAGGTTATAAAATAAACACAAAACGGAATATGAATAATATTTTGTCTGGATGAAAGACGGTCTTCATAATTACTTACCAAGTACTAAACCTTATTAATGTAATGTTCTTTGTGCTACCTACATTCTAAACAATATTAAACCGAGGTTTACTAAAGCAGTGTTTAAATGTATTTACCGAAGTAGCACTTAGCGAATGCAGTGAATGCATGCATAACAACGTGTTAGCCGATTATAACGTGTGAACACTCGCTTAGAATTATGGGCATCTTAAAACGGCTAGAGAAATACTCTGTCTGTCTATCGACAGTGGGCATGGCTTGGTTTTTAAGGAGATGGACTATTATAGAAATATTTCTTTAGAATATTTTAAGGATTTATTATAATTGTGTACATTATTTTGTAATTAGTTATTCTGTATTTTTTCAATTGTTGTTTTTTACAACACATAAAATCAAGATAATATGTAATCACGCAACATACAAGCCTCTTCCATATTACGGATACCTAAAACGGAACGTTAAAGTGCGGTATAAGTAATTATTACACAATAATGTTCCCGGAATCGCTTGCGATGCTTCCTGTTCCTTCCCGAGGGGCGTCTTAATGTTTCAATATGTTTAGTGAATGTCTGAGATGAGAACATTGTATTTGAATTTGATTATGTATTAATTCTTATAGCTTGAAGTCTTCAAAGTGTTTGTGAAATGAAACGAAAGGAATAATTTATTCAAAATATTACAATATGATAAGACAAGTATTACAAAAGAGAGATAATTTTAATGAAAAAAAAAATGTGTTAAGATAGGTGTACAATTTTCAGTTGTTTTTAATTATGTCTTCATTTACGGAAGAACTTGAGAAGTGTTAATACTGACAGTGACCATACTTGAAGAAGACATTAATTATATAAGGGTCCGCAAATCTAAGGAACGTTATCAATGGGCACGTGTGAATGTATTCTGACACGTGCTTAAGAAAAAACGTGTTTCAGGCACATGTCAAGAGAGATGAGATATTTCCTTAGTTCTTTTTTGTTGTTCCTTTTTGCAAAAACAAAAATGGTTTCTTTTTAAAAGTGTCGATAAACGTGTTAGTCTGCTTTGAATAATCTAAAAATGAATGGAAAAAACGAGAATTATGACACCATAGCTCAGTTAGCGACGGGGATAAACTCCCTGTAATTGCAAATTCGAGTCCTGGTATATTGATGAATTTTCGAATACTATATTTATTAAAAATACTTGCATAAATTATTGTTTTAATTAATGTTGTTATAATTTCTATCCGTATTACAAAACACAACCGCTAAATATTATTAAAATTGAAATAGTAAACTAAATTATAACCGCAACTAGTTAAACGAAATTCTGATAACATTTTAAGTTTAAACTAAACAACAGACTCCGCTGTAACAAATTTGTACGAGACAAAGCTTTACCCACACTTCGCGGTCATTACAAAGTTACATTAACTGACTAACTAACAGTATATTTGTGATAGTTCCCCTATCAAATGTTAGTTTCATCTAACTTGGATATTTATTACGTATTGTCAATTTTGTATTACAGCTTGAAATATACACTAGCTGTGCCGACGTCTTCGTTCGCGTGGATTTTTTTTATTTTAAAGAAAGTAGCCTAAAATATTCCTTATAAGGTATTTCCTTAAAGTCCTGTTCGAGTCAGTCTCGCCATTTCAAAGATTAGCATGTACAAAAAGGCAGACAGACTGACAAAAAAATATATATTTTTATATATATGTTTTTTTTTATTTATACGCATTTAGTGAAAAGCTGATAATTTTCAGTTATAAACAGACATTTAAATTTAATTAGCATGTAAAAATTTCAATATTATATAGATACAATTACAATGATACAATTTTTACACATAAACTATTATTGAAACTGTTCACAGTCTCCAGGTAAGTATAGTAATATCCAAGCATTAAAAAACATCCAAAGTTCTTTAAGTAAAAACGCCTAAAGAAAAAAACAACAATGCACAATAAAGGATGAACATAAGTAATTTGTTTCATAATCTCAATAAGGAGTTGTCTCTTCGCGTCGACACGGTTTAAACGTACCTAGCACAGCCCTGAGGGTATACTCGTATGTACTGCAAATAACGTTGAAGTATTCTATTATATCGGATCCTTGCCCGGGGCGGAGTCCGGTACTAATAAAGACAATATTCAATAACGGATGCCAGTGTTTGTGCAGCCTGTGATATATCGGCATGTCGTATTAGCTTTTTTGACATAGCGTTAAGCAATTTAACCGGGGTTTATCCTTTATTTAGCTGGCGTGGCGTTATTAAACAGCATATTTGAAAATATTTATTAATTTTGATGAAATTGTTACAAATATGTAAACATTGAACAATGTTTATGTACAGTTTAAACAATTATAGCACGCGTCAAATTATGTTACTTGTTTAACTTTGAACTCAAAGTTACTGAAACTTAAACATTGTTTGAAATAAACATACATATATCACGTTTACGGCGTCTTAAAAGAAGCATTCATAAAACTTTCAGTTAAGAGTCAAATGTGTTGCTTCTTAGAAGTATAATAATGGAAACTCTTCATTTCATATTGAAATACGAATGAATATCATATTAAAGTGTATATATGCTCCGGCAATAATAATATGCGTAGAATATAAAGCTTAGGTACCACTACAACTTGAAAGCTTTACTTTAATAAAGACATGACATGTCCCATGATATAAATGTCTTTAGAAAGCATCTAATCTTTGTTATCTACTTAATATATCATGTTAATGTTCTTGAAAAAATGGCTTACAAAAATGTGTAATTTTATTATATAAATACTTGATAATAGCTTGTCATATTTATCTAAAAATAGCATTTTAATTTTCTTAGGTGGACATAACGTTATGAACCTTTTTTACATACATATATGTGAATATTTTAGACCAGTTTTATTCATGCTATACTTCTAAAATATGTTAGCTTACCATGTGTGATCGGGCTATATAATGCTGAAGCAATATCAAAGGATTGCGAGGGCTTTGTGCCTCCTGAATTACTCAAATTCAGTATTCCCAATAAACTTTCCCGAACAGGACTTTACAATTACGTATCCGGTAAGTTGACAACTCACAACTTATCCTAAGTTACTAAGTTTAAATAGCTAATAAAATTTATAAAATTCATATAATATGGATTCATATAATAAAAAGCCTCGTAAAATCTATTTTCTGTCCGTTTGTAATTCCAAATTAACATTTTTTAACTAAATGCATATGAAAATATATACGACACTTCGATTTTTTTTTCGTTTGTCTATTGTTACGGCTTATCTCTGAAACGGCTGCACCGATTTTACTAAGACTTTCTTGCGGATAGCTGATGACAAAAAAGTAATTGAGGCTACTTTTATTTAAAAAAACTTAATCCACGCTAACGAAGTCGTACGCACAGCTAGTATTATTATTACTTTTTTTATAGTTGTATAGACTATTGTTATTTTTCACAGAATTCTTTTAATCCAAAACTTGATTTAACAATCAAAGACTTATAATTATAAAATTAAACAGAACTCCATATTTGTATATTAATTTATTTATGGGTGAATTTGTATAATTTAAAAAAATTGGTTTTTGAACCTTCCATTCTCCCATATGCAATTGCAAATTTTTGTTGCAACAAAAACTACTTTTAGATATAGACTTAGAACAATTGTTGTTCACGAATCTACTTATTTTCCTTTCGCCTCATATCGTATTCATTAGATTTCATTTGGTAGTGCTTGTAGCTTAGATGCATAATTCAGAAGTATTTCGTTCTGCCAATTCATCTTATAAGTACGGAGCTAGTCAGTATTTGGAATAAGATATAATTAAAAAAAAGAAATGTATATATTTTTTTTGTTTAAGAATAGCTTTACAGCAGTCCTTCAAAGTAAAACTCTTTTATTTAACTCAGGTTCATTTGATTGCCAATTCTGATAATTAATTCGATTACTGAAAGATATAAAATATTTTTTTACATTTCCTACATTTTTGGCAATAATGTTATATATGCGATAATTATATTATTTAATTATAAAAACTAATACCATCTAGTATATGTATTGTATTGGTAATGGTTTCACTTCAGTGTATACTATCGTTGGGATAGAATTAAGTCGTTTAATAGTAAAAATGAAATTTCAATCGATTCAGCGCTTGTTATCTGATGTTAAAACAAACTTTCAGAGATAGCTCTATTTGTGAATGTGGCTTTGATGAAGGTAGCTGAACATATATTCTTTGAATGTCCTCACCTTGATGTTCCACTGTATTAAGTTCTCACTTCTTATATCTAATTTCAAATCACTTCTTGCTTTATCTTTTTCTCCTTTTTATTGTTTAGTGTAATTTTATTAAAACTAATAAGTGCAAACTGTAATTCATAAATGTTTAATTTATTTGTAATCATTTTGTTTTGTTTTAGAAACCTCACTATTGTAACTACCAAGAAATTTCCGACCAAATAAAGTGATGATCTCATGACTTCACACCAGCAAAATTCGTAACCTTAAAATTGCCATAATAATAAAAAAAGAAAGACAACTATTTTTTTCTATAGCCATACAGTATATTATAGAAATTAATAACTCTATAGTGGGTAATTAGGTACATTTCATTTAGCTTATTTTTATCATAAATATTATTTTTCCATAGAATAAAAATTCTATGATACAATTACAATATTGTTTTTTGATCAATTGTCAAAGAATTTTTATCCAACACCATTACGTAATGGGTTTATAATTCCTCTTGTATGTCATGTGGCAGTGGTGATCATATTTCACCATAATATGAACAACAAGTTGATGCTTCTATTTTATTAAATACAACTTCAAACCATAAATTTACATTATTGTTAAAAAAATAAAGGATTATTGTACTTTGAAATACCATATTTCATTCTGATAAAAGTATTGGTCTTAATAAGAAATATAGCAGCAAATACGGATTTTCTTTTTGGAAAGATTGAGGACCCGACGGATTTGTAGCGAATTTTCAATAATCATTTGCGAAATCCTTCATCGGACTACACATTTACTTTTGATCTTGGATAACTTTGAATGATTTTGAAATACGGGATTACGTATCTCTGGAACCTCTTCGGGGATGTGAGTTTTGGTATGGCTTAAGGTGGTCTGTTGGTTCCGAGTGGATATTACCAAAATACAGATACATACGATTACCTATGTGTATTACTATATACTAAAATTAAAACTGAAGTAGCTTTAATTTGAATATTCTTTTGGATCTACGTGTATAATATAAATATATATATAATAACAAATACATTTAATTTATAAATACAAACAAAAACTACAAAAATCTTTATTACATATATTTTTATAGTAACCAATGTAAGTCTTGTATAATCGAATAATACTAGCATAAAGGTAAGCTAAGCAGGATAATATAAGTTATTTAAGAAAACATCAGAAAATGTATACAATACTTCGGATATGAAAACATAAATTGAACTCAATAGCATATCAAAGGACTCGTCAAGGATATGCGAACGAGTTTCGGCCTATCCTGTTTTATCCCGAGCTTTTGCAGATACAATAACTTTCACAACACCTTTGTTCCTATTTTCAATTTATTTAAACAATACACAAACATATACCCTTTAAATACTTTTAGTATTTATTATACTCAACTTACTAACAAAACGTAATTATATTTGACGTTATTAAAATTTTAATCACCAGTAATTATTTATCGAAAATAACGAAAACGTTCGAGCCTCAATAAATTCGATAAGCTTACAATAATTAAACATCAACCGTTTCGGTCTTTAAGTAGTCAATTATTTAAATACGAATTGGAATATCATAAAACTGGGCGCGGTAATAATGAACAGACGGGACTGCAGTAAACTATGTCGTTTGTATTGGGCGCGGATGTTGGTATTGCTTTGCTTAAGCGAATAATTCTAAACAAAACAGAAGGCATTATTAATTTATTAATAGGCTATTGTTACTTCATTATTTAATAAGGTCAATTACGTAGTTAAGAGTTTATTTGAATCATAACTTTTAAAATATATAACAAAATATTTTTCATTGGAATAGAAATGTCGTTCAGTCTAATGTATCTTCATAAAACTGTAGAATAACCTATGATAGTGTTAATATCGTTGGAAGCAAGACTTATTGGTCGTTTGCCGGTTTTGTAGGATAAATGGTTTTGAGCGCCACAGACGCTGCGTTCATCAGACTTCGAAGCTGTCATTATGACTTTGAATTTAACTGCTAGAAATCAGTTTTATTTATTCTTTTAAATTTTATAAGTATTGCTATTTAGAAGTTATATATATATTTTTCAACTTCATTCTCATATCTAACCCTTTTTTTTTGTCAAGATTAAAACTGATTTAATTTATTTGTGATAGTCTTATATTTTCTATATATTTTCTGTATATATACACTTGTACGTATTTACATTATGAAAACAGACAATTACAGTAATTCGAAAGATTAACCTAACATATGAACTTTCAAAACATTACCTTCCAATATTCCCTTTGAAGTACAAAGCAAAAGTCGTCTTTACAACTTTTAAGCTTTGATAAAACTGAGTATAAATGATCCCAAAAAGTATTAAAACAGAGCGAATCTGTTAATCTAATTAAGAAAAATTGGCAACCGTTTCATTCGAACGTAACAAACTTCGAGTTATCCAAGTGACCGGGCTAACTCGATCTGACTCTATAATATTGAATAAGTTTTAATTAAAAAGCCCTCGTTCCCTAAAAGTTTGGACACAATTAGCGCGATTTGCCTTGGATTTAGCGAAATTCTGTTGCAATTGACGCTCATACTACAACATACGCGTCAGTTAACAAACACAACTAAAAGTTAAAAGTTTTAACAACTACTTAAAATTAGAAAACTGTTTACAAACGAGTTTTTTTTTTGTTTTTTACTTCATATACGTTTCAATTTATATATATATATATTTTATCCTATATAGTTTTAGTGTAATGTCAAATAAATCTGTTTTGTAATAAATTGTTAATATGCGATACTTCCATATATATGTATGTATTATTAACAGAATAAATATATTAAGTATGTATTGTTATACGTCCTCTTAATAAATAATAGAGGAAGTATCATAAAATCTTATTATTAACGTCCTACAAGACAGCATGCTACGCACGCACGCGACGGAATAACTATCAAAGTACGTGATGACTGAACATTTTGGCGCCATCTTTGAGGACATTAGCATCTATGGCGGTGGTTTTTGTCGATAATGCCATCTTAAATTTAATTATAAATTAGTTTCTAATAGAAAATTTTCACTATTACAGTACAGTTCTCTAGTACACTATTGAATTTATCGGTTAACCAATTACAAAAAGTTTTATTATTAACATGAATAATAATATATAATGGACGTGAAAGGATACTCTAAAATTTAGAATGAATTTACCCTAAAGCGAAGGCCCGTACATGTTATTATTTTACTTAAAGCCAAAGTTTTTGCACTTCATGGCTGGAGGGAGTATCGTGACTCATTAGTGAACGGGTTAAATTACAGGAAACACTGTACCTCGGATATCACATGATAGGGTTCTGTACCATGTTAGGAATTATTATTTTCTATACAAACATAAAAGTAATTAATTTTCATATATATGTTTATTTTCTTCATTAGTATGACAGAATATTATACGAATATATTTATTATGAAGATCACTCGAAGAAAAGTTAATAACATACAAAATATTTAAGTCTTTAAATATTAACATTATCACTTAAAAACTAAATGTTTGACAACGTAAATACCTTAATGAAAATATGTAAAAAATATTACACTAGATTTGCTTCATTATAGCCTCCAGCTTTGCCCGTTTAAATACTTATCCGTGTAACTATGAGCGTAAAAGGGAACGGATTTAAATATCATTACTATTTTACGAACACCCTCACAGTCTAGATAAATATAGCTATTTAATAATTATCTATAGTTATATATTAATTTTATTAATGTATTGTATAAGTATTGTATAAGTATAATTTTGTTCATTGTATAAGTATAATAGTAATAAGCTGTTTATAACATAGTTTAAATAATTCGGTAATACAATGAACTAGTTTACACGCATGGTTAGTACAATATTAATTAATTAAGCTTATAAATGAGCTTCGTAACACGAGGTGTTAACTTTAGTTACATGCTTCCTATATCCTAACCAGCACTTTCCATTATATAATAATTGACTAATATTTAACTATCTACCAATATACATATAAATAAAATTGAAGTGTCTGTTTTGAATACAAATGAACAGCTTTTACTAAATGCTTATGAAAGTATATATGGTAAAAAAAACGGTCTGTCTTTCTGTTTGTTCCAGCTAATTTCTGAAATGGCTGGATTTATTTTAATAGGACTTTCAAAGGCAGTTAGAGTAAATTATACTACTTTTATATTAAAAAGCATATACAGGACGAATAAAGTCTTTGGCATACACATATATATATATATATATATACTAGCTGTACCAATGTGTGCGTGTTTGTGTGTGTATACATATATATACACAACACGTTGGCACAGCTAGTAGCATAACAAAATTTAGCTAAATCTTTGATTAAATCATATCAGCATAAGTATCAGAATCAAATTATTTATATATAATAACTCATATTTTTATTGACATTAAAAGCTTAACACTTATATAATTGAAATATCGCATAGTATTCTAAAATCATAAAGATAATCTAACACGTTATTGAAATATTTATTATCTTACAACATTTGTATTAAAGGTATGTCTTATAACTTTATAGTGGAGTTAAAACAGACCGCATCTATATTTAGCTGTTGAAAATTAAGATCCCGGCTAATTACTCGCCTTCAAGTTTGAATACTGACATTCTTCACCTGCGAGCTGACTGAGATGTAAGAACATACCTGTCAGTTATAATTAAATATAATCAAAGTATATTATATAATATTTCACAATATTATATAAAAATCTTATTTTATTATTAATTAGCTGTACCCACAACTTCGTCTGGAATATGAGCAATAAAAGTAGCCAAAGCTAATCCTTATAACATAGTAATTCGCCAGTGAAAGTCCTGTTAAAAGAAAGTCCTGTTAAAATAGGTGAAGCTGTTTCAGAGATTAGTCGGAACAAACAGAAAGACAGAGCCAGACAACAATTTTAAAAATATATTTTTTAAACTGTAAATTATTTATTTCAAACCTACAAAGTATAATTCAAGCTAACAAATATAAAAAAATAACAAATTAGTGAACCAAGCGAACCACAAACTAATATTGCAATAAAAATATCCATAATTGCTTCAACATTTCAATATTTTAAAATAACATGTAAAGATCGTTTACCATCGATCATGTGCACGTAATTACTGCACTCTATATTTTTCAATCCAGAAATAACTATCCTTACACTACAATACGTTATTTCTGTTGCATTCCGAGGTAATATGAGATATTTGCGAAGGTTCTGTAGACATCTTGTATAATTACCTTCAGCTAATGGACCAGAGAGTACAGTTTACGCCATTTATTTAGGAAATACTTAATGTGAATAATATTTAAGTGTCTGCTTGTAATCACTAATTAATAACTTCTTCGTAAATGCATATAAAAGTAATACTGTACTAATAATAAAAAATCTCTATTTTAAATGTTTGTTTCTCTTTGCTTTTTTCGATTATCTTTGAAACGACTGGACCAATTTTAATAGGACATTCAGTGGCGGATAGAAAATATTATAAGAACTTAATTAGGCTATCTTTAAAAACATATTCCGAGCGATCAAAGTCGTGGACACAGCGAGTCTTACAATGAAATTTGTATTTAAGAATCTATGGCATCCTAGTAAATATTATTTATTATAGACTAGATTTAGTTAATAGATGTAAGAATATGCTTGTTACAGATTCTTAAGATCTTGGTGGTTTCAAAACGATATATAAATTGTTATATTTAAGGCATTTTTGTATATTATTTATCTTAATTAATCAAAAACAAAAACCAACAAAGATTAATTGGATATTAATAAAAGAAAATAAATGTGTATTTTCACCTTGTTTTTATAAAAAATACTTGATTGTTTTGTAGAATAAATTAGTCCCAATCAACTCCAGTGGGATGCTTAATTTTTCTTCTGAACACAACTTTTAATTGGAACTTAATAAAATTATGAATTTTCTTTCATCGGCAAAGGAAACAGAAGTTTCCTCAACCTAAGAAATAAGTGTTAGAACTTAAACACTATATTTAAAATTATTTCCAGCTTATATTTTCTTAAGAGTAAAAGTTATTATTACTTTATATTAATGAAATAAAGTAAACACATTTATATAAAGAAATATAATAATATATATTCTATTTATACATTTATATACCAAATTAATTAATTAAATATACCGTATCCATTGTTTCTCACCCGTCAAGAACGCACTGCAAGCCAGGTAGAGGTAAGATCGAGCCGACGTAGACGAAAGTCGACGTTCTGGAAACCCATAAACCACAATGGTACGTTGATGAAGACGCCGCCGTCAAATTTGGTAACAAGGGGAAATTAATAAATGCTTTGAGGTTACAATATAAATATGTTGATTGTTCTGTCTCTTTTGATATAATTTAATTTGAAATATTAATTAAGGAAACTTAAACATAAAATGTTTGTGTTTTATAAGGATGTAATAAATTTTATTACGTCAAACATTTGTATGTTTAACCGCACTATATTACATACTGGAAATGTATTATAATATTTTAATTAATGAAGTCGAATATACATTAAATAGTAGATATATAAAATAATGTTTTTGTAAGTGTTTAAAATCTTTTTTTATGTAACACCGTATCTCAATATCTAACATTGTTCACGAAAGTTAATGGTTACCTTTTAAAGATGCTGATAAAAAAACATCAAACCGGATTAAACAAAAAAAGGTGAAAAAGGTTTAGGATTCAGAGTCCTTAAATAACAACATATATCTTTAGAAATGGAGCTGGTAAAATGTATATGTAATACTATAATACATATATCTTTAAAACAAAATGACGATATTTAAACCCACACAATAAAATGTTTATAAATGAAACCTATCAGCATTCACACTTAAACATTAATTTCGATTAGTTGGTCAACAAATCACACGATCTTTAAATAAAATGAATAAAAAATCAAAATAGTCGACTAGTCGATCAACTAGTCTATAGACTAAAGTATCGTGCCTCGGATGATTATCACAGACAAAGTGATACTTTCAAATCACGTGCAGGGCGTCTCTAATGAAACAATTAGATACCCGCTTTGTTTATGGCACTACGATGGTTACAGATTACATAATGAGACGGGTACGGTGTAAACATTATGTTTCAGCTTTTTAATACACCCCTTATTTATATTCTATGAAGCTCTATATGGGATTTAACGCTTACATGTCTACAGTGAATATTATATTATGTTTAAATGAAATCGTTAAAGTAATTTCATTTAAATGTTCACATAAATTTGATGAATATTTTAAAGAAATTTGTATTTATTCTAAACTAGTTGTGCTCATGACTTCGTTTGCGTGAAATATGTTTTTTAAAATAATAGTAGACTAGGATACTTATAACATTAGCTATTCGCCAGTGAAATTCGGTTCAGACATTTCAGACAGACACATTGTGATTTTTTTTTCAGTAAGTACTACGGTATACTTAATATTTTCATATGCATTAAGTGAAAATCTGATATGAAATTACAAACAGACATTTCAATTTTATTTTTATGTATGAGCTAAGAAACTAAGCGTGTAAAGAAAATTAGATCTGAATATTTAATAATTAATGGATGGATATTCAAATTTTTAAGTGAGACTGGTAGTATTGTAAATTATTTATGAAACCACTGCAGTTCATTAGCCTATCAAGAATGGTTTCTTTAAACTAAACCTATTTTGTGGTTTCTTTGTGGACTTATCCAGAAAATTTCTTGCGAGCACAAAGGCTTTGAAGCAATATGCATTATAAATGCAATTTCGTGAGTAATACAAAGCCTAGAATTTCTCATGAAGCCACGAAATTTTACTATAGCATATTCGAAATTCTGGTCAAGTATTTGATTTTGAAGAAACAAAAATATTAAATTCGTTTATACTATCATCTGAAGGTAATTTTGGAAACCGTTTAAAAAAAATTGTTTTGAGCCCCCATTTTGAGGCGTAAATTTACCACTAAATCGGGAGTTCAATAACTTCATCTACCCTTAACTCATTCGTGTGCGGTATAAAACTAAACTAGTTAAACACAAGTTATTAGGGTACATGAAAATTGCATTTTAATAGCACACTTACTGTGTGGCGCAATTCGCGGGTCATGACTTGAAAGACTACGCGGTACAACCTACAGAGTTAATAGAAAGTAGACATAACTTTATTATTAATTACATTACTCTGAAATTTATCGTACTATTTTTAACACAAAAAAAAGTTGTATACAAATTATAAACAATTATATTTAATTCATCTAACTCTTTAACAAGACTGATGCATAAAAAAATAGTTTTCATATAAGACAATTTGTTATGAAATAGCATCAATAATAATTAAATAAGCAATCTTTTATATAAATATTTAAATATCATTATCGCCATATAAATAAAAATAGTCTTACATTACTATATCGTATCTTAATTCAATTATTTTCCTAATAACGTCACTTCTATACAGTATTAGATCTACAAATGGGGTAATAATGAAATGTCTGTAAGGAAGGTGTCTTATGAATACTGACTACCACCCCATACAGCGATTTAACTTGTCAGAGGAGTAACAAATGATGAGACCGAGTTTCGAGATAATCCTTCCTTCAACATTTACTTATGATATTCGTCAATTTGAGGGATGATTTGCAGATCAAAATAATTATAAGTATAACATTCTCCCTGCGGGATTAGAGTTTATTGTGTTTATATTAAGATGTTAACAATACAGCTTTAATTATAAGGTATATCCCTTTATGATGTCATATAAGGATTTTATAATACTAGCTGTGCTCGCGACTTCGATCGCGATGACTATGTTTTTGAAATAAAAGTGGTATAAGTTATTCCTTATAGCATCAGTAAGTGAATGTCCTGTTTAAATTATCCAGCCATATCAGCGTTAAGCCAGTACAAACAGACAGACGGAGAAAAACTTTATTTTTTTATATTAATAACGTTTATTATACACATTTAAAGAAAAGTTAATTTAGAATTATTAACAGACACTTATTAATTTTATTTATATGTATAGATGTAATACTACTTATGTAATTTATTTATTGAATATATAAATAAATGTAAGTTAATGTTGAAAATTGAATAAAAATCAATACATGTAATCTTCAACATACTCTTGTAATTCTTAACACTTTATTAAGTAGTGACAGACCGACGGAATTTATCCTCATTATTGCAATGTAGTATTACCGTTACTATTAGTAGTATTATTAGTATTAGTATTTAATAAAACATATTCTGGAGATACGTTATATAATCTGACTTTACGATGTAAGTTCTTTATAAAAGACTCAGACAGGATAAAGACTATTTTGATCTCATTAAAATTAACATTTCTACCTTAGCATTAGAATATTTGAAATTTGTACAGCTTTATTAAAACAAACTTACACTTATAGGTTGTCATATTCAATATAATACCATGTATAATAGTGCTACTAGTAACTTATTACAAACTATTTGTATTTCTCTAGTATCTATTTTTAACATCAATAACATAAATATTGCTGTGATTGAGTCAAATATAAAACTATATAAAATATACCACATCACACTCGACAAACTTCAATAATTCGACATGTTTTCAAACAAATTTCCACGAATATTAATTTCAACATAAAATATTTATTAAATGGCGGACTTGATATAAATTAAGCTATTACTGGTTTCAATATCCATATAGGAACCGAACATATTCAACCCATTTCATCACTTCACTCCCCTTTTGCATGAGCGAGAGGCCATTTTAACAAATTGTCATGTTAATTTGTTGAATTTCAATTCAGTACGCAATTAATCCAGGATTAAACCCCAGTCTAGTGTTTAATTAAGTCCCGAACTAATTTCGACAATGCTATCATTTTGTTTTGAACTAATAATGTACGTACAGATAATGTGTTCGCGATCACTTATACGCTTATACATTGAAACTAGTAGTGCCCACGACTTCTATCTGTTTTTTAAAATAAAAGTAGGGCATGTTAGTCCTTATAAAATTGAAATTACAATAAATATCTACATATTTTTTCAACTAAATTAATAATACTTAATTCGCTCGATATATCTGTAAAGGTCCCACAAATATACATGCACTTTGCATGTTTCAGTTATTATAGGGTTATTATTCCACAACGACCATAAAAAATACGGAATTCACTGCTGTGATAGAAAATTCGGGTCACGAGCTATATTTCTCACGACGGTATAAAATTTAAATAAATTAAAACCCAGAATATTCAAACCCGGAAACAAATATTATTTTAAATCTCAGAACTCGCAATTCCAAAAGCACTGCGAGGCTAGAATAAACATTGTTTATAAAATATAAAAAATTAAAGAGTTAAAAGATGTGCGATAAAAGTTTTTTATTTATAAAAAATACAGTACCATGGAATGAACTATGCACACCGTAAATTTACAACAAAAATCTAGAAGCAAATTTTTAATTTTCAATAGCCCGAAGGCGGCGCAAACAGCAGCCGTTGAGATACACCCGGATTTTTACTTTTAAAACTTCTCCAAACTACAAGATTTCAGCGATTTACATAGGAAGTAAATAAATAAATTAATTATTAATTAAAACTAATACATTAATGTACAACATATTAGTACATTTACTTATGCAATAATATAAGTATAGTGATGATGACTACAACTAAATAATGTTTTGTGTTTATGTATTATGATTGTGGTTTGTTTCGAACGATTGATATATTTCTTTGGTCCTGTAATAGATATTATTTTGTATTCTAAATATAAATTGGAATTGTGTAATATTTTTACAATTTCATAACAGTCATATCATATTTCTATTCAATTTCAGTATGACAGAATAATAAAAACTTAAAAAAAAATACATTTTCCAAAAAAGAAAATATGTTATGGTAATGGTAAAGAAATGTGTTTGAAACCCGATTTAAGATCCCGCTGTCTCCTATAACTCAAACCAAGCAACAAGAATCAAACAAAAATTCGTAACAATATTTTGCGATCCCAAACCGCTGACTTTATTTTAACATTTTTAAAGCTTTCTTTTATAAGCTGGGCACCTGATCGCCGGGGGCCGTACCCTTTGTGTCAAACTAGGTAAAGTGGCAAATCAGGGTTTACCGAAGCATCATAACGTACTTGGGGTTTGTATTTTTTAATGATAGCTCCCATTATTGTTAAAGAGAATTTATTTATTTTGAAGGGATGTAACGTTTTAAAAAAGATATTGTACACATATAATCCATGTCTTGGCTATTTTAAGTTACCAAAAATCTATTATGTATTATAAAGTTGAAATACTTCAATTTTTAAATGATTATAGTATTTACAATTCAAATAACTATAGTGGCCAACATCGGCCAACAGTCCCGATCATGTGGACTTTTATAAAATTTATTACTTTTTTCAAAACGAGGTCTCGGAAAAATAATATCGGACCGAAAAAAGAAAATAAAATATATAAAATAGAAATGTCCTCAAAAATATTTTATGTTTTACATATTTTTATTTAATTTTTTTTTTATTTCCATGTACTTTTTGTTTTTAATTTATTAAATCTACGTAACATTTTTACGTGTATTTTTATTAATTATTTTTTTAACGTTTCAGGATATGAAGCGCGGAATTTATTTTTAATAAAAACAACTGACCCTTGTGATTTAATTTAAAAAATCAAGATAGAAGTTTTTATATATAAAAATGTAATGAATACCCACAATTTAAAATCATATTACGGTTACGTAAACACTATTTATATATCAAAAGCTTCCAACAAAATACGAAGTTGAATAAGCAATTATAAATTTGATTTCCAATAAACAATTTTAGATATAATATAATATTTCGTTATAGTTTATCATTTAAATTAATTTAACTTGATGTTACTAAGCCCTCCTTATTCATTTCGTTTCCTTAATTAAGCAATCTGTTTACAACGAGGCAATTAATTGGTATTTCCATTGTTGATAACTCGCGAATTTTAATAACCGGGGAAATGTCTGGCAATATTTTAAAATTTGAAACGTTTTATTACCATCCACTTAAAAACGGTAATCATTGAAGTGGGATGAGAGACAATTCAATTTTATTCGCTTAACATTAATTAAAATAATAATTGTTATTGTTTATTCCTAATACATTTTGTACGAAATCGTTATTTTTCTTTTAACAACCGTTGCATGTGAGTTGGCAATTTATAACGTGCAGAGACCCCTTAATAGACTGACGACAGTCAAATGTCACCAGGCCTTTATTTGCCTACATTTGCGGTTTTTTTACCTTACTTTATTATTTATACATTGTATTTCTACAGAAAAGAACAAATCATTTACCATCTACATATCTTTTAGTACTTCCATTCAACACAATATTTACATAGAGGATTCTTTGCTTCTCTAGCTATCTTTAGCTATATTTTCCATAAAATATAAAATTTTACAGTCAACTAAAGAATTTTCCAATAGTAAGTTACCAAGTAACATGTTAAAAGTTCGCGAGAAGTATCGTTACAAGCGTTCGCTTAGTATTTTATAAACTAGCGCGGAGTCGAACTCAACAATGTCTAAGGTGGGTCGGGCGGGTCGCATTCAGTCGCGTGATAATATTTAATCCAGTTTAACCTATAAAATATACCAACCGGCTCTTTGTTAAGCCAATTAAGGTGATCTACGGTCCGGGTTGATATTAAGTATTTATAGACCATTGTTTAATAAAACCCTCCAAAGTGTTAGTTAATGAAGTGTTAACGTCCAGTAATGAAATTACTTTGATACTGATTGTTTTAAAATACTTTGTTATATATATATATATTATATGTATGATTTATGCATGTATCATACTATTATTTACTGATTTAATGTTGATTATACAATGTAATTAGGTCTTGTTTTAGAAAACATCATCTAAAATTATAATGAGAAAATATTAGTATGTAGATATGTACATATAATAATGAACCAATTTTAAAAAATATTTCACCTGTCGTAAGCTACATTATCAGCGATAATATTGCCTACGTTTTATTCCGATATTCTCTCGGGATCAGGATCTACGCGAGTGAAGCCGGAGTCAGATATAAAGCGCACTCAACGAACAATAAAATAAATATACATAAATAATATATATTATGCGAATGTGATTTTGTTGTTAAATATTCATAAAATTTAACACAACAGTTCTCAAGATAGCAAAAAAGAATATACCTTTAAACGTAAACTACAGTATTGTATCCGAATAAGGCTCTTTCCACACGTACAACGAGGGGAGAGCCACTGGCCAATACTAGTTGTTTATATTACTAGCTGTGCCTACAGCAACGTCCTCGCGGATTTTTAGTATAAAAGTAGCCTAAGTTACTCCTTATAACATCAGTTATACTCATATACAGTCTAGCCATGTCAGAGGTAATCAGGAACAAACAGACAGTTAGATAGGCAAATAATTACCGTATATATTTTCATATGCATTTAGTGAAAGTTAGTGATTCCGAATTGCAAACAGACACTTCAATTTTATTTATAAATATAGATGAATAAAATTCCTCATATGAAACCCAAATACACTAATGGATTATCCTCTGAGTATGTGGTTTTCATTGAATAAATAAACAATGCTATAAATTTTATCTCATAATAAAGCGTTAAATCCAGCGGGTATTACTATTTTATTGATTCAGTAAGTATCAAGATTTCCGGTCAATGTTGTTTCTGTAGGCGCCAGGCAGTCAACTATGGTTTCATAAGTAAAATATACATACAGTTATACTATAGCTTTATTTCCATAAAATCTGTTAAGCCATTATCGCCCTAAATCCTTTGATGTTAGATTTAATGTGGCATGTATAATTTTAGACAAATGCTGTAACCCGAATGACTTGTTCACTGTGTTCTGGTTGGTCTAAGTTACTGGCGATTTTTCTTGTTACTTTTACGAACATCAGAATATAAAAACAAAAAATAATAATAATTTTACATAAAATAATACATGATTTCTAATAAACAAGATTTTTTTGTTACGTTTAAAACATTAAGTATTATCACTATCAAAATAAGCTCAATATATTTTTTTAAATAATAAATTAAATGAATAAATAAAAAAACGCTAACCGCTTCTCATTTGTATGTATCAAAAAAAAATCTCGTCACAAAATTAATGTCAATCACGTCTATTGGCGGATACGTAAAAGCGGTGGCAAGGCAGAGTGCGTCATACAATAAATTAATTCTTAAAGCTGATTGTGATCAAGATCTGACCCTCACAAACCTTTGGTGTAGCGGTTTTATTGAAGTATTTCTAGCCTAATTAAAATATCTCTCCACATTCTTTCTTCACCTTCTCAGCCGATCGTTTGAGATATTTGAGGAAGTTATTAATTTATTTAACTACCCTTCGGTTTTAATGAAGTTCCTTTATCGTTGGTTTGTAAAATCGTGCACTAAAAAGTACTTGAGTATTCAAAAAAAAAATTACAAATAATTATTTTTAATGCTAATTAAAAATAAACTGTGGACTATTTTGATATCTATATTTGGATCAACATATAAAAGGATTATGTTCTTTGTGTCTATTCTAAGCCCTCTTAAACTGAGACTCGACAAATTTCATATGTGGATCGTAAATAATTTAAAATCGTATCTGGGCAAGGACAAGACGTTACCATCGCGTAAATCAAGATTAAGTACCAACATACGGGTCGTACCTCAGAATATGTCAACGATAAATCACTGGTAAATAAGAAATTCGCCTCAACTAATTCAATATGACTTCAAAGTGACATTAGAAGGAAAGCTTTTTAAAAATTCACTTTGCCATTTATTTTTGTTATTTCAGCTATTTTTTGTGTGGTTTCTGTGTTTTGTTCTATTTAATGGATGATACTGGATAATGTAAGTTGACTTTTATTTTAATATCAACATTTACTTCTAAATATCTATATTTGTGAAATCCATCTATCTGTTAATTAATTTAGATAGTATTCAACAGGTTAAGATTATCGTTTAATGGCGAATGAATTATTAAAAGCCAACTAATATTTGCCAGAGCGAGTTGAAAGTTTCTTTATCAAATAGAAACTTTGAGGTATTAAAGTTAGAGATAGTGGTATTCATGAAACAACTCCGTGAATGGAGCAGTTTTCTTACTTCCAGTCAGCTTTAATGTGGAATTTGTTTCTTTTCTGTTTTGTTGTTGACTGCATTAAGTTATTCAATGATAACAAGTTAAGTTTAAACGATCCGTATTTTAAAGTTCTGTGCTGGTTTATGTTAATATTATATAACTAAATATTTATGTACATGTATCATAGAATTATTATAATTTCTTCTTTGTTCTATAACTAATATATTTCTATCTTAACTTGTACATCGATCATACGCCGAAAACTCATCATCAGAACAAACCATTCAAGCTCTTTAACTCGATTAAGTAACTTATGCCGGCATAAAAAAGCTCTACAATAATAATAATAAAAATAAAACTTAACACTATAAGTTTTAGACTATATTACTTTTAGGTTTATATTCAAGTATTATGTTCTTTATATTAATAATTGTTTATTTAATATTAATAGAAGTTCCGTCACGATCGTATTTATTGTTCGTTAACTAATCGCAACGAAATCGTACTCAGACTTCTGAGTATAATATGTGAGGAGAGTGTTTTATTATTTGGTTATAATTATAAAAATATTATACTATGTACCGATAGATGTAATATTAACATTGATGTAGAAGATACTCGAACCTCAAATGAAGTTCTTATAATAACAATAATAATAAAATGCTAATATTTGCTTACGTATTTTTTTAAATTTTAATGTAATGTGAATATTTGTAGATTTGTTGGAGTAACAAATTCCCAAAGTAAAATAATAGTGAGGGTAACTTTTTTGTTAATTATTTACATTAGTTTACCCCACGATACGCATCGCTAAAGTTAAACCCATTATTCTAATGGGCAATCAATATGTTCCCCATAGTTACCCAATAACTCACGTTGAAGATAAACTAATTAAGTCACTTGGAATATTTGCTTTGTAAATTGTTTAATATGGATCATTAAGACGGATTGCTCCAATTTTCTCATGACTTATTGTTATATGTATGTGAGACGTATATTTAATCCGATTATTGGGATGTTTTGTTTCACTTATCAGTAATTATAATATCCAGTGTTGTAATGGAATAGTGTTGCTATTAGTAATTTAGTTAACATATTACCTGTATTTTTTCAGAATATTTGATTTTTATTAAGAATAAGTAATACATATTATAAAAAGGAATATTATAATGTGAATCATTAATGAATGGATACTACCCATTTTTTTCAAACAAAGTTTCTTTCTTCCCAAAATATCTGGGTTAAAACAAACTTTTAAAATACCGTATATAAAGAATGTATTTGTTTCATTTCTTTGTATATAAAAGATTCAGAATGCTTAAAAATATAAATATTATTCTCCTCCTCGAAGACACAGATGTCCTAAACATTTTAAGTTTTCTAATAACACAAATGGACTTTCCCACTCAAACGTTCCAGTGTTAATATTATTTTATCCTATGAATTGAATTTCTGTCAACTAGCCAAAGGTTGACGAGAAGTATTATTATTAACTTTCTCTAGCTAGATAGATTTTATTTTCTTGAAATATCAATGCATTTAAACGTTTGGAAAAATAACTCATTGATATTTTTATAAAATTGATTTTTTTTTTCTTATAAATTAGTATTAAAAATACTTCAACTTAGTTACCGCGTTATCAGTTGCAGGGACGGTGAGTGGTCGCTGGTCGATTTCTGCCCGTTTATATTTTTCATATCTGAATAAATTTCTGAAAAGTATTTTTATTTTATTATTATAACTTATAAATATATATGCAATAATCCAACGAAATCTTAGAGATATATTTAAAATTATGACCCATTTAAAGCATACCATAAGTATTTGTGAGAGAGAATAAATAACATATCTGAGAATAATATTAAGTCCTTGTCCAGTATAAATGCTAAGAGTTATCTAGGATTTTATCTTTGAGATCGTACGTCCCTGCATGTGCATACATTGCGTCACGCTCTACTGAAACTACAGTACTCGTAATTTTAAAATACAATTCATATCAATACGACAAGGGGCTTTAATCAGAAGCTCATAAGGCCTGTATTTCTTTGAACACAGAATTGAGCTAGCCATGTCCAGCATATGAGAGAAAAAAGTAAGATTCCACCATGTCTGACCATTTCCGACGGCTATTATTCTGTCTCCCTCTATATCCGTTTCCGCCTGTCGCAAAAACAAAATACTGCAGCGAAAAAGGAGAACTTTTGCGCAATTCAAGGTACCTACAAATTCATTAAAACAGCATCCCACAGCTGAACAATAAGAAGATTATGGTTCTTTAAGTGGCTATTGAATTTTTTTCCCGAACGAAACCACTTTATATTATTATATTTCTGTTTTCATAGGATTCAGTAAATTTTGAAGACGCAGTGGGAATGCAAATAAGACATTTATACTTATTAGAACTTCAAGCAATCCTAGTATTTACTCCACGCATTACTTATCCAAGCCCAGCCGCATTTCGTTGGGATTTCCGTAACTACCCTCCTTTTTAATTTAAAATATTGATGCTATTTGGACTTATAATAAAGTTTGCTCAGTAAAACTTGCTATCGTGGAAATTTCTTACGATTCCGTAAGTCTAAACGTCGGAACGGAAATCTTTTGTTGTTCGAATACTGTCCCGACATATCTGTCTCTTCTCTTTCATAATGACAGGTTACTACACAACTTTATGATGACTACTTGTAATTTACAACAAAAATATGTCTTCATATATAATGTGCTATCTTACATGTTACAGCTGTAGTACATTCCTAGCTTTGCCGAGGTAAGATACTAAGATATAAAATTATCTGGATAAGCAGCCCGGGCACCTTCACAGGGCTTTAACTACATCTTTTACAGTTACGTTTAGAAGCTTCACAGACTACTTTCTTCTAATATTATACAAATTGATATATTGTCTGAAATATTAAAATTATAATAAAGTATAAGAGAAATTTTTTTCAAAATTTCACTGTAGTAAATTAAGTAATTTACCACCAAATATCGTATATTCGAAGCCAAAATCGAATGCGAAACAAATTAATTTATTTCTGCCTGAACAGCACTAAGTGAAAAGTTTTGGTGTTTTCGCGTCTAACAGTTTTATACTATAAAAACGGAAAATGTTAAATAATTTTATTTATTTGGCATACGGTGTTGGAAAGTTGCTTATTTAAATTAGGAGGAACCGTAAATCACATATTTAGTATAAACGAGACAATTTATTGCTGTAACTTAATGTTAAAGACATAATTTATCTCTTTGTTTTAAAATATGAAATTTGATACTGAATTTAAATATTCGTTTGTTAAATATTATATCTCAAAGCTTGATACATGTGTTACTATTAACTAAATGACAATACCGACAAAGAGAATATGTCTATCTTTTTTAAACCAATTAAAGTCAGTGCATACTAAATCTGTACATACATATTAATTAAGATGGAGTGTCTGTTTCTAACTTCAAATTGACAGCTTTTTATTAAATGCACATGAAGGTAACTAAATAAATAAACATTGTTTAAAACTGTTTCTCAGTCTGTCTGTCGGTTCCGGTTAATCTTTGATATGACTGAATCGATTTTCACAAAACTTATTGATAGATAGCTGATGTTATAAGGAGTAACTTAGAATACTTTTATTTTAAAAAAATTTCGCGCGAAAGAAATCATGTTCATATATATATATTTATGTATACATATATTCTCCACTAACGATGGACATAAATAAACCCACAATCAAATCATCCCACTATATAATAAATACGTTATAATAATCCACGATTTCCGCGCTTCGATCATAGAAACGTGAAGTCGAAGTCAAAGGAACAGAACTCCTTAATTGCCACATAAAACAGTCCACACCCTTTTAATCATATCGAAAGAGCAATCTTCCGGCCGGGTGAACGACGAACAGACGAACGACACTCACAAACTAGTTCCTCCTTTACCCTTATTAAAACGGAATAAAGGTTATTATTCACTGATAAAAAGTCAATCTGTTATCGGAGAGCAATTTCAAAACTCCGAGAATAACGACGCTCTATCATATTACAAATTCGTTTTTGATTTGTGAAAATCTAATTTGGAGGTTTAAATTTATCATGTTCGTTTTAATCTTCGGTTAAGATTTCCTTTCTGTTAATGAACTTTGATGCTCATTAAAACAATGCGGATCTGTTGTTATTTACCGCACTGATTATATATATAGCTGTACTCGCAACTTCGTTCGAGGGATATGTATATTAAAATAAAAGTAACCTAAGTCAAAATTACTGTTAAATTCGATTAAGCCATTTCAGAGATTAGCGGGAACCAAAAGACAGACAGAGATAAAAATAAAAATATATATTTATATGTACTGTCCTTCTATATACTTTAAGTGAAAAGCTGCTAATTTAGAATCACAAACAGACGCTTTAATTTAATTTATATGTATAGACAATAAATACGACGTATTAATACACTAAAATGGCAGAAAATATTTATTTTAATATACAATATATTATTAAAATTCTCCTCCTTCTACTCCTCCTATATTTTACTACTCCTACCCCACCCTGAGTTATACCGTATCTATCATGTTTTATTTACGATATCGCTATATTTCTCGTTTTGTTTTCCTGACAAAAGAGAAAACAATTTTAAAAAGGTTTTGTTTTTGTGTCTCTGTTACGTTCTCAACTCACAGTAATAAAAATATAAATAACAATTGAACTAAACCATCTAAACACGATACATATATAACATAGCAATAGTGGTAGTATTACAGAGTATAACACAGCATAAATTAAATTATCTTTGTTTATGCTTCCATTAAAAATAAAATCATAATATAAACTTATTTCAATTTATAGCAACACAGAATTAAGTTTCTATCATGGCGGCTCTAGTACGTGGCTACAGGCTACAGTGTACGTCGAGACATTCATATGTTAATAAATATTAATATACGCCATTAACTTTATGAGGTCTAAGAGGTGGAAACAAACAGGAGTGAATATTTATTGCCTGACGTGCTTCCGAAGTAATGTATTATATGATGAATGTAACAGGAATATAATAATTTTTACTGCTAACAATCTTTTGTGACACTTCTAATTTAGTGTTGCGCTATTATTTTTTAATTAACTGTTTGCAGTGTTATAATTTAATAAAATACTGTTGCTTAAATAATTTATAAATATTTGCAAAAGTTTTATATACCGTTTTTGCAATAATTGTGATTGACTTTTGTGTGTTTGTCTTATAAATATATTTGTACAATGTTGTATTTGTGTTTAGTGACTGTGTTTGTGTTTGTGTATGTGTGTGCGTGTGTGTGTGCGTGTGTGTGTGTGTGTGTGTGTGTGTGTGTGTGTGTGTGTGTGTGTGTGTGTGTGTGTGTGTGTGTGTGTGTGTGTGTGTGTGTGTGTGTGTGTGTGTGTGTGTGTGTGTGTGTGTGTGTGTGTGTGTGTGTGTGTGTGTGTGTGTGTGTGTGTGTGTGTGTGTGTGTGTGTGTGTGTGTGTGTGTGTGTGTGTGTACATATACACTATATACATATGTGTGTGAATATATACCATATTTGTATTGTATAATTATTTCGGTATGGTATTGTGATATAGTTCTAATTTAGAGCAAAATTTCTTAAAATAACCTTTAACAGGAAATATTTTATTGATCTAAATACGTAAATTATTTTAACAGTTGGGAAAAGAATAACAGAAAACGAAAGAGAAGTAGCAATGGAAATAGACAAAAACTTTCCCCGATTTCAAAGAATAACCTTGATATCCATAAATAAGTAAGAAAAGAAAACCGAAAAAACAAGAAGATCCAAGTTTATTATTAGAGGGTCGTCTTTTGTGAATATTATAACGTAAATTGATATATAAAAATTGTGAGGTATTTTTTTTTATAAATACTATTATAGTAGTATTGGCCTAAAATTTCGGACGGATCAAGACGGGAAACGTAATATGTCGTTACGAGTACCTATATTATAACGCGTCAATTTTTCAAGTTATCAATCACCCATGTATTATAGCAATGTTATATGCTAATATTAGTTTCAATATATTGTATTATAAGTACTATATTAAACTCATCACAATATTTAAATGTTGGAATCCAAACTCTTTACTTTATCTATAACTAAGCTATATCACATTTTTTTCCTCAAGTTCTCTTTTACACACAAAAATAGACTCTTAAAGTTTTAATTGATTCTTGCCAAATTAAGGATTGTTTGATCAATTATTTTAAAAAACTCTTGTACTCGTTAAAAGTAACAAAACCAGTGTTTGTCCTGTTGCATGTTTGAATATTTATATATGTATTTTAATTTTCACCTCGACAAAATACTGCCTTAACAATTTATATGTTTTCATTTCGTAACCTATAAACGTTAAAACGTAGTTACATTCGTTGTCCTGAAATTGGATCGTGATAAACAAATACCAATTTATTTCTACAATGTTTACCACATTTTTATTTATGAAAAAAAAAAATACCTGACTTGTTGTTTTCCAACAAAAAATATATATTTTAATAATTTAAATATATTGTAAATGTTTTCAGAAAAATAAATGCCTCTTCGGTTTAATTTAAAATTATTTTGTAAACAAAACAATAGGTGAAATACAACTTTAAGCTAATTTACATTTGAAGCTTTTACAATAAAGCCGTCTCCAAGCGAACAAAAAGCCGTTAAACAGAACATTTAACATCCGTCAATGTGACAAGTTATAGCGCGAAGGCGTCAAAAGATATGCAGATGTATCTTTTATTTTTCTTTAAGGCAAATTTGTCCGGAGTGCTGACGTTTTTATGCTAAAATATGGAGATAGAGTCATTAGCAATTTTTACTTTAATGAGAAGATGTCGCTCGGATCCAAATGGGCGCCCTTTGCCCCGGGCCATGGTCAGCAAATTATTAACATACAAATTTCTTCATTTACTGTTTACGGAATTGGTCCCTTTTTAACAGAGAATTGGTCATAAAGTATTAAAGTTCCTCATTTTAATTATGAATAACAATTCGTTTTATTTAAGTTACTTGACTTTTAACTAGAATCTGTTGTTTCGAGTCGTAATAATGTTAATTCTGTTATTTGACAATTTTAAATGTTAGAAAACAACTTAATTATTTGAAGTTAACTATTGAAGTAATCATTTATATTTATTCTTCCGTTTGATAATTATACAATATAGTGTCTATTACAATCTTTGTAATTATAGATAGGTTTGCAAGGCAATTAGAGAACAAGAAATTATTAAAACTCTTTTTACCTCTACGATATAATAACAATAATAATTAGCAATAGTTTACCATAATACTAGTATTCTGTATACATAATAATATATTATTCGACCGACTAGTAACACACACCACAACATACTACACTCATAACTAAATTACATTATTTATTTATGAATCTTACAAATAATCGTGTCTTACTAACACATATTTTGGAAGTAATTTATTATACTTACATTATAATATAATTATACAGAAAAATATTATAGCGGCTTAAATAAATCAGTGTATGTGAACCACATGTGGATTCAAAAAACAAGGGACATATTTAGTACTGACAAATTTCTCTCACGCGACCGCGTCATTTCATATTATTTTCGTTCCTGTCACTTATGTCTGTACTCTGTAGTATTTTTGGCCGCTCATTGTTATTGTAGTGTCCTCGACGCATGACAGCGTCCTCTTAATTTCAAGTAATCGAGGTACTCCTTAGCAATGGCCTGCATCTGAATAAACATTACTCGTGTGATTAAGGACTAATGCAGCAATACGACAGACTTTAAAAGGAACTACGTTTACGGGGTGTAATTTCTAGCAATTTGTTTGCTAATCTTTCCATTTTTGTACAATAGAGTTTTAATAAATAAAATCATATAAATATATACGACAAAAAGGAATACAATTATAAAGAAAATTTAAAAATATTTATTTTTGATATAATATTTAAAAAAAAAAATGTTAAGAACTTTAAATATCCACCCATAGTGTGTGTGTTAATTTAAATATAATTTAGTCATTTCTCTTTCAACGTAAGAAATAATTAATAAATAATTTAAATACAATGAAACTACATAAAAGTCTTACTTTTGTGGGATTCCTTAAAATCCTATCCAGTAATCTCACCGATATATCAGACGTAGTTGGCTATACTGAGTAATATGGATGAAAATTATCTGTTTCATACTGAATTTATATTCAAATTTATTAGCTATCTTAACAAATACGAAATGTTTATTGAGTATACAGAATATGACCAACATATATTTAAACCATTAAACTTTTTTTACTGTTTTAATATAATAGATAAGCTATAGAATTTGCACACGATTCCACCTGTGTTGATAGAGCCATTATCAGATATATGATTTAGTTAATGCAAGCCTGGAGACTCAATGGTCTTATATGCATATACAAAGCAATTGTTCCCTTGTATAATACTACTGAAACTATTTTAAGTATATATTTGATTAAAGGACGAGCACTTTTATATGCATTCATACGAAGATACTATAAGAAGTCAAACTATGTAGTAAAATTAAACATAAATATAAATATATACATTATTAACTTACAAGTAGTATTTAAAATGTCTCATATAAACAATTTATAAATACACATAGTACAAAGTACAAATAAACAGTTTAGAACAAACTGACTAACCTCATATCTAATCTCGAGCCATTTGAAGAGAATTGTTACTGGTGTTTGATAGAGTAACGACACAATACATTATAATAAACAACCTCTCAATCTTGGTTACACATTTACCTTTCTTTGTCATGAGTCACCTATTTGTCAAGATTATTTGGAATGAAGTAGGGTTGTCAATGAAGCGTAATTTATCAATGTGTAGATATAAATTTATTTTATTATATTACTTTTTGCCTGCGACTTTCTAAGTTCGATATTGGTAAGTTGCAAATATTTCACCAAATTACAATGAAGTATATAAATTGTAGCCTATGTGCTAATCTGATGCATAAGCTATATTTTGGTAAAGTTTTATCTAAATCCAATCAGTAGTTTTTATATGAAAGTGTAAGAAACATTCATACATCCTCACAAACTCTTACATTTATGATATTAGTAGGATTTGATATCGTTATGTTTAAGTTATAACTATACAACTTATTAAGTGAGACTAATACCAAATGCACTTACGAGTACGTTTGTTAAATTGCAAATAAATATAACAATAAATACCACTTTAATCAGAATGCTGTTGTTTTCCAGACAAACTATGATTTAAATATAGCATTATTTCTTAAATTCAATTTTGATTTTGCCAACAAACTGACAATTAAATTTTAAAAACGTTATCAAAGAAACGACAATTATAATTCTAATCATGAATGTCTGAAGTATACATTTTATTAAATAAAAAATGTAACAGACAGACAAAAAAATATATTATTTGTATTTATTTATGGGCAACCCTACAAATAAGAACAAAACATTACCAAAACAACACCAGCACTTAAAATAATGAGTGGTTTCATTAAAACATACTTTTGACATTCTAAAAAAATATTTTAACTTTAGTCTTTTTTAATTGGCGAAATTTTATAAATCAATTAGAGAAAGAAAATTATATATAACATTAGTTTTTTTTTTTGTTCCTTATATTAAGAACTATATGTTTTATAGTTTATACATTATATGACAAAATGAATTTATTAACTGCCAATGTTATTGTAAAATGAAATGGAATCTCTCTATGATAAAACGTGACAAGAGAAGTAAGTCAACACTTGTGGCTTTCATCTTGAAATATAGTTGACTACGACATTAAATTTATAGTGAAATATGATTTGGTGCACCGGATCTCGTTAAGGAATTAGCAAATGTGTTGGTAACATGATGACATCTTCGCAAATGTTCTCATCAAATGTGACGAAACACAGGCCGTTATAGCTATATACTAGCTGTGCCCACGACTTCATTCGCGCAATATGTTATTAAAATAAAAGTAGTTTAAGTTACTCCGTATAACATCAACCAGTGAAAGGCCTATTAAACTCGGACCAGCCGTTTCAAAGATTAGCTATAACAAACTATAATTTGCAATTACACACAGACACTTTAATTTTATTTATATATAATATTTAACTCATATATGATATATTTTATTAAAGTATAATATCTTTTTTTTTATACGTCTATTATTTTTGTTCAAAATTGTATATCTTGTGATATCTCCTCCCTACGCTTCAATTAACATCAAACGCCTTGTTTTCAATTACATGAATGCTTTGCGTTCAAAAGTATATCTTTTCACATATAAATAACACTGAGCAGAAAATCGACGAGAAAAAATCCGATATCAAAGCAGTTTGTTATGACATGATGTTCAAAAAGTGTAATATACATAAACCTTTCATTTAACTTGGATGATAAATTTAAATAAATAAATGTATCAGATTCAATATGTAATATCTATGTTTATTTTACTTTCACGTGTTTTTGAAATATGTATGAATGATAAAACATTTAATTAATACGAAAAGCTTTATTTGTTTATTAAATGAATGAAAACAATCATACAATTATTTTAATATGTGTCATTATGTACATCTGTATAAATATTTTAAATAGTTATCTATATTTGTGATGTCTAACGCCAAACTTTCTGAGTGATTGAAGCTTAAGTCTCACAATATAATAACAATAAAGTTTTATGTCAAAGACTTATATTTGTAAATAAAACCATAACTTAATTCCTGATTAGTATTTAATCTAATATATTAATTACTAAATAGTAAATATTTAATTAATATTAGGCTAATATCTTTTATAACAGTACACAGTACAATTTGACAATGTTTTGACGAGGTTAGTAACTTTAGAATTTCATAGAAGGAGATGTATTAAGCTATTTTTTATTTCTCGTGTCTTTCCGCAAATCAAATATTAACAGAAATAAACAAAAACAATAGATATATATCCTATTCTTTGTAAACGTTAATGGAATGAGGAACAGTTGGAAATCTGATATGTGAACTAACACTAGATACATTGTCTCTTATTGTCTTGGTTTTTTTTCTAAATCTTTAGCACACTGTCTTTAGTTAGTGTAAAAGGCAACTTCTGTGGAAATGGTTTTGTGTGCAGTAATATCCCCATCAAACGATTTTGACGATTAAATTAAGGCTGTCTAAAATAATTACTAACTGTTAACAAACTGTTAATTCATGGTAAAAAGGCAAACTTCTCATATTTATACAAAAGTTTAAAACGTAAAAAAAAATTGGCAACTATTGAATAGGAAAGCGATTGAAGACAATCCAGATTCATTTGATGACTTATTCTATTGCAACACAGCCTTACATTTGTGGATATCCAAGTTTCACTTCGGATATCATTATTGATAGGATGCACTAATTACTAAACCTATCTTCTTCTTCTTCTTCTATCTTGTTTACTTTTCTTTAATACTTGTGGCGACCCATCCCCGTACATACATTTTAGTAAAATTGATTGACAGCTTCACGCTGTTTCTTTCACGACTAGAGAATATCTTTGTGGCATATTATAATGGAGATCAAAAGTTTCGAATTAATATATAGGTACATATATCTACTCTGCGATTATCATTATAATTAAATCGGAATTTGCCCGACTAGTTTTGAATCTATTCGAGGTCCAATTCGTTTCCTCATGACTTCGAAGCATGGAACCGCGTCGAGAACTGTTCACGCAAATTTGTTCCGAGCAAATTCTGATTTAATTAACATTAGCGTTGCTGGACAAATATATATAATGCTTTATTTTATCGCGGTCTGTCATCAGAATTTCCTACGTTAGCTCTTATGATACATATTTTTTAAAAGATTGACCTGCTTTAACATTATAAAATTAAATAACCCAAAATAACTTAATAAAAATTTGAAAGCGGATATATCAAATTCTCCTTAAGCTATATTGGTATTAATATCCGGTTCAGAGCTAAACAAAGGGATTTAAATAACCCAGTTAATTCCTGTTTGAACAACTCATAATAGCAACACCGTCGGTTATGTGCAACGTATCATCCCTTGTTAATTTTAACTACTATGTTGTATATAATATTTTATAGCTATACAATATATAGTATGTTATTAAACTATTATTATTACTTTTAATAAATTATGTTTATATATTTTAGTCGTAGAAATGTCACTAATTCATACTTAACTAATAAATGTAATTTTATATGTCTTGTTTAGTCTATTTCTTGTTTTATTATTTATGGCTCCAGATTAATATGTTAGAACGATCTATCCCCCGGAGCCTTAACAAGGGAATTATGGGTCATTTTGTATAAAGTTCAAGAGCCCACCTACTGGAATGATGAATCAAATTGTGGGCCACCCGCGCTTTAGAGGTTCAAATAGAACCAATGGTGGTAGGAATGAGTATTTTAAAACTAAATACTACGTAAAAATTACACATCATTAGTATTTATTATACAAGTTTTTTGTCGTAATTACATTTAGCTATTTATATATATTTTTTCCAATTATATAAATATTATCTTAACAGATCGTTTGTTGATATTATATATGATATTACAACTCATACAAGTAAAGCGTTTTTCTGCTTGTAGTGTATTCATGACTTTATAAAATGTTGTGACTGATATCTTTTTAATTCCTCAAAAAAGTTATGATTATTTAAAGGCGAGATTAGACTCCTTGATTTATAAATGTTATATTTCTTTATTACTGAGAGTCACGCTCGTATGAAGCAATAAAAATGTAATGAATTTATGGTCAGGAATATTCTATAAAACATTCATTTATCGTTAATAACTTACTTTAAAAGGCTGCTCGATAAAATGTTGAAAGTGATTTTACGTTAACTAAGAAAACGTTTTGAAAGCTTTATGATTCAGTAAACGTATTTGCTACGTTTTTTTTTATTTTAACGTTATCATAACGTTTAAAAATCATATTTCTTATAAAATATTTAAAAATAATGTAGATTTGAATTAATTTGATAAGGAAACTTCCTAAAAATAGTTGATTGATCTGATTTACCCATTGTAACGCAAGACACGTGACATTCCCGGCCTATCGAAAAAAAAGAAAGGACAACATAAATACAAAAATTAAACGTTTAAAGAAAAACAGACATTTGATCCTCACTGATAGAGATTATTATTCCTTAAATGTATTTATTTCATAAAACATAACGTCGCCCTTATCCAATACAAAGAAGCTCGTGACGTAACTACTCGTAATATCGGGTTGGAAAGCAAGCTTGAAAGTTTTGATGTGGCGTATTAGCTTGCAAATATAGAGCCCATACAAAACACTTATTGATCGAATGTTATACTGCAACTTACAAAGTGGAATTTATGTGCAAGTAAGAGCTCTTTGAAAGCGGTTACTTCACTCTAGACGCGTTGTTTATTGCTTGGCTTCATCTAAGAAACATCTTATGAATATTGATAACACTGCAGGCCGAAGTTTTTAAAACAATGCGTTACCGTATATATAAGATTAGATGGAGTGCCTCTTTTAAGTCCAGAGTTCAGTGAGCTTTATGGAGTAAGTTAAAAAGTTTATGATATGTGTGTTTACAAAAAATGTACAAGTATATATAAAATGTACATACAATGAGATGAACAATAAGTTACATACATTAGTTTAAGAATAACATAATTATTTAATGGAAAATACTAATCATTATAAGTAGTCTATAACACAGAGACAGATTATTAAAACTATTACACAAACTGTAAAAAAATATAATATAGAAGTAGTATTATTCTGATACCAATTTAAATTAATTAAACTTTTAAATAATATTTAATATGGATTTACAGAAAGTATCGTTTTAATATATTATAAATATAATTACTGAACAACTAGGGGCGCCAACAAACCCTCAATTTCGACTCGCTGCGCTCGCGAAACCTCGGGTGCTGTTTGCATATTGAGCGAAGCGAGCCCAGTGTATTCACTCATCGTTTCCTTCAATGGGATATCAGTTTTTTGACAAGACATTTAAAAAAAATATTTATTTTTTTTGAGGACATTTCTCAAACTTTTTTTTAAAAACCTTCACCTAATGTCTGTCTTTTTGTTTCCAAAGTTTCATAATTTTCCGTCAAGTAGTTTTTGAGCCAATTCGTGACAAAGAATGCAAAAAGTCTCCAGTAAAACGCTCCGCTCACTTCGTTCGCTTCGCTCAATAACACACAAGGATATAGAAATCTAAAGGTCATTTCCAATCGTTTAGGCGTCTTGAAGTCGCGAACTTTACCTTTGCCTTTTTATATTGATTTTGTCGTACATATTATATACGTATTTTTATTATTTATGTATTTTTATAGCGATACTAGCTGTTGCCTGTGATTAGTTTTATTGGACTAAGGAAGTCACCTAGCAATTAATTCGCTTGTAGATCAAATCTGCTAAATTAGTAGCCATTAGTTTAGCAAATTTAATCCCCACAAAAAGACTTTTGTCTTTATGGATTATATTCAATAAAATTCAAAATACCGACTAGTAATTTACATGCGTTTTTGCTTGTCAATTATAAATATACATTAAAAAGGTCTCTAAATCAGTCTGTGAACTTTGCTCTGCTGATAAGAGCTTGCCAGAAACTCAACAATGGCTTTTTTCTGCATCAACCCTGCAAATTAATCAACAACCTAAGCTCCACGCGTTTCAATCAACTAAAAACTCTTAAATCCTCTCAGATGATTTACAATAACACCTTACATGACTTCTAAATTCTGTTTCTAAAATTTATTTATTCAAATAAGATAAATTTATTGCTAGCCTTGATATACGTATCTTCTTGTCAGTTTTTACCACATATCGAACATTATAACGACTGTACACCTATATTGTATTGATCGTATAATAATATAATATTCTGTTACAAGCGCCCTTGTTAAACTTAGTGGATATCTGACTCCCTCTTGATGTATCCCATAGCTATTTCATTTGATCCTCTTGGCCTCATCAAATATTTAGGTCGTTTAAACTCGAGTGAGACGGTGGTAGTGGTAGGTTGCATTGACTTTCAAACGTGACTTGATCTTATTTGCTAGGTGTTATTTATTTATTTTCATTTCATCTACAACTTGAATCTGAATTGATTAAATTATTCAACGTGCTTTAAAATTTTCTGTTCTTAAATTATTCTGCTCTATTGGATTTATTTATTTGGTTCCTCTTGATATGTTTTGTTATTACTAAATTTAAATTATTAATTTTACTTTGGTTATTTTATAAGTATGGTAAATTATTATTTTTTTCTGTTTTAAAGGTATTTTGTTTTAAAGGTACATTTTACTTAAAAAACCTCAGACAATGCCAAATGATAAATCTTATTAATATAAAATAAAATAAGCGATATTTTGATTGTTTTAGGGAAGAATGAGGCCAAATCAAAACCCGTGAACTTGCCCACATCCTTGGAACACAAACAGAGTATACTAACATTATATTTCGTAGTATTAATATATTGATGTGTGAACACGTGTCTTTATCTTTTTAACTGTTACGATATTAATTTAGAATCCTTACTTTGATCTCTAATAGTTTTGTTTGTATTACATCTATACATATAAATAAAATTGAAATGTCTGTTTATAATTTCAAATTAACAGCTTCTCACTAAATGCATATAAAAGTATATATTAAATAAAATACAAACGAACGAAGTCGTGGGCACAGCTAGTTATAATATTAAAATATATATTGTATTTTAAACATTTAAAATATAAAGTTATATATAAAATAATATCTCTAGGACAAATATGAAAATTCGTTCCGTGTACAATGTACATAAATCAAGGTTCAGAAGCCGGTTTCGGGCTTGTCAAACAAATCTCTAAAGCTTTAAAATGGACAAAGCCTTGCCAAGGTATTGTTTACTGAAGCCGTCAAGTTATTATCTTCATTACTATATTTGCATAGTGATGTGTGAGGCCCAATTTCTACCTCATCAAGGACTCAATTATGGTTTAAAACAAATATAGGGTACAATTTGCCTCGGGGGTTATTAAACCTGTTTGAAACTCAATTTTGTAAGTTGTTCAAGCTGTCTGTAAACTTTTTTAACGATATAAAAACAAACGATAATCGATCTGAGGTACATTTAGAATTTATGAGCGGGTTATTTATAATACAAGTTTTTCTGATTTAATAAATCATAATATATTTTTATTATTATTTTCTATTGTATACCATTTTTACAAAGCTTGTTAAAGTTATTATAAATACCTTGACAGTTATTTAATTATTTTCGATTTTTAAACATTATTGATTGGTCGCCATATTTACCATCGTATCCTACTATATTAAACATAACTGCTAAATGAATATTAATAATTACTTAACGAGATTTTAAATAAATGATTCGCTTATTAAATTTGTAATAAAAATGTATTCGTATAATATTAGATGTATCAACCTATAATATAAAATATATCTCAAAAGGAAGGTTCATATTTACAATCTGAAAACCGGCTCTGTAGTCCAATTATTCATCTATTACTCTAATAAAAAAAATCCCAAAAATGGATCCGATAGGCAGCGGTGAAGTTATTAATAATTGTTTGTTGTCCCAAGGGGAGCCGAGAGCAGGAGCTATATTTGTGAATAAACTCTGCATGTACATATGTGATGCACACACACGTCTGCATGGATATATATGAAGCTATATCATAAACAAAAGTTCTATATAAATTGGGCTCGTGATAAAACAAGCGGGCACTTTTCGCAATTTTCCAAAAAGCTTTAAAAGTTAATAAAGGCGCAGCACTATTCAACTGCCTCATTAAAAATATCACACTGGGAATAAAAATGAGGCTGGTCCATATAAATAACTACTACCTGTATATAAATCTTGGTTTACAGGCGTTAGGGCTGTCATCCGTCTTTTTTTTGACATAGAGAAATTGTGTTTTGTGATTGTTAATTTAAAATATTATATAACATAACTTGCACAGCTAACTCTATGAAGTACTGAAAATGTTAAAATAGTTTACAAATTATATACTCGAGCCATAAAAAGAAATGCAATGCTTTTATTTCGAAACCAAGATAGTTTTATTAAACCTATTATTTGTTAGAACACGAAACTGTTCATCCCTGAACGAGCGCGGCTACCCGCAATGAATACTCGAGTTTTCTGCCTTAACTGTAGGGTGGAAATTTACTGCAATATGGGAAATCCTGGATTTAATCTTCGCACAAGTCGCCGTTTAATCTTACAGTAGATATGGGGGGTAAATAATAAATATATAATACGCAATCACGTTAAATTGCATTGTAGGGGAGTGGACTGCACTTGTGACCGTCCGACTTAAGCTTTGTTATCACAGTTTACAACCCGTTAGAATTACCACCTCATTCGTTTAGAAATTGCCTTATATAAAAGGGGATAGTTAATACGCATATGACGTCTGTGCCCTAAAATGTACTTAAGTGCTTTAAGTTAAATAATTTTAATAAGCTAACTTTTCTTTTCGACAATATTAGAAATAAGAAGCCAATTGAACTTCCAAAACATTCTTTACGCCCTCATCTCTCTGTTACTTCAGATTTTTACTGAGATTCATTAGAGAGTAAAGCTTATTAAGACAAGTTAATAAGTATTCCTAAGACGTCTTTATGTCGAGGGAAGTCTTAAGCAAACCTATTAGACAGTAAGCCAACAAAAAACAGGATCGGAAAAGAAATAATTGCAACGAACTGCGGGTCCAAGAAAAGTAAAGGAATTTACTTGATATAAAAGAAAATAAAATCGGTAGTCCTTTGTAAGATCATAGACGTTGTTCCTTCCCTCTTACAAAGCTCTTACCAACTTTATAATGAAAATATTTGATTTGTGTAAATAGTTTAAGAAATCAGAACTTACAATCTCAGTAGTCTTACTTAGTCTTATTAAGTGTATAGTTTTTTTTCCACTAATACCATTCATAATTCGAGTAACAAGATGTTTAAATTACTGCAGTGTATAACACACCCACGTGTTTTAAAACAATACTCTATTTACCACCTACTGTTCAACACTCCTTGTTTTAAGGACATGTTATTCCTATCAATAGTAGTTCATTTTTATTTATATTTATTTACTTGTACAGTTACAAACACTTTTAATTTCTGATATATTGCTGGATGATTAATTAAAAAATAATCGATACTTTTGGTCAGACTTTTTATAAAATGCCTAGCTATTATTGAGTGAAAAAAAGCTGTTATACAATACCTTTTTGGTACGAATAAAAATAAATATAAAATGGATTTATCTTACGTCGCCGTCAGATAAGGCGGGTGCGTACACGACTTTAAAAGCAGTGCATTAAAAAACAAAACCAAAATTAAGGATCACATTACAGAAATCCATTAGAGCGACCAATAAAAATAGATTTCAACTTAAAGCCATGCAACCAAATTCAGTCATTCGAATACACCAATAAAACTCCAACCTACGGTGATTGTGGAGATAACTCGTTGTTACAAAAAACTGTGATTATGATTCGAATGAGATAAAATCTATCTTAGAAGAATCTTCTAAAGAGAATATTAATGTTGTGGAGTGGTAAACATTAGATGTAGAGAATCTTTGTTCATAATGAAATATATAAAATAAATTAATAAATAATAATTAAATGGGCAGTAGTCGGTCACATTCAGCGTGAACCAAAAAATATTAGTTTCATGCTGTAAAATTAACTCGATTTTACTAATGTTATTACTAGCATTAAGTTTTAACAAATTGAACCAGTATACGTTGTTAAGTACAAGATGATTTTGTGCCTTTTAAGGTATACAATGACATTTACTTTGCATTATACTGAGAATGTTACGTCGGCATGTAAGATGACTTATTCTGTAACAAAAAATATATTTCTTTACCACTAAGTAATATATAGGTATTTTACTATTTATATACATTTTATTTTGATTAGTTGATAAACTAAAGTGGATCCTGTGTAACGAAGAAAAATAAATAATCAAAAATAAATTATTACTACTATTTTTATATTAAAAACAGTAATTTTTTTATTAAATAATATATTCTGTACATCAAATATAACCAGAATAAGTATGTAGATGCATCGTTAAATGGAAAGATATCTTAAGAATCAATGCAACGCCTACATTCAGTGTAAATGGCCGATACAACGCTCAAACTCATGATGGGTACTAAATTAGCCACGAAGACTTTTACGGCCAGTCATTTGTGATAGCTGACAGTGACATCGAAACATGCAGACGACGCACATGTTCTACAGATCACCATTGTAGCTGATTACCATTGAAATATGAGGAAATCAATTTTCTTATCGAGAACTTTATCTCAATTTATTTTTGATTTTTTTTGTGGTTGCCACTGAGGTACATTTTTACAAATTTTTATTACATTAATATTTTAAAGGTATTCATTGTTTTACTTATTTTTATTTTCTTGGACCAAACAAAACACGGGTCAAATTTAAGTTCCTAGACTTTTAGGTTTTAAATTAGTGATTTTATTTCCGAGTTATTATATATAATAAGAATAGAAGATAGAAGATATTTTTCTAATAAGTTTAACAAAAATAGGTCAACTGTTAAATTTAATGTTGATTGCCTCAAATAAGGGCAACAAATAATCGAAAATAACGATGCCTCCCACTTAAAAGCGTTTGATGTAAACGCATTCGTGCGTAAAAATTAAGGGCGATTTGATAGAGAATGCTTTGTGATAAATATTGAGGGCTTTTGTTTTACATCAGTTATTATGCCAATTATGTTATAAAATGTCTTTGTAATATTAAAAATATTTTTAATATAACTTAAAATGAATATTAACATAAAGGATATATGTTGGCTACATCAGTCAAAGCGAAAGTTAGCATATTTTTCCTAAATGTAACTTTGATTATTCGTGACAGATAAAATCTTTCTACTCGACCTTTACTCGACACCAAAAAAGTTGATTGCATTATTAAGTAATTTTACTAAGCAATAGTAGTACTAAACTTATGTTAGTTTTTGAAACAAAACCATACCACAATAAAGAAGATTAAATAAAAAAGAATCCGACTTCACAACATTATAATAATTATATATTTTTTTATTAAAACCAATATTTAATCAGATAAAATATCACGCCCTCAAAATATTATAAATCGTTATATCATAACCGATATCCTATTAAAAGTTACGAGAACATGGGTAGACGCGATAGATATTTTATCGACAAACAGCTGATTAGTCGGCGCACGCGCATCCAAGATGGCGCTCAGTAGTGGGTGGGACGTTGTCAGGGATTGGCAGTTGCGTCTACACAATTAGCATTTATATTGGGATTAAAAAGTTGAGCAGATTACTTTATGTCATCAACATTGTGATTGTCCATATTGAATTGTGAAATCATATTTGACTAAATATGATAATGAAAAATTTTAAACATTAATTAATTTATTTATTTATAATAAAATTAAACTTGTTTTCAGTTTACTTATCCCCAATGTTGATTTATCGAATAAGTATGTAATTAACTAAAGTAACGAAATCTTGCCAAAAATGTAATTGTAAAAGGGTCTATAAATATATTTATTTTAAATATTCTATTATATGGAACAAAATGAATCATTTAGAAACACAAATAGCCAAAAATGTTCTAATGAAGTAGTTGTAACATTTCTATGAAAAAATTAAGAGGTCACTGCCCTGCACTGCCCGAAACTGTTTACGAAATCAGTGTTAAAAGGTTCAAATTAAGACCTACTACTTCTCGCCCTACATATTCAATGACGAATAAATTTCTGTATCATAAATGTATGTTTAGAAAATGTAAAAAAAAATAAAGTTTTTCTAAAACTATTCTAGTATTATAAGATTCTGTTCAAAAATAACTTTAATATATTAAATACATTACTAAAACTAAATAGAATATCTTATATAAAAATGTGTAATTGATGAAAGTTTTTTATATAATATATATTGTTATTTATAGGTATTCCTTCTAGATATTAAGTTTAGGTTAATATTATTTTCATATCAATCGTATCTCTTCGTGAATCAAAACTCCAAGGTCAAAATATTCACGGGTTGATGTCCGATTCATTTATATTTTATACCAAACTAGAATGTGCTCTAAACAATTGAGATTAATATCATAATAGTGGAACAAATAGTGATAATATAGATGATAGGCTTGTTATGGCTTTCCAAAAACAAGGTCCGAACCCTCGGGCGGATTTGATAATTTACTTGTTCGAAGGGCTATCATTAAGGCCGTTGTAAGGAAAATGATTGCTAGTTTTGGATGTGTGTTTTGTGTTCTGACCACGCCGGTGATTTTGGTAGAACAAACAATATCGTCTCGTTAAAGGAAAAAAAATCTTATTATGGGTTTCCGTATTTTTTTGTTACACACACACATTTAAGTCTGTATTGGCAAAAAAAATATTCTTTGTTTTATTTTTTGTTTTGTAATAAGCGAGTATGGTAGAATTTGCTCCGCAAAATATTTTTTTTTGCCTTCAATTCCCACTCAAATTAGGGAAGTACATATGACGTTGACTGTTTGCATATGGTATTACTATATATTATTGAGGTGCAAAAAATTATATTTTTCCAATGCTATTTTTTATAGCTAACACTGGTTTTCAACTTTATAAAAATCCAGGAATTGCTAAATAAATTTTAATATAATTTTAAATGCAGTATTTTTCTTTACAATGTGGACTACACTAATTGCTGCAACTCTAAGACCGTGTAGTTTTTTCTCCGTGACCCCCGATTACCGGCCATAATAACAGTAATTTTAAAATAAAATGCAACCCCATTCTTAGAATCGTATTTCCTTTAGTAAAAATATACGATGATTGTTTTTAAATTCTAATTCCGGTTCTAATATAGTTATAAATAAAATAGGCACAACTTAGGAATGCTTTCCTTAAAGGTGTAATCAAAAGTTTTTAAAAATACAAATAATGTACATCTTTAAACGCATGTCTAAAGCAATACATACAAAAAAAGGAATTCTGAATAGTATGATGACTTTGTAAGTATAATGGTAGTTAATTATGAATTCAATAAAAAAATATTACAAAATTTATAAGTATATAAATATCACCAATACTAAAAGTAACAACAATATTAAACCTATGGGCAGCAAATTATTCCAGTGCATATATTTTAATTGTTAGCAGTGTACATTTAGAATTTCTATGACTAACTGTATTGTTAATAGGTAGTTTCATAAATATGTCTAGATTCTAACCCACAGAAAGAATTCAACTGTTTGTAATTTACAACAAGTTTTAATTACATTACAAACACTTGCATAAAATAAAAAATCTTAATATATTCAGAAAAAACCGCGGGATGCAACTATGTAATAAAATATTTCTTAATGTAATGTTAGTCACTAGACTGCGATTTATATTATAATCTTTCAAACTGTGGATATTATTTCCGAATTGCACGATCTGTTACTTGTGATTATAGTTCAAAATAAAAATAAAAGATTTTTTTATTGCACTATTACACAACCGCGTGTTTCCTGTAAGTTGAAACTGTAATCTGCCCTTTGGGTGGCTCAAAATATATCAAGTTCCTGATCACTGTCTTTTTGGTGGTTAATGTTTGTTCAATAAATAAATGTGCTCAATTTTTATTATAAAAATCCTAATTATATATAATATATTATATTACAATAATATTTATTAATGACTTGTTAACAGATTTTTATAACTTCGAACTAATTAAGCCTGGTAGGGAAAAATATTTTAACTCATTACTTAGCATACATATTGCTCTGAAGATTATATATATATACTTGTATACATATATGTCTTATAAAGTATCTTTAAGTCTCTTATAATTCTCGCAATCTCTACATTCGCGTGGATCATACGTGTGTTGCATAAGACCCAAGGCACAGTGGCACAAAAGCTTCGCGAAATCTAATATTATTCTGTATTGTAACAATCGCCAATCGCAAGAACTTGGTCTGTTAGTGTCGCCTATTGTTCGATTTCTAAGCTGAATATAATAACTACAGCATAATGTAACAACTTACGTACTTCATTTATATTTTGAAATTTAAATTTTATGTCAAAGTAGTAAGGTTTAATTTAATATTAACCGCAGTTCAAGTTAATTTGGTAAGCATGCGACGAACAGTTGAGTCGGAAGTAGACATTCAATTATGAATTTGGCTTTCTATGCAGCTGTTCTTGTTAAGAATTATTTTAAAAATACATCTTTGAAAAATTATTAAAAAAATTAAAATAAACTCATAACTTTTGATATACTCGTATGTATCATTACTGTTAGTTAGTTTTATTGTTAGTTTTAGTGTTGTGGGTGGGTTAGTATTAAAAATATTTTTTAGTCACTGAAGTACCACAAACAGTGATAAAGTTAGGACAAAATAATAAATTAACAATTTCCTCCGGGAAAATGTCTAGAGTAGTAATTAACACCCTAATAGATTATAATCCTTGTTTAATTAAGATGTTTTTTCTTGGAATAATTGCTAATTTACGCCGCAGTACCACTTACTCTATCTTAGTGATCTCCGCAAAGACAAGTACAATTTGACTAGAATAATTGTTATTATCCTCTTTTTTTTCTCCCTGTTCCACTACTTTTGATGAAGTATGCAATGAAACATGTTGTATGTTACATCTCCACCAATAAAAAGCATACGTTAAATATACAAAGATATCGTACACAGTAGTAGCACAAATTCGAATCTTATCTGATAAGCCAAAGTATAGAAGAATCTTTACAAAACTTATACAAAGTAAGAAGCGTGTTCAATAACAGTGTCAGTCATTGACGACAGTTTAGTCACTTGTGTAAACGGATGTTGACGTTGGCTGTACCACGCTGTTATCTGTTAACCTTTGTTCCTTTATGGGACTTCCTTTGTAAAACATACATAAATTAGTGTTAAGTAGTATTTGGTCATATTAGTGAAACAAAACAAAACAACTGTTTATTTAATATTTATCAGTTAACTCTTAATGTGTTTGTGATGTGATTGTGGTTTCGTCCGTGGATATTTAATTAGTGTTTGTCACCTATCTGTATTTTGTTTTCTCTTATGACCACTCTAAGCATGGACTTAATCGTTGTAGATATTATTTTTCTATAAATCATTTAATTTTCTCCATCGACATGAAGGCAAAATCAAAGTTTTTCGTTTCATATAGGAATACATTGAATTAATAAAATGTCTGGCTCTGTTCCGAAGGGTAGGTCTATTGAGATGAACTGACAATAGTATTAAATATTTACATATTAGTAAAAGTAATTTTAAAATCGGTTTGATCGACACTAGATTCCGAGATTACTTCATATAAACAAAAAAGATTTATAATAAAAGTTATTATATATTCTTTGTTGTTGTAAAATTATAAAGCAATAAATATATATAATTTCTTTCAACGATCCGATATCTAAATAAAAGACAAATTCTGTTTTCTATCAACAAAACCAACACGTGTCATTAACCGAACACAATATTAAAATACTTTGAAAGATAATACAAAGTCATATACGGGTTCGTGATTCATTTGATTTGAAGAGAGATTGAGTTCATCCATCAGGCCGAATGTCAAAACTAATACGAATAGCATCCCGTGGGAGATCTGGATCGTTATAATTATGTGTTTGAATGCAATGTTCGATTAAAATTGGCAGACGATAGGGGAACGTGACGAGCAAACGTGGAGATAGGTGATAGAATCAGTTACTGATATTCAGTTTAGAAGGGTTTAAGAATTGTACCGTTTTTGTTAATCAATAATATACATATATACAGATAGTTAATAGGATTCAAGACTAGTCCATGTCAGTTTAAAATCGTAATAGTGAATAATTTGATTGAGGCATATGTAATCAAAGTAGTTCATTCTTTTCATCTAATATTATTTGTTTAGGGATATAATGGTAGTAATGACGTTGTGATTTTTTGCTTTCTGAATAATACTAATTATTTATGCAATATGAAATTACTTGTAAAAGAGAAAATAGCATGTTATTCAAATCGGAAATAAATACATAATTATTAATAGGAGAAAATGAAAAAAAAACTGAAGATACTTTTAAATTCTTGTTCCCATGTCAGGTGTCTTATTAGAAAGTTTTGTACAGAAATAAAATATGTCATATCTATTTACACTTACATTCAAACTCTATTTAGCGTACTTAGATAAAGTATTAATTAAGAGTTCAAACAATACATTTCTAAAGTCGTAGTGAGTCACAGTTATTAACAAAGACACGATGACTTGTTTATGTCAAACACAATTATCGGTATTTGTATTTTCGTAATATGAAATTAATATAATATGATAATATTTGAAATAGATACTTATTAGATATAAGTCTAACATTCCCGATACTTATTAGATTTTAACTTAGTATTAGGAACATTAATTCCTGATCTATAAAAGGAATTAGGGGATTTTTAGACAAATCCAATTAGATTAAAATTTTAAACAAATAACCAAAAAAACGAAATAGTCTTATTTATATATAGAATTGGAATAGAACCACGAGTGCCTGTATCCAATTAATAAATCTATGGACGAGTAACTAAATCAAATTGATGCGTAAATTAAAACAATAGCATTGAATCAGTACTCGATATTGCAATAATATTATGATTAACTTATGCAAATATTATTTCATGATCATGTTACGAAAGCATAGCCAAGGGCAATTGTTATAGTAAGAACCAACTTGGTTTCACACGGTTAAATGCTGACACCACGCTTCGAGTATCCTGAAGACGACACCATACGGCTTGCGTTCTCACCATCGATGGGAATCGAGGATAAAATATATTCATTCTTGGGTCAATCGCTGACCTGGAATCACCTTTTTTTAGTATTAATTAATTATAAGTTTTAATTGTAACTCGTTAATATAATTTTATAAAATAATTGTTTTTCTTTGCATCCTTCGCTGCCACCAAACTTAATTGGCGCAGTCGGTAGGATATTCGAGATATATTCGGTACGCGTCGCGTCAAGATTTCCCCTAATATCGGTGCGAGATCCCGCGTGTCTAACCGATTTCGAGTATCCGAATCTACATACATCGTGGAGGCCAGCGGAGGTGAATCCGAAAATCGATTCGGCAAAGAAAATCATGTTCATGTAAGTACTCTGAATCTTTCAAGTCCTTACCTATCCTAATTTTTAACGTTATTCTTATCCTTTCAATTTATTTTATTATTCCATTAGATTGTCCAAGTAATTTAATATATAAATACTATTATATATAATTTTTAGAGTGTTAGATTAGTGTTCAAAATTTTTCATCCGAGAGAAAACAGTAGCCGTAGTTTGTGTAAGGGTAGATCTAGCAGGCTCGATACTATTGACGAATTTAGGCAATTAAAAAAAATTGTTATACCTAATATTAAAATGTCTCAAGATATAATGGGTGAGATATACAAGTCACTTAGAGTTTTGCCTGATTTTGACGGTAACCCCCATGTGCTAACAAGATTTATAAATTTATGTGATCAATTAGTACTTGCATATTTTAAAACAGAACCGGGTTATGAGTTAACCAATTTGGCCCTTAGTATATTAAATAAGATTACAGGCTCTGCAGCTCGATTGATAAATTCCAAAGGTATTCCTGAAAATTAGTTCGGTATTCGTAGTGTACTTATTAATAATTTTGCTGACCATCGAGACGAGACCACTTTTATTTAACGATTTATCATTACAAACCCAGAGGTCTTCAACCCCACGGGAATTTTACGAACGTGTTCAAAACTTATTCAGCACTATCATGACATACGTAACGCTGCATGAAACCGTGGCTACTACATTTGAAGCTAAACGTAATCTTTATAAGAATTAACTCTACAGTGCTACTTGCGAGGTCTTAAGGACCCCTTAGGCTCTAAGATACGTTGCATGCGTCCCGAAACGATAGAAAAGGCTTTAGTATTCGTACAAGAAGAGCTTAATACATTATATATGCAGCAGCGTGCTGAGGGTTTAGCTAATAAAAAGGATAATTTGAATATTCATAATGTGTATAGACAAGACCATTCTATTACTTTACCTAGTTTCTCGGAATTTAAAGAAAATGATGACGTAACCTTTTTTATTCTTAATTTTCATAATTATTTTGATGGCATTATTGGTTTTGATTTGTTAAATTCGTGGGACACTAACATTGATTTTAGACGCAAGAAATTAATTACTAAAAATACCGAATTGCCTATTATTATGTATGACGCTCGAAATACAAATCTTTATGAAGAAATAATACCAGCTCAGTCATCCAAATTAGTGAAATTGCCAATAAACTCCAAGGACGGAGATGTATTTGTTCCTGATCAGATAATAAGTAATTGTTTAATTTCTGATTGCTTTACAAATGTGAAAAACAGTCGAGGTTTAGTACAAATTTCAAATAATTCAAAGAATGATGTAATCTTTTCAATGGATCGGCCTATTACAGCTGAGGTATTCAATATTGAATCTAAGCAATTAAAACAATTATCCGATCGTAAAAAAAAAAGAAGTTCTATCGCGTCTCCGTACAGATCATTTGAACCCAGAGGAAATAGCTAATTTAAAAACCTTATGTGCACGTTATTCGGATGTGTTTTACCTTGACGGAGAACCCTTAACATTTACGAACAAAATTAAGCATAAAATTAAAACAAATGATGAGATCCCAGTTCATGTTAAAAGCTATAGGTACCCGTATGTCCATAAACAAGAGGTTAGAAGTCAAATCAATAAAATGCTTGAACAAAATATAATTAGACCTTCGGATTCCGCGTGGAGCTCTCCTATTTAGGTGGTCCCTAAAAAGGCAGATGCTTCGGGTAAAACCAAATGGCGATTAAAATTATCCGAATACGATTTCTCAGTCATTTATAAGCCAGGTAAATATAATACAAATGCTGATGCCTTATCCCGTTTAGTAATTCATAACGAAGAACTAAGTTCAATATCAGTAAATGCATCTGAAAATGACTCTAGCACTATTACAGCTTCAGAAGCTGATAGAGATAATTCTAATACCCTAACAGTTCATACCGACAATGAAAATCCTATTTTGGAAATCCCGATTTCTGACGAACCCCTAAATAAATTCACAAAACAGCTAGTTTTAACAATTGTAAGCAATATTAAAAGAAGACCAATAGTCTCAAAACCTTTTGAAACACACACACGTATCACTGTTCAATTGTCAGAAAATAATCTCGAAGAAGATATCATTAATGTTATCAAAGAATATGTTCATCCCAAAATTAAAACAGGGTTACTCATAAATCCCCCATTAGCAATGTACTCGGTTATTCCCATAATACAAAAAGCTTTTAAAAGTTCAGCTATGAATTTAATACTAGTTAAAAAGGAATTGGAAAACATAAAAGAATACTTAAAACAACAAGAAATAATAAGCAAATACCACGTAGGTAAAACTAATCATAGGGGTGTTAATGAATATCATCTCGCCCTATCTCATAGGTATTATTGGCCAAAAATGCGAGAGCATATAACCAAGTTCATTAACAAATGTATAATTTGTGGTCAAGCGAAATATGATCGCAACCCTATTAGACAACAATTTCGTATTGTCCCTCCACCGTGTAAGCCTTTCGAAGTTGTTCACCTAGATTTAATATCTATACAGAGTGAAAAGTTTTTGACTATCATAGATGCGTTTTCAAAGTATGCGCAAGCATATTCTTTAAGGGATGGAACAGCAGTAAGTGTCGTGCAGGCGTTATTAAAATTTAGTACTCATCATGGTATACCATATACTCTAGTTACAGATAATGGCCCTGAGTTCACTAATCAATTATTTGCTGAATTTGTAAGAGTACACAAAATTCAACACCATAGAATAGCACCCTATACTCCCAATGAGAACGGAATCGTTGAACGATTCCACTCAACAATTTTAGAACATCTACGCATATTAAAACTTGAACTTAAGAATGAATCTGTTATTAATTTAATAAATTATGCCCTATTAGCATATAATAGTTCGATACACAGTTTTACAAAATGCCGACCAATTGACATTATTACTGGACATTTTGATCCGCGAGATCCATTAGACATAGACTTAACCACCCATTTACTCCAACAATATATGGTAGAACATAAAAATAAAATGACCAAAGCTTTTAATTTAATTCATGAGTCTAGTTTAAGTTACAGAAATGAATTAACAAATACTCATAATAAGTCTAGAGAGCCCGAAAAGCAATTCTCTCCCGATCAACAAATATTTATTAGAAACCCTTTTGCTGTTCGTCAAAAGATAGCGCCGCGTTACACACATGATACAGTTATAGCTAATCTCCCGATACATATATATACGTGCAAAAAAGGCGGGCCAATTGCTAAGTCTAGATTAAAGAGAGTTCTTAAAAGCGTTTAATTGTTGCAGGACTCTCCTATTACTCCAACTGCTCCTGCATCCGGTTCTAATGCAGGAAATAAAACTTGAAAATCTAGATGATGGTCCCGGCATTTTACCTTTTAAACTAGGTCCTTGTCGCATAGTGTATCACTCATTCTTGAAGTATATCGATATCCACGAATTGCAAGACAAAGTAAATACAGTTCATATCCAATTAAGCAATATAATCTCTGATCTTAATAATAAAACTTTTTCTTTGTTTGAGCCCCATACTAACTATTTGAAAGAAAAGCTTCAAGTCGTTATAGAACAATTGCAGTCATTTGAAATTAGCCGCTCTAAAAGAGGTCTCGTTGATGGTCTCGGGTCCGTAATAAAAAGTATTACCGGTAATCTTGATTATACAGATGCGTTACAGTTTAATAACGCAATAAGATCACTACAAGAAAACGATAATAAATTAGTTACGGAATTTAACAGTCATGTAAGCCTGACCAAAGATTGGATAACTCAGCATTCTAAAATAATAGATAAAATAGTAGATAATCAGAACAAATTAGCGGAACTAGTAAAAAACATTAGTCTAAGTTTGGAAAAAGGTATCTATGAATCCAATCAATATGCTCATTTAGGACAAACTATTCTCATAGTCGATGATAATGTTGACAAGTTGTCACAAGAGATAACTAAGTTACAGAATGTGCTAGCATTTACAAGGACATCCACGGCTCATCATGATGTCATTAGTTTAAGTTCTATTAGAAATATAATTAGAAAGCTACGTAGTATGTATGGTAGTAATAAAGTACTAGATATAGAGGCCCGAGAGTATTATGACGTAATACAATTAGGTTCTTATTATGTAGGAAATGAAATAGTTATAGTATATAAATTCCCAATTATAAAATCCCAAATATATAATTTATATAAGATATCCATAATCCCTAACAAAAATCATGAAATTCTTGTTCCCCAACACCAATTCCTTGCAATCCATTTGAAAGATTTCAAGTACATAGAGGCTGAATGCCCGAAGTTCACTAAAGGGTATCTATGTGAAGAGATACACAACATATATAGTCGTACATCGCCGGATTGTGTAACAGCCCTCGTTACTACGCAGCAAAAACTCCCCGAATGTAAACCAGTTACCGTATCCCTACTTACGTCAGCCTACGAGAAACTCGACGATCGCCACTACACCATTAGCTTTCCAACTCTTACTAAAGTATCCTGCGATCAAGATATCTACAAGATGTTGCAAGGAAGTTATCTCGCTATAATTCCATATGATTCATCATCTCGAACCTCAACGATCGACTAAAAGGTCAAGCCTTGAAGATTATAGATGTCCCTAATGAAAATACACTCAGTTCAGCAGCACATCTGATATTCAAATTAAACTCCATTAATTTGACTAACCTTCACGCTACCAATAGAGAGGTTATTCTACAGTCACCAGTAAACTTAAGCAAGACCAACGATATAAGCGTCTACCATACAACAATACCTTTATATACGTTACTATTCGGTGCATGTGTACTAATTAGCGGCCTTGCATACCGGAAATACCGACTTAAACATACGAAACACACCATCCAAAAAACTCAAAGGGATGAATCAGAACTTCCAGCGCAATTTACAACGAAGGTCTTCAATAGTCGCTGTTCTACGGGGGGAGGTGTTACGAAAGCATAGCCAAGGGCAATTGTTATAGTAAGAACCAACTTGGTTTCACACGGTTAAATGCTGACACCACGCTTCGAGTATCCTGAAGACGACACCATACGGCTTGCGTTCTCACCATCGATGGGAATCGAGGATAAAATATATTCATTCTTGGGTCAATCGCTGACCTGGAATCACCTTTTTTTAGTATTAATTAATTATAAGTTTTAATTGTAACTCGTTAATATAATTTTATAAAATAATTGTTTTTCTTTGCATCCTTCGCTGCCACCAAACTTAATTATCAATTCACTGTTGACAATTATTAATAGTTGTGGTACGTGGAAATGGCTGTGACGCCAAAACAAGTGGTGTATTTAGTCTATAAAACCCTTGTCCGTCCATCAATGACGTCACAGTGAATAAATTCTATTATTCAGGTATAAGTGAAAGTATCACTGAAGCAAGTATAAAAATATCATAGACTATACTTATAGTTATAAGTCTAGTAAGTTTTGAAGATAAAAAACTTTTCTTTATACAAACTTTACTAATATAAAAGTTTAAACTTGATTGATAGTTCGACAGGGGTTGTGATTTTGTCGTAATCGACAAAATAGATCTTAGTGATGAAGCATTAAAGTGTTATTTACAATACCTTGACAATACTTTAAATATATTGCAATAATTTTATATTAGAGGTTATTGTTCGGTGAAATATCTACACTAGACGTAGGACAGAAAATTTATCGTTTAGTATTAGTAATGTTACGTATAAATTTCATTTCTTGAGTTATTTAAACACTGAGTCACACATTCTAATTTTTATGATTTTTGTCTGTGATTAGGCTTATTAATTATTGGTTGACAGGTAATTCAAAAGACTTTAACATCCCTTAATAATGTATGACATTTCGTACTACTCGTAGTTTAGAAATTAGGTGTTGCTAGCTTGAGGTTGTTTTGAGTTTCTAGAAATTTCGTATTATTTTATTATTTAGATTCAGTGTTATTCTTATGTCACACAGTATATATATTGATAGAATACTGCTGAATATTATTTAAAATAAGCTGTCACCCGGTTTAGATGCTGCCTACGTTTACATATTGATATATTTAGATTATAAAAAATGTTGTCAATTATTAATACTTTTTTGTTTCTAAAGAAATTCAGTTCTTTAGTTTAATATTACTTAATTAATTATTTTTATTTCTAAAAATTAAGAAATTTCCTCACATTTAAATTGACGCTCTGCGTGGGTTGTATCAATATTCGCGTATTGGTTGTGTGGAAATCAAAGTTACTATCTTTCTATCGGAAGCTCTTCCGATATTTCTTTTTTAATTGGCTTCCGGTGAGTGTGGTTGAAATTAGTGATCTTAATAACGCTTATAAGGCGTCGATCCTTTTAATTATACTTGTGTATAATATTCAAGTATAATTTGCAGGGCTGTATAATTTGTGTATAATAATACAAGTATATTATAGATTAACCATAATTCATATTGCCGGTCAGTTTAAAAGTTTATTTGAGGGACATATGGTAAGTAATTTGAATTTTCACTATAAATTATGAGGTGTTCTTCAGTTTTCATAACTTTCCTTAATGCTGTACATTACATAATTTCAGTATTTGTCCTGTTTCGACAATTGGAGTCGACATAAGTTATAGTATTGCTTGTGAGACCTTTTTCCTCCATAAAGTATTATAATTTCTTATTATTTGAACAGATTACGGCGTGATTATTTCTATTTAACGTGTATATTGTTCATTAAAGAAGGTTTTTTATTGTTATAATAAATCTTTACCACGTTTATACGTATAACTTCGGGACGTCGACCTGCAGGTCCTGCTTCTCCTGACCTGTTGTTGTAACTGTAGCTGCATATGAGGTCTGCCTTTAAATGCTTGATCTTCGTTAAATATTAAGAAGCTATCTTGTGAGATACTTTTTTGTATATAATTAATCTACACTCTAAATTAATATTTAAAAAATACGTCTATGACTGGAGTCTTACTGGCAAACAGGGGCTCTGTGTATATCTTCACTTGTCCATTGTCAGTGGCTCCCAGAAATTAAATTTAAAAGATTAATATTAATGATATTATTTAATATAAGTGTTTGAGTTTTGTTGAGATACCTCAAGTGACTCACCGCTGAGTCTAGTTGGCATACTATCTATTGTATTTATTTAAATTTACGTATTAATAAATTGGGTCTTAAATATTAAATTGGATATTTGATTTAACCTACCCACTGGTTACACTAAAACTCTAAATTTGACAGGCTCCAGTATATAAATATATAATTATGTAGATGATAAATGTATAATTCAATATATTGCATTAAGTTGTTGTATCATACCTATTTTCCTGTTAATCAGCTCTACCAAATTACACATTTCCTTAACTTGTGAGATTATTTTACGAATTGATACATTATAATGGTACCGCAAAAGTTAATCTACATATTTGTAGCAATAAATTAATATACCAATTAATAACCGAGCGTTAATTGTTAACATCTTAGGCAGATTGATGATATAATCAGTAACATTAGTATGCAATTAGTGATTTAATTGTGCTATGTTTAAGGAAGTCCTTCAATAATTACTCCGTTATTAGATACTATATATACTGATGAAATTCTTCTGATGAACAAATATGGCCAAGGAAATATGAAAAATATCAATTTTCGATAGAAAATCTTATTACAATTTATAAAGTCCTAAGGAAATGTGCTATCGCGGTAGATGTATCTTTTGCACCAATTGGGCATTTATCCAAAATTCTGTTATGACATAGATCATCTCTGCAAAATCCAGATAGACCTCTTCAGTGGTTATTTAAGATAAATTGGCTAATATGAGAGCGGTCTTTCATAAGAAGTATTTATTAGATATCAAGGCGAGTCAAGTACTTTAAGAGTACTAGTGTACTAAATGGCAAAGATAGACGATAATATTCTTGGTACTAGCTTAAGTATGATAAGACTTAGATCTAAGAATTAACTACGAGTATATTTGAGGTATTGAACCTTACCAACGATATGGGTTTTGGAGATATGATACCTCAGATGGAGTTATAGTGATATATAAATATTTACCTAAAACCAAAGTATCATCAAAACTTTCATAACGCTTAATATAAATAAATTACTAGTAATTAAATGAAATAACTCTAAATATTGTAAGAGTTTTTAAATGAGAGTTTCATTTATCAAGGATTCATCTCAATTAGCACTGAAGTGACCTACAGTTAATAAGAGGTCATTAAATTATTTAATATCCAGAGCGAGTCAAAATAAATATGATATTTTTATGCTTCAGTAAATTTATCATGAAAATTATTCTCATTAAGTCCTCTTTTGATTTTATTTTTTTAAGTAAATAAAGGCCACTTAAACTTCATACCTTTATAGTTTATAAGCGTCGTGAATAATCCCATATTAAGTAAATCTCGGATGCTGAGATATCTAATAAAATGTTGTTGTTTTATAGTTCAGTTAAGTTAATGAACTTGTTACGTTCTAATTAAAAATTATCGCCCGTAACTTTACAAGGAATTATTACTTATCTTAGAAAGTATATCTCGTGATAAAAAGTTAGAATCAATTATATTTTTTACTTGCGAGGTACATATATATATATATCAATATATATGTATACATACATACAAGATTTTTGTGTATATACACATGTGAATGTGAAAAATATTTTCATGCCAAATATCATATGAAAGTACATATGATATTTGGCATGAAAATATTTTTTAATATTTTGCTTGTTTGTCTGTTCCGACTACACTCTGAAATGGCTTTACTGATTTTAACAGGACTTTCACTGGCGGTAAGCTGATGTTACAAGGAATAACTTAGGCTACTGTTATTGAAAAAAAAATAGTCGGCGCGAACGAAGTCGTAGATACGGCTACTATAGTATATATATCTACTATGGTAGTGGTGTATATATATATATATATATATATATATATATGAGTAGACAAAGCATGACATCTAAAGTCTATACCACATGTATGGGCGGTTTGAACGCTTTGTAAAATGTTTCAACTTCGACTATAACAATAAACCTGTTATTTTTATGTTCACCGCAAACTTAACGAGAGCGTTAAATGTTTCTTGTGGAAATTTAGAATTTGTTTAGGACCAATAAAAGATATAATTAAAGTAAACAAATTTAAATTTTTACTCTGTGACATTTCACAATTCATTTAAAAATTATTATTAACTGCTAAGCCTTTGTCTTTACTCAAGAACACTTATGGTATATTATTTTAAAAAAAATATTTTGATCTCTGTGATATTTTAAGCGATTAATTGTTTTTTTAGTTAACATATTAACAAAAGATCAATTAAAAGAAACAATAACGAAATTATATTCACTTACATATACGTATTAAAATACATAAAGTTCTTGAAAGAAAACGTATAAGCATTGAAATAAAAGGTAATAATTGATTTATGTTATTGACTGAACAAATATTAAACCATATTAACAAAAGAAAAAAAAATAAGCTAAGACTTTTAGCAACTCTAAATTTAATTTATTAATTATTGATTTATAATAAATGATTTATAAAAAATTACTATCTTTATAATAGAACATAAGGATAAGGGAAAAAGACAAAAGATACGGCATTATATGGCAACATAGCAAGTCTCCGCTGAGATGACGTTTGATAGAAGATGAGAGAATTTAACATGTTGTTCCTATCCCATATCTATACATGCATATAAATAAAATTTAGGTGTCTGTTACTACTTTTAAATTAACAGCTTTTCATGAAATGCATATGAAAATATAAGGTACTTACATAAAAAAAATATTTTTTTAAAGATTTCTGTCTTTTTTGTTCCGGATAATCTCTAAAACAACTCAACTGAACCGATTTTAATGTAACTTTCATGGGCGGATAGCGGGTGATATAAGAAGTAAATATTAGGCTCCTCTTATTTAAAAAAACACTAGTGTGCACACGACGTTTTTTTCAGTAAGTTATTCAGTTCAATTAAATTAATTATATAAGAATAGGATCACAATGCTATCCAGTGGGTAGAATTATAGATAGGTATGGCTAATACATTAATGTTTTAGATTTATCCAATTAGACTTACCACAAATGCAATTGTTATAATGACTATGTGTTCATCCATGCGTATAATTACTACTTAATAGTGCTATGAATTTTGTGATCATTAATAACACAAACTAATTGGCTAAAGCAGTTGCGTAATTGATAAATATAATTTGATATACTTTTACTAAATTCTATCAAAAATAACTAATACCTCTAAAATCTTGTTGATAGGAGAACATCACAGAACATATCTAGTAGTGGCAAAATTAGTTCTTCTTTTGATTTTAAGTTAAATTCTAATTGGTTTTCAGATTTGATTAGAAATAGTAAAAAGTTTACAAAATTTAAATTAATAATAATTTTAAAATTTCAATGAGAATGTTCCAGTTTTTATGAATAATAAAAAATCCATGGAATTTATTGATAGTTTGAGTCTTTTTCAAATAAAATTAAAGTATTTTTTTGACATTTGACTTTAATATCCAATTACTTTACAATTGGCGATAGATTTTTTAAAGAATATTCATTTTAATTATCAAAGGTTTATATTAATATAATATTACTTAGTGTAATTAATCTCAATGAAGGCTTGCAAATAAAAGACATAATGAGTATCAAAACGTCAGTATAATTTTATTACGGTTTCAAGATTCTTTGTACATTTTATACAAAACCATAATATTTTATTAAGACTAATAATTACAATTCAAAAATTACATTTATTTGCAAATTCATAATTATTTAATCTAATATCACGTTTAGCTTAGTTATAATATAAATTTTAAGCAATAATTATAAACGATAACATCGCAAACATACTTTATTATACACATCTATACATATCAATACGTTGAAGTGACTGTTTGTTATTCCAAATTAACAGCTTTTCACTAAATGCATATGAAAGAATATAGGTACTTACATAAAAAAACAAAAAAAAAAATCTTTGTCTGTCTGTCTGTTTGTTCCGGTTAATCTAAGAAACGGCTGAACCGATTTTAATACGACTTTCACAGGCGGATAGCTGATGTTATAAGAATTAACTTAGGCTAATTTAATTTTTAAAAACATTCCGTGGTCACAGCTAGTTTACAATAAATTTGACAAAATACAAAAAAGAATTAACATAGACAATTGAAATATATAACAAATTAAATTGAATAAAAATCACATACTGTAATAATCACTTAACTCTTCTAAGATACAATAAGTAAAACAATTTTATTTATTAAAAAGCAGTTACACAATATATTATGACTTACAATAACTTTGTGAATATGAATTTACAAATCTTACTCTATTTGGTGTTCGTTTACAGTGATTGTAATGTGAAAATATTTCACAACAATAAACTTTATAAATAATTTTAATATTATACTTGAAAAATGTTTACGTTATCAGACTTAACATTTTCACATTAACTTTGTACAAAATATTGTTTTCAATAATTATCTTTCACATAAGGGTCATTTTACGTATTGGAAAATTGACCAAATTTACTTTCATAAGAAAATATTATACAAATTAATAGTGAATTATAATTCAAACGTGCTATTACGAATATAAGCGAGGAATATAAAGGAACAATTTAAATGCAAGATGAATTTTTAATCCAATATTATATATTATACAAAGTAAGTGCGACCTTTAGCTGCGGTATTCGTAATGGAGCGAGGCACGGTCGGGGATATATCTTCCACCCTTGAATAGACGTGACCACTACTTGGGGAGAGCCTGAGGTCATAATTAAACCGTGGGCATGTCCTGTTATCAATCGACATGTAACTATTGTTCGAATTGTTTCCTTCCCCGTATGTGTTATCGGATGAAGGAGAACTTTCATTTTGTGATGCTTCCCCGTCGTTTCTTTTATAATGTTGCAGAGAGTTCGAAAAATTCTGCATTGAGCAACTATCGTTTGTGACCGGCATTGTTGTATATCTCAATGTTGGAGTCTGACGTAATGACTTCTTGAATACACTTCTCCCAGAGCTCTTAACTGTGATAATGGTATCAGTTGAGTTAAGTAGTGAGACAAATCTGTCCCAGAAACGTGGATCGTTCCACGATAAATTTTTAAACTTATCTAATACAAAACAGAGTTCATCATTTATTTGGTTGTTATCTACTATTTTGATGAATAATACTTTATTCAAATCACTTCGATTTAATGACTTTAAATAACTATAGAACATGTTTTTAAAATGAAAATCACAAAGATCGTTACAAATAAAATTTGTCGTTAATACAATTAATAAACGTTTAGATAATTTCGATGATTTTGAAAAGCTATCCAAAGTAAGAATGTTTAGAGTGGATTCATTTAATGATAACTTTTTAGCCGTCATTTTTCTAAACTCTATTTCAGACAGTATATTATTGTAAATGAATTGAGTGTCTTTGGTATTACATATCACATAATATTCATACATGTGATTCGGATTGCCGTCTAATACGTGATCAACATTAGCACAAGATTGTTCTTTAAATAAAGGAACACCATAATTAGTGTACAACCAATCACTTACTTCAAATCTAAAAGCATAGAATACAGCGCCTATTAGACAAATTACAACTATAATTATAATAATTCCACACACAACTGCAAAGTAATTTTCAGGTAGAAAAAGTGACTTAGAAATAATTTCATTTTTGGAAACAGTTGGATCATTTATTGATCCAAGATATTCTTTACAATGACTCAAAAGAGATGCAATTGTTATTTTTGTTGGCTTGCCTTCGGTATCGGTACATAGCATTTTTTCTGGATCCCCTGGATCCTTTCTTAACCAAGTATCTAATTCAGCAATACTTTTACAGTCACAAGAATATTGATTACCTTCAATAGAAACATGCGCTAAACTTTTTGAAGACGAAGCTAGCAATTTCCATGGAAAGAAGTTAACAAGTTTATTATCATCAATTCGAAGGACTGAAAGCGATTTTAATGAAGAAAATGTATTATTCGCAACGTGGACAATTGCATTATGATCTAAGTACAATTCGTTTAGATTATTCAGGTGTACAAATTCGTCTCCTTTTAATTCTACTAATTTATTATTCTCTAAATGTAAAACCCTTAAGGAATCGACGCCTTTAAATGTTTGATTGTTTACTTCTTTTAATTTTGTGTTATTTAAATATAATACTTGCAGTTTCTTTTTTCCAATGAATATGTGGTTTCCTAAATTACTTATGTCATTGCCGTCTAAATATATTTCAGTAGCGTCCATGGGAATTCTGTCTGGCACTTCAGTATAGCCGGCGTTAGAACAATCCACAACATTTGCGTTCCATGTTATATCGTGATAACATCTACAGTTATTTGGACAAATCATTTCACAATCACAAGCAAAGAAGTCACAACAATGACAAAGAGCAAAACAATGACTTTCATATGGACATAGAAAGTCAGAAGGTGACATGTCTATTATAACTTTTTTTTCTTTAGCTCGCGAATGAACCAATGTACAAAACGTTTTATCAAGATCTAACACACGCGGGTATTGTCGACTGTGACTTAAATAATTGATCCGTTGAATCCATTCCATTGAACAGTCACAAACAAATGGATTTCCGCTTATAAAGAATTCAGGCAAGTCACTATCTTCATCTATTTGATCTAACCTTAAAGCGTTCATGTCGAGCTGTACTATTAAATTATTATTTAATGATACAGTCGACAATTTTTTCAACTTAGAAAAACTACCAACTTGTATATACTCAATATTATTGTTATTTAAATAGAGCTTTTCAATCGATGTAGGTATAGAGGTCACAGTTAGTTGAGTTATATTATTATAGCTTAGATCTAATAATTTTATATTCAGCTTTGTATTTATATCATTATTATATACGGTATTTATATAATTCATATGTAGATCTAACCATTCCAAGGAATTTGGAAAACTTTCAAAGTCAAAATTAGAAATCTTATTAGCAGACATATTTAACCATACCAAACTGTTTAACGTTGAAAATATTCCATCAAACTTTGTAATTTCGTTGCCATCCATGCGTAATAATTTCAAATTAACGTTTTTACGAAAACATCCAGAAGCTACGAGCTTTATTTTATTAGACGCTAGGTTGAGTACCTGTAACTGAGGCAAATGTTCGAAAGTGTCTTCATTTAAATAAGTAACTTTGTTATCTACAAGACGCAAACCAAAAAGTTCTGTAAGTCCGCGAAAGTTTTCCCGGCTTAAATGGGTTATATTATTGTTCCCTATGTCCAAGGATCTGAGGGACCGTAATTTGCGAATCGAAAGGGGTATCGATGATAATAGGTTGTCATTTAAACTTAAGTCTTCAATTGTTGTCATGTTGTCAAATGAGTTTTCTTCAATATGTTTTATTTTATTGTTGTCTAAAAATAGTTCGTGTAATACATGTAAATCTGAAAATATGTGTGAGCGAATGTGGATAATTTTATTATTCGATAGAGTTAGAGAATGCAAGTTTCTTAATTCTTCAAAAGCACGTTCGTCAATTGATGTTATTTCGTTGTGGTCTAGGTTTAATTTTTGCAAACTGTAGAGGTCCTGAAACATATAGCGGTCAATTCTTGAAAGTCTGTTGTATGAAATGTTTAAAATAACCATCCGCACTAAACCAACAAACGTGTCCTTATTTACCCATTGACTAGTTAATTCATTTCGAGAAAAGTCAAAAACTTGAAGTTGATCCAATCCCCTAAATAAGCCCGGTGGTAAGATTTTAATTGTATTATTACTCAAAAATATTTCCTTTACAAATTTTGTGTCAGAGAAAATATCTGGTGGAATACTATTTATATAATTATTTGACAGATTTAATATTTGTAAACTTATAAGATCTTCAAAGGCACCGTCCTCAAGGGTGGATATTGCGTTATTATGCAAAAATAATTTTGTCAAGGAACGTAACTTTGACAAACTATTCTCTGTTATCACTATTAGATCATTATAGGACATATCAAGAACTTCTATGGCTAAATTACAACTTTTTACACTTAAATTTTGCTCACGTGCTGAATCTGAAAAACCTATAGTCTTAATGTTTTGCAAGTGATTGTTTGTTAAATTTAAAATTTTTAAACTATACATTGAACAAAAAGTATCCGTTTTAGTACTCCAAATGTTATTGTCACTTAAATCTAACTCGATTAACTCACTTAAACCCATGAAAGCGAGTTCATGCAAATCCATAGTCATCGCCGACCATTCACTGTTGTGAGTTGTCACGTGTAGAGATTTAAGATCTTTGAAATTCTCGAATGCACGAGGTGGAATCTGACGTATCTTGCATTTGTCAATGATAAGGTCTTTTAGCTTGCCTAGATTTGAATGTTTCCGAGATGTCTCTTGCGTCTGTGCTGCGAGTGTACTTTCGAAGAACAGAATTTCACTGCATTGAACGTGCAATGAAATCACATCGTCAAAGTGTGCCCGGCTGATATTCTGTAGTAGATGATCCAAACTGCTTATTGTTCGGATCTTGCAAAATAATACCGTATCTTCTGACGTTTCAGATCGAGAAGTTCGGTAGGCGCACTCGTGTGGCATTTCGCTCGCGGTGGCTCGTTGCACTGCATAACAGTAAAAAAACACATACACTGTAAAATAATAAACATTTTGAGGAAGTCTATTCACAAGAGTTTGTTTTATTGGCATTTTATCGTATGCGAATTGCGGTGATTCATTGAGGTTGGTTCCATTTATAATGAGGAAAATTTGATCACGTCATAAATATTCAAGCGGTAGAATCGACATCGCGAGTCGCGTGGCATGTCAGCGTTTGCCAGAGCAGCAGCGTGTATGTGTCGCGTACGGCAGCTGCCCACCGACTGAGCGGCGCTTGGTCGCTCCGCCCTACGACGCCTGACGCCCCGCCACCCGTCCGTCGTCTAAAGAAACTTCATCTCATAGGTAACGCAATTATATACATTACCAAGGGTGCATAAACCTTTGCCTCGTTCTGTATTGTTTATCAGAAAACTACTGATTGCATCATTAAAGAATTAAGTTGCATTAGAAATAACGTAATTCGAGCTCTACTTAATAAAGGTTATTATGTTTTATATTGTCAGTTCTGAAAAGTATTTTTATGATAGAAGCTTTTTGCTTCACTAACATTACATGTATGTTCCTTCAACGCACATTACTTTTAATATTTCATTACGTACAGGATAAACTTTTCTCTATATTAGAAAGAATACTCAAGATGAAGAAGTGTATGTCTTAAAGACATAATTTTCGCGGTTTTTAAGGGTCTGATATTACTATATTTCGAACACCTGTTGTGCTAAGAAACTTTGTGAAACTTTCTACTTCTCGTGAAAATGAGATAAAAGCCTTGGGAAATAGTTTTCTGGGGCACCACATGCTTCTCAAGTTAACATATTCAGTTTAGAACGCTGAAGATCGCTTAAGCGTAATCCAAGTTTGTAAGATTTACCGTTTTATCGTAAAATGTAACTTAATCCTTCCGACTATTATGCAAAATCAAAGTGAATTCATTTAAAGAAAACTCAAAGCCTCGAACTTAATAAAGTATTCTTTTTTATACATTTATTATTCGTACTGAATATATTATTTGTACAATTAGAGGTACCAGTACTTGTAAGGTTTTATTGGTTTGATTAAAAGTCATATAACTTATGTATGTATTATTATACTATTTAATAATATTTTTATTAAATTTTATATTCTGAGGTTGATAAATTATTAATATTTATAAAAAACTAATTTTAAATTTAAAATTTAATAATATTTTATCACACTTTATTAAAAATTAAGACTTCAACCGTCTAATCGAGAACTACTTTATAAAATATACAAACGCATGTATACATTTTTGTGTACCTATATAAGAAACAATAAGTTCCAAAATGAAAATAACATTTCACTTTCCTCATTGATGTTTTTGATATAAGACAAATTGAGTTGTCACTAACATTACAGTAAATTTGACACATTTTGTTTATATTATAATTCGGATTTGTCCCAGAAATTCCTATTCGGTATAGAAATAATAAAAGTAACAACACATTTATTTACTCGTCTAATCCGTTTTATAGTTGATCTTATTAAATTAAATGTATTATTTAATAATATATTTGCAAAATGTCTCGATCTTATTTATACGGAATCATAAATCGAATCCCAATATCTTTAGTAGATATAAAATTTTAAATATTACGTAAAAATTCTGGAAATTGATTTTACTATTAATTAACTTAATTCAATATTTGTAGTTGTTAGTAAGTAATTTCAATCTATTTTCTTTATTATTATAAGTTATTAATAGAATAAAATAGATGAAACTGTCAAGACTTATAGTAAGAATAGAACCTGCTACTTAAATAAGAAGTGAAGTGTACATAAACACACTCTCCCTCGAGCTATTCGACCTAAGTCATCATTGTTTTCTTAGTCTCATTTTTCAGTTACTCTGGAACATATAAACCTTTGCTATAACAAAGCTAACAATACGTAACAAATGCTATGCGGACGTGAAGCTTTTGTCAACATAATTCAGTCATACATAAAAGGTTTACATTGTCATTCTAACATCAAAATTAGGTCACTCATTCAGCTGAGTGTACACATCTCTTTTTTACGATAATGTAGAAAAGCCTTATGAGTACATTATTGATACCACGTATCCAGGAATTTCTAAATATTATACCTTTATACATTTTTATTCACGCTATAAGCCGCAACTGCCTTAAATTTCCCTGCTATGGCTCGTGTCACACCCCACTCAAGATGTTCACAAACAATATGCATTTTTAAATACAAAGTCGTTTTACGCTATACGAGAAATGTGCCTTCTTTCTCTTAAAAGGGAAAGTTCTTTCTTTTACATTATCCTTACATGATTTTATGATAGAATTTTTTTTGCCTTTATAAAGGTAACCTCCAAAAGTTCGGGTTTCATATTAATTTATTTAATTCTGCTCTGGTTTCTAAAACCACAATTTTACTTTTATCTGACTTTTGTTATTTAGTAAAAGTTAAAATTTTTATATTTACATATTTTCGATAACATATAAAGATATATGTAATTTAATTAATGTCGTGAATGTCACAGAACAATGCTTAACATGCTATTTATCGAGGGGAGTGAAAACAAAATGTGATGGGAACTAAGACATTCCCTTTGTTTACACAATCATTTCATCAGCGTGAAAAATTAAATCATCTGTCAGAAACGTACAGATGACAGTGTTACGCGCAGCATCCAATCTTATGCCATTTTATATTTGCAGCTACAGATCGAGACGTGGACTTTATTACTGGGGGATATGGGCTATTTTTAAATTTCATTTGCTTTATTAGTTACAGATTAATTATGTGTAATAAAATAAACATAGTGTAAATTAGTGTTAGAAGCATTGAGTACGATTAACATATAGAAGAGACGGGTGGAATCCGACAAGTCATTAGTCATCTTCAAGCGATAATCTTCGAATAACACCATCTGTTATTCCTGTGTAGTTTGTCTTAGAGATGTGTGTTATTTTAATTTTAATCCCCCTGTATATTATAGAATGATAGACCATTATTTTTATTATAACTGTTTTGGAACGGAAACAAATTACTTAATTTAACTAGTAGATATATATATAAATATAGTTCCATATATATATCTATACATATAAATTAAATTAAAGTCGTGTTTGTAATTCCAAATTAACAGCTTTTTACTAAATGCACATGAAAGTTTTTTTTCACTTTGTCTCTCTACTTGTTCCAGCTTATCTCCGAAATAGCCGATTTTAATAGGCTTTCACTGGCGGATAACTGATGTTATAATAAGACTACTTCAACACAGATATTCTACGCACACGAAGTGTGCACAGCTAGTATTTAAATAAAGTCATTAAATGAACTATATGATAAATAAATTCACAGTCAACGTGTCTGTATGTTTATAGACATGTATACATTTGGAAAAGCTAAAATTTGTCTAATAATACAAATATTTCAACAACGCTTGTGACTATGAAATCCAATTATTTTGCCCACAACATATTTATACATTGCAAAGTTGACATCACCAGAATTTTCTATAACAAGTTTTTGAACAAGCCATTTATATTTTAGAACATACAACGAGGCGGGTTGTTTATTTTAATTGGCACATTGATTTTGAAACTAATTGATTTTGTTATCTCTTTGTACATTATATTTCAATAAACAATATTATAATAATTGTGAGTTACTATTCCTATCTTAATGGGATCATACTTTTATTAAAGTAAAAATTATAAACTAAAGTTGGTTAATCCTTTTTCCGAAGTATAATAAAAACATTTTCATATCTAAGTTAGTAAAGATTTTATAATATTCAAATACATTATTTATTACATTACTTTATATGTAACAAAACAAATTAATAAAAAGTTTGAGAAAAAAGAGTTTTTATATAAAAAATGCCATTAAATAAATAATATACGAGTATATATGTAATAGTTAAGTCACTTATTCCTCCACAACCCTTGTTATAGTTTTCATACACTTTTTCAAGGATTTGGAGTAAATTTCAATGATTTAATGTTGTTGCTGAGAACGATCTACATCTTCCTTTGATTATCGATGTAAGTTAATAGTTTAAAAAAGCCTGCTTAATCAAAGGAATGATTTACTTTAGGAGCTTGAATTAGTTGGTAAATAATTAAATACTCCATACATCACCTAACGTGCCGATGTGAAGATATTTCTGTCAGATCTTAAGCTATATCATGAAACACTTTATTGACCGATGAAAAGCTCAGATCAAGTTGCTATAATGCTGACTAAATCCTAAATGAAGCATACCAAGATTTGTCGTCAGTTCGCAAGTGAAGTATTTAAGTTTTAGAGCTCAATAAATAATGAACAAAAGAAAAAATGTTAACTTCAATTTACTTTTATAATAGTAGTACCTACCGTGTTAATTAGAACACATTGTGGTACATCAAATGTCGTTAATCAAAATCACTTATGTATAAATATATACTACATACGCTTTCTTTTACATACTAGTCAAAAAATGCTAAATGAACAAATGAATTGAGAAGTTTCATAATTTGTACTTCTACCTTAATTAATTATTGATAACAGATTTACTTAGTTAATAAAAAGAAGAAGGAAAACCGACCGAGATGAGAACTGACCTAAGGTGAGAATATGTTTAAAACATTTTACAGCCTCAATATTTCTATATCCGTTGACGTAACTTCATTAATTCTCTATTTGAAATCAAACACCTTTTAATAACGCCATAAAATCAGGCATTAATTTATAAAATCTACAATCCAACCACACCTTACGAGCTTCCATATTGTTTCTTATCTGATCATTTAGTTTTATTTTTATAGATGTCAATAAAAGCTTGACTACATATAAAGAGCGCGGTTGTAAAAGAGTTCATTCGGTTTATTTAAAACCTATAAACATTATTTTTACGTATTATTATGGTATGGTAAACTTTGATATAGTATAATAAAAACAAATATGTCATTATATATGATAATGAGATTGGTTAAGACACTCACACAATCACATATACAAAGTTGAATACACACACATTCATACATACATATATTATTTTCATTTCTACTTTTGATTTATTTTTTATACATATATTATAGTTACAAAGGCAATACTCAAAGTCACTATACAGAATGTTACCAGCTGCGGAAAAATCAACTCCTAAGACATGTCTTAGGGATATACAATTAGGACTAGTTTAGACTTGCGGGAATCATGAATTTTAAATATCACTTAAAATATAAGCCTACAATGTCATTGGAAATTTGATTTAAGCAACTTATAAGTATAATGTTAAATAAAATATCTATTGTGGAATAAAATATGGATCGTGGCATATATATCTGCTGCAATTCAGTACTTGCAAATTTAATATTCTACTTGATAGTTTATTAATCGATAAATGTAATCTTTTATGATTAAACAACTAAAGGCAGGTTTAGACAACACTATCACAATAAAATCGTTAGGAGTAATGCATCCTTTTATTATATTAAAATAAGCTTTTCCCATTCAAGATAAGACCTTTGTAAGGGGAATAAATTGGATAGGATTATGCAACAATTTACCATTGACGAATGTATCTGCTTATTAAGTTCAATTATACTGTATATAGAGAGACAGATTTTTAAGCATATTTAGAAGGTAATTAAATTATTAAAATTATAATTTTTTTAATGAAAAGTTAATTAATTTGTAATTTAACTATGAAAATATGTAGCAACATTTTAGTTTTTCGATAAATATCAAATTATTTATTGGATAATAATTAATATATGGGTGTATGCTATCCCTGATGACTACACATATATTATATATATAACTGGAGTCACGATTCCGCTATTAGTACGAGGTACATCAAAGTTTAATAGCAAAAGATCAATGAATCTCTTAGTGGTTTTAGAAAATATTTCATGGATGGACGAGTTGTTTCGACTCCTGTTCCGAAAAGGTACAGATGGCGTACACTGTATAGTATTTCATGCTAAGAGCCAATCAAAGTGGCCACTCATTCGTTTGAAAAGCCTTTCGAGGTCAAAAAGGTCAATACTGCGGTATTTTTAATAGTTTTTAGTGAACATGTACGAATAGTACGATTTTTTAACAATCTGAAAAAAATGCTTTTGTTATTTATATTTGTAATAAATGTTTTACATATATAAAAATCGAAATGATACTATTCTCAAACAAAACGAACATATAGGTACTGATCACCGCTTAAACATCATTTATATATTTATAAACTAGCTGTGCCCTCGACTGCGTTCGCGCGGAATATGTGTTTTAAAATAAAACAAGCCTAAGTTACTCCTTATAACATCATCTATTTGCCAATAAAAGTCCTGTTAAAATCGATCCAGTAGTTTCAAAGATTAGCGGAAACAAAGAGACAGTGAAAATGGTTTTTTATGTAAGTATGTATACTTTCATAAGTATTTAGTAAAAGCTGTTAATTTGAAATTACAAACAGACACTTCAATTCTATTTACATGTATGTATTTATTATATTCGAATACACATAAGACAGTTTATTGTTGTATTAATTGAAATATGAATTATTAATCCGTGCTGAAACAGCTAAGTATAAACTCTTAACTAATGGTCTACCTATTCAAATATCAGAATCCCTTCAAAGGTCCTTTATCTTTAGTTTCAAACAAATCCCACTAATAAACCATATTCACCCCAATTACACCTAACAACGCAATACTCGAAACTTATATGGTTGTGTAATTCGAGCTCTTGATGTAGATTGCAATAAGAACCAAAATCGTTTAAATTATTAAATAATTATAAACCGTAACCGCCTCGCTCACTATCAAAGCTAGCCCACGGCGTTTCGAGAGCGACGCAACATTATTATGTAGATCTTCGAACATTGATCCATTGTTTTGGAGAGTATCGTTTATTAAATCGCACTGGACTATGAATAACACCCTGCAATTTAAAGGTAAAGAAACAAGGATTATGATAAATATATATATATATATATATATATATATATATATATTTATCTATATATAAATAAAATTGAATTGTATGTTTCTAATTCCAAATTAAAAGCTTTTCACTAAATACATGTGAAAGTATGTACGGTACTTATATAAAAAACAATATTAATAATTTTTGTCTGTCTATCTATCTGTTTAGTCCTGGTAATCTCTGAATCATCTGAATCAATTGTAATAGGACTTTCATTAACGGGTAGCTGATGTTATAAAGAATAACTTAGGCCGCTTACATTAAAATAAACATATTAGTCGCAAACGAAGTCGCGGGCACCGCTAGTAGAGATCAAAATGATGTCATTAAAAATTAAAACAAGATCATATGAATATTTTATTAGGTAATTACATCTTATTCTATACAGAAAGGTATCATCACTAAGAAATCTTAATCAAGAAAATGTATACATAAAGGAGCATGTATTTTAGAGCACGTGTAAAAAGAACACTAAAAGAAAATCATCCCCCAGTAGAATGTTGTTTTATACGTCTACAGAAAGCCGACTCTTTTTATGACGGGGCCTACCCTATCATGTTTTAAAGCTGTAAAAAATTCCGACCCCTGACATCTTATAATATGACATCAAAGGGCCAATCGCTTTATTTTTGTATAAATTAAAATTGAATTTGCATATAAATGTATAATAGCAACTGCAAAGTATTAGCTTAAATACCTTCATAAACTTTTTATAAAGATATCTTTGAATACACATGAACTGGGGCTTAAAACTTGTTTTATATTGTATATGTTTGTATTCGTATATCGTATTCTATTCATGACGATATAAAATGTCTAAATCTAAGTATACATTTTTATATTCACTGGAAATCATTAAAAACCGACAATTATTTAAAAAATCGAGACGAAATCAAATTTCCTTAGAACCATTGAAGGTATGATCGCGTTTTAATAATTTGCGGATATGCAATTTAAACTGAACAAAAAACAGGGTGACAATGCTTGCGGCAATTTTAGGGTGACGTTCATTTCACGCTATACATCTGAACAGACAGATAGGTTTACACAATAAAGGGGAACAGTCATTACGTTAATTGCCTATGGTTATTGGTAGTAATTCATATATTTTTGTCCTGTCAGAAGCAGGAAAGTTTGGTTATGTAGATCAGATATTATACGCTCAGTTTGCGAAGACACGCTCCATATCTGTGATTGTCGATATGTCTGGTTTTGATGTAAGATACTCGTGTATGATATGCAATTGAAATTGATTTATTACATATATTAGAATATTGTTTTTTAATAGTCTGTCATAATTATTAATTTATAGCTTTTCTGCTTTGAATCAATACCAGTGATCACTTGTGTATGTCAAATGAAGGTATCAGGAGCCTATTATTAAACCATACTTATGGAAATAAATCCTTCTGTAAAGATACTCAGACTTATAACAGGCTACGAGATTCAAACGCGCCCTGACTTGAGAGGAACCACACAATAAAATCATTTTATTTTTTGTTGTGATCATTGTTTTACAAATGACAATATTTAGTAATCAGCTTACGACCAACTAAGCTGATAATAATAAAACAAAATATCAAGTAGCTTTACTTGATGTTTTATCAGGAGACAATCAGATGGTATTCAAAAAAACAAACTCAAACGAAATGTATTTCTGAAAATTTTACACTTACTTGTTAAGTAAATAAATACTAAACAAACTTTTTGAAATATATTACATATTTAAACTACCAATAAACCAGTAAAACTGAAATCTATTGCCCGTCCAATATAAAGTATTTACGAGAATAAAAATAATTGTATATGTGCCTTTATATATTATTAAAGAAACTGAAATAATTAAAGAAAAGAAAAGAATGAAAAGAGTTAATCAAAATAAAGTAATAATTATATATAAAATGGTTTCAGAAAAACTAAAAAAATAAATGAAAAAGATATGCACGCGAACATTACCAATTGAAGATAGCGGAAACAAAGGCTATGGTGTATACAATTAAATTGTGTCCCGGGGGACAGTACTCTTTGAAACTACTTTGTTAATTTATCTAAAACAATTACAGAAGTGCGCTTCAGTACCGCGGGGAGAGGCAATTCTATTATTTTACGCTTAACTGAAACCCCACTAAATAGAACGTGTACATCGTACAGCGGATAAGCAATTTGACAATTGAATTTTAATTATTATGTATACTTATTAATGATAGGCCAAATGACAAAATTTGCTTCAACTTCCTAAGAAACCACAAGCTTGTGAAAAAATCGCAATGCTTTGATATAAAAGTTTATCATAGCATTAAATAAAAACCGTATTTGTTACACTTGTTATTTCTCTACAATAATAAAATTAATATAACTAGCATCATAATTTAAATATCACACTTAATATTAAGGGTCTTGCTAATTTCAACTATGAAATATGTGACTTCATAAAAGTGAATCCTAAGTGATTCGATCAATCGATAATTGTCGTTATTTTTATTGGTGCTATAATGGACGCTGAATGGACCTGACTCGTCCCGACTGGATTTTTTTTTCTTTGTGAAATTATTAAACATTTTGACATAAAAATATACACATTCTACCATACTACCCAAATGGACAATGATAATTCAACAAAGGACAAGCTGTTTCATAAAAGAAAAATAAAGCAAAATGTTGGATTTGGAGAAACCGTTCATAAAATATCAGATAAACTTCCAAAGACAACAATTCCTACCGAAAAAATGGTATGTTATTTTAAAAAAACAAGTTCAACCGCAGTCAGTGGCGGAAAATTGAACGCTCTTTACATAAAATAAACCTAACATTTAAAAATTGCTGCCAAATTCAAAGACTTTTATATTTTATAAGCAATTGAAAACAGTTTGATAAATAATATTTATAACACCTATTTATAAAAATAAATCCGATCAGGAGATAAATTAAATCTCTTTGTGTAGTAAAATCTATTTGGACCGAAATACAAATCGGTCAGTCTATTATCAAGAGTGAGACATTACTTTGAAAATATAAGCCTATATGTAATTTGGACCCGAGCGAAGCAACGGCGATTAAGTAGTATACAAAAATACCCCTGAAATGATTTGTACATGCATATTAGTTTGCAATTAAATCAACTGTAAAATTCGTGATATACCAACTAAATGCAATTTAGATTTTAAATTGCTATGAAAATATCATAAAAGTTGAGATACTGACGGAGGATAGTATGAAAATATACATAATAGTTTCAAAAACAAATTAATGTTTTAGTATAATATGGATTTTTAAAAGTTAAGTAATTTTCCGATAGTTGGAATTTTCCGTGTTGGTTAATCATTAAATTATTTTACTCCGGAAAATTTCATTCCACATTTTTTTAATAATTCTAAAAAATAAGTTAGGAAATTTATTTTCACATAGAGGCCACATAATATAAAAAACTCTATTTGAATATTTTGATTGTGTAATTTAGATTCACATAACATATGGAAAACAGTTATAAGAAACAATAAATTAAATTGTAATAAAAAATTTTCAAATACATATAATTAGAAAACAAAATCTATTAAACTACAACCAAAAATATAAGTAGTAGTTAATCTTGAATAGATGAAGCAACAAAACTAATTTGCGAGTCCGACCTCAGAGCTGAAATCCGGGAACAAAATGGGACGTCGTTTGGGAATTTTCTAATTACGTTTTCAAAGACACCTCGTTTGTTGAACATGTGACATAGTGACATCCAAGTGAAAAAGGTCACGTACTGAAATTGGATATTGGACCAGGATCTGTTGAGAAGAGTGTTTCCAGATTTGCGATTTCATTTTCTTGTTAACGGATCTCATTTCCAATATACAAAATAGTCCGAATAACGGAAGTTCAGTGTACCATACGGTTCGTCACCTAATAAGGTTCCTATTAAAATGGTTGAATTAATAATTGGTTTCCATTTCAGACATTATCTTTATTCTAGTATCAGCCCGCGACTTTGTTCTCGCGGAAGGAAAAAAATTTTTTTTTTTTTAATGTAAGTATCGTATAACCGTATACTAGAAGAGATAAAGAAGAATAATACGCAGAGAAAATCTGTCAATTTGAAATTACCAACAGACACATTAATTCTATTTATATGCAACGATTCTAATATAGATTTCATTACATTTCTTGCAGAAACAAGACCATTTTTTTTCATGATAAAGATATTCATTTAATCTTATTATTAATTATATATTCATTGCATCCCGGCAAAGCTTGTATCAGGCCGACGCTTAAAATATTTTATTCACACGACACGACAATTTAATTATAAATTTCAGAACAAACTTTTGTCCCTCCGCATTTTCTTCGGTACCTAATTTGAGTTCAGCATCTGCGTAACCCTATTGCAAAATAATTACCCAAAAGTAAGTTATGCACCCTACAGACTATATCAAATTTGTGCAAATAAAGTCGCCTTAAAATATAATATATTGAAGAGAAGCCACATGGCGAATGTATGAAAGACAATTTTCTATAAGTGAATGAAAATATTACATTTATTGCTTGAACTATTCCACATATATCATCATATCTGCATATTGGTCAAGAATATAAAAAACGTATTGTAACAATGTCTTTGCATTTAAATAATAAAAAACGGTTCACTCGTTTAAATCCTATTTTTGTTTACTTTTTCTACTTCTACCGCCAACTATTCCGATTTCGCCAAATAAATATTAGGATTTTATTCCACAGCAATACTCGTAAAATAGTTTAAGCCAATTGCATCAACCGTCAACAAAAACACTCGAAGTGGCACGCGTCACTGCTATTGTCCGACAATAGAGTAAACCAAGCGTTCATAACTGCAAATAAAATTATGGCAATACGATCTTTATTTGCTATGTGCATTAAAACTATATTTGTTTAAACTATTTTAGTATTATTCCCTTATTGTTGTCCGTGATAACTACCAAATAAAAAGTAAAGAAATATTATATTGAGTGGACGCAATCATGTTGAATAAAAATATTATCCCCTTTATTCGGAAAAATATATTTATTTATTCCTTTTTCGCAATTAGAAGCTTAATAAAAAAATTATATGAATGTCAAGATTAGGTAATTGCGGTTTATGAGCTAGAATATGTCAAAATATTTATCTAAAATACGCAACCGTTAAATAATTATCTTCAATATTTATCTGTATGGGTGTTAATTTAAATCGACCAATTACATTCCTTTTAGGCAAATTAACAAGCCGGCTGAAGCCGTTGAAATTCAATCTAACCAAACCTGTATGTAAATGTATTGTAATTGAACAGCCGATATTCGTATTACAGTTTCTATGTTGATTAGGCGTGTTACAGTGAAATTTATGTTCGCTAGTCGACTTGTTTCCATAGTATAATATTGTTTATATACATTTTAAACAGTGCACGGGTTAATATGCATATTAAGATGGTTCATTTTGCTATGTTTTCAAAGTAAACATTGTAAACTAATAGTAGGTACTGTTACCACTACTGCAAATATATAGATAACTAAATCTTAAATGTACCTAATATTAATCTCTATACCTAATAACAGTTTAATATTATGTAGCAATATTCACCATGAGATTAAAATTTTAAGGTGAAATTAAATTTTATATCTTACCATAGTGATATATGGTGCTATAACTGGTGGATCGTAACACTTAAAATAAATGTAATCCCTTGTGCGATGTCACACCCTTCTAGCACCACTAATTGTGCCAAAATACACTAAAATTTTCTTTGTATGTAATTTTAGCCTTAGATGGGGTCACAGGACCCCTTGACAATTAATGTCCGGAACCCAAGTCTTAAATCGGAGTTCTGTAATTAGAAGGAATATTTGACATTGTATTTATATTAATTGGAATACTATGGCTGCATAATAATGATTGTCCTGGACTAGAAAACAATGTTATACCAAATTTTCTAGATATATATATATATATATATATATATATATATATATATATATATTCTTTTTTTTTATTTATTTAATCAAGAAAATTATATATACATTTTACAATCATTATTATAATTTAATCTTTGAATTCCTTTTTAGAAAATTTGGTGGAGGAGGTGAAAGAGTATGAAATTTTGACACAGTTAAAAATATATGGAGAAGAAGTTCTTAAAGGTAATAGGTAGGTTTTTTTATATAATATATTCAATTAATAAAATAAAATATTACACACGCTCCCAACTGAGATTTATTACTTACGTTAACACTGTCAATGTCAGTTGTTGTCAAATATTAAAGAAGAGTTTATTGTTGCCTGAGGTAATTAAATAAAAAACAAAAATATATGTAAGTAAAGATTACAAAAAAAAATACGTGACTAATTGTTTGATAAATCAATAATTATTTATTTTAGTGGAACTTACAATTATGTTTCTTATAATACATTATATGAAATATTAACAAAAGGTATTATAACTATTACATGTACTATTATATATATACAAAGAATTCCTGTCTGTCATAATACCACCTTCACTCTATAACGCTTGACCTAACTGCATCATATTTATTCATATTGTCTCTGACAATTATGCCTTATTTTCTGCACAACGAGTCCGAGGAATTTTCTTCTCATATATTACTATGAAGTGCTCTTAATTTAATACGTATCTTATTACATAGTAAGGAAGTAAAATTTTCCCTTTTTTAGTCCAGCTAGGCTCTTGTAGTAATAGTGTTTCGTGTTTTTTGTTTCAGTTCATACCGCAAAAGCATAATGGCTGTCTTGGTGAAAAATGTCTTTTTTAAATTACATTCCTTACGAAACCACTGCTACAGTGAAATTTTTAAATTACTTGTTTGGTTTTATTCTGTTTGTATTTTCATTGATGAAGGAGAACTCGAAATTAATTTGTATTAGAACCTTTTTTTTATATTAGATCCTTTGATTATAATGATTTGTAATACATTAGTAGCTGTATTCGTATGTAAACGTGGCTAAACGTTTTATATAAACATCGAATAGTTATGTAGACATTGTGGGCTGTTATTAATTCAAAAAGATTTCATCGATTAAGGTCATGTTCTTTAATGTGTCTAGACATTTTATATTTAGACTTGGATCTAGGAAGATGGCAAGTAGACAAGATATTAATAAATTCTATATTTATAATAAAAATAAAATTGTGTAACCACTACCAGAAAGATTTATTTTCAATTGTCATCACTTTAGGCTTTAGGCGAAAGGTAGCGTATTAGTATACCTATTAGTAGGTCTATTTGATAGATATGTTATTACCAATTAAATGAAATATAGGACGTGTGAGACAGATGACACAAACCTACATATCGTTTATGGTGAGCATACATAGTTTCTTTATGTATTTAATTTGAACACCAACGTCGCACGCATAATGGCGGCAGCATGTCGCCGCGGTTTGGCGAATGTGCGCTCTCATGGTTTTATCAAGATATAGTCCAACTAGAATCAACTCTCAAATATTTTACTGATTTTCTTTATCTATAAACGCTTTGTAAGGTATATTTGTGTTAGTAGTTCGTTGTTCTTACTTATATCTGTAGTCATTCTTAAGTAATGGAGTGTTGTGGAGTAGGATACAGACATGGAATGGAAGAGGTTTTGGTTATCCCTATATCATACTCACCATAAGAAACACAGCTAATATCTATTTCAGTCCGATCTTCTAAGAGAGGACCAACCAGGTTGAGCCAGACAGTATACCAGATGTTTTATATTCAGTAAGGCTCTAGTCTTATATTAATAACTGTATAATTAATTCTAAACTTATTTAATAGATATGAAAATATTTACTTATACAACTTCGGTAGATAAATCAAAACACAAATTAATGTTAAGTCAATGATAATTTTACCTGACCCACTTTGTAAGACTTGTTGACAGGCGTTTGGGGTTTATTTATCCCAAGGGTATCTATTAATTCATATTTATTGATTATATAAGATGATAAATACATTTAAGAAGTATTGGAAATTTTATATTACATTTTAACTGACATGTAATTCTTATAAAGTATTTAAAAACTACATATCATATGGGGTATTTTCAATAGTGTAATTACTAAAGTTATATGTTTATATTAAACTCTCTTTTTTTAACTTATGTTTTCAAATAACAGCTAAGTTACTAGTTAAGTTATTTTTTATTATTATTATGTTCGGCTAAAATTTCGTTATAATTTACATCATAAAATTTATATGGGCCCTTCCAGTAATATATATTAAGTTTGATACAACGTGTATGTATATAATATCGTTGTCCGGTTGTTTCGCATTGTTATATTGGAGACTTACATCAAATAAAATAATGGACTGAGAAGATTTAACATTACATTATCAACTTATATAATAAATGAAATATTTAATTGTAATTATAGTATAATTAATATTTATGTCGTGTTTATAATTAATCATTAAAAATCGTAGACTTATTCTGTTACCCTAAAAGTAACATGTTATTCAGTTTAGTGTGAGTTTTATCATGATATCGGTTTGACTTTGATCAAATCAAAGTCGAAAACAAAGTCTAAGTCAAAGTCAACATCAATAAGCTTTTTGTTTATAATAATTGCACTTATAAAGCTTTACTAGACGTCTAATTCCAAAGGGCAGATCCCTGGAAGAGAACCGCAAAGAACCATGATACTCTTTTAACACATTATTCATTTTCAATTTTTATATTGTAATGAATATTTTTTTTTATTCATATTAGCTGTCGCCGACTTCGTTTTCTGCTTCATAAGGTATTTTATATTAATTAAAATTGTATTATTAACACCGAATTAAGCCCCAAATTTGCAATAAAACAAATAGAAAATTATTAAACGAGATAAAAACTTTTAAGTCGTATTAAAATATCCACAAAGTTTAATTGAAATCGGTTCAGTGGTTTCATATATTAGAGCAAACAAACATGGTGAAACGGGATTTTTATACCAAATTTGAAGTAGATTATACATATGTAAACAGTATCAAACTATTACTGCTACTATATGTATTAGTTTAATGTTTTAAGTTATATCCTTCATTCTGTAAGATCTAATAAACCTATCCGCACAGCCAGTCAGTAGTCATAACATTTTTATTATAAATTGATTCCGTGTTGATCCGATACAAAATCGGCTTAATCAATACCAATTGAAGTCCATTCTATATCAAATACACTACTTTAAAAGTTAAAATCATATAGCTATTAAGTGAATATAAGTCATTAATTTACTATAAGTTGTACATATATATAACTTCTGTACCATGTATGTCTGTATTTTGATTAACAACCGTCGTTTTCATCAATCCATTTAATTGTTTCAACGGTGCATGATCTACGTTTTTAACGTAAATCATTTTGGCATTTATTATTTTCTCACTTTAATAAATTTTAATTGTTGGGTACTTTATCGTATCAATCATTTTAATTGGTTTACAATATCCCTTCTTTAGTGGAAGGAGCATTTATTACTGTATTATTTTTATTTAATTTTTAATATCATTGTTAAAAGTTGTAAAATATATTTTCTTTGTTTCGCTTCGATTGCGAAATAAAGTAAAGTTCAACATATTAATATTTTTAATATATATAAATATATATATTTTGAATTCTATCTCTTTCTTCTCTTCTCTTTTTATACAAAGCGACTGGTAAAATACATAATTTGGTTGCCTTAAAAATGTCTGAAATCCTTTTATAAAGTTAATTAATTAATTAATTTACTTACCAGTTCTTATTTATTAATTTCTATACAATTTTCAGAATAAAATTTTATAAATTTCAATTTCATTTCAATAAAACATACTTAATTTATAAGGAGTTAACAAACGAAACCATTCCACGTATCGTCGTAAAGGCTATTTTTATTGCGCGCTGTTAACATAAAATCTATCTAGCTTCATCCCCCTAAGGTTATAAATGCAATCCAAACGCAGTAGAACTGAAAATTATGTCAGCATTTACTTTCAACGATGCACTCAAGATACTTTCATGAGCAAAGTAAGTTTAAATGTCTGAATATTTTTATATTATACTAGCTTTGCACTCTGCTTCGATTACTACCAGATGAACTAGATCTTGAGCTTTATATAATTTGCCTTTCTGTGGTGAAAGTGGTAAGTTTATATTTAATCCCCTTCCAGCGCTGTTTCATTTCGCGAAGCAAAATATAAGAACTGAAATAACTCAAGTATCAAAAGTTTTACTAATGATCTTATAAATACCGAAGCAGTTTTTTATGATAGTAAGAAACATAATACAGATATACATTTATACACTGTACATACAAATAAAATAGAAGTGTCTGTTTGTAATTGCAAATCAACAGCCTTCCACTAAATGTATATGAAAATATATAGCTTACATAAGAAGATCATTAAAAAAAAATCTGTCTCTATCTGCTGTTGTTTCGACTACACTCTGAAACGGCTGGATCGATTTTAACGGGACTTTCACTGATGGAAAGCTAATATAATGAGTAACTTAGGCGGAACATGATTTTTTATTTAATCAAAATCACGGGGCACGTGGGTACGGCTATGTTATATAAAAAGAAACAAATTACAATTATAGGTAACGCAATACACAAATAAACGTTTTTTTCATTATAAATCTAAAAATAGAAAAGGTAAACACTTACCCTAATTTAAAGGCTCAATCTAATAAGACCTCTTAATGCTAAATAAAAACGCTACACAAATAGACAATTTATATGCAGGAGCCGTATCTTTGACCATGTTCTCTTTTCACTTATTTAGGTATCAAATCCCACTAATTTTGTTTATTTATTCATCAAAATGGAGAGATATTGCGGAGCGAGGAACTTTTTATATAACATTTTAATGGTTTAACAATTTAAGGATGAAGATTGATTTAAAATATTTTTCGTTTTGAAATATCGTTATTCTTAACTATTATTTTGCCATCAAATAACATATATTTTGTTTGTTTTGTTAATTAAATTAAATTCATCGTATATTATAAAAAAGAAAACACTTTTGTTACAAATAATTTTATCTTTACTATTTGTTTTCCTACAACAAACAATATGTCAGATTCAAAAACCTAATATTACCTATCAAATAACATGAAACACGAAAATGTGTATGTAAACCGGCAAGATGAAGAATATTGTTCATGAACGCGGCATACGAGATTCTTCAATATCTCCGGATTTATGTACACAGGGCAACAAAAATAACATCATTCTGGCCTTTATTTTGATGCGTGTAAAGGTCATAATAGAATATATTGTCGCTTACAGTACAAAATGCAGCTACCGGTCGGTTTGACTGACTGCCGAATCGCATCTTGAATTATTCATCTAGTTACTCCCGAAACTTTGCCCGATTCAGGCACCCCTTAGAATATTGCTTTGTTTTATAGTTAAGGAAATTTTACATCCACCATACATGGCTCACACATCCAGTACATGTACATGTTTAATGTAAAACTTGACTCAGAATTCGGGGGTACCATTTATTATATACATATTATATCACACCTTTACCTCTTGGAAATTATTTAAGAATTTCTTTACTATCGCTACCAATTTTTGACAGAAAAAAAAAGAATAAGGGAATAGAAAGTATGTTCTTGAACTTTCTCAATTTGTTTACAGTCAATCCGTTATCCGACAAAAACGATAAAAATAACATCAATACAGAGAAAATCAAGCGGACGCGAGTGACTAATCCCTTTAATCTAATTCACTAATAGACTCCAATAGCGCTCCGACCAGTCTGGCAACCAATAAGTCAGGTCGGACACGTGCCTTCTGCAACATCCGTTACCCATTCGCCGACGCACAAATCGGTTCGTTTGCGAAGACAAATGGTCCCGTCTGCCCGCCTGCATATACATTCCATTTCCAAAAATCACTCCTAAAAGAGCTCAAATCCAATAACGGCGGCGAGCGTAAACGACTCGCTGACGCTTTAATATTTTTTATTTCACGCTACCGAAATTTGAAAACGGTATTCGCAACTTTTTCAAACTAACGCTTAACAGTGTATTGGAATTGATTTGACAACGAATTGCTATCGTTCCTGCACCTTGTTATGCTTAGCCTTTTTATATAATAGAATTTTATTGTCCGTCTGCATACTAATACCATTGTTCGATTGGCTATCGTCACCCGACGCGTTTCGAAAGAATTTAGTTAGAAATATTTAACGCCGACGGTGGCATCACAAGGCGCTTCGTTAGAGCGTCGTTTTGAATCTAAATTGCGTATTTAACTTTGTAATTAAGATAAATACCGATGATAAGAGTTCAAAACTACGTGGTAGCTGTGTCGCCCATCGAAAACTTACTAATGATCAAAAAAGTGAACGCGCTTCCAGATGCTAACAGTCGTTTTATAATTCCATCTCAGACGAAATCCTCACTTTTTAATTACACCTCCATTGTTATTGTTCCTTTAAACCTATTATGAATTCCTTGATTAAACGAAGAATACAGGGAGTTAATATTTAAATTTTATTTTAATTCGCTTCAAAGTTTTATCATATTCAACATATTTTCATCCAATTTTTGTAAGGTGTTGCGACAATGTTACTTGTTTTATTGATAAAAAAAATTGAAAAGATTTAACAAGAAAATTTGTAATTCATTGTTATCAGACTTTTAGACATACCACAGGTTGATAAAAAAAATACATTGGAAGAGATTTAGTATAAAAATATATATATAATAACTATAATCGTTGATTTATTAAGCACTTAAACGTTCAACAATGGCTATGTAGAGCCTTTGCCTATTTCATTGAGATAATCTAACGGGTTGTTTCCTCTGATATCTTTATTGCACCAAGCGCTGCAGCGAAACAATGGGTTAAAATTAAACCCATATACACATGATAGCAAGTACATGATTCTAAAAGTCAAGAATTTAAAGTCATCTTAATAAGAGGCTTGGCTCCAACACGCATCATAAATTCAATCGCAATTGTTTGTTTTATACCCAAAATGTCCAGACAAAAAATGGGATAGATTAGAGTGGAATAGCATTTTACGTAAAGTGATAAATTTTTATTAATATCATAACTATTATCTAAAACCCCGTAATTGAATCTTAAATAAATAACTTATCAATAAATTTTCTAATATCTAAAAGTCCCCAAAAAATTGTTCCATCTTAAGCAATTAATCAATAAACTTAAGCTGTGAGATGATGAATTTTCCATTGTCTAAATTCGCCACATCATAAATAAATAACTTATAAATAAAAATAAATAAATAACTATTCTATAAATTCAAACATTTCCATATATTTATGTCGTTACCAAAACAAGAGGCGTAAATCTCAACTTTGCCAACGCATAAAATTGTTTTACGTATACCCACGTATTGATAGCAATTTATATCAGCGGTGATTTGGTAAATAGTGATTTATATGTCTGTATTATGCTTTATTTTAAGATATTTAACCTTGTTTTGGTGGTTTGGTCTCTTATTTTGAGGCCATTTAAAATTTAAATTTCATCAATTTTCCAAACACAGTGGTGACAGAGATTTTCACTCAAGACTAAAGCATCAATAATTTGATTTGTTAATTGAATTGAATTTAATTTTGAAGTTGCATTTAGAACGATCGTCTATTTCAATTATCATAAAAATTTATCAATTGTGTAGATATTTATAATTTATACATATAAATAAAATTGAAGTGTCGGTTTGTAATTCCAAACTAACAGCTTTTCATTCAATGCATATGAAAGTATGCATATAAGTAGGTACGGTACTGTATAAAAAGGCAATATTGAAAATTTTTGTCTGTCTATCTGTCTGTTTGTTTGTTTGTCTTTAACACGGCCGGACTGATTTTAACAGAACCTTTACTGCCAGATAGCTGGTGTTATAAGGAGTAACTTATATTATTTAAGCAAAGCTAGTTTAACACAATACAATTAATATTCAATACTATTTAAATATGCGGGTCTGTATTGACAGTTAATATAACCAAATAACTATTGAACCCGTTTAATTTGGCAGTAAATCTTTGTTAACACACCATGGTACGTTTTCTCAATAAAATTTATGTTGCATATAATTCACGCTTCTACATTTCAATTCGGTGTTTGAGTTTAACAACTTGACTTGTTAAGTTTTATTGAGTACTGTTAATGAGATAAGTGGATCTACCACTTGGTTATATGAATTACTTAACTGTTATACTTAGAACATAGACAATAATCAAAATATTCATTGATGCTTTGTTAAAAAAAAATATAATAAATTTAATCTATAACATGACTTAATTGATAATGTTTTAAAACGAGTTTCAAAATGCAATACGTTGCATTAAGAAGTCAGTCAGTATGTCAGTTAATCAGGCGGTGTACTTAACTTTTCTTTTACATAGAAAACATAATTATAAAAAAGTTTCAATAACAATGGTATAATGTAATATGTAGTTTCGTGCAGACCCGTACCTGGCAGAGGACCAACTCTGGTGTCGCGCCCGCTCAGCTACTATTGATATTTATCTCTCTTATTTATTATTACGTACGTATCTAAAAGCTTTCAAACAATTTGTTCCATGTATTGTATATATTTTTAACTTGAGGCTCCGTGCTTCAAGTCTGATTTAGAAGCATTTTTACTTTGTATATCTATGAGTCATATTTATTTCAAATTTTATTATTGTATGTAGAAAAATCTATGTATATCTTATACAGAGTATAAATACATCCTTTAATATTCATCAAATATAAGTAGTAAAATTAAAAATATTGAAGTGTATCGGTATCGATATCGGTAATAATTTGAGTGAGGTCGATAACAAAATTCGATAAAATAACAGCCAATCTAAAGGAGACAAGTGGTATTTCATTATATTTGTCTTGAAGTAATGCTGTATTTTTGCTCAGGTCCATAATTTTGGTAGGTAGGCTGTAAAGCCCAAATTTTACATATTTATTATATGATTAATAGTAGTTTATTCTTTTCACAAATTTCGACCTGTAAGTTATAACAAATATGAAGTTTTGAAAAATATCAACACAAATTGGTAGATAAAAGTATAATAAATATCTGGGTTTCAAAATGCAGTTTTTTATCATTAAAATATCGATAAAATGACCATCACTAGTGTAATCTATCAAGCGCTTGAGAAGCGTTAATTTGATTAGTTCCTGCCAGTTTTAATATCAAGAGTGACGAGTTCATCGGTCATTTTAAAATGTGTAATATACGACTTTTAAATGATATAGATTTAAATTAATCTCTGGAATATCTGCGGGTTTTATTTCAAACCGAATCAAATGTAGACAGCTTGTTAATGCAAGTACAGATATTAAATATTAGTAATACAAATTTAAATTATTTGATGAAAAAAAGAATTGATGTTCTCTAATAAATATTATTGTTAAAAACGTTAGTAGTGTGTACATACACAAACAAAGAACAGTTGTATTAATGTATTTATGACTTCTCTCTTGCAGGTAATGGGATGAAAACACGGAGGAAAATGGTTTAGCCACAGATGAGAGAAACACAAATAAATACAAGGGGTCCTTTATTTGTAAGAGCTTCTAACAAGGAACAAAACAACGCATCGATTTTAAGATAAATTAGATTTCGTGCTTTTATTACCGACCAGTAGGTACCTACATACCGTGCGGTATATTAAGGTAATGTCTTCTTATTTTTATCATATGTATGTAACAATATATATATAGATATTACATTCGTTTTATTTAACTTATTTAATATAACATTAATAGTATCAATATCAAGTTGGAGACTATCATTACACAAAGGCTTATTTCAATAAGTATGGTATTAAAATAGGCTCCTGACTCTATTTGACTTACACGAGTTGATTCAACTAAAAATAATAAAAAAATATTTTCAAATATTAATTAACCACATAAAACTGTGACGAGTAATAATAATAAAAATTTATTTATATAAAAAATACACCAATATATAAGCATTCTTCATTACATATCTTTAGACGCATCGATACGATACATTTATTATGGCGTCAAACCAACGTGTATACACCCTATCATGATAACCACAACCCTATGTCTTAGGGATAGAATTTAAAATTGCACAACCTAGATATATCTAATAATTTTGTAAAAGTCTAGTCTTGCTATCATGTCAAAACAAGGATAGTAGAGAACGGGGGAGAATGTATTGCAGTCGGCAATCTTAATGCCCTTTCCACAATATCTTTAGTGACGCCCCAATATGAATAATGTGTCATACGATCGCGCCCTTTTATCTAAGTGACTTGAAGATTTAAGGTGGTGAAAAGGAACCAATTCAAGAATAAAACTCCCCATACATGCTTCAAGTCTTTTGTTAGACGACTGCGAAACTAATTTGTTTAAACATGGTTATATTAAAAAGAAAATAAATTATGATACCCTATAAAAAAATACGTCAACGGTGCTTTGGCTGCATTGTTGAGACGGCGAAATGTCAGTATAGCTGCACGTTTGGCTGTACACAATGCAGTTTTGCTACCGACGCTATTATACGGCAGCCAAACGTGGGTAACACAGAAGAAGAATGTAAGAAAGATGAATGCTGTGGAGATGCGATCTCTTCGCAGAATATGCGGAGTCAATCTAGCTGATCGAATCCGCAATGAAGCGATCTACAGAATGGCAGGTACTAGCGAAGATGTCACGGTGAGAATGAAGAAGACCGTGCTCAGGTGGTTTGGGCACGTCGAACGAATGAGTAATGAAAGAATGGTAAAAAAGATTTATATAGAAAAAGTGAGCGGTAAGAGAGACAGGGGGAGGCCTTGAGTGACCTTCGAAAACACAGTATTTATGATACTAGAGGAAGGTCACGTAAAAAGCATGAGGACCCCCCGGAGGACATGTATGAAGCGGTAGCCGAGGCGAAAAAGGTATGCAGGGACCGCACCGTTTGGCGCTCCGCCGTTTCTGGCTACCCCGCAAAGGATATGGCCTGAAGAGAAATAAATAAAATAAATATAAAAAATAAATCTATACATATAAATAAAATTGAAATGTATATTTGTTAATCCAAAGTAACACTTTATTTTAATGAAAATAAAGTGCTTACATACAAAAAAACTATTTTAAAACTTGTTCTCTTTCTGTCTGTTTGTTAGACCTAATTTCTGATACTGCTGGACCGATTTGAACAAAACTGGCACTGACGTATAGCCGATGATATAAGCAGTAGCTTAAGCTATTATGATTAAAAAAAACATATTCCGCACGACCGAAGTCGATATAAATACAAAATATAGTTATAATAAAGTTCTATATTTGCCAAACACATTTCTATCAATTGATATGTTATGAGGAAGCCATTAGTTGGTTATCTTCTCGGTTAGAATTGTTTTATGGTTATACCAACAGTGTTTTTTATTCAGATAAATTGGTAACTCAATACTATCAATAAAATGTGATAAACAATTTGATCTTTATTGTCTTATTGTATTGCAGCTCTGGGAACGTCTAACGTCTCTACGTGTTCAAATTGTCATCTGTAACAAAATTGTATAAACTATCTATTTTCCTTATTCCATATAAAATTCTTATTTAGTTTTACGTATTTTGAACTTGTATTTACTTCTAATAAACTTTTAGGTTGGTTAATAACAATAATATTAAAAATTAAAACTATACCAACTAAAACTACTGAATGTTGTAACTTAAGTATAAGAAAGGATTACATATAAAAAACAGTCAGAACCAAAGAGTTTTTTGTGTGCGAGCAAAGCCGGAGACAGAGTTAGTGTTTCTAAAAAAAGTGTCTTAAACCACGGTCATAATTATTTATAATATATACATTACATTACATTATTTTCATACATATAAATAAAATTTAAGGGTCTGTTTGTTATATCAAATTAACAGCTTTTCACTGAATGATATGAATGTATAGATAGTACGTATAAAAAAAAACATTAAGATTGTTGGTCTATCTGTCGGTCTGTTCAGTATTTGCTCCAACACAGCTGGACCGATTTTAACAGGACTTTTATTGGCGTATAGCTGATATTATAAGGATTAATATAGGCTATTTTTATTTTAAAAAAACATTCTTCCCAACGAAGTCTTGGGCACATTTAGTTTAAAATAAAACTTAGTTCCGTGATTTATTGGTATTTATAACATTTCGATAACAAATCGAAGACGTAAAAGATATGAACTTATTATTCTCAAATAATAATAATATTCGGGGAGCAAATAATTTATAAATTTCTATGATACAACAAATTATATTTAAAGGCAATTAAAATTTTCCTTAATTAAGAAAGAAATAAATAATCACGCGACAGCCCCTTGTGAATACACCCAATAGATCAAAGTGTACTTCAGAACTTATTTAATGACTTAATTATTTAAGTTATTACTCAATATAAATTATATTTATATATAAATTGTTTGAAATGTATAATTTTGTTTGAATGTTTTTGTAATAAGTGTTAATGTTAATATACTTGTGCATTTTATAGCCTTCCTCGCGGTACGGGACACGTTTCGCATATTACGGGGTAGTTAAATAAGTATTCTCTCCCTAAGATATAAAAAAATGTGAGTACAAATACTTGTATTATTTTGTGGGGGTGTTTCTTTAGGGTGGGCCAGCCAATGTTTTGGTACAGTAAAAAATGCATGGGTACAACGCAATATTTTAATATTAACTGCATTATAGGGCGAGTTGCATTATGGGGATTTTGATAAGATATGACAGGATTAACGTGGATACGGCTTTGGATTTTACTTTTAGGGTACGTAGTAATATAAATTACGTAAGTCCTAAGAATACTTGGGATTTTTATTAAAATTGTGTAATTTTTTTCATCTTTATGAACATTGTTTAATTTACTCGATTAGGCTTATATTCCTTTTTTAAAGAAAGAGAAAGAAATATATATTTTTAATCTGTCCTTGTCTTCATATTTACTTCCATAAAAAAACACACCATACTTTTGCATCCGGGGGTAACATAAGTTTGCACTCCGATATTGGACTAATATCCAGCTTACCCTCTTATTAAAAAACCAAGCCATTTGTATGTATTTATATTTATGGTCCAAACACAAAGGTCCCTGTCAATAAATCTATATATAACATATATCCCTGTGGGCTAATTTTGCTAAAACATTTCGATATTAAAAGGGTCTTGAAATTCCGATAGCTTTTTAAATTAACTGTTAGTAAATTATGGTTTGAAAATATTCAATAACTAGCTCTGCATACGACTTTGTTCGCGGAATGTTTTTTATAATTAAAGTAATCTAAGTTACTCCTTATAACATCAGCTAGTCGAAAGTGTCCTGTTAAAATCGGTCCAGTCAAGCAAACAAACAGACAGACGGACCGATGAAAAAAATTTTAAATGATTTTCTATGTGAATGCCATATATACTTTGATGTGCAGTTAGTAAAAAGTATTTAATATGAAATACAAACAGACACTTGAATTTTATTTACATATGATGGCTTTTCAAATATCTTTAAATACCTTTGAGCTAATTTCGCTTTCGTTGTCTTTGTTTTCATAACCCATGATATAAATATTCAAATACTTCAATTATTTTTAATTAATATAATTATTTTATCATCGTATCTGTATACATTTTGGAATAATATTGAAAAATGTTGTACTTAAATTTAATAAATACTTAAATTCCTTTCAATCATTATTCACTGTAACTCATTTTACGTTGCAATATAATTATTTGATAGGTAATATAATTGACACTATAACACTATTTACAATATTATTTGAAATTATTAAAATATAATTCAATATCACATAAAATTCTTTAGGATTTAATGACTTTTTATGTTTTAAGAGATATTAAGCTATTTATAAATATTTTATTGGTTGCAATAAGCTATCTTTACAAAAAAATATTCTCTGGTAAGCACTATTGTCGCATGGTGGGCGAACACACAGACAAACATTTAAAAAGCTGTTAGTCATGGATTTATTGACTGAAATATAATGCTTAAAGCAAACTTAACGTACACTTTCTATTATATTGTGTTGATAGTTTCAATACTCTAGTGGGATGTCACAAAAAATACTGCTAATATATAATCTTTTTTTTTAATTATTATATGTTAATATTCAAATAAACCACATAAAGAAATAATAAACAGGTACATAAATCTCCATTAACTTGATGTTTTCTTAACTTACTTAACCACAAACTTAGTTAAGTCGTAAAAGAAACAATTAAAGCACCTCACTATCATACTTTGAATCCAGAAGTAAACCCCAGAGTGGTATAACCTGGAACGTGACTGAAACGGTAATACACACATATCCCTTTATTGTACACCTTAATGTAATATAAAGAATAATTAAATGTATATAATATAAATAATAGTTATATAAGGCACTATGATATTTTCTATCAAGTAATATCTCAAAGAACTTTGTAGAAAAACCATTAAATTTTATTTAACTTTCTCACCCTATAAATAAAAGTATAACAAAGAAACGGTAAAATGACTTCACTTTTTCATACAACGCAAACGTCATCAATCGCCCGATCGTCACTCATTTTGACTGTCCGTCCGGTGAAATATTAGACTTATCTGTTGGGAAAATCACGGCTGCGAAAACTATTTGAACTGAGAGCAATCTTTCACTTTGATTATTTTTCTATTGTAAATAATAGACGCGTAGTGTTTTTGTTTGAGAGCAAACTGTGGATCGTGGCTGGCTTGAGGGGTTTTGATTTTTTCGAGAGCCAATATTATCGTTTGACCGATGGTTCATATTATCTGAACGTTGTAACAGCTATAATATTATTTTTTGGATTTTATTCCTAATATTTGGTACTTACTAATATTCTCATAGAAATTTTTAAAGATAATTCAGTTGTATGTTATATAAATTTATAGACGGATATCACTTTAAACACATCAATTACATTTATATAATAACAAGAGCCCTTATAATTCATACATTTAAAATGCTGAAAATTCACATAAGTTTGCAGTTTGTTAGATGAAAGAGGAATTATAATTAATACGTATATTTCTTAACGAAAAAGGTATAATTGTAACTCTATTAGAGGATAAGGATAAGGGACTCAAAGAGATCCCTGTTTAGTATTAGGGATGCCTTTGCAAGTGGTATTGATGTGAGCTGTATATCGGATTCTACCCTTTAACTAATGTAATAAGATTACAAAGGGGTGCAGTTAGACCAGCCAGAGTCGGACTGAGGCGTAAAATTATGTAATTTTGTCAACAAAATGGTTTTATTATTTTATTTTTTCTATAAGATAATAATGTAAAATATGTTTACACTTCTTGCCAATCTTGCACTCCTTGCACTTCTAGGTATAAAATAGCGGTAGCGTTATAATACCAATTATAATTAATTATTTTATTAACTTAATGGTATCTCTTTTATTCATTGGGTTTAGGATTTTTAACGAATAGCTACTTAATAAAATTGGGTCATTTAAAATAAAAAAATAAATATTTCGTCTTTCAGTGAACAAGACTGCTGCTAAGCATTTTAAACGTTAAAATTAAAATTTAACCAACATAAGCGTATTTAAATCAGTTTATTAAAATTTAGTTTTTTTTATTTTTTTTATTTACGATTGATATTTTTTATGTAATCCAAGTACGCTCCTTGTCCGTGGTACGAATCGCCATCGACGCATCGCAAAGCGTTAACTGACTACGAAGGGGTAGGTAATTTTAAGGCAATACTATCAATCAAATTCAAAATGGCGATTGGTCAAGGACGGAACATGAGTATTGTATTTATAATAAAATTAATATAAACTGTCAATTCAATAAGTTGTACAATAAAAAAGATTGAGAGTTGGAGTAATTTTTTTTATTTTTTTTGCTTTTTCTTTAATTACTGGGAATTATTATAGTTATGGCTTCGATACGATTGTAAGACCTTCCGACCAGTATTAGAAGCGCGTATCAAAAACATGCTAAACGTGTTGGTGTTTGAGGCTCGTTTTTAATCACTAATTTTGTAATAATGTAGTTTCTGTAGTGTATTAGAAATAGCAAGTAAGATATAATCTTTAAACCGAAATATTACGGAGTTTTAGTACTTTTTGTATATACAATAATTAAAACAATGAAAATGTGAGAGTTAGAAACTATTTAATTAGTCTTACAAATTATTGATAGATGGCGCTGTTTGAAATTATATGCAGTTTCATATTTTGCCATCTAGTGTGTATTATCTGAATTACAATGAGTTTAGTCAGAGACGCGTGACAGATTTAATGTGTTTAACTAAATGCCAAGAGATGGCGCTTTAACATATTTATTGAGAATTAAAAACATTGCCATCTATTAGTTTCAAAGTAATTTTCGATGAAAACAGCAAATGTTACGATAGCAATTAGCTTAGGTGGCGTTCCAGTCGCGTCTATGTTTATAATTTGAGAAAAGATTCCTGGAAAAAATGATAGATGGCACTAAACACTATATTGATGTTAAAAGCAATATTTCGACACGGCCCAAGATCGTCTGTTTAATTAAACGTCAAACATAAACATCAGGAGCTGTATTGAGCATTATTAGATGAAAAAATAATTTATTTTATTTTTATTAAATAACGCAGATAGTACAAGTGCTTAGTGTAAATTGACACTTCAGTATAATTTTGATTTGGTTTTTCTGTATATTATAAATATTAGAATCAGATTATTCCCTGTTTTATATGAAGGTAATATTTCTTGTCCATAGATGAGTAATCTATATTTTATTAAACATATTAAATAAATATTTATATTTAACTGCAAATATTTCTAAATTGAACTCATTGACAGGCAACCATTATTTAATTGATGAAAACATATGTAAAATAAAATTTGTCTAAATATTTTGCTGTAGGATATAATATATCTGTGGTCTGTAGATATATTCTTATTTATTGCTAGGTATTCAAAAATAACTTATATTCTAATTATTCTGATAACGTCTATATTTAACCATTAATATTACCATTGTCTTATTTGGTTTCTTAAGCCACAGTTTACCGCTGTGAGTCAACAGGGTCCCTATTTAATTAAGGGTAATGTAAACAACATTAGGGCGACCACAACTCGGGTCTCGTAAGTTCTCTTGTTGGTGTTTTGAACGTCTTACGAACTTGATTAACAATTTTAAACTATGGGATCTTACCTTGTGACGTCAGAACCTATAAACAAAGTTTAACGAACTAATTTTTAAATTTTTTTTTGTTTCTTAATTACAGGGGGGGGGGGGTTAATTGGAATATAAAACATGTAACATAAATATCGGACATATGTGTTTACCGATTCCAATAAGTTTATTTAGTCAGTCAATTTATAGTTATAATGTGGTTTTGAGTTAAATACTGTTCTCCATTGCAATTACTATACTCCCAACGTATAGGTGAATATTACAAAGTTTCGCCTTGAAACAAGTTGGAGAGTGCCTCTGGAGGTTCCTCACTAAGAGTGTTGTTCTATCTTGTAATGTTTAATTATATATACGGTCGTGATTATGGCTCTTATGAGTTCAAGAACTTGCTACTTAAGAAAATTACGTTATAATTCTACATTTATCATATATCCTTCACAAGGTAGTTAAACATTTATTAGCGTAACGTATTATGTGAATTTAGTAAGTATATCACCAATCTCAATTTTTATCTTTTCTTAAAAGCCAGAACTAAAAGCCAAAACTTTTATTGTAGTTATTCTAATAATATCTATTATAAAGTGTATAAGTGTGTGTTATAGTTAAATACATATATTATAATTTAATGATGTACCTACTTAGTTTATTTTTATCAAGCTTATTTATTAAATTAATAAATCTTGTATTTTCCTTATAAATTATGATTAATTGCTAATGTCTTTAAGACGCATATATATAGGTCCAGTCACATCAAGAAGTAACTTGAAAAAATGAACAGACTTAAAAGGAAATAAAAATTTAATAATATATTAATTATTTCTAAAATAAAATGAATACTGAAACTATTTATTCTACTTTACTAAGTAATGACCCGCATTTAACTATACGAATTAAACAGAACATTGTATGGAGTAATTCCAAATTACCATTTATATCTCAAAGAATATTTAAGAAGCAACATTGTAGGGAAATTACTTGAAAAGAAACGAACGTAGATAAATTTGTAAAGATATTTTCACAAAAGCCTTTGTTTGCAGGCGCAATTTTCAGAAATAAACTGGCGTAAAATTTTGTTCAGAGTGATAAGGCGGGAGGTAATTTTTACAGGCACATTTGCCATAACAATAATAACAACTCGCAACTAATTAAAAGTAAGGCGCGGACTCACGGGAGAGGCACCTTGATAAAGTACAGACAGCAAAAACGCTCTGAAGCAAACTGTAAATGCATTTGAATATTTAATATATTTCTTTAGTGTATTTCACGTTATTAAAGTGTTCAGTTTAAAATTTTGATTTAAAGTAAATCTAAATTTAGCATCGGATAGGTACTTGATACGGATACAAACTAGAGAGCTGTTTATTAAATTATTTAAAATCCTAATAAGACAGTCAGTTATGCTGTTTCATTTAGTATGCACCCATTCCGTTGCTAACTCTACAAGACTGCTTCTAATTAGCAAGCTGAGAGCTAAATATTACATTTATGATACATAAATTCTCCCAGTAAGCAGCACTCTTAATCTGAACTTTATTATCTACGTTTAAAGTGTAGATTATTTTGTAGAAACTACAAGTTTCTTGTAAGACGGGCTTTATCTTATAAATTGTACGTTTTATTTAACTACCTCCATTTTCTTATTATGCCCATCAAGTAACGTATGAACCGCGTTTAACAGCTCTTACAAATATTGTACAGTTAGCTCATGAAATGTATTCACAATAAAAAAATATCATTAATATTTAACTCTTAATGAAATGACTAACTTTCCTTTAAATAAGACATTACATTTTATTCTATCTCTAGTTGCTTCATGGTTAATTAAATATTATATACAGTTAAAATAAAAACTGTATATAAGTTAACAGTTAAAAGTTTAGACCGTTCTATTCTGTTCTCCTAATGTACTTCATTAATACCTATCGGAAATTCGGGAGACAGATAAATAGGACATAGTTAGTTTAGACATATATGTCTATTCTATCCGAATTGATTTAGGTCTAATATATATAATTATATGTTTATATATGTTATAACGTTATTTAAGTATAATATATGTAAATATATTGACATTTTATATTCTTAGTAATAATTCTCTACTACTAAACATGTTTTAAATTTAGTTCAACCATTTCTGATCTGAAAATTATTATATTATTAAGAAATAATTAATTAATTGGTTAAGAAATGCAGTGTTTTTGTATTTTTATAACATGAAAATGCTAATTAAGTTACCTGGTAGTGAGCCAACTCTAAAGCACTCTCCCACACCAGGGAATAAAGAGATGCAAGCCTTTGAGGAATAGACCTCGTAAAAGAACTGATAATTAGTTATAAGCAAAAGATAGTAAAGAGAAGCTGATCTGAATTACGAGTAATTTATTGGAAGATAAACGTTGAGCGATACTTTAGCTATGCACTTGCTTTGTTTCAATACTTTTGTATTTTTAGTTTGTATTTGACCACGTAAAAGGTACATGTGTAGTTTAGGTGATAAAAAGTAATCCATGAGTTATCTCAAAGTTCTCAGAACTTTTGTAATGCACTTCCATCATTTTGACAACTTACTCAAACTTTGAGTGCTTCTTAGCATAAAAGTTAATATTTAATTCATTTTTATGTCTTAAAAGCAAAATATCCATGCTTCTATAAATAAAAACTGCTATATTATTTATTGTTAAATAAGTATAAAGTTACAAAAATTTTGTCGCGCTATAAATTCGGAAAAGAAGCAAATGAGTGTACTTAGTTTCTGTCGATCGGGAATTAAGTAGTCATCACCCATTGTATCAGAATAAGGTCAGTTGTGGGTATGCCCCATTTACATAAAAGGGTGTGGTGAAAAAGCGTAAAGTTAGCACCACGAGCCATAGCAAATCTAGATCACTTATAATTATGGAGAGTAGTCCACCGTGGTGTTCTTTTGAGTACTTGTAGTATCGTATTAAGAACAATTATCAAAACAAAATCAGCAAAAACTTAAAAATAATAACTGTGATTTTAGACGCCTTCAAAACATTAAACATATTTTTTTAATTATTGCTTTCTTGGATATCTTACCGAATATGTTTATAATAAGAAATAAACAAATAATTATTTAAATTTAATCTTTATGCGTCATACATCCAGTCACTTATCAGTTATTTCAAAAAACACACACAGTCAGAAAATATCCAATAACTCTTTTGTGATACTTAGTTCCATAAAAGGATTTTTCGTCCAATTAAAAGTTCTGACCGGCATAAAGCTATTCCAATATCTGATTCACCTTTGATTTCATATGTCACTATAATCTTTCCCGGATTGGGGATTTCATACAAAATGAAACAATTTAGTTTGGTTTTTGCTTGACATTACGTAACGCTCATTGCATATGTAAGTTTAGTTATACAAAAATATATATCTATCTGTATATATAAATAAAATTTAAGTGTCTGTTTGTAATTCCATATTAATATCTTTTTGCTTAATGTATATAAAAGTATATACTTACATAAAAAAACTATTTAAACATTTTCTCTCTGTTTGTTCCAGCTAATGTCTGAAACGACTGGATTTTAAAAACATTCTGCACGAACGAAGTCGTGGGTACGGCTAGTTATTTATATAATGTTTAAAAATAACATACATATTATTATGTAACAATTTTTTTTATATAATTACAAGTCATTACAAGAAATCTATATACAAAATTACTTCGATTAAACTACATGTAAATTTCCTAAAACAAATAATCACGTAACTGCCACATGAAAATACCACAGTGGTCACGCCATCCATGTGGCATTTTAACAATACTTCCGCTGTATGAGTGTATGTTGAGGAAAACACGATTCACATATTAACGACACAAAATACCTTCATTAAAATATTTGTCCTATTACGAAAAATTCCAGTCTCTTTTTACAGAACTCTAAAACTAAAAACGTCTGATCGTTTACTAATCACCCCCAAATTATTTTGTCAAGCGATTATCGATCTTATTTATATATTTATAAAATATTTTATTGTCCCACTTTAAAGCGGAGTTCTCAAAGTCTGTAAAGTGTCATCTGGCATTAAAAAACTCAACTCTAAGGACATAATCTATAGCCAAGATCAAAGTACAAGAAGAGGCATTCGGAACAATTAAAATTATCAGCGGTGCCTATTCATTAATAACTTTTTGGAACAAAAAAAATGTATTTTGTTTACATTTATTAGTGAAGTGATGAAGGGCCATAAATCAAGTGGGGTGAGACGAATTGGGTCGATGTCAGAACTCAGCGGTGATGACACTTTTTTCTGAGAATTGCAGTAAATCATCGATCTAATTGGGATTAAGTTATTTAGAATTATATACTAATATAAAAATAAATTAACTTTCATTATTTAATCACTAAACTTCCTCATCAGCTCAAGCTTTTAAGTCTAAAGTCTGGTTAATTATATTTATCGCAAAACAATGGTTCCATGTTTTAATTATGATTCACGGTATTAAAGAGTTTCTAAGTTTTGGCATGTTAACTATTTCTAATATAGACTCTCAAAGTAAATCTTTGTTCATTATTCCAAATGTATCAAACTTATCGTCTAAATAAAAGGTCATAATTAAAGTTGGAACGCCACTCATACAAACCATAATCATTAATCACGGCAGCATAAAAACTGCTTCGAAGGCGAAATTTGGTAAGAATTTCCTATTTTTATTATAAATACCCGCTATGTGAATGTTCCTTCTTTGTTATCTTAAGTGCTTCAGATAATTGCGGAGCCAATAAAAGAGATTGAATTCAATTTAGAGAATGTTTTAACAGCATTTACTTAAATATTTCAATACCTGAAATAGCTTAAAGATTCTACTGAACTCCATACACTGTTAGTTTATAATGTTCGGTGTTTAGATTTAGATAACTCTTAGAATAAAAATAACTTTTAATAATAATTGTAAGTATCATAAAATATCTACTCAAATAATATATATTATTGTAGGATAAAAACGGTACCCGTATCGGAACACAAGAGTCACATTTCTGGCGTAACTCACTAACGTTTCATTACGAGGGACACATGCCGGGAGGATTTATAAAAAATGTCTCTTTTTGTATTACAAAAAGTGCCAAATTAACTTTTTAAAGGAAACGATCTGTTTTTGGTTGTGCCACGTGTGACAGTGCCGTGTTGGCGTCAAATTCTATTTCGACGGCGCCACATGGCGTTTTGTTGATACTTACTTTGTCGTCGAGGTTTCTCATCATCGGGGATATGTATTTTTAGTTCAGACGGATTGATGATGCCAAGTTTGTGAGCTTAACTTGACTTTAATACCCCCGTGATATATTGAACGCCGTTACAGAACTGACATATTGAAACGCATATTCTTTATGAATTATTCCCTCTTACGTAGCGCGTTCTATATTTCATATAACAAACCTATTGCGTTATACAAACAAAAGAACATTCGATTTTGAAAACATAACGCTTCAATCTATATTTATTTCACACGCAAATATATTCAATAGTCTGAATGGGAAAAGACAAAACATTGTTATATATTTTATATTTAAAAAAGACGTTTGAGGAGTATCTCGAAATATTTCAATGATAACCAAGAAAAAGAAAACTTACAGGCCTTCGTATGGAAGATAAAAGATAAAAGAAGCATTCTTAACTAGTTCCGACATTATATTCGCATTTGTAAAGATCAAAGAACGTTGTGTCATACGGATAGGAAAAACTTCGGGAGGCGTTGGCGAGGTGAGCAACGCTGGAGGGTTCTCAAGTAATGTTGAGGGAGCTAGGCTTTGAAACAAAATGCGTTTGCATACATTAAACTGTAAGAATGTTGAAGATAGGGAGGGTAATGCTAGTGGGTCCCTTGGGAAGTGTGTTTCGGCGATTACGCGGACGGAATTCCCCAACTGTAAGTTGCTTCTTGACGGGATAGTTTCCACGTAACACTAGCCTTTATGTATTCGTAGTCAAAGTGCTTGAACACTGCTCTGTTTCAAAGTATTTGAAAGGCAAATGAGATAGAAAGTTGTAAGTCTGATACAGTAATGTAAATAGTTGAAGTAATTAACTATTTAGTAAGACCAAGCATGAACAAGTTAGGTCATGAATTTTTATGCAGTTTTGTGATTCATTTCGGTGGTACTTATTACAACAGTTGTTAATTATATATGTACATGTACCATGTTATTATTCTCAATAGCTATATTAAATAAAAATAGAATGAAAAATTATATTTGACAAATAGGACTTGTACCTGCTACCTCTGGGAGTATTTTTTTTATATATCGTTTGTAATAATATAATAAATATAGCATATATATAAAAATCAATCTCACTATCAAAATTGTATAATTATTAACCGTCCGTCCGTCCGTAACAATCATGGAAGTTACAGAGGCACTGAATTAATCAAGTATACAAACAATTGTGAACATCTTGTGTGACGTGGAATAGGAAACTTGTACAATCTCTAAGTTAAGGATAATAGGGCAATGCTCTGACACAATGCAACGTATACAATATTAAATAAGTTTATCTGTGGATCAAAGACTTGTTATTAATACTATATCGAAGATAAGCTTTAATACTATACATACAAATCCGTATCCTTATAGAGTCAAAATGATTAGTTCTAGTTATTTTCTTTTTCGTACAACGTAATAATGGCCTTTCTTTAAATTGGAATTAGTTTTCTACGGAGAGCCTTATATAGAAATGTGTATCGATACTAAAAAATTCGGAGAAGTACGAGTCGGACTTGTCAACCAAGAGTTCCGTAAAAAATGTAGTTGAGAAATAGTTCTGGAATCGAGGCTCGAGTCATTTCGAAAAGTCATTTTTCGTTATAAATAACAATCAATACGTCGTAAAAACTAAATATAACGTGTTTCAAAATATTCACTTGATGTGAATATTTTGAAGCACGTTATTCGGCCTTCCGAGTATTATCTGTATTTGAACCGTAGTAACTTTAATTTAATTTGTGATTTAATTACAAATGCATATCTTTTAGTTTTTTTTTCTTTAAGTTGTACTATAGTTATCAACGGGAAGTACCCTATTAGTTTTGACGCCCTAGAGAGTGTCGAAATATTCATTTTTTGTGTTCAAAACAGCTGTATCGTTTTGTTATGTTAATTAAAAAGTTTATTTTTTTACAGCTTCAAGGGGCTGTAGACCCTAGTATATAATTTTAATTTCAACACGATATCTCCACGCGTTCTCCAAATTAAGGATTTTGACAAACAGACAGACAGATAAACGGACGCACGCACAGACCGCCAACAAAGTGATGCCATAAGGGTTCCGTTTTTTTCGATTAAGGAACGCCCTAAAAATTAATAACAAAAAGTTAAATATCAAGTACTTTAAACTACTGGTACAATGGAGTAAAATAATAAAAATAAAATTCTATACTTGGTGAAAACACAATCTTTTAATATATTAAATATAAATTAAAAATAAAATTTAATCAGTACTACAACTTTACCAAAGGCGGAGCTATTTCATATATAATTGATGCATAATTAATGCTTTGAATGTTAAATTTAATGTAAATGATATTGTACAAGTTTCAGATATACCCATAAGATATTTGAGAGACGCTAGTGCTTGAGAATATCTAAATGATTAAATTATGGACAAGTCATCCTAAACTGTCCAAATATTGTTTATCCAACGCACGTCCTTAGCATTTAATTTCTTGAATAGCTATCACCAGGGGTGACTTTATGTATCTCGCAATAAGCAATAACTGCTAAGAGACGCAACGGTGATAAACTAGCCCAGTGTTGTTGGAGTACAAAGGATTTCTGGCCAGCCAATGAAGATTTAGGGTTGTGAAAAATATTTTTAAATTACTAAAAAAAAAAACAAAAAAAACTTCGATTAATAAGATATATATTGATCCTAAAAATAGTTCGATTAAAATTAGAATATAAATAAGGTCTTTAAATAAAATTGTTCCTAAAATATTTTATTCTGTGATTTAGCTCTGTTATGTTATTTTACATTGACGTAAATATATTAATTACATAATTTTCTTAATTAATAATAAAATATAATAATAAATAGAATTTGTGTAACACCCGTCGTAAACTTTTTCATATTATCAATCCAGTTTGTCGTAAAGATTTAAAAAACTTTTTCTTCGCCAGCCCTACTTGAACCAATTTAATGCTGTAAATCCATAGGGTACACTTACTTCCCTTCAAACTCATGCTATATTGCGTTTTTTCTAAACCACAAAAGGGGAGACTTGCTCGTAGTCACGCCAATATTTTACCGGTAAATGTATGCGAAAGTGTACTTCACTTACTTTACTTACGAGTGAAGTTCTAACAAAACTTAATTCAAATTGCAGATGTAAATAAGATTCATTTTGTATACAAATAAACAGTATGACTAATATATATCTTATGTATAAGATATTTTCATAATAGTTATTATTAAACAGATTTTAATGAAATTTATTGAACTTAGCAAAGTTATAACCTAATAAATAGGGTATTTATATTTCATCTCAGTTCAACAAACTTTCTACGTGACTCTAACTCTACGGTAACGAAGTCAAGGTAGGCTGTTAGTAAACAAGAACCTTTGCATGAACCCAGGAACAATAAATCATTAAGTACATTATATACCAATTTGTTTTAAATGTCACAATTTAATTCCATATATCAATAATATAAAAAAAAACAGTTATAATTGATTGACATCAAATATATACAATTTATTTTAACCTGACATAGAAATGTAAAAATAACAAACAATTCAGGAATAGAAACGCAAAATATGACAGCAAAAATTGTATTTATGAATGAAAAGTATGCGCCTTTATAAACATTGTGCATTTGGAATGAAAACATTTGTGCAAGCACAGCTCTCATGGGATACGGGGTTTATTTATCTCTTAAAGCCTCAACAAATTTCTAGATCGCTCATATCCAGGATTGGTCCCCTATATCTCACTTTTTCTGTATTTATTGCTGTCTACCCCTGGATAAGTTATCGAAAATATAATCCCTCCTTACGCACCGAAACTTCCATGGCTGATTACTAGTTGGTTTGATAAGACGCGTTCATATTCTATGGACATGGTAATAGTTACATTACAACTTTAATTAAAAATAACAAATCTGTTATGAAAACTTACTAATATTCGTTATAAATATGATTTTTTATGTTATGTTCCGGAATATTGCAATTAAAAATCGTTAAAGCCTTTTTAAAATATATTGTGATAATACTTTAGTTTCTAATGATTTCAATTTAATTTAAGAGACCAGAAGAGGACTTGATAAGGCATCGTTTCATTTCTATGAACCCTAATGAATACGCCGTAAAATAATCGTTACATTTTCGCTGGCTTGCTTATTTCTTATCCCTATTATGCTCTACGAAGACAATAATTTAGGGTTCCTTCACCGTTAAAGTTGTGGCTAGAAGAATAAAATCCCGACGTAATCCCCATGAGATTAATATTATTTTATCGCTAACTATAAATAACGAGAGAATTCAATAGCCACGCGGTAAAAGGAATTATAAGTTTTTTGACAGACTAGTGGAAAACTTTTACCAAATTCAATCTTGCGGGGATTTGCCGCAATCGCTTTATATTCCGACCCTTAGGAGGTCTGGGATAAAGAAGGTTCAGTGCGGACTGGTCTTTGGTATCTTTATAGTTTTGTTACGAAGGTGAATTTGAAATTATAGACGAGGTAGAAAAAGGTTTTTTAAATAAGATATAATTATCAATATTTGTATATGAATATAAAATATAATTTTTAAAAGACTTTATTGTAAAAGATTGCCAATTTTCACGTGTCTTATATTATGTAGCAGTGAGATTGCGTCATTACTCACACCCCACGCTCCATTTGTACGCATTTTCTATGCGGAAATGGTACCATATTAGCTTCAATTTCACCAAATTTACGAGTACCATTCAAATTATCCCTTTTGTCATAAGTCATTTCAATTATCGTTTTATGGTTGATTTAGTAAAATGATTTCAAAATCTTTAAAAGTTATGAAATCATAATAATGTAATGTATTTAATAATTAACTATTATATTCAGATTAATTTTCAAGACAGTCTAGATATCAAACAATAATTTGGTAGCTGATGGCTCAAAGTTTCATTAGTGGTACATGTTCACTAACAAAAAGCTGAGGTTGAAACCACAGCCAAGCTTCCAAACTCCAATTTTAGCTCGATATCTCTAGCGATTTTCGCTCCGCTTTAACTTCTCGCATATTATACATACTCCTAAAACAACACGAGTTTGTATAATATGTTTCATATTTTTATATAACGCCATATTATCAGATCATCAGACATCAGATATAAAATTAATTTATATTTGTATAAATTAACTGAAAATACTCTGTAAATGAAACTTCATCTTTGCTTTTTCTATCACTTACTTCTACAGATCAATACTAGAATATCTTAGGCATTCTGGTAAAAGATCAAAGCTGACCCGGCAAAAAGTAACTCAAACTAAGATTATATCTCTGTGAATAATATATTTTCTGAATAATGTATTAGGGTGAAGCAGAAGTGTATAAAGCTCTTATAGTCTTTGCAAATTTAACGTAACATTAAAGTTTTCAAATGTAATTGTGGCAATAACTTGCTATGAGATACCTAATATACATATTCTTACTTACTTAAGGAACTGGTAAATTATAATAAACTTCACAAATTTATACAATTTATGTTTGTTTTATTAAACTTTTCCTTCTATAATATAAAAAAAGAAATACAGATCTTAAAAAAAAGAAACGCTTCATATAAAGTGAAATAAATTTCGTCCAGGATGCAAATTTGTCAAATAAGTAAATAAAGTTAAAAGGTACTTTAATAAAAAAAGTTCATTCACCCCTTAATAAATATGACGTGCACCCTTCAGTAAGACAAATTATTTCATTTCCCTTCGCGAAGGGACTCATACGTGACTCCCAGTGATCATCAATTCTATGAGTTTGGGAGATTACTGAGATGTTACAATTTATCCTAATATTTGTTATGATAACAAGTTATCTCAACACGGGATTAATTATAAATAACGGCCTTCAAGTTCGAAAATATTTAAGATTGTATGTTTATTTATTTCATATATTTACACAAGAAATTCGCATGTACATTATTTTATTAATAATATATTACATAACAGTAACGTTGCGTTAATTCCAATTTAACTCCCATTATACGTGGATGAGGCTTAATTAATTATATTACAATTATCTGTACAACACAATGCAAACATAACGCGAGTACGCCAGAATTTCATATACCTTATTTCCCCTTCGTTAATAAGACGGCATCTTCATGAAATTATTTCTTGTACACTTTGTCATAGTCAACGAGAACGTCCAGGGCAATTGTGCTCGAGAACCTTCCATAATTAGGACCGGCTAATGTACCGGAAAAACAATTTCATAAAACATTCTCCTTGCGACGTCAGCATAAAAAGAAATAAGACACTAAATAAACTTCTGCTTTCACGGACCGCTTCACCTTTATGCTATGCGGTGAAAACTGCACAGTTATCTCTTTGTCACTCTGACGTCGAGCTTACATTCCATTTTGCGTGAAAGGACAATTTGCTTAAAGCGTAGATAGAATTAAAATTTCTGGAGGGTGCCAACACGGTATTGCATTCGAGAAATTCTCCAAATTAGTTTGACATCCTCCCGATTCTTATTTCACAGTAATAGGGGTGATAATTAAATAATTTGATTAAAGTTAAAATTGCCAGAGTAGCCACTCCACATATTTCGAATCATAGCACAGTTTTGTGGCAAATCGTTCGTTGAATGCCTCTGGAAAATTGCTACAGTCTAGTGGACATTAATTTGTTTTAGTCACATGTAAAATGGACGGCATTTCTCATTTGTCACGTCGCGCAGGTCTTGTGTTCTGCAATATGGAAGTAATGACTGATTTCACTGATATTAAATTCCATGTATATAGGCAACTGTACATTGAGTGATACACTGGTGACTGCTTTATATAAACATCAATATATTCATAATTTAGTTGAATTACACTAGTCATTTTGAAATATATCTTATTATTATCTTTAGAATAAACTTTGACTTTGAGCTGACGAGTTTATAAAAATTATAAGTTAATTTTAAAATTAAAAGTACCCAGTTTTATTATATAGGTTTAGGTTCTTTTCAATTATTAAACTAATTACAAACTAAAATATTCTAAATTTATAAAATTACAACATTAGGGTAAGTTTTATATTTTAGTTTCAATAAAATATTTTACTTTGTTCTTATAATATTTACGTTATAAAATACGAAGAATTAAATATAAAAAAAAAATGTTTTCTAACAATTCACGACAATTGTTTAACTCCCATGTTAATATCAAACATTATTATTTTCATTACGTGTTCCGAGTACATAAAGAAACAAAATTCTATCACGCCATTGTACAGCACGATAGCCTATTTTCTTTAAACAAATAGACCTAATTGGAAAACCTAAAACAATATAAACAATGTTCCAAGCTATCAAATATTAAAAAGAAAAATATGTGAATAAACACAGATTAACCAATAAATTAAATTGAAATCATATTATTATCTACATAAAAAACCGTTCCTTGTACTTTATTACAGAAAGTAATTAAGAAAATTAACTTAATATGAAGATGTAATTTCTTTCGTTATTATGTGTGACAGTACGAATGAATTTTTATATACAAAGTAGACATAAACTTATATGAAAGCTATTCTAATATAACTGAATATCGCTATCTGCGGAAACTTATTAAGATAAACCGTTCCGGATAAGATAGTTTGTCTTATTGGATAAATGGATAAATTAGGTACTCGCCCCCATTATCGATATCCTGATGGACAGTCCTAGATTACAAGTAATCCTAATGGAATTAAATATCGATTCCGTATAATAGTTTATGCGATAAGTTTTATATATGGCTCAATAATTGCCTGTAATACCACATTCATAGCTCAAAATAGAATGGTTCTATAATTGTCTAACAAATATTACAAGCTTTTCAATAAATAAAAGAGAGATGAAAATAAAAATCTTTATATATTTAATACTACCTTACTTCGTCAATTGTTTGTTTGATGTTCAGAAAACGATACTGTATTTATTACACCAAACAAACAGATGATTATAATAATGTATATTTGTTACATTAATTCATTATATCTATAATATTATTATAAAGAGATACAATGTTTGTAAATAAGATAGTTAGAAGGTAATCTTTGAAACGACTCATTCGTTACGAAAATATTTATGTTATATGTGGAATATATTACAACTGGTAGTAACAAATTAATTGTTCTTCTTTAAGCCATTTGCATTTATTTATTAATCTTTTATAATATTTCGTTAAACTCTTTGAATGATAGCCGAGGTATAGGACGAATAAAATTCAAAACATTATTTGAAATCTGAAATTAAATTCAATTATTCATAGACACAATTTAAAATCCCTAAATGAATCCCGTGACTAACATTGAAATATGTTAGTGTGTGCAATGCATGTGATGGCAGTCGAAATTGCATTCGACGTTTAGTCATGCCCAGTGCCCTCTGGTACCACTCTGTTATGTCATCCTGGTACATAGTGGGACACCCACTATATTTAATTATATTAATTTTGTAATTAGCAAGTAAATAAAATCAGATTTATCAGAAAAACTATTTATTAAATAAAATTGGAAAATTGGTATGGAGTATGAACAACCAGATTTGTCCTAGAGACTATTTATTAAAATTGGAAAAAAATAAATTCCATCGTACGTATGTAATATGAATGTATTTGTTACAAATTGGAAAAATCTTTTAACATACATTTTTCTCATTAAATAAATTATATATGTATGCAGTGAATACCATGCTGTAGTAACGAGTTTTAGTATCTTAGTATGAACATAAAATGTAACGTCCCCGGTTGAGGGAAATAAATTACGCAAACAATTAAATATCGGCAATAATACTAACGTGGGGTGCGACAACTTGTCTAGACCGCTCCGCTGGGTACCCCTGGGTCCGCTGGGTCCGCTGGGTCTCCTGCCTACATTTATTATACGGGATGTGCTTAATTTATACATGTGACTAGAAATTATTAGTGTGATACTAAATATTTCAGTATTTCTGTAATAAGTATTGCCAACATTAAAATAAATGATGGTGTATACCAATGTTCTAACCCATTTATGAGCTTTGTTACACTATTGTTTCGGGAAATTATATATTATATTTTGGATTATTTACAAATTATTATAACTATTATCTTTATAATTAATTATAAGATAAACGAAATAAGAAAAGGCTATATATTTAAAAAATAATTTGGGACAATATTTATAAGTATAGTATTCTTATTGATACTCAAGAAAAAATAAAATTCAACCATACAAAAAGCAAGTCAATGTCAAACTTTAGTTTTACCATAGTTTAAAAATTTTAATTAAGTTTTATTTTTTTGTATAGTAAATAAATATTTAAAATAAATATATATATAATCACCCTGTACATAGCACGAGAGCAGATCGTGTAGTTAATGTAATTATGAGTCAGTAAGGTAAACGGTCCCGACTTGTACCGATTACGGATTGTCTGTACCACGGCTTAAAAACATTTTATCCTTATTTCATTTATTATATAATGTAAAATTTAATTACAAAATATATTTATTTTTCTATTACTTTATATTCTTGAATATTATTAAATGGTAGGGGTAAATTGCTTTAAATAATATGTTCCATTTCTTTTCTTCATAGTAAAAATACCGAATTTTCCACAAAAAATATATATTTTGTTATAAATTAAAAGTACACATCTTACTAATACTTTTAGTCTTACAATGATATTAATAATATTAACATTAAAATAAATGAAAGTAAGGTTTGCAACCCCTGTGTTATAGTGGAAGCAAACTCTTGTATTTATGGGAAAGTTAATTAACGCTACCCTCAGTCAATGTGCTCGGCAATCACAATAGGTTAATATGCAATTTGATAATTGCAATTAATTCTTAGTTTATTGAACTAAGAGCTGTGCCCACTTCGTTCGAACATAACGTTTTTTAAAGTAGTCTAAGTTACTTCTTATAACGTTAGCAATCATACAATATTAGCCGTTGAAAGTTCTGTTAAAATCGGTCCAGCCTTTCAGAGCTTAGTCGAAATAAACAGACAGACAAAAGGAGAAAAAAAAATTTTTTGTAAGTAACGTATGATATGCATTTAGCGAAACGCTGTTAATTTGTATTTACAAACAGACACTTTAATTATATTTATATATATATAGATTATAGATCTATTCATGATATTTTGTGTCTCATATATTATCGTACCTAGAAACAAATTGCAAAATTTTGATTATTTATTCATAAATAATGCAAAAACATCTTATTTAACGCAGAATCCTTTTTAAAATAATACACTTTATTGTTTCAGTAAATGTAAATTGACGTAAACACCACGAACTTGCAGACAATAGCTGGTACATAATACAACATTAATCAGTGGGACTGTTTAATGTAATTATTGTCTTTAATTATTCAGTTCTGATAAAACATTGTTTCAGCGTCCGTTAAGACCTTGTTTACATATTGATCTGATATAAAATTCCTTTTATAATAAATTGAATCTACATACAATCGAACCATTCTTATCAAATAGCAGCCTTAATTATATATATTGATTAACATACGTAGTTTAAACTTTAAACGATTATACAAATGAAGGTAATTTTAGACACAGTTAGGATATACAACCACGAGGTAATAGTCTATGCAGGGGGCAATTACTTACAGGAATAGACCAATTAATAACAACTGAGCCGGCATACTCGTACTCCACGAATGTAATACTATTAGATCAGCTCACTAAATGACTTCGAATGGGCCGTGGAATTTAATTATTATAATGTTTCCGTTCTGATATAATAAGATAAGAAACTAACTAGTTTGAGTAAGATCTTACTAAACTGAACTATCCCATTCAGTTAAGACAAGACGATGGTAACACATTCGATCGTAGTTATTTTATTTTTAATCACCGATATAATTTGTTAATAATTGTAATGAAATAAATGTTAGAAAGTTGAATATTGTGTGACTTTTTGAATTAGATATTATGTTAACATCATTTTCCTTATATATTTGATTTAGACTAGAAAGTTTACTAAAATTTTATGTAATACTGTTATCAATTATTTTGAGTTAATGAATAGATATTTAAAAATAAGGAATATATGGTAATGTTAAATAATTTCAGATTAACTTGTTCTCGGTGAAAGTCGTCCTGTAGATTTGAATCCTAGGTTAATCTGCCAAATTACTCTAGAGTAACATTTATTTTATCTTGATGAAAAACGTTCTTAAAAGAGTATCTTTTTTTTCATACATACCATATGTTCGGATTATTGTAATTAATAAGGTCATGATATATAAAAGTAGTATTCTCCTACACTGCTGAAGATCTTAGCTGCGTATTGTTAAAATGAATGCATGCATTGCAGGAATTGCCTTAATATAATTTAAAAAAAATGTCCTTTTAATATTTTTAACTATTTTTATCAATTGACATTAAATAACATTAGAAATAGCATTAGAATAAAAGTAGAAAGTTCATATTCAATTAAAATAAACAATTTTTTTTCAACAACACTAAGAACTAATTAAGAGATATACCTTGTTTATAATTTTTGGATCTTAATTTGCTAATTAAAAATGCAAGTATAGATATTATTAAATGATAGAGAGGTCAAATGTCTGCCTTTCAGAATCAGTAAGATCAGAAGTCGTAATGAACAAATTTTCTATATTGTAAAAGCTTTTTATAGATATACCTTAGTAATATTTTTTTTCATTCTACAAAAATGAGCAAAGTGAACAAAAAATACTTAATAATCTTTAATTATCATTAACATCGAATATCTTAGTATTATCTTTTTCCAACAATTTACTATTCCCTCTCATTAAGATTATTATTTTCTTCTTTCATTACTTTTTCCACAGAGAGCTTAGTTATTATTTAGTTATTAAGGTTTTATAGTAGTATTAGTACAGTATTAGCATTCGGTTAAAAATAAATCCTTCAGAATATTAAATTCAATAAAATTTTCGTTAAAGAACATACCATAAAAAATGTTCTAAGTAAAATATTAATAAAATTAACAGCGTTTGAATCGTACGAAACATAATTAGAATTTTTGGAACCGTACGAGCCCTGGAGCTCTATTTAGTACACGAAGCGACAAATTAATTCAATTTATGTATAATCGAAATTCGAGGCTCGACGTGTCATATCGCCGGGGGCGAAGCACGCTCCGTGTGACGACGCCCTTATTGTTTTTTTTAACGAAATTAAGAAAACAATTCATCCCTTGTTTAAATATTTATATCAGGTGTCAAAAATTCATTAAATAATCCGCTTTCTGGATGATTAAAGCAAATTCTGAATTAATCAGCATCTCTTTAAATAAAAGTAATTATCTGATTGACTGAATATTTAAGTTTAGATTAGTTATTGTAAAACATTTTTGATTAAAAGTTAAAAGAATTTTTCGATGAATGTTTGATTGGAAAACGCTCGAGTCCCTGTTCGTGGCACATTTGCCCCAAGCACGGCACGTGACGATGTGTCGTTGCACTATCGTTATTGAGCAAATTGAAAAACTTCACTACAACTCCAGAGGACAAAGATCTGAAAATTGTCTGACTTTTCAAGTTATTCTATTAAGATAATAATTAAGTGGGTACGAAGTTCTCAGAAAATATTGAAAATCTTCTTTATGTGAGCGTGATATAATTTATTTAAAGATAAATTTCAAATTTATTAATTTTCAAATTATTTCAAGCAAAATTTGAGTAAAATGTCTCTAGTGTATTATTATTTGAAGAAGTCTTATATTTGAGTACATCATTATATATCTGTGTACTTTTACAACCAGCTGAATATAAATTTAGGAATCATGAGTGTTTCTTTTGTTATCTTACATATGTATGAGTGACAGGTTAAGCAAAAATATTAGCTTTTTAAAATTGCATACTTTAAACTTTTTAAAAGTTTAGTACCATGTAAGTTATTAGTTTTTAATAGGGTACGTTTAAATCCACAAAATATTAGTAATTGTAATATTATAAGCTATGAAACGACCGTCTATTGTCCCAAAACGCCTAGATTGATGTGACAAAGATAACGTAACTACCATTTTCTATACATGCCATGAACTACACATCGCCCTAACGTCATATGTAAAATTATAAAGAATAAAAAATAAAATACGTCATCCGAGAGAGCGACGTCAAATTTAAATATAACCCTGATCTTAGATAACACTGCGAGGGTGCTACGTACTAGATAACCATTTTATTTTAATGAAAACCGACAACAAATAACGAATAAATATTCCCTTTTTATTGTTGACTTGTGATGCGACCAATACTATGATTTAGGGAGAGGGTTCCGCGACGAATTGTGGCCGAGATTATTTGGGATAGAGAGATTTATATCACAGTCACTGTGTCTAGTATCAAGTTTCATCAATATTTGTTTTCACCAATCCGTCTCGCTTTGTTTCATGTACTATGACAGCATTTATGATTTAAAACTCTTCCATTAATCCACTGAACGGATTATACATTAATATGCAATGAGAAAACAAACAACTCATATATCAGAATTTATTTAAATCCAATGTAAATAAAAGTATTCGTGATGTTGCTTTGGTGTTTCAATTTATATACTGTCATGTGTTAACTTGTACACGTGTTTGAAATCAAGTTAAAAGAGGGTATAAAGCTTCCTAAATCTGATGGCTATAAAAACAATCACCTTCAATTTCTTCCTGTTGAGAGGAAATAAGAAACAGACTTTAGTTGCACTGGGACACAGCAGAGTTCATTTTTATAGGGGACCGAAAAATTATGTCTCTGTGATATATTGCGACATTCCCGGAATTTAAACGTCCTGTTTTCCTAACCGTTACTTACTAAAGGCGGGCATAACCCTTAATAAATTCTGCATGAACGTAGTAGGCCCTTGACGTAATTCTTATAAAAATAATTCCATAATATCTAAATCAAAGGTGTTGTAATATTGTAATTATAAATTAAATTAAAATAACTTTCACGATCCAATACATTGGGGTACAATACGAAACAACTGCAGTAAAGTTAGATTACAAAAATGAACGAAAAGGGCAATAAAAATAAATAGTCATAAAAATAAATGTGGCGTACAAACTATAATGGCAAAGTTTATCTTGTTTCTTGCTATCTCATTCCGAGTTAGTAGATGTAGTGATAAAGATTGCACGACTGATTCAGGGACATATCATCTGACCCTTACCATACATTGAAATATTAAAGTATGTTAGCGAAAAAATAATTACTTAACATTGAGTTGAATTGTCACAAAACTATCATTATTTGAGTCAATAAGCAAAATAACGTTTACCTTATATATAGAAATATTTCTCTATGTATGTACACATAATAAATAGCATATATATGCAATTATCGAATGCTAAATACAAAAATATTTTTATGTTATCAGTTAAGAAGTTTTCAGACTTATTTAATGGTAATGTTATGGTGTTTAAGACTGAGATAGACATCTAATAGCATAAACTAAGTAGTTGGAATGGAATGACTAAAATGTTTAGAGACTTATTATTGTAGTACTTTAATCTTTTAATCTCTGAATGATAATATATTATTCCCGTGAAATAATAAGAAATATATTTGTCCGTGAGTAGTCTATTCTGAATGTGTTCGAAATTTTAATTTTATTCTATTTGATCTCTCAAGTGCCTGTAGTACTTAATTTCTTTTAGCCAGCGGCACGTTTCGGGGCAATACGGTAAAAGTCTGCTAACTCAAAACTGTCCATTTGTCGTATGTCCCAACTAATAGAGAAAATCCATTTAAAACGTAGTTTACTGAGGGGTTGTTATGTACCTATTTATTTTTTTAATGTCGATTTTAAATTGCGTTCGAGGCGTGAGATTTATAACGTTTGCTGGATCATTATTTTTATAGCTTTGGATTGGTCTTTGGATTTATGGACGAAATATTTTAATTTATTGACTGTTAAGGCTTGAAATATTTTAACTGTATCCACTTTAAAACTGGTGTTAATGTTCCGATAGAGTCGTAAAGCCTTGATTTACAAAAGTGTTTACTCATTACATTTACTGAATATATTCAAATAGTTGAATCCGATCAAAAATATATAACATCGTGTGAAATTTATATTAAATAAGCAAAATATCCTTATTTTAAAGATATTTCTCTGAATATATAACCATTTCAAGAAGTCATAAATGTCACATGAAATCTCGAGGGCATACGCTAATTAGAAGTTCTTTATCTCCCGCCACTCGCTGTCTTTGACGCTAAAAACAAAAAGAATTTAATTTAAATACGTGGATGTCTGAAACAATTTCCAATGGATATGACTAATGATAACGTTAAAAAATATTTTTGACATAAGTTTTATTTGTTCTGGCTAATATCTGAAAATACTGGACGGATTTCATAAGGAGGAGGAGGAGGAGTCATAAGGAGTAACTTAGGCTACTTTTACTTTAAAACATATTCTTGGCGAATAAATATTTGTGGTTACGTCTAGTTTAAAAATAAGTCTTCAGTTTAGAAGTTTTTATTTCATGACGTTTAACAGAAACAGTTAGACATAAAATATTTTTAAAACTACCGTTCTGTGTTCTAAGTCATATACTGTACCCGAAGCCAATTGATATATGAAAAAATATTTAATGCACAAATTTTTCCACCTTATTATCTTATTACAGAGTACAGATATATAAATTAATTGATATGATTGAAGCAAATAATTAACTGGGACGACTGAAAGTAACTATTTACCAGTATTACAATTGTGTTTAGATAAAATATGTTTTTTTCTTGAATTTGTCACATCCATATTTCGTAACTCTAGTCTCATCTTGCTCCCCCTTACAGCCCAACGACACGTTAGCGACATGTACCGCCTTCAAATATATGTAAATTGGTAAATGTAATAAATTGCATATTTGTAAGTGGTTTGATGGGTTGACACATGTTGTACGTATAAGGAATTTTAATGCAAAGTTTAAAGTTTAATACATATAATATTATTTTAATATAAATACTATGAATTTACTAGCAATCTTTCATTGTATAATATATAAAATATTTATAATGAATTTAGTCATGCGGGTCATATCGTCTAACTGCGATCGTTATCAAATATTTGGTAGGGGACAGTATGTAGAAATATTCCAGTTCTAAACTTTGATTTTAACCACATTATATGAAGTATATTAATCATAACTTTGATTTTACAAGTATATATAAAAGATTCTAGGAGCAAAGTTATTGTATTAACATATATTTATATAAATAAATTATTTTCCACCGGTGACGCTGTCATGGCCAGTAGGGCTAACAGCAGAGACACACAAAAAAAACATATATATATCTTATTATATCCTAAATTTTAAATATAACTATCAAATAAAGTAGAATTACTCTCAATAAGGGTTCTAATTTAGTACACGACATGCCAATAACAAAAAATAGGGTTCTGATACTCCCTTCTGCAAAAAATTACAATGTTGATTTAATTTGGCTTATTTGAAGGTGTTAGTTAGTTTTATTTTTGTCATTTTATAAGTGCAACTTTTAAGCAAGTAGATAAATTGTTGCTGCATATAAGATCAGCATTTTCGTATTAACTATGTATATTATTGACATTGGTATTGTAAGCGTTGTAATATATTTTAGGAGTCCATAATAATCACAACGAACACGTAGACAGAAAACGGGGAACCTTCATTCAGGACAGTAATAATAATGATTCGTCTTCCTGACGCCGTTCCGGAAACATTTCACCATTGATTTTTCCGCAAATAATATAGTGTCTCCCAATTCGTTTTGTCCCGTTTCATTGTTTCATTTGGCGTTCTATGCGCCCCTCGCTCGATACGATGTCACATGGTTTTGAGTGCATTAGATTCGCTCAAATACATACGCCACGCCATGCCGTTGGTTTCCTGGACGCCGGTCGACACGTGGCTCCAAATATAAAAGACTACGCCTGATCGACTTTGCTAGATGCGAATGGAATTGCCCGTATTGCATAATATTATATTGGGGTGCGTCAATTCATTTGTGAACTAAGAGAGTAATTTTACTGATGATTTTGTCAGAATTACGTCATAATAATAGTAATAAAAACAAAATGTAGTAAAAAATATAAAAACTGTCTCTATTTTTTATTACTTTTCTAAATTAATGTTATAAAAAGGAAAAATAATTTTATTTTTTTGTTTGTAACTAACGAATACGCTTCAAAATTACACCAATTTTAACCATTATTTTACTAATAAAATGCTTTTTTATCAAGAAATAATACAGACTATTTTTTATTTTTATAAAACTCATACAGGTTAAGTTAATGTAGGTGTAAAAAATCAATACAATTTTTTCTTTCTTCGCGTGCGCTACTTAAATGGTTAAAGATAAAACGAATTTTTGATGTAGTAATGAATTGTAGGACTAAAAATATCACAAAAACTCTGCAAGGTGCTATACCTATCTGTAACATCTAAGTTATAGAAAGCATTTTTATATTTTAAAAATTATTAAATAATTGCTACCTATTTTAGATGCATTTTTCGGGTGATTATATGAATGATTGTAAAATTTAAATATTTCATCATCGAGATAATATGTAAGTACATAATTTATTGTCTCTACATTATTAAAATTGTTCAATTCCTTGAGCAGATTTAATTATGAACATTTAATTTCGAAGTTACCAGGAGTATAAAAATGCTATACACGAACAGCTTGCGCGCGCCGCAGTGTTCTCTTTTCTTTCCACACATAAATTTAATGATTTTAATTACAGTATAAGTATCTTTGATTGAATTAAAATAACTCATTGAATTTATTTTCACTTACTTTATTTTTACTTATTTTTATTTTAATATAATACACATTCCTAAAAGAGACAGAGCACAGCAGATTTACATTAGTAACTGCACTGTACATAGCGTAATTTTACAGCGGCAAGATACCTTATCTCCAGTAAAAAACTAATAAGTCTATGTTTAGTAAATAGGTAGTTTTATGCAAAGTTTAGGCGGGAATGGCTGCGTGGATCAGCTAGTATGTTATATTTCAGTAATTTTTATACACAATTACGTTTTGTAAACATTAAATTTTTTATACACTCTTATCAGGTTGAGGCATTAAAATTTATTTATGATAATAATACTCTAATGTGAGATTTAGAAATAGTAATAATCTGAATAATCTGTAATAAAATCGACGAAATCTATAAACTAACATAATCTTGTTTAATCATCGTATTGTTCCTATTGTTGTTTGTAATGTTATTTTGATTCTAACAATACATTCAGTATTTTAATTAAATAAATTAACAGTAATCAAAGCCCCTTCAGATTCGTATGTTTTGATTTTGAATTATTTGTAATATACTTTTTCGGTATAAAATTATTATATTTGCTTTTGTTGTCAATTTAGTTTCCTACATTTTTTGTTACTGGCTTGATTGCGTTTTTTTATGGTGGCAATTTAAAATTCACTTTTTTTTGTTGGTACTCGAAATTTACATTCAAAATAATAAAATGCACAAATTCAACATACATTGTATCTCGCACTTAATCAACTTTGACGTTTCATGCAAATCTGTTTCGCCCTTTTTATCTCGTCTTTCACTGTACATAATGTGATTAGATCAGCCCCGATAGAACCCTCTTTCTGAAGGGCGCTAAATAAGATGCGACGTTTTCCGCCTTAGGCACCTTTGATAGTACTTTTTAAAGCTTTGTCACGAATTCGGAACCTCTCTTTTATTGGTCGCCATTATGATAATTACATTAAGGACCGTCAGCCGTCGATACTTCGTCTTCCCAAATTTGTCCTGTTGTTACGGTAAGACGTCTGTCTCTTGAATATTGATCAGCTCGTTTGCGAAAATCGCACCTATTGTCTACGTGACAATTTTATTTCATTGTGCTCTCCACATTAAATGAAATTATGTTAAATTAAAAATGTGTTCGGGAAAATTTACATCATTCAATTATAATGTAGGTGATTGGCATTTATTTGTATTATAGGAGACAGAAAATGATTTATTTTGTTATAAAACTCGTTAAGAAAATTCAGATATTTTTTTTAATATAACGTAAAAAACCTGTACAAAGAGAAAATTTCGTACATTTGTCATATATAACTTTGTTTTGTTTGATGCAGACAGAAAAATTAGATCAAATTGTTTGAACGCACCGACTCGATTGTTAGAGCTATCAAAACGACTTTGTTTAAATTAAATTCCGTTTGCTTGCTCGCTGTAGCTCGACGTTGATGCTATGAAATAAATACAACGTATTTATTTAAAACGTCCAAACGTTGCTTTATGTACACTTTTTTGTTTGTCTATTGTTTCTATTTTATACCTCCAGTGTGAATTGTTTAAAATCCTTGAAATTTTAGACAACTAAAAACTGTATTTTCTATCATATCGAAACCAAAAAAAAGTAACCTATAATTTTTTTTTGTGTATTCGAATTCATGAACATTTTCTCAATATGGCTTTAAAATATTATAAGATTTATTTAAAATAATATTAAAATATATTAAATAAAAATGAAGGACTAAATTTGATCTTTAAACCATTATTTTCACGGGTCACAAAATTCCTGTTTATTGGACATGGCTACAGAACAACATACTCTCAGACAAATACGCTAAAAGGCCTTCTGAATCCCTTTTAAAAGGCGTTTTTCTTTATACATTCAATGAACCATGAAAATGTGGGCGAGTTTAGGCTCAGATTGAGTTAGCACCATATTAAAGATAAACTGCTTAATATTTTTTTCTACATCGAAAATTTTGTAAGAAGAATTGTTTTTATTACTATTAAAAGGACATAGAAGTCACAAAAAATATATTAATTATTATATTAGTATAATAATTTAATTATATTTCGTATATACCATTGAAATTTACTTTCCTGATTTTTATCATTGTGTGGTAAAAAATAAGTTTTTTATCATTTAATTTGAGTTTAAAAGAAGAAGATCGGTGAAAGATATTGTACCTACAGATTAAAATAAAGTGTATCCATACAGAAATTTCAACAAAATATGCTGAGATGAAGACCTCATTAAGATGGTTTAATATTTGATTACTAATAGTGTTACTAATATTTTCCTTTAGGTAAATAAATGTTCCTCTTAAACTTTGAGAAGGTGCGCAGTGATCATTTTGCTCTAGCATAAATTAGTTGCTGTAAATTTTAATTTTAGCTATATTCTGGCCCTACCGGCTTCAACATCTACCTAACTTTTCACCCCCTTCCATCTAAAGTAACTCATATTGCGCTGAGTACTGCCGCTATTGTAGTAATGTATTTGTGTACAGAATACCAAGAGTGCCACTTGCTCAACGCCAGTTTGCTTATGTAATTTTCTTAATACAAAACTCTAAAATGATAACCGATCAGTAGATAACCAACTTAATTTTATGACCTAGCTTCGTCAAAAGTTGAGTTCACAGTTTAGAGCATAGTAGTTTGTGCATGACTAGTTTTTTTAATTTAGTAAAAGATTCTATTTGATATAATAAATACTTCAACATAATTATACATACTTTTTTATTATAATATATAAATAAATAATATAATTGTTTGCCAAAAAATTTGAATGTGTCTTAGATTTTGGCTCGAGTGCGGCAACATATATATTTTTAGCCTACGCCTTTCACGGATTAAACCCACATAACTTTTAATAAGAAATCAATCGTAGTGTTTTTTTCATAAATTCGAATAAAGCTGGTGTAAATATTAATATTTTACTTTATTCCGTTTATAAACGAATCACCAACCAAATAGCATTTAATAAGTTAATGTTATTCTCGCAGTTCGGTCGAGCCTTTGAAAATCTTCGTATAAATGTATGGGGTTCCAATTTAAGGAGCTACGCGAACTTATTATTCCTTCCTATTTTCCTCAACAAGAGAAACTAATCTAAAGAAAATTTTCGAGTCTCTGAGAAGAAAATAAGCTTATAAGGAAGTGCAGTTTACTTGCACGGATACCGTCTGGCAACAAACTTTAAATTAAAGTTTTTCAAGAGAAATAAGAATTTCACATTCCTATCTTGTTTGGCAAATAAAAAATAATTAGTCCTCAGATGAGCATTGTTTCAAATTCATGGTTCAATTTGAATTAAACTTAACACAAAGAGATAGCAAACGTAATATGAATAAATATAACTTATTCGTAAGGACTCTCTTGGTAGTTTCATAAGATTTTAATATTATTTTAGTTAAGCATTATAAAGTATTCAATGTTTTTATGCCTGATTTATACATATATATATATTAGGATTACAAAATACCTATTCAAATAAGTTTCATGCAAAGCGGGGCCAGTTTTTGCACAAAGTTTTCTTTGTTTGATGAACTACACTGCATAAAACTTTTCGAGTTCCAGACAAGGTTTCTTCGAAATTTTATATCTTTAAACTTTTGTATATGTCTTGTATGTTATTTGAAAGAATTAAAAGTTAAATTGTATTATTAAACGTATCACTTAAATATACTTAACTAGGTTCTATTGATAATTAGCTCCTTTAGAACAATGCTTAAATAGAAAGAAATTATCTTTCTATTTTAAGCATTATTAACTTCTAAACTTAGTTTTGTAAAAATATTTTAATTAATGAGAACTTTTTAATTTATCAATTGTGTACTTGTTCTGTTTCCCCTCATATAAAATATAAATATATACTTTAAACTAAAATTTATTAATTAATTTATTTGGTACTTTTACCCCAAAGTTACTATACTTTGAGGCAGATAAACCGCAGCGGGAAGGCTAATATTCCAAATGCATTGCGTTAGTAACGCGCCACTGGTTGTTTGCGTATCCCTTACATTCATATCATACATTGACTAATGGATTGACCTTTTATGGTGCCTTTTATCTTTTTCTATGCCTCAATTATCATATTTTTAATATCACTTATGTGTTATGTTTAAAATTATCTAGATACACGATAATCCATAAAAAAAAATATTTTTCGAATTTTAAATAAAATGAAAAAATCGACACTGGCAGGACTCAAACTTGCGATCTCTTTTGTTCTAATAATGAAGTCATCATATCACTACTCGCCTTTATGAATTTAATATCTATATAACCGTCTTTATAGACACAGAGGCGACATTCATTTGGGTTCCTTCATTCATACATTCTATGAATTTGTACTGAAATTTTAGTTCACATTTGTTTTTATTTATAAATTTATTTTTTTAACTAAATTAACATTAAGTAGTGTAATGTTACTCGAACTACTATTTTCTTGTTTACAATTTAATGCAATATTTAATGAAAGGGCATGTATTCAAACTTTAAATATATTAATATTATGTAAAACAAAAAATATCAAAAGAATTTATAATAAAAATAATATGATATTGTTTTTATGCGCATTGTTTTAGGTATATTGTTTATGTCTCACGGGAAATTATGTAAAGAAATGCGAAGATACCAATAACTGCCATCTTGTATTTATCAGCAACTCCCGAGATAAGAATATTTAATATTACCATATACAAAACTGACAAATATAAAATTTTTATATTCATATTTGTATTTTTACATAAAACTAACTCACACCTTATACTTTATGCATGAATTTAAGATAAAGAAAGCTTATTAAATGTTTGAGGAAACTTGCTATCCCCGAAACGATATTTTTAATATATTTATATTGACATTGATATCTTAAAATTTATCCTAAGATTTATAAATCTTTAATATATAAATACAAAACAAAAAATAAGGAGTATAAATCTGTATTTCAATCGATACTCTTTGGTTAGTGGCATACACAAGGGTATGTGCAACAGAGTTCTTGAGCCACATTGTTCTAATACACCATCACGTACTAACAGTAAATTCCTGTAGAGGGTCATATACCCGGCTATACTCGCTGCTACGTTTTACAGCCAACTTGCATTATTGAAGTACACTCCGGCACGTAATCTTTATATATTCTCAAAATTATTTATGAATCATGCATTTTAGAAGCAATATCTAGTTTTAGAGTGGTGGCAATTAGAACTGAATTACAATGAGAACTCGAATTCTTATTTATTAACTGAGCCTATTTTTAGAAGTTACATTTTTGATCATAAATTTTAATATAATATTTATTTAACAAGCCTTTTGTAAACCCCAAAGGAATTACGGGGGCGATTTGAGAAGTAATCTTAAGTAAAATAATTGAGTTACAAAATTCCCCCAAACTATATTTACCTGAGTAATAATAACTTCATACAAGTTTCGGTCGGACCCACGAAAGGAAAGAACTTAGCGGAAACTATTCAGCAAATTGAAATGAAATCATGTTTCCGAGTTGAACGAAAGCCGAGCCTTTCTCTTGATAAATTTATAGCTTTTGCGAAATTCCCGAACATTTTAGTAGATTAAAAAATAATATAAGCATATTTATATCTCTACCATTTTTTTCGTTATGCAACCAAAATTTCTTTGATAAAATATATTATATTGTTAATCTAATAGTAGTTAAATATATGTTATTTTAATCCAACTGTATGCTATATTTTATATCATTACCCATATCTCTATTGTTTGTATTCGTTCTGTTGACAATTCGTAAAACCATATTAAAACAATACAAATTCCAGATGATATTGTACAGTAGATTTTTCTTTTTTCTACAATAACAGATAGGCAGAACTTTTCCAATCAGAATCTGGGAGAAATTTAAATATAAATTGGAGTTCCAAAGCGTTGGGTCTAACAAAAAGTGGTCACTTGGTAATGAAAATTGACGTGTATACAAATTACAGAAATGTTCGGAGAGCATAATTTGTAAGATATAGTCAGTGATATGATCTATTTTCATATTACTTTATCTTTAGTCATATTTATTTAACGTCATTATTATGATTTTAATCTGATCATTTTGATAAGTAATTATTAATCTTTAATAAAAATTTACGTTATGTTATTGTAATTAAAAGCGCTTCTTATTAAAAAACTAGTTGTGTTTAAGACTTTGCTCGCCCGAAATATGATTTTTGAAATAAGAGCAGCCAAGTGACTCCTTATAACATCAGCTATCCGCCAGTAAAAGTTTTTTTTTTATCTTTTTAATTTTCTGAGAGAGCCGAAACAAATAGACGGATAGACAGATAGACAATATTCTTTTGTTATGTAAGTACCGTCTATAAGTCTTGTACATTTAGTGAAAAGCAATTAATTTAGATTTACAAACAGACAGTTAAATTATATTTATATGTAAAAATAACAGAAGAACTATGTTACATCAAGCGGTATAGAAGTGTTATCCACACTTCTAAAGAAATAATCGCTACCGCTTACTTTAGGCACTGCAGCATTTTTAGCGGACAGCTGGACAAGTTTAATGTAAATTTATTTCCTGGTCCAGTTTAGATATTTGAGTACATTTTGTTTTATTACATCATTATCGCTATAATATAAACAATTATTAAACAAAATAAAGATTAGAAGAAATTTTGAAACAATCTTATATGCTTATAAATATGTTAAACAGTTTGTGGTAACGTTTTTATTTTATACATTAATATTAATTAATAAATAAATTATGATAAATAACGATAGTAGTAACATGACATTATGCATAACATTTGCGAGATTTCAGATAAATACAAATATATAGAACGAAAATAAATACAAGTTGGATTTCAGCAACAATCATTATTGAAAGTTGAAGGTGAGAAAATGTTTTTTTTTTTAATAAAAGACAATAAAACATGCATTGTGAAAATTTTATATAATTAATTAAAAGCTACCAAAAATACACACAGGAAATTAAGTAATACCATGACTACTATTCTATGACTATATATAGTGATACGATTTGGAAAACCATCCCCCTTTTATAAGTTAGAAATGTTGACTTTATCCCCCTATCCCCTAAACACTTACAAAATTATTTAGTCAAAAAGATTTCATTTATATCTTATAATCATCTTAGATAATATTCTGTTGCAATTATTATAATATAACATACGGATACAATTTAAAGGAAAACTTCATATGAGAAATTATCCTTAATTAGAAAAATAATTTTCAAAAAGATAAATATAATAAAGAGATGTGTTATAAGATATTAAATTGTTTCAAGCATATACAAATATGATTAAGAAATTTTATTATTAAAAACAACGTGTCTAAAATAGTATTTTTTGAAATAAAATTTTTATATAAAAATATAACATGTTATTAAATAAATCCACACAATACGAGAACGAAAAATTTCATACGGCTGCAATCAGGCGTGCAATTATTTCCCAAGAGCCTTAATACAGATACGATGCCCAGTTTCTAGACTTCCCTATTTGTCGACTTGATGAAGCTTGGCTCATATGTATAAATAGTTAAGGTTACTCAGGTCTATCTCGACTAATTGTAATTGGATTGTTGAATTTTTACAATTCCTGTTACGGGTTACAATTTCTGTACAGTTTTTGTTATTATAACACAGAATTGTGTACTTAGTTAACTTATTTTAATTAATATTTTCCAATTATGTAAAGCTTACGATATATATATATATATATATATATATATATAAACAATTTATTTTCACATTCTTCTCACTTTTAATATACTTTTTGGTATAAGATATTATTATTCTAATCTCTAATTAGTTCTCTATTCTAATTCGAATTGTTCTAATCTCTAACCGACATCTTAAGATCCTAACAAAGCGCGTGTGTAATATCAAACTCGTCGTCAATGTTGAATATATGAGTAATTATATACTAAAATACTTATACGGTGTTAAAATATCGGTGAATACAATGAAGTACGTACGCTCAATTTAACGTTTCATAGCTAACAACTAAAGAACATACAAGTAACTTACGAGTATAACTAATTATAATAATTTATTATTAAATTACTCAACCTATGTCGCATTTTTCCAATACTCTATTAGATATTTCACTTTTTATTGTAGATTTTTTTAGTATTCTTAAAATTTTTAACACAACATGGATCCGTATTTCACAGAACTGTATAAATTCAATTGATCAATTGAAGAATGCATTTCAATGAATAAAAAGTATGGAATTGAAATATTTACTTCATAGTTCCATATCCTCTACCTGGGAAACTTAAACTTGCAATAAGATACTTTAATTTCCCCGGGGTAAGAGGAACTCATAATTCATGCCGAGTTAACATTTTGTCAGTTAGTATTTGTTGTCTGAGTAAATGCATGCTTTCTTTAAAGTTCCTTTTCGTCTTACGCTTTCATGTTACGTAATTAAGAACCTAATTTAAGATTTTCGACAAAATTGGCTCAAGCTTAATTGAATTTTTACTTTCTGCCTTGTCGGTCGTTATCTTAATTGAATTTATATACTCACGATGCTAAAATAAATTCATTTTCCTTACGAATATCCGTTTAACGAAGATCCCGTCAAAAGTAATTAATAACGTCGTTATCAATATCATATTACGAATGTTTTCTTAAGCTTATATTTGTTTAGTGAAGTTATTTTTTTGAACACAAAATATTTACCCGCTTTGTTTCTTATTATTACAATAAACTAATTGGAAACATCTTAATTATGAACAATTCAATAATTACACAATAAAAATTATGTAAAAACTACTTAATATTATATTTATTCAATCACAAAATAATCTCAAAATATCCTAAACGTATGTTATTAACTAAAATTACAATTGAGTCTGTTTAATAAGATGTTATAGCTCCCAATCAATAACAGCAGTTCTATACCGATGGAACAAACGTATGGGCAAATATGTACTCAGGGTAATTAGTGTACATACGGGTGGAACACTATTTGAAGTAACCCTAAAAGATTTGTTGTGACCCCTGTTTCGGTTCGTTATTTATTGATGTTGCTAATCAGACAAATGACTAATCCATTAGGTCTACAGCCCACTACAACAAGAGTGCAATTCGCAATTGTGATGCTTCAAAATAGATCGAAATGGAAGTGTCAAGGTTTCGGATTGACAACACAAAACGAACCTACAATATTGTAACCTATAACCGCTAGGCTTATTAAGTATCTTTATACGTGACTCACGCCGCATTTAAATATCTCAAAATATCTTTCTGGTATGCGGATATTTAAAAGATTAAGAATGCGTTTTTAAATTATTTATTGGTATAAAAAATGCTGAGACACCTGTTTCACATTTATAACATATTTCTAAATAGTTATATCATCTTATAAACATTAAACTTAACTTTTATTCACAAATAATATTGAAGATAAATTACACCTGATGGTGTAAATTAAAATCGAAGTGTAACAGATTTGTTTACACTAGTTCCGTGTTTACAATTATTTAACGTACGAAATTAGGAAATATAATAGAAACATTTTAAATATTGAAACTACATATAATATACGTTAAATGTTGTACAAATATTGAATCTGTAAAGATTAACCGATATTATCCTTTAATTAATTAACTTCTCATGAAATGTTTATTTTACCTATATAACTGTAATACTCGTATATATATTATATCTATTTCAATCAGACAAAGCGAGAAATCGATGACTGAGCTAATTAACAAAACAAGACTTGTCTGCGCAAATAGTGTAATTATGTAATTATTATATTAATAACTAGAGATATAATTTTATTAGTTTATTCGTTGTTACCGCGACTTCGTTAACATGGAATATTAAAAAAAAAAAAAAAGTAGCCTAAGTTAATACTTGTTACAATCGGTCCAGCTGTTCCAAATATTAGTCGGACCAAACATTGAGACAGACTTACAACAATTTTTAACTTGAATTTTTTATATAAGTACCGTATGTGTATATAACAGAGACTTCAATTTTATTAGGTAACAGTAGATAGAAAGAATATAATGTAAATAGTTGTCTATTATTATATATATCATATAATGATTTTGTTTATTGACAGTGAAAATAATATTTCAATACATTAAATATTATAAAGCACGAAAACAATAACCGAAATGTCAAAACATTTGAATCATTATAATGATTTTAATCTAACAATGCGGTTGGCTTAGATTAAGCGGGATAAACTATGATAAACTTATCGCATATTTGGTGCCATTGGGTAAATTAGAATGGATTTATATATATGTTATTGGAGGCACTGAACCAGCTCTGTATTGAAATTCGGCTGATGTTGCGTTAATTAGAGATGAAATTGCTACTTAGTATAATGGGTGGCTTAGCTTATTTGTGAAATTGCATGGATGGTTGCGTTAGATAATTAATTATATAGGAAATATTGAAGGATATTAATGGAAATAATCCAATTCATAACTTAAACTTTGAATTATTGTCATTTAAGTACTTTAGACTTGAAACGATTATCTGTACAAATAAATAAACTCGAAATCTCTGTTTGTAATTTCGAATTAACAACTTTTCATAAAATGCATATAAAAGTATTATGCGCTACTTAAAAAAATTGCCTTTTTGCTTGTTTCGGTTAATTTATGAAATAGTTGGACCGATTTTAACAGGACTTTCACTAGCGGATAGCTGATATTGTAAGGAGTAACTTAGATTACTTTTATTTTAAATAATATATTCTGTGCGAACAAAGTTGTGGACACAGCTATATAGTATATAATAATCAAAGATTAATGCATGTTGTTAATTTTAATTTATAACAGAATTATTAGCGAATTTTTGAAGGTTAGTCTCTCAAATTCATATTGCTCTGTCTGTCCTTGTCCCTTTCAAATATCAATTTTGTCCCCGCCGGCCTTGTCTCCCGGCAATTTATTAATTAGCGGCTGACTGCAATTACGTCTTCTTTAGCTTCAAAATATTCTCTCTCGCTTAACATTTTGTACATTCTAGTTTTTAATTGTTTAATATTTTTCATCATGCAAAACTTATTACAAGTAACTCTTACCTTTGCTGTCTTTGACGTATAAATTGTATATATATAATGTAGTATATGAATTGTTAATAAATAACGGCTAGGTACTGTAATTTTGTTGTCACTCGCCGGTAATCGGTCGTAATTGATTAACATTAGGTCTCATTGAGAGTGACAAATCCCACTAAGCTATTAGTTCATTGTAAACGAGGGTTTATCGCATGTATGGCTACAGAAGCATTCTTTCAACTAAGTATAATTCGTTCTAGGGGACATGTGGAGTGTGTATGACAGGATAATAAGCTCACACCCTATTCCAGAAATGTTATTATCACAGTTATTTCAGAAATATGATATTTGTAATGTGGATTTGAGATCGATATTTGAGAGCTGCAGGGATTTGTAAGTTAACAATATAACATTTGGCTACTTAGTGAGAGAGAATATTATTCCTATTATTTTTAGATGATATTGTTGCATAGCTCTGTGAGGTTTGTTTTTATATTTGTGTTTAAATTAGGAATCACAAAGAATAATAGATGAAAATTTTAGTTGCGACCTAGATGTCTAGTCCTTTAAATTAAAATTAACATTTATTTATAATATATTACATAATTATAAATATTATAAGTATTTTTTTAAATAGTGTTTTTAAATAATATATATATATATTAAATTAAAATACTTAACTTAAGTGAATAAAATTATTTTCAAAGAAAATTGTGTTAGGGTAAGTTATTCTGACATGTTAAACGTATAAGTTGGTAGACCGTAGATATTTTTACTACCCTATAAAAATATCAGAATCCTGAAGGAGACACTAAAAGAAATGTTGACTTTATCTTGAATCGCTTTAATAAAATGCTCTACTACCATTTTCTTCTAGAATATATTCCGATAAGTTTCGATAAAGGCTTCGAAGGCGCGGGTTCTGATTTCCTTTCATTTCCTTTTAGGAAACTTAAATAGAACTGAGACTTCCTTGACGACGGGGCACCAAATCAATTATTTGTGTTACGGAACTTTTCTTCGATTTGCTTCGTATAATAGAGAAACCTAGTTTTTTCTTATCTAATGTAATAAATCTTACGTAAACTTTGTGATGATCCTTAGTTTTGATAAATAGTTTTATAACAGGAATAGTTTCGGGTTCTTAGTTTTTTATTATGTGAAAGTTTGATTGATTCTTATTATATGTATTGATCTTTGGTGTTTGCGTTTTTGATTAATTGATTTACAATTATAATCAAATAAAACATGTTCCGCATAAATATTACAAAATTTGTTATTTCATTTGAAGTAACTTCGCTTAGAATACGTTAGAAGTATATATTAAGAAAGATTATTTATTATTTCATAATTATTTGTCAATAAAATCAATTGCAAAAATATTATTTAGTTTGGAATTTATTTTATTGCGTGGGATATTCGATCTATTTTATTTATAAATTTATTTTATATTTGGCTTTGGCTTTTTTGTTTTCATTTGTTTCGATTATTATTTTACTATTTGCATACCACTCACTACAAGGTGGTCTACCGCTTTTCGGTGGGTTCTAACCCAACATTTTTTCAGTGGTAATGTAATCTAGAGGGTCTAACTCAATCGGGTAGAACTAATTATACAAAAAATCAAACGTACAGTATGCGTGAGAGTTGTACGCCCAAAAACCGTTTTTTTCCCTATTCTAATATCTTTTATCTTTCCGCAACACATTTTGCAATTCTTATTTTTTGCAGATGTCAATTGACAACATCGCTATCTACTATCAGATTGACCATCTGCTTTTTTTCCACCCATTCCTATAACTGTATAATTTACCTTATAACGTGCCTTAGCGATGGTAGCCGCACATCAGTCTAAATATTTATATATATTTTTTTGATACAGTCATCGGTCAAACCTGGGACTCGTCTAAACAAAGGCAAGAAATACCACCATCATTGGGCCTCCAAACCCAACTTATCCGCCAAATAAATAAATGACAAAACAAAAACATCCAAATGAAACTTTTTTCATTCTATCTCCAAAATTTAAATTTCATAACTTTCCCGACCTTATCGTTACAAAAGGAAAATTATATCAAGTGAAATAAAAACACATCCAAAGTTAGAAAATGGCGTGAAATTATGTCAAAAATGCGGTAGAAGTTGCAAGTGGCTCGTCAGCAAATTATAGCTTAACTTCTGTATTGCCTTAGGGACACAACTTTTGGCGTAAAGCTAAACTTCTGATACAAACTTGTGATTTTCATTAAATTTTGTCTTGACGTAAGATCTTTCATTTAAAACTATGTCTTGTCTTGAGAATTGAGTGTGAGAAATACAAATTCATATCGTAGATGGTAATTAGTACCTGGCGTAAGTTTGAAATATTTTAATTAATAACAATTATTCTATCGATGTGTGTTGTTGTTGCCTTTATATAAATGTTTGATACGAGCGTTGACTTAAAAGTATTTTCAAAAGGTAACCTAATTTTTTTTAGATAATGTGCACCTTGTCTTATTTTTTTTTATATATTTTTGTCTTACGTTTCTTATTGGTACATAGTCGATTAAATAAATAAAGAATAATTAATAATTAACATAACTTGCAAAAAAAATTTCATCACTGATAAAATTTTATAAGAAGATATAAAAAGACTGGTTCAAAAAATAAAATGTATTAATTTTTTTTGCCTATAAATAATCATACTCCTATAAAATAATTCTAAATTTACTACAGACTTTTAAATCAAATACTTGTTCTATAGTTACTTTAAAACAAATTCAATTTCATTTTATGCGAGCTGTGAATAAATTGATCGTTATATACCTGCAAACCTAAGTAACTGAATAAGGAGCGACGCCCCAAACTACGATACAAACTTTCGACTTGCAAGATTTGCGAAAACGCGAGAGGCTTTGCGATAAGGTTGTGTGCACGGTGACGTTTAATATAATTAATTACTAGCTGTGCTTACTTCCTTCGTGCGGAATAAGTTTTTTAAATAAAAGTAGCCTATAGCTCTTAATAACATCAGCTATACGCCAAAGAAAGTTCTATCAAAATCGATCCAGCCGTTTTAGAGATTAGCCGCACCAAAAAAAATTAAAAATGGTTTTTTATGTAAATACAGTCTATTTTCATATTCCTTAAGTAAGAAGCTGTTAATTTGGAATTACAAACAGACATTTCAATTTTATTTATATGTATATATGATTTAATTGCAGATATATCAATTAATTAAATTATTTTCATATTTTTATGAACCACCAAACATAGGTCTTGATCATAGAAGTAGTCCTTACCGAAAATAGAAATAGAAATCTGTCGATGTAACAGCGATCATTAATTAAGCTATATCAATACAATATATATACATAACACTGTAAAGAAAATCAACAATGCTTTAAAATATTTAAACCACACTAACCAGTATTATAATATAAAAATCAAAACTATTGAATTGAAATAGTGTGTACTTTGCTTTACATGTGACACTTACTCGTGAGTCTTGCAAATCTTAAAGTCGATTTAGAGGCACCTTCCATTCGTTTCAGCTTGTTTGAAATTTCTTTTACAACTAAATATTAACATTTAAATATTATTTTCATTTTCATACCAGCACATACATCCAATGTAGGTTGTAACAAATTTTGTAGAAAATTTCAAAATAAAAGACATTAAATAGATGGTTTAATTAAAAATAGCATGTATTTTTAGTATTTTACTCTGTATTCTAAAAATTCTTGTTTTTCGTAATATCTATTTCTTATAATATTCTTTTTAAGCTCTTATTAATGATACACTTATTAAGATTGGGGATTCATAATGATTCTAAATATATATTTTCAACAATTTACTTTAAGTATCTTTCTACTTAACTTTTCTTTGAAATATATTTGTTGTTTGTGTCAACCCCGGGATATATAATAGGATATTCGATTAAATCTAAATTATAATATATATATATATATATATATATATATATATATATATATATATATATATATATATATATATATTTTAATAATGAGATGGGATTTCAATATTTAATAAAGTTAGTTAGTTAGTTTCATATAAACTTATAAGCCAGATATTAATAAATTATGATAAGTAGAGCCATTAAATGTTGCCTAAACAGGAAACGTCGCTGGCAAAACTAGTCCTTTTTTAAATTGTACTCAGCACTTATATGGGCGTATTCATTAAGGCCCATATAAATAAATAAAGGTGGAGTCACATAAACACACCTTTATTTATTCTCGTAAATTATTCATAACCATAACGACGGCGCGATGAGAACGCGATACTGAGTAATTTAAATTAATTATGACCACGTAACGGTTTACGACAAAAACCATCAGCCATCGAAATTATATTATTTTTATATTTGGAATTTAATTAAATAATTATATTATAGGGATTTGTTATAGTGAAACATTGTCAAAGACACATTGATTTCTTATTCTGTTATGTCAATACAAATATTATTATTTTGACATCTATTCACATGTAATGTTTTCTTCCAAGACTACATTAGTAAAGGAAACAGTAGAGCACGTTATTTACAATACATTAACCAAGAGCTGCTTCAGTGCGTAAGCTGTAAATACGCTCCTCAGTTTATTGGTTATTACTTACACTATAATACCCATACCATTATCCATTGTCTTCTTAAGCCACTGAATGTGGCAGCCGATAATTGCGTGCCAATAATATTATATGAAATACCAATATAAATTGAGTATTACTAATGTATTAAAAGCAAAAATGTATTCATGAGTAGCCCATACTTGGTTTATTTCGCGTATACCATTTAAATAGATTAATAATAGGAGTATAATATTACTGCATTGCGTCGTAATAAAATCCTTTTCAGATCTGTTTGAAATTGAATATTCTGAAAACAGGTCTAAAAATTTAATCTGGTTAATCGAAACTCGTACTTGTATACATAGAATTTAAAATTACAAGATTGGTTTAAATAAAATGAAAATCTCAATTTTTTTATATTGAAAGGAACAAAGGACGGTTTGTGTTTGTAAGTATGTCCAATCAGAGTATTACGAAAAAAAGTTGTTATGTATGGTATGTTGGCAAATTTTAATTTATTTAAAAAAACTATTATTTAAGAGTAAAAATATATTTGTACCAATTTTTTTTAAATTTTTTTTTTACTACCGTTGTCACCAACGCCGTATCGTATCGTATATATCGTGCTATGATTTTATACGACTTTAAGTTTCATTTGAAATGTGATAAATGATTAAATAGACTTCAGTTAGCAAACGATTTTATGGATAAGGTGCGAATGCAAGTAACTCATAGTTCCTTGGGAAGTCAAGAAACTAAGAATTACTGGTATGACCACTTTAAATATGGCTGCTTAAATTCGAAGAATGAAGACATAAGTTGACTGCTTTAATAGAAATAAACGTGCTATAATTGAAAAATTTGATTCAATAAAACCGACAAACCCATACAAGAAGATTCAACACAACCCGTTCTTGATATTCTGCATAACCTCTGAGTAACCAGCATCGTTTCTCAATGGGTGTTCCAGGACCTTACCGGCGCTCAGAAGCAGGCTCGCATGGCAAGGTGATATAATATGACTGATCAATTTAAACGAACGAACAACTTTGCTAGCTTCTCTGTTACAATGTGCGTAAAAATTAATCGTACCTCTTTCCCGATGTCCAGCTATACTACTCTACTTTCTGTATTTCTCGAGCGATTCTCGTAAAATTATGAGCATATTCACCAATGATATGCATTGTGTTTGATTATACGGCTTTTGGACATTATCCAAATTGGAAGAGATGTGGGGATATCCCCCACATCTCTTACACATCAACTACACTTATTAAGAAGCAACTTTTTCATCCAAACCATTTTTTCATTCCATAAAGTTCAAGGGGTTAGAAGGTGTATATTATTAAAAATACCCCCTGTAATGATATATTGAAAAAAGAAACGTAAATGGCCTGTGCCATGAAATCATAAGTTCTGCAACTTACAAAATCTTAGAATTTTGCGATGTCTTAAAATATGTATTTGTTTCCTTCAATCCATTTTGTAACTGATACAATTAGAATTGTTGTTTCAAATAAGTGTAAATAGCGAGTGATAAAATAAAATAATTGTGTTACAAAATTCTATTATTTTTACTTTTAGGACTGAATGTTGCTGTAGTCACAAGAATTTAAAGAAGAATATACACTTATTTATTTTGTTTACTTCTTTACTTGCAAAATATCTGAACATTTAGAGCAATTAACCGCTTCGTATCCAGAGGCAATTGGGAAGCTCTCTGGCACTTATCTGGAAGATAACGATTATTGGTGTACAATTATCCTCGGTAAGTCTAGCTACTGAATTCCAAGGAAGTTGGTTTCTGGTAATAACAATTAAAGGAACAATAAAAATACGATACTGTGTTTATTTTAAAATTGTTTTTATTTAAATAGTAAACGCAAAGTTTGTTTAAAAAATATATATAATAAATATCTTTGTGTGTTTTATTCAATACAATCATTATTACAATATAAAAAAAATAAGTTTATAATAAAAATATGTTTTAACAAATATTTCACATAAATAAAAATCTTGTTTTTTATTGAATTTTATATTTTATTATTAAGGAAAGAGGAAGTATGAATTAATACAATATTGTACAGTACAGTTAATACAATATTGACGTTATTACTTTAAAGATGAGTTTGAATTAACATCATAAACAGGAACTAAACACGACCGGGGCATTATTTATTGTTATTATACCATAACATTGGTTCTATTACAATAATAAGTTTTCATAGTCCACCTTGCTTGTTAAACAAATTTTGACGTGTGTAGGCGTGTTGCTGTCATATGTGGGTGCGAGCCTACGTGTTCATAATTCTTTTGTTCTCTTCTCTAGTTAGTAATCTTTGAAATAGACTATTTAGATTAGATTATATTTGCAACAAATATTAAAAGATTTAAAAATATTACACAAAAAAAGAAGGGAAAGAGATCCTGTGGCCGAGTATTTAACCGTTAATAACGTTTCTCAATAGATAATCTGATACCTTGGTAAAGTTGAAGAAAATAACAGTCAATTCAGAACAGAACTTTCAAAGACATGAAATATATTATGTTAATGACCTAAAAGAACATGTTTGTTAGCGAACACAAACTTGATACCGATTTTATGAATATTCAAAAACTAAGCACAGGCTATGGTATGAACACCAGAGCTAAAAGAAACTTGAAAAAGCTTGAGTCACGAAAGATTGAAAATAAAAGGATTCTTCGTATTACAAATTTAAATCTTAAAAAGTTATTGCAATTGAAAAAGGACTTTACGGGATTGAACTTACAGAGTATAATCGAATTATCAAAGCAATCACACAATGATAGGTATCAGGCGCATTCATCGATATCTCGCAGCGACACTTAAATCTCAGTCCATCGATATGATAATGTACAACCTACCAAAGAATGTAAAATTTTATTGCAATTTGTCCTTTATTGTTATTGTGATAGAGTGGTTATTGTGTAATAAGTATAGTTTATCGGACAATGCATGCCATGCCTTTGTGTAAACACTTATTATGGTGATGAGATGGGCGAAACCACCATCGATATACGTTCAAAGTTATTGTCATTATTATCAGTGTACCCATATTTTAAAAGGCAATTTATTCAGTCTTTTGATGGGACATCGAGAATGCATAGTCATGTAGTTTTTTAATGGAGTAGTCGTCTGTGATTGTCTGACTTCTAACAAGAAAAACATAACCTTAACAGAATAAAAGAATATGTGTAAATGAGTACAATTTATTGATTACATGTAATGAGCCAATCTTATTATTTAGATACGTGTCTCAGCATTTCAAGTCGTAAGTATAAGTGCCTAATACTGTATAATACAGTACAATTCCCTGCAATTCTTATAATTAACGACACCACATTGTAATGAAGTAAGGTCTGTTTGACGCAATTTATTAAAATTGTATTTTTAGTGGTACAATAAATTCTAATTGAAACGACGTAAGGGATTAAATTTGAAACCCTTTATGGTTAACTAACAAGTACCCATAAAATTGGTATTTACCTAAATTAAACGCTATTCGTAATTGATACAAATGGGTGTTACCAGTTAAGGTAATTGATGGAACAAGTACTGTGTCAGACCCAGATATGTTACCAATTAATTGTTCCTACGTCAAGACTAATCAAACCTTTTCGTTGTAGACCATTTCATATTGTTATATTAGTTATTTATTCATCAATTTCCTTCAATTAGATAATATTCTGAATAACAAATAAAAACAGACAAAATTAATATATTTATATCCCATTCCGTGTTATTACGGTATATTGTACACCAATTACAGCACGAAATAAAATATCTTGTTCAATTGTAAGCATCAAACGGTTATAAAATTCAATTTCACAAAAGATATGTAATGGAGTTTTTTACACCGTTATTAATGTCACATATAATTTTCCTTTCTGCTATTTTTCCCTAAGTTAACGTAATGGTATCGTTCGAAGCGCCTATTCAACCCATATTATATTCCTAACACGTTCTAATTTTCCGAGGGAACCAATTGATACCGTATAACAGTATTAATAAATGTATGTATGTGTAGGTATAATATATCTATATACACATCCCCCTATGTACACATACACATTTATTAATATATCCTTACTATATAATAACGAGCTAATTGACTCTGTATGCACGCGCATCACTTATCACCCACAAATCACACAATAATGTGTAATACATCAAAAAAAAGCTATTGAATCAGGCTACAAAATAGAGTGTGTCCCAACGTCATATGTGACTATTGACCAGAGGTCCGGGAAGTTCCCTCGTATGTCTATATTTCTATAAGATATTACTGATACAAAATTCAAAGTGTGTGAATGTCACACTTAATGTGTTTCATTTTGTTGAATGTTGTGTAACAGTTCACAAATTAGTCGTAATAGTTCCTTAATCAATATTTATATAATGAAGTGAATACATACATATGTACTAATATATACGATGTTCAAATCATTCAAAAATCTGTTAAATGTTATACAAGTCTGCGATATTAAAGTATGTATTCGTTTTAGAACTAATTATTTTATCACCAGTTACTTGTTCTTTGTTCAATCTATAAAACTATTAATTGAAAATTTTTCTTCTATTAAGAGATTCTAAACTACAAAGTTTTCTCCTTCCGTAGGTATTAATATATAGATTTCAAAATATATTTTTGCGCCTGGAAACACTTACTATTGTATTAGAAGAGCAGGTTTATGAATTTCTTCGATCTGCCTTAATATTTTATACTTATTACAATAATTTTATTTACGCCTCATAAAAATGTAACATAATTTAGATTTTCCATTCTTAGTTCGATTAAACTAGTTTTAGTTAGCATGTCTGATTTACCGTTCCCTTACACCAAACTTTTATAATAAATAACCTTATACACCGTTGTCAAACTTCATGTTTAGTATCACTTGGACTTGCTCTTTTTGTTGGTACCACATAAATTTATCCCTTTGCCCACACAACATATTCTAAGGTCTTTATGAGTAGGGTCAGTAGGTAAATTTTCAAAATATATATGTTGTAATTGTCACTTAATGAAGTTTCACGCAGTGCTTACCGCGTTTCTATTCGAGTTTAGATGTTATATTCGTGTTAGGCGAAAAGTTTAGTCTGGAACAATTATTATAGGTTACCAACTAAAATTAATGTCTGTGTGAATTATATATTTAATTTTCTTTTACAATATTAATAATTACTTCATATTAAATATAATTTTAGTTAAAATAAATAACATGAAAGAACTCATTGTAAATTGATTAATGGCAGTTTAAAATTATTTGGTCTCTTATCCAACGTCATTACATTATCAAGGTCTTTTAAATATCTTTATAACCTCAATTTTAGGCTGTTATGATGTCGACATAGAAATAATGCTAGGTAGATGGATTTAGATATAGATTCATTATAGATTAAGGAGCGTAATATTATACAAAGTATTTGGGTCCCTGATCAGGGACCAAAAATCTACTGATAAAGAATTCACAGAAAACTATTTCTCTAGAAAACTAAAACTTTCTCATCCGATCTTATTTGGTGAACAAAAAGATTTCGACCCATTTCGTTGTTTTTTCTTAAATTCTTTTTAATTTTATGGACTTCACGATGCACTCGACTCTTTAAACTAACTTGTTAAACTACGTTTCAAGTTTTTTTCTGCATGCATTTTTCTAAACGCGGTACACTTTAAAGTTTATCCAGTGGAGTTAACATTAGTGAACGATACATGCTTTTTAACCGCCATGAAAGCTTTATCTACATTTATAAGTTCGTTTCGCATCATTTATAATACTTTTCCAAAATAGTCTAATATTATTTTTTGATACATTATAAGCTGTTTATGCTCAGAGCAATGACTTCCGCAATTGTCTTTTTATAAAGAGCTTGCCAAACATTGTTCGTTGCCAAGTGTGCCAGGCCAATTGTTCATGCCAACTAGTATTTCAAAGATGACATGACTCCAGCTATTCAGTATTGCTGTTGGAGATTGGTATTATCCATTTTTATTTGTCAATTGAAAGTAAATATAATAAGAACAATCCCAGCTCTCCATGCTTCCCCAGGCTCCCCAGCTTCTTCTAACCTATATAACATATATCACAAAAGTATATTAGAGCATAAGTATATTTTATGTATATAAAATACTCCGTGACACTTAATATGATATAGAATTTTATCCGTTACGTAATAAAATATTACGAAAAAAACATTCTAATACCCTATAAGGTTTCCTCGACACCCGAGTGACACATTGTCATTCTCAAATACCTTAGAGTGACATTTGATTTTAGGTGAAAATATATCGATTACGAACGGAAGTAATACTTAGTGTGGCGGAAACTGTTTTTTCGACGAAATCCACAATCCATTAACGTATAAAATGACGCGCCTTTAACGTATTTTCGTTGTCTTTATCAGCTCCGATTTCCACCAAAGCTTTTTTATATATTTTTTCTTGTGAAATATAATTATGTGTTTACAAATTGACTTTAACAAAAGTGGCTATATTGAAATGTTAAGTAATGTTTGAAATGTGGTAATATATGTGGTATCGGAAAATAAAATAATTGTTTTGAAAAAAATATTTATTTATAATATCTTAATCTTCTTTATTTATTTTATGCTAAAAATTATTACAATGCTAACTGAAATCTAACTATATAAAATTTATCCGTTTTAGATGAAGTTATGTCTGGTTGTGTATACAATAAAAATATTATAGCAAGATGTACCATTGATTAAGACTTAATACAAACGTAATTGAGGCTTTAAAGCATATAAAAACAAGGCAAGCCTTCTTTCTCTAATTTCTTTTATCAGATATTCGCAGGTCTATGTTAAATAATATTTAAATAATTTTTGAGCATGGTGGTTTTGACAATGAAAAAATATATAATATTTCCTCTTAAAAAGATTTATATTATAAGCTGATACGATATTTGTTGATATTATAAACATAAAAAAGCATTACAATTTACTATCAACATTTATTTACTACTTTTTTGTGCATAAAGAATATGTGATGTAACATTTATAGCCCGATATGATTTTAAGACTCAAGATTTATTATCTTGTCTAAAATACGAAAACTATACAAGCAAAAAGTTTGTATATATTTTCAATTACAAATAATAGTCTTTAAATATATAGTACAACAATATATATATATATATATATATATATATATATATATATATATATATATATATATATATATATATATAAATATATATATATATATATACCACAATAATAACATCCACTTAGAATTAAAAAACATTCATAATTAATAAAAACTGGACAGGTTGCAAAATAATTGGGATTTCGAAAATAAAAAATGTATTGATTTTTTTTTATGTATTTTAAAACTTCGTTATTAATTATATCGATGTGTCATGCGAAAACCTGAAAAAAATTTTTTTTTCAATTAATTATAAGCAATTAAAAGTTGATAAAATTTAAATAAAAATCACGTGACTATGAACGTGCCACGATTGGTCACCCCTAATTGTGACGTCATAATGTTATAGCTGTTAAAGAATAGTACAGCGTTTACGGCAATTACATGTGACTTGACAATAATATCGAAAATTTATTGCTAAAAAATTTGTTAGTTAATTTCGTCTAGCTATGTGTGACAAAGGATTTATAAAGGCAAAGTCTGTTAATATTCCGGATGTTGATATATTTATGATAACCAATTTTTTGACAAATGATGTTCGGTTCAACTCCGCTGAAGTTCGAGGTGCCAAGGCATCAAGGTAAGTCTGTTAAAAAATAATAATATAAATAGAAATAATTAAATATTTATTTTTCATTATGTTAAATATAAATATTGTGTTTCAACAGCAACTTTTTGATCAGATGTTATATTTAAAGGATCAGAAGCAACTTCAATATTTGGCTCGTGAGGATTACCAATTGCAATACTTTCTGACGATTCATTTAAAATTTCTTCAATGATTTGTTGTCTCCGCCTTTTTTCTGCAGCTGGTCTTATAATCGTTGTAGCGCCTTGTCTTTTACGATTAGGTTGACAGTCAAACTTGTGTGGTATCACATCAATTTTAATCTTTGCTTTACCTCCCATTGTTGTGTAATAAATATAATTTTCCATATCATCTTTTAACTAGAAAAAAAACATAAACCATAATAATTATTTGAATATCATTATAACGACGGAAAATCATTATAATATGGAATTCATTCATTTTAATCTAGTCCAATACATAACCTAGAAGTTTATAAAATTATTTAAATATTCAATTGAATCAAAATCATTACATAAAAATTGATGAATTCATTACGTAAACATTTTCAATTATCAATTAAAAAATTTTTTTATGCTATAATTTTAAAAGTTATGATAAGGACTCTAGTTAAAAAAAATGTATTGACTGAACTCATCTACTTATTCGATTTGTATACTTAGATAAATAATAAGTAATAAAAATAGTGTTATGAAATACTTACATCGAAATGATCTTCACAACAAAAAAAATTCGATTTTGTTTTTGGATTATCACGGTGCACTGCTTGAAACCATTTATTTCGACGTTTTTCATCTTGGGGAACATTTAAAAACATTTTACCAGGAGTTATTTTTGTAGTGTTCATACATAATGGTACAAAACAAGAACGATAACTTTTGAGATTCGACATTTTCAATATAAATTTGTGTTTTTATAACAATGTCAAAACAGAATTAAATAGATCAAAACACTGTACGTATTGTCTCTGTATCAACTGCTATGAATGAACTAACATTATGACGTCACATACACTCGGGTTTGTTCGGGAGCTGTCGGCGTGTCTTCGGTACTGGATTCAAAAACTTATTTTTATTTTGAAATAACTTGTGAATTATTGCAAAAAAAAAAATTTTAAAAATAGTTTTGTTATAAAACGTATATATGATCATTCTATTTATCGCAAAAAAAAAAATTTTTCAAAAACCCAATTGAAAGTTTATGTTCTACGTAATTGTATATAAAAACAAAACTGCGCCATGATTACTTATGACATTTATATTAATATATAATAACAAAAGAGAATTAAAAATGTTTTCCTTTATCTTATATCATAATAGAAGTTATTATTTAGTTCAAGTACAGAAAATCTCTTTCATAAAAAATATTATAATCTGCTTGCGTAGAGAAACATTTCTGAAGCAGTATTTTTATGATAGTCATATAAAAGAGGACGTTTAATACACTTTGTACATTTTAATATAATATGATCTTTTAGCAGAAAAAATGGATTACATAAATTTAAGGATAGATTTTTGTAACAATTCTTCAAGAATATTAAAAGAATATTCCTAGATGTCCGATTTAACTTCAAAGTATTCATATTTTTTGTTACACAAACAATAGTATGGTATGGCATGGTATTTTCTTTCATCATAGGTTTTAATTCATCTTCAGAAATTCTTTTGGCAGAAATTTCATCAAACATTTATTCCACTCAGCAAGTAACATAATAAAATACCACAATATATCAGTGTCTAAGAAACTTTTTTACGATGTTTTGCATATTTTCTTGTGGGGTTTGATTAAACAATGTGTGAGTATTAGTTTATGTTGTAGATGTAATAAAAAATAAAGTCTATTTTATCACGTTGTACGTAAACAACATAAGTAAGGTGCCTTTATTTAAAACTACCCTCAGCTAAGTCAATTTTCAAATACTCTTATACAAAATAAATTAGATAAGACACATAAATTAATAGAAAATCATCTCGTTTGTAACTCAAGACTATAATAACGATGATTCATTAAAATCAAAGGTCGGTGATTTTGTCTGATGTTCATTGGCTAACAAATGGATATTCGATAAATAGTTATCATAAAAACCTATCACCTGTCCCTGAGGCCCGAAGCCTGAGGCGGCCTGTGGTCGTAATTAATAAAAAATAAAAAATGACGAAGGAGGGCCTAAAACGCATTTAATTCTTGATAAGGGTAACAAATTGGATATAGATAGCAAGGCTCGGAGACAGCAAGATTGTAAGTGCATTGCAGTGATAACGTGTGAAAGAATTGTATGCATATTCTTATAATTAATCAATTCGTATATTCTGTAGGATGAAACATTGACAAGACGAATGGTTTAGTATCTTGTAATACGATATGTATGTATAAATTAGACAGTATTGCACTGCGACAGGAACTTGATTAGATTATCCTAACATATTTTTAAATGATTAAATAGCTTCGATTATAGTTACCTTATCCTATTGATATCCAAATAGATATACTCTCTTGGTATGATAGTATAAAGTGGCACCTATACGAGTAGGTATATGTAGTATAATGTTTTGATGTCTTATCCACTCTATTATTTCCTTTGTCCTTCAAGTCCGAGCTATAGTACGATAGCCCCGATGTTCGTAATCTCAAAATGTCATAGGTATTTAATTTGAATATCGCGTGTTATCTCTATCCTATACTTAAAATGTATGGGTAAAGTTATCTTGAGAATAAATTTTATTGTTAAAAACACATGAATGGGGTCGATTAAAATGATTCGTTATATTTTATTACCGAACTGTATATCGAGGATTGGTTTAAAGCTATAGAAGTTATATTAAATTGTAGCTTAATATGTGGCTTCAGAGAAACAATTCACATCCGTATTAATCTATCGATGTATATTATTTATTACGGACATCTTTCAATCATTAGTAGTTTTTTATTTTCCATAGTAATAATAAAATAAAATGTTTATACATTTTAATATCTATAAAATATGAAGGTATTTATATGTTGTCACTAATACCGTGATCTCAAGATCAAAGTAATGTGCCTTTGTGTTGCGCGGGAGTGTCGCGATCTCTATCTCTGGCGACCGTTCAATTGTATCTTATACTACAATAATATAAGATTATCACAAAAATATATTTTTATTCATGTATATTTGTAAGTACAAAAACGTTTTCATCTAAACATATAAATATAATTGAAGTGTCTGTTTGTAATTCCGAATTAACAGCTTTTCACAAAATGCATATGAAAGTATACACGGTACTTACATAAAAAATAAATAAAAAATTGTCCATCTATCTGTCTGTCTGTTTATTTCGGTTAATCTCTTAACGGTTGGATATTAACACGAGTGTCACTGGCGGATAGCTAATGTTATAAGGACCAACTTGCGCTACTTTTAAGTTAAAAAACATATTTCGCGCGAACGAAGTCATGGGCACAGCTAGTTATAAAATATACGATTTGAAAACGTTTTCGGTGTTATTTTTTTATTCAAGTATCTTTTAATTTATTTAACAATCATGTTAACGTAGGCAAATATTTTTATTACCTATAATATACAAGAAAGCCGTTATAAATATTAACCATAAAAAACTTTATTGTTGAAAAGAATGTTTACACATAGAATATTCCATAAGCAGTTGTTTCTTTTATTGTCACATGTCACGGCAAGAGGCAGTAAAAGTTGTAGGTGATATAAATTCAAGGAACTTTTGTCAAAAATGATTTGCATATCGCGGTAGTTAGTCGGGTAAGTTGAAACTTGCGTGCGAACGACCCATCGCCACTTATTAAAATGTTATTGATGATATCTTCTTATCTAACTTACTACATTTGTAATATATGTATGTAAGTTCTTCAAATGTTTTTGGAAAAATTATGTGAAAGTTATGCGTTTTGTGATACCTTCTTTTGTGATGACTTTTTTATTGGATGAAATAACTTGACAAAATCGTCTCTACGATATAGATTTTGTGTCTTACTTATTTTTCTTAATAAACCAATAAGCGTTAATAAAGTTATTATAATATTTTACAATTTGATCTAATCAATAGCAAAACATTGTCTTGACAAAATAACTATATTGCGGAAATAGGAATCTGTTAATTTGTCCAAAAGTTAGGCAATCTTGAATAGATATATAAACAAATACATGTACAAAGATTATTACATAACACGAAAAAGAAATTAGTTGCGATTGAATTGTTTTGAGCGGATAATCAATTATTGCAATTCATTCGTATATCCGTTCAGTTCTATTGGAGTTGTTTACTTCCAAGTCAAAGTTAGAGCTTAATTGCTTACAGTAATGCCAATGGCTTGGAATTATAGATCCTATTGATTTTCTTTGCAAATGTCTCAATGCATTCATTGCCATTGCCTTTGCTTCATGTTTTGATTTACATTTATATGTTCATTCTTTGTAAATAACTAATTATAATAATAATTAATTTATGAAACAGAAGCAGAAAATGTAGAAATGAATAACCCTTTACTGGTTATGAGAGCGTTAATATAGCACCGTTACGTGCATATAAAAGATTTAATGCATACGAAAGGAAATGATGGAGCTGACTTCCATTCCCCCGTGCTTAATGAGCGTCCAGGTTACGCTTGCGAATATGATTTTTCGAGTAATTAGAACGTTTGCGTCTGATTTGTATGGCAACGCTGGCCCTTTTTAATTTGTTAGGGACTCGTGTGTTGAGTTTATTTTTAATGCGCTTATGAAACGTACCGCTTTCTCATTTTTCACATGCAATTATGTATTCGTTGTAATTTCGTTTTGCAGGTTTTGTATTTATATTTTTTTAATTATTTCAAAATGTTTTTTTTTGTACAATTATAAACTGTGAGTCGGTAACCCTACTTTATATTAAAGGCTATCGTTTTCGTTGTATGTCTGCTACATAATAAAACAAAGAACGCTTAAATCTGTAATAAGAAAATTATATGCATATACAAGTAATATATTATTGTCTTCACTTTAAGATTAAACGTCAATTATCGCAATACCTATTCGCTTCGTCCACCCACTCAATTTGAAACGCGGCCCACGTAGACATAAAATCATAAATCAACAAACTGACAATCACTAACGAATGCTGTTCAAATATAGGGAGGAAGTTATATCAATAAAATGCATAAAAGAGGACAACGCACATCTATTTGTCAAAAATGTGTTATAGATATTAATGGCGATCGTATCAAAAGGCGATGTTTTAATATTAGATTAAATAATTAAAATTTTCACAATGTAACGTACTGCTGGCTTACAATTTAGATGATGAATGTAGGAGAGCATAATACAAACAAAATCCTCACAAGGCTATCCAAGCTGTCCAAAGCCGTCCAAAGAAGACCAGTGGTACCACTCAGAAAATGCTATAGCTCAATCTGCTCAAAATATCTAAGGATCAAGGTGTGGATGTTTGTGGAAGAGATACTATGAATTACGAAACAGATCAAGACATTGCACAGATATAGGCCTTTTTTTTCATTCCAATAAGAATTTATTTCACTTAAACTATAATATTTTTATATAGGTAGAACAAAACTTTCATACATAACGCTATTTGCTATACTTAGTTTTAATAAAAATAAAGACAAAGTTTTATTAACCTCGCAAAAAAGATTGTTTAAATATCAAGTTGCAGCGAAAACGGTCTAAATTGAAGCACGTTGTGAAACGCTCGAAGCGATTGTTCGACATGCAACGCATTTTTGTTGAACGGTGCCATTTTTAGTTTTAGGTGACGTCCGTTGGACTTTGTGATTCGTGTTCACGTTCTATCGATTGGAACTGCGTGATGGGATAAATACGCAAAGTTACAAAAGTTTTTGTAGAATATTTATATTATTTCATTTTTATAGATTGACTATTATCCACAACATATATTATTATAATAATATCAAGAGCACAGTAATGCAAATTGTTTTCTATAAATTTATATACATTGCGTCTAACAAATAAGATATAAAGATAATTATCATATAAAAAAATCGCAGTTGGATACTGTACCATTAATTGCAAATATATACTCAGACGCTTCAACTGCAGATTGCCTAGAATCGGAAATCGTTTACCATCCTATAGCCACACCAGCTCCCCTTATATTTATTAAAATTTTGCATATATATATAAAAGAGACTGGCTCTTCGTTATCGGTAATTTTGGCATAAATTCTACTTTACTATTCACCCTTTTGAAATCTATATTTATAAAATTTTAAATAAACAATTAAGCATTGGAAGAAGCACAAAATGCGAACCTCTGTTCTTTGATACTTAAATGTGATCTAAAATTGCAAAAATCATATTTTTAGGTTAATTTTAAATAATGTTCTATTCTAAAAGACAAAAGGTTAAAAATGGAATGTATTAAGTATTGCTCTTTAACGATTCATGTTAGCTATGATTTGACGCTTTTTGGTTAGGCCAATGCTTTTTCACAGAAATTTATAACTTATCGACTCAACATAGAGATTAAAGTTCTGTGAGGCTCCAAAAGCGATTCTCTGTTAAGAGTTAATGGTTATTTCGGCGTGCATTTGGTAGATGGAGTGTGTTGATAATTTGACGTTTAATGAAGCGAGTCTGCCTCTCCGGAAGACTGTAGAAAAATGCTGGCAAATGCAAATTTTCTTTGTAATTGTGCGTTCTATTGTTTCGTTTATGAGGGAAATGAAAACAATTTCTAGGGGTTTATTTATATGAATGCTGAGAGAAATGAAGCACTCAAGTCTCATTTTCTGGACGGAGACAATAGCTATGAAAATCTAGGTTTGGTTAAATTGTCTTAATAGAATGTTATCACGTTATATTTCTTTGTTTACCATAAGCTTTCTTGTGAATTAAGTTGTTGTGAAAGTATATTATAATTGCAGAAATGGAAAAAAGTAATAATTCTGTTTGCTCAAGTATAAATGAGGGTCTAACACTATAATACTTCTATAACCGTTAACTTATTGAGAAACAAAAATCAGAAAGCCAAGAAATTCAAAAACAAGCCAAACATTGTTTACTAGTTACATTTGTATCTCCCTGATATTGTATTTACTATAGAGCAACATTTATTTATTAATAAAAAATATTGACAAATAAAATAGAAAAAAAATATTCAATCAATTCTGTTTTATTGAGTGCCGGTTTAAAAATGAAATATCATCGTGAGTGCTGGTGAACTCGAAACTTTTTAATTGTGTAGAAGATTAGTGGTTATCTGATGAGGCTAGTGTGAGCATTTGTAATAACATATTTATTTCTAACATTTGACAGCCGTGGGCGGCGCGATCTAGGCGATAAGTTTGAGCGGTCCTAATGCGAACTAAGTGGATTTCGTAGTTATAATTCAACATTAATCTTTATTCTGTTAGTGTTAAGATTGTATATGTTGCGGCTTAAAACCGTTTCCATGTCCATTTAACAAAATTGACAGCTTTTGTAAAACTAATTCGATTATATCAGTTTCAAAAACTTTATAGATATTGCAGAATAGAATTGTATTTTGTTTTTGGTTATATTAGAATAAAATGAAAAAAAAATAGGTATATCTATAAAATATTTATACAAATATAACAATCAATATTTATTATTGTATTTCTATATATATTTAATAAAGGTATGATCGATCTATCGTATAGTTAATGATATTATCAATTTCACGAGGACATTTTCAAATATTAAATGTCATCACCCCTTGCAAATTCCATTGCGTCTGCACGGTCATTAGAAAAACTGCATTTCACGTATTTAATACCGTATTCAATACACACCCCATACAAGAAATCTATTAACGTCAGAACGTTTTAGTAATACATCAAGCGAAACCCTTGAAATGAAAAACGCTTTACGTCTTTAGGCGTTAACGTTAAAATTTTTCAATCTCACTTAAACTTAAGAGTCAACTTCATAAAATTTAAAACACTTTAAAATAAATATTTCAATACAATTCTTAAACACTTCAAAATGTAAATATTATATATATTTCTAGTCGTACACACGACTCAATGGAATATGTTTTTTAAAATAAAAGTAGCTAAGTTACTCCTTATAACATTAGATATTCGCCAGCGAAAGTCTTCTTAACATCGGTCCAGACGTTTTAAATATTAGCCGGATTAAATAGACTGTCTGAGATTTTGTTTATATAAATGCCGTATGCATTTAGTAAAAAGCTGTTAATTTGGAATTACAAACACTTCACTTCAATTTAATTTATGTGTCAATCTATACATATAAATTAAATTGCAGTATCTGTTTGTTTCACTGAACATTACCGAGGCGTAAACAATTGCAAGACAATGAATAAATTATGACTGATGAATTACGCAATGCAAGAGGAATTCTCAGTCTAGACACGGACCGTTAATGGGTGCAAATCATTGCAATTGCATTCAGAGTACTGTAGATGACACGTTTAATAAGTACGAATTGAATCGTCAGCTTTTATATTCGATTTCTCTTAACTTGCAATTTGTTTATTATTTTTTCCTTCATTGAAAACTTTATTGCTTTGCATTATTGTTCGTTTATTTGATTGTCACTCGTATTATATCTTTTCATTTAAATTTAATTACTTCATTTTGTTTATTCAACTTTCGATTTCATTTTCATTAAAATTATTGAATATACTAAGGTTTTTACGTCGTTCATTTATCAAAATTGTCTTAATATTTTCAGTTTTGGTATTTACTCGAAACTCGTTATAAGTGTTTTTGCGAAAATGTATTCGTACCTCATTTTTTTTATTTAGCAAAATATTTCCTGCATCCCGACCAATCAGTCGATGCTTTTAATAGACTATTTAAAAAACTAATGGTTTTTTCCAAAGACAAAATATAACAGATGTTCCATGAAATATTTTTTCTTATACCTATTACTATAGATTAAATTGATCCGAATAGTTAATTATGTAAATGTACATATATATAAATGTGTCGTATTAAAAAATGTGTAAACATGTTTACACATGACAGGCTTTAAATAATTTTGAATGGAGAGCGAAGGGAGAGTTTCCCAGAGGTAGCAGGTTCAGGTCTGACCCGTGTCGATAAGTTTTTCATTTTATAATTTTAATAAAATATTTTATTTAGGTTACTATGATTTAATAAAGGATTATGCCACAAAAAAAATGCTCGAAGAAAGAGACTGTATACAAAAAGGAAAATATATTAAAATTAATTGAATTATTGTTTAAAATAAATATCTATGATAATTAGAAGAGTATTTAATACAATCCACCTAATTCCGGGAATGTACATTATTTCACAACAGAATAATAGTAATTAAGATATAAAATAAGAATATATTATAATATGAATTTGGGTCAGTTATCTTAGAAATCCATCTTTGAAATTATATAACTTAACTGTAACAATATTCGTAGTATTCTCTGAAGCCATCTCTAAATTAAGTATCAAATAGGCATCAAGATAAGCTTAAATTGAATCACCTTCAAGTTTGATTGAAGGCTAGTAACTGAGTCGACACTTGGAGGCACAAATTAATTAGAGCCGGTCTTTGATCAATGCAAGTACTTAGTGTATGAACCAGTTTAAATTATATTTGAATTGAAGACATTTAATATGTAATTAGTTTCTAAGAGGAATTATAAATATACAATCCGATACAACATACATATATATAATGTACACATATTATATGATTTATGCGAGTCTTATATATTATATTTTTTAAAATATCTGTAAATACATTATAAGTTTAAGACTTACAAACTTGAATGTTGCTATAAAATAAATTAAAACTGAAGTCAAATAAATACATAAAACGTATATTATAATGCTAAGTTAAATTTGAAATCAATTTATTTTTATGTCGTAAAACCAATTTTATTAGCCTCTGTGAGTCATTGCGTTATAACAATCCGAATATGATTTGTCGAAGAACGCAGCAAGAGATGTCGTAAATCACTGGATGTGACACTTTTGACTGCAGCTGCATAATTTGAAAAATACCCCACTATACAATGACTTGGAAGTTTTTTAACTTATAAGCTCTCAAGGTTTATAATAAAGAATATGTATTATGTTCATTCCACTTTATTATATCTTTGTTAAAAGTTTGATATACTTTAAATATAAAATATATTACCTCAAACCTACATACTATACATGAAAAAATAAATAAAAATCAATTTATTTTAGTATCCTATAAATGTTATATTTCTATTATTAATTATATTATCACTAGACGCCTAAATCGTTCATAACGTTGATCTTAAACGTCTAGGAAATATATTTGAATTTCTTAAGTTTCTCCTATTATTGGTCCCTTTAATACTTAAAGGAATAACGCATTACTGACTTTCAATGGCTAATTACAACAAACTCTAGATATTGATAAATCTTTAACTAATGACCTAAGTTTGATCATAACTCTAAGTTATCAAACAAGAAATATTTCATTTAAATAAGACTATCTATACATGTAAATAAAATTGAAGTGTCTATTTGCAATTCCTTTTCACTAAATACACTTGAAAGTATATACGGTATTTACATTTAAAAAAATCTGTCTGTTCCAGCTAATCTTTCAAAATGACTGGACCGATTTTAATTAGATTTGCACTGGCGGATAGGTGATATTATAACGAATTACTTAGGTTACTTTTTTTAAAGAACATATTCCGCGCGAACGAAGTCGTAGGGAGAGCTAATATATACATATAATACGAACACAGAAATAGAATACAAATAATATGACATAGGTAATTTGTTTTGTTTCCAGACTCCACTTCCCCGAAAACATCAATACGGGGACCACTGATTGAATGGTAACACAATACAAGAGGAAATGAAACCGAACATATACGTAAGGTGATATTATTTTTATTTTATCTCGATTCGGAAAAGAAACCTACGAAACGTTAAGGCATTTTATATACGTAATAATATTTGATGTATTGAAATTATTTCTGTGCATTAGGACTACATTTACACCAAATATTTGATCGATATAATATATTTAAGTTTAGAAACCTTTTTTCTGTTTCCCGACGTTTCGACTGACTCATTTGCCATGATCGGTGAATGACTTAATTAAAAAAAATATATATATAAAAAATAACTTAACAACACAAAGTTACTATAAGTATAGCAAATATTACAAGGGAAATCCTATTTAAAACTAAGCTAATATATTTCAAAATACAACAAATATATAATTGAAGTCGGTAGAGGCACCAATTTGCTAAAACAACGCCAACGTCTCGTAAGTTGAACGAATCGCTTAGCGAAAACATTAGCTACGGCTCAAAGGCTTTTCAAAGTAAATTGCACGTGAAATTCGACAGGCAATGCCTTCGAGACGCAAAAATCTTGTGTCGATATTGGGTGATCATCCGCTTTGTTTTAAACTTTGATTATATTGCCAAATAAAAATAAACAAGACCTCAAATATAAAGTTTAAATTTGTTTAGACAAAGATGTTCATAAACTAATTATCAATAATCATAGGATAGTCGTAGAAATAAAGTATTCTTTGGTTAAAATTTGTATAAATTATTTTGAAGTGTATCTTTAATAATAGATTAAATTTTGAATCTATTTAATTTATTTTACTTAACAGCAGCAGTGCCCGACACTTGTTCGTGTGGAAGATATTTTACAATAAAAGTAGCCTAAGTTATACCTTATAACATCAGCTATCCGCCACTGAAAGTCCTACTAAAATCGGTCAAGCCGTACAGAGATTTGCCGAAACGAACATGTAGACAGAGAATAATATTTTTTTTGTATTTAAGATCCGCATATATTCATATGCATTTAGTGGAAAGCTGTCCCTTTTTAATTAAAACAGATATTTTAATTTTATTTAAAGGTATTTAATGTATAAAAATAAATTAAAATATAATTTATAAAATAAATTCGTTAAATTTCATAAATAACGCATACATTTTTAACTTTTTATACAATAAATATATATGTGTATATCATCGCGGTAGATCTTCCGGTCTTCAAAAAGTCGGCGTTCATAAGTGTTTGCTTAGATCTTTGTAAAAGTCATAATAAACACATTTATCGCTATTGATATTGTGTTGAGTATCGTCTACTGTGGGTTTTATCTAATGTAAATAAATATTAACTACAAAAGATTGTTTACTTTACAGAAGCAACAAATTATTTACTCTTTTATATTAACTAATTATTTACATTCATTCTGTGTATATTTTGAGTGAATTGAAATTCTCTGACACCATTTATGTAAAGCATTTTTTCACGAATTCAATAAATTTTTGATTGTTTTGAATATAGAATAAATTCCATTGTCATTATGTTTTGGACGCGTAATTTAAATTTAATTGCATTACGTGAAAAAAATTCTTACCATTGTGTATAACAGAAAACAAATTGAGATATCTTTAGAAATCACACGGCGGAAACGAATTTAATTTATCGACGTCTTATTCAGTGGACAGTTCAGTTTTGTTGGACAATTATAAGAAAACAATTTTATTTTTGCCGTTGCTGCGAGCTAACTTCAGCAATATAAGGTTTAAATTTAGTTTAAATAATATTGGTACTAAGATGTCGCATCTTAATGGGATTTTAACAAATAACTAAGCATTTTGTAATTCGGAGAATATATTCAATGGGTACTTTGTTAACAAAGGATGGGCCGCCTTGATTGTCCATGCTCTCGTCCGATGTCAACATCTGCCCTTTTTTTATTAGAGAGGTCTTGGAGAAGATGAAATAGATATTTGTTAAACTAGCCAGAAAATCAGCAAGCATTGTGTTTTTATAAGTAAGGTGGTAATCAGTTTGTTTGTATAATAGAATTCGTTGCATCGCTATTTTGACGTAACGTCTTCACCATCCCTATTCATATAATCTTATTTTAAAATATTAAATAATATCTTTCCGGTGGCTGATATATTTTTTCATCAATCATTTATTAGAATATTATAATGAAAATAATATTATAATATTATTTTATTTATTATAATGAATATTATAATAAATAAAATAATAACAAGAGTCTTTTAGGAGTAAAAAGGTAAAAATATATAAACTGCCATCGGCACATATATTAAATGTCATAATCAAATTAACAGCGATGTGTGATAATTGCGTATAATAATAACAATTAAAAAGCTCTGTTCTGTGTAAACAAACATAAGCATTAACAATAAAATGGGATCGTTATAGCTATAAATACAGGGGCGATGCAATATCTGTCCGGACTGCAGTGAGTGCAAACCATTTGCATACGAAACATCGCGTCGGAACGGCCTCCGACGGAATTTAATAAAAATATCTCAGCTTAGTTGTTTATAAAACAAATATACGATGTGAATACTCGTAAACGACTTATCTGACTTTAAATGAGATGAAATGATAGCTTTTTCATTAGATTTATATTCAGGTGGCATTGTAACTGCATTATAATAAAAAAAATCATAATATCATAATTTTTAAACTATTGAAGACATTAAATAAAGTCAGAATAACAATCCTGATATACAAATTTTGTACACTCTTTTTTTGTTATTAAAATAAGATTGTTTTTTGTCACCGACAGTAGAGAACTTCTTAGTTGTCCGAGACAGGTTAAGGAATGGTCTTCATTTATTATTCCTCATTTTTTTTCAGATCTCGGTGGATTAGTTGACAGCATTGGGATACGTCGATTAAATTATTTAATATAAGGAGTAAATGTCACTGAAGATACTAGAAATGTTAATTGCTAGAACCATCTAACGAACCATGGAGATCAGGACACAAAATTAACATCTGACTATCAAACTACTCTGTAGGCGAGTCGAGTCTGCATCCTACTTTGAGAATATTGATTTAGTTCTTAGCCGCAAATATGATTCTCCCTGTAGCCAATAGTCACACCCGCGTCTACTCAGATGGTGAGAGTTTCCTCATTAATTGCATACTATACATAGTTCACTGATAGGGTGAATTCTATAGAATGAAATTACTTTGAGCGTACTAAATTATACAGTCTAGGGTTATCCTATATACATTAACTTTTTAAATACTAATATCAGTATTAAAAGAATAAACTTATAAAATTTATTAATTTTGGAACTTAACATTGTGTCAATTGTAATAATATTTACAAATAATATGTTTTGAGTTACATATGGTAATCTAGTTTCTGTTAATATATATTACAAAACATATATGTATATATTAAATTGACTGTCTTTTATTTTTATAATCTTAAGATTTTGTCAAACAGAAAACACGTCTAAAAATAATTAGTCTCTATATAAAGTAAATAGTATTACTCTTAACGCTGCTGTTCATACACAATATGACTAAAACATAGGTAATTAAATATAGACTACCTTTAAGATACGTTTCATTGCATTACTTAATTAATGCCCTAATGGTTTTTAGGCATTATTTATTTTTACAGATTCTTTTTAAATAATGAAGTATACTTACCTTTATCACTTATAACATCTATCAATAGAATTCTTTCTTAGACCACATTTCTAAGAACATAAAATATTACTTATTTTAAACACGTTGACTTGTAGAAGTCAAAATAAGATTTTCCTAAAAAAATATTTAAAATAAAGCCAACCCATTCTTAAATAAATTACTTTTCTCTGAAGGTTTCTTTAAAAAATCTTTATATAACCTATAAGATATTTATATCTTTCTAATAAAGCAGCAGCAGCATTTTTTTTTGTCCGTTGTTTCGTTATTAAACTGCTTTTAAAGTTTGTGACGATATTTATTCACATCAGTGCAACATCTATTGCAGACGATGCAATAGGAATTCACACAACATTCAATAGGTCTAATAAAATACAATACATAATGTTTTTAACCCCTCAAATCATATATATACCCTTTGAAAATAGATTTACAGTCAAAATATATCGACTAGAAAAAATATCTTTAAATAAATAGTTATAATCTATGACGTCTAGACTTTTTAGAAGTGTTTTCAGAACTGCAATTTGCAGTTAAATAGCATGGAACTTTCATTGAATCTAACAAAAGCTTTTAATAGTGCATTTAGAAATTGCTTAGCGAACGTTTGTATTTATTCTCACGCAATTTCCGAGTTCACAAATTTCATTAAACAAAACTTTGATCCGTAGCAATGCGCTGTTGAACTGCTATTCAATACAGATTCTATTGTTCATAACATTTTTAAAAATTGCATTTTTTATTGTTATTTATATTTCAATATGTATTAAGAGGAATATTAAAATATACTAAGGTTTTAATATAATGTAAATATTATCCCAAAAGGATTATATGGATTTAGAATATTAATTGGGATGATCTCATTTCAAAGTAACCATGTGTTATCGACCTTTATTAAAGGGAATTGTAGGAAAGCGTCATATCAGTAACAAGTTAGAATATGGTTTGAAAATCGATATATTTTTATAATTTCCCATCTTACACGTAACATCATAACAAAATAATGTAAAATGGTCGACAATGTAATGTTTTATTTAAGCAGCTACTTTCCGTTTTAAAATTCATGATAAAATCACGTCCTTACTTGAGTCCAAGCCTATTTTAACCCTGCACATATTTATACAGTATCACGATCACAATGTGTTACCAGAGTCGTGTAGCCTTTTATGACGAGTCTATTCCATGGTCGGTAACTTAAGTTAAATGAAAGTGAACTTTATTGCAAGGTAGGAAGGTCATCGAAAATATACCAAAATATAGGGTAAAGGTCTCCACATCCCGCTGGGACCAATGTAAGCGTTTATCTCAGCATCAGATTAAGATACCAGTAAGGTCAAGTTTGGCACGCGAAGGTATACATGAAGTAAAGAAGTTGCCACAATGCTAGTATTTGCATCCGCCTTTGTATGGAAAATGGAACATCAAAATGTCAGATGTCTCGAAAATATTCATAACTCTTTTTGGGCAGGTAATACTTTTTCTAAGTAATATAAGAATTTTAGTAATAATTTAGTCGTTTATAGAGTAGTTGTTATCGGATATAAGACAAAACAAAATATATTAAGGTATGTACTACAAATGACTGTATTCCGTTTTGCTTTAATAAATATATGGTATAATTAAACAGCACAATAAAAAGATATTTGCAAATTGGATTAAAAAGTTTATTTTGGGAAAGACCTATTGTATACTAAATAGTTTTAATAATTGGATTGTAACTTGAAGTAATTGTAGTTTCAAAAACGTAAGGGTTACAATTAACATATTTTCTATGTTAGAAATATTATTAATAAACTTTTAAGTATACTAATAACATCATTGGGGGAAATATAAAAACAGTACTTTACAGCAATCTCCAAAAACTAACACAATCTGATAAATATAATAAATAAAATAATGTAAGTTAGATGATTATTGTTATTTATCTTATATAAAAACAATATTTGATATAATATGAATATTTGATTCCTGTTATTATTTATCTAAATGGATTGAATATCCTTATAGACTTTAAGCGCATTAGCATTCCCGATATGAACTAAATAGAGTTGTAAGTGAGAATAGTTACAATACTATACGGGACGGTAGTCTAGATCCGTTCTCATTCAGTTAGACAGTACATGGCATTCGTGACTTACATTCTGTTATAAAACAATTCTCGGACAAAGGTTCTGACCACGAACTGCCAACAAAGGAACAATGCTTGTAAGATGCCTTTGCTTCATTTCGATTGTGGACAGCTAGGTCTCGATTCGTTTCTCTGAACACTTTTATGATGATATCAATACAATGATATTTCTTTACACTATACATTTTAGCTCGACTATTTCTATGAAGTATTTGAATATTGGATAGTTTCACAGATTTATAAAATTGCATTTGTGGACGGTATCTATTTTAAAGTACCATAATTATTTTAGGTTAAATTATATTCTAATTGACGTTATGTATAAATAAAAATATTACATAACTTTAAAAATGTAAATAAAATATATTTATAGCATAAAATAAATGTAAAATTATTCTTCTATTGTAGAATTTATTCAGGTCAGTAGTTCAAGCTTTATAACAAATTAAAGTTCCTATAATCAATTAAGGCGTACAAATCCACTCGCGTAACCTACTTTTTGAATCTATTAATTAATTGAATAGTATCACCCTCAACGAGACTCGGTTTCAGTTTCAGTTTCAATTTTTATTTCATTTTTTTTTTGCTTTCAAATCTAAAAATACATCTAAATAATTGAATGCTCAGAATTTGTGGCAAATAATAAATATTATTAATAGTGAGTGAGATGCTAAGATTTATGTATTTTTTGTTTTGCTTTGTGTATGTACCTTATGAAGTTTAGTACAATGTATTGATCCGGCGAAATCTGAATCGATTGAAAATAGATGTGAATTGGTGACATTATGGTTAGCCATCATTCCTTTCAATATCCCACAGGGACTTACAATAGTGACGAGTCTATTTTGCGATGTACTAGCAGCAGTCATGCTACAGCCCACCCGCAACTGAAATAGGTTACGATATAAAACCTTATTGTTCCAGCAATAAATATTGATAGCTAGATGTTATATTTTCTTATGTTTGGATTTCATAATTCATAGTAGTTCAGGAAATAGCTTCGTTTTATTTACTTCATAATTTCTTTTTATGAATACTGTTTTAATATTATAATTTTCTGAATGTGGGGTAAAAATATATGTAATGTTATAAATTATATTTAATAATAAGAACATTACATAATTGGACATTTACAAAATAATAAAATAATAAATAGATTGCAAAATTAGCAATATGTATTTATCTGTCATCCGGAAATAAGGTCCACATCAGCGACAGAATAGGCTAAAGGATAGACAGGAATACCTATTACAATGCAAATTGAGCCCGCCGCAGTGAACAAGTTACCTGTCTCCTAACTTTTTGCTTAGTTTCCGCTGACCCACAATAGGACTATGACCGAGTTTGGTCGGTTGCGGCCTGTCACTTGTCTCACACTAACTGGACAACTATATGTGGATCTAAAATAGTATTTAAATTGCGAGAATCTGAATTTCAAATATAACTAACCGTGTATTACCGTGATAGTTTATAATAGTTAAATTAAATGGTATTAATCAAATTAAAATGTCATACCTAAAATTATAAATGTGTATATTTTTATGCAGACGTATAATATTATAAAAATAATATTACAGATGTTGCTCTTGATTATTTTTAAAGCGTACCTCATTAAAATGTGATATAAAATATTCAGTTAAAAATTGGAGCAGCTTAAAATATCGACAATCAATACACAGAACACTCAGTCGGACAATTAATTTAATTATTTTAACAAATTGATGCTGGGACATTTAGCGAAGTGTTTCAACATGAAGGCTAAATTTAATTGAGCGGTGATGTGCAACGTTGACCAATATTGACTAAACTCTTGATATAACCTAATGGACAATGAGAATATTAAGGCTTTTAATGATATTATTCTCTTAACGTACTCAAAATAGCTGTACAAGTTTGTTGGGATACATATTATAGAATACTTATTCATATTGCTTCAATGAATATTAATATCACACATATTGTTATAACCTATATTGTTTTTAATTTAACATAATAAATAAAATACCTGATACTGATATACGAAAATAAATTTTATATTAAAGTTAGATATTTTTACACAAACATAAACAGTTTGTATATGCACATGAAACCAGTGCAGATTAAAAATATAATTTAACATACGCGATTTAATACCATACATTAGTTTTATTTAAAGGCTAAATTTGTATTCTAAAAATGGAAGCTTTAATAATATATTCTTTATTCACAACTAAGCCATCAAAGAACTAAGATTAAATTTTCTTAGATCTTCAAAACCCGAAATATCTTTATTTATAAATAAAGTTAATAAAAATAATATCCTCAACCCTAGATATAAATAGCAAAACCAGTTTAATCTACCTTTCTAATTCGACCATCCCACAGACGGGACAGATTATTAAAACTAATGACACAAAAATAAATAGTTAAATTTCCTAACTAAAAATATTGCCCTGATTAATCGATGGATATAACGCGACACGAGAAATATTTTTACGTGTCATTAGTTAGATGGTTGTAGCTATTGTGATGTTAAGAGATAATTTTAAATGTCTCTCGACAATGGTATTAACGTCAACTTTATTAGGTGCAATTTGATATCCGATTCAATGTGGTTTTTAAGTGATTTGTGAATGGCTTTATGGATATGAAGTTATTAATTTATTATTACTTTATTTAAGTTTTAATTTGTTGTATATGTTATAAGAGATATTTCATTGAAAATATTGATAACGGTTTTATATTTTAAATTAATGTATTACCCAATACGAGATTTCAATTGAATATATTAGATAAATATTTAACCTTGAAAAATATCTGGGAAACCAATTAGTGTATCTCGTGAAGCAACCGTACTGACGTTAAGCCTCAAGTAAGATAGAAAAATATAAAGGAATTCTAGCCCCGCGAGTTTATAATTATGGGCTTAGAAGTAATCGGTAAACTTCCAATAATTTTACATGAGTATAAACATCAAGTTACTATACTTATTTAATTGATTTTATAATAAGTTGTCGGATATAATGCAATCAAATATATTATGTTACCAGTTACTATCGTATGAACATATTTTCATTAGCCTGGTCATTCAACTATCCTAATGATATGCGTATCCACTCAGTGGTCAGATATGCAGTAATAGTAATAAATGTATTATTCTAAAAACATAACCCAAACAAAGAAAAGCGTAGATATGCATGTAGTTGAAGATAGCAGGTAAAACTGCAATTAGGATGATTTAAATATCCCAAAATAAGAAGTATATTATTTAGTTTTTATTAGAAATATATAAATGAAGACTTTATACACTTTAATGTTAATTTTAACCTAATATAACATAATTATATTTGTATAATATTACGGTGTAGAAAATTTTAAAACTCTATGAGAATTTTAAATTTTATAAGCTTTGAGTAACTTGTGAAGTGAGTCATAAAAATTGTGATGATTTAAAATCATTTTATGAATGTAAACTAAAGTGGTGCTTACTTTAGTTTTATTAGACTTGTTATATATTATTATATGTTATATGTAAGTCTATATTAGGTATATGGTTTTATAACGGTTGACATAAAATAACTTTTTCAAACGTACTTGAAAACAATATTCAGATAAAATTAGTCCTTTTCAATTTTATTCCTTACTTTACTTACTTACTTTATTACTTATTTATTTTTTACCAAAAATAACACAACCATAATTTTTGTACAAAATAAATAAATACCTACATAACTAGAACTATTATCATGAATTTTATGAAATATAATAATACTTCGATAAAAACTGATCAAACATTGATTACTTATCAGTCAATCTATTTTTATTATCGTCTATCAAAAATAATTATTGTATACCCTGCTGTATATTAATGTATGTTACTTTGTTATAGTATAATAACTCAAAATCTAAATACTAAAGTACTAAAATCCAAATTGAACTACAAATCAATTAATTAAATACTAGAAATGTTTCATTAGAATATTCTAAATACAATATATATTAAAATCATTCGATTTCGTTAATTGAAATAGTGATTGTTAATACATAGTTAAGGTAAATTATTTTATTAAATTATGTATTTTAGAATTAATTTAATATATTACATAATAAAATAAGAGCGTGTATACACTTATTTACGAAATTATTTGCTTTTACACCATCTATTGGAAATTAGAATTAAATGTTGAAAAAAATACTATTACAAATAAGTTATGTATTTTGGAAATTAGAATTAAATACTATTACAAAAAAAGGTATGCAATGTTTCAATAAGTAAGTAGTTCAGTAAATTGTTTAAATTTGTTACTATATACTTATTTGTGACTAAATATATATAAAGTATAGCTTTGAATTATTTATCATTTTAAATATTATTTTCCTATTTACGTGTGTATTCTGTGGTATTGGAGTCACATTCACATTTTATTCATTATTCTAATTTATATTTAAAAAGTATTATAAATAAAAAAATCGAATATCAAACTCCATATTTATTAATATAAATTAATATAAAAAAAATGGGATAGCTTTATCTTTATAAAAATACATATTACAAGCATTAACTATTAATTAAATTTATATTTAATTTATTTGCATAAATCGTATCTGACCCTTTGAATAATCTCACTCGATTGAATAAATAACAGATAATATCCCAACTATACCGTTGTTATCTATGAATTTATAAGACTTAGGAAGGACCTTCTTATATTTATATTTTTAATTATTATTTTCTTTGAGATATTGATTAATATTTTTTATATATTCTTTTATATAAAACAAAGCTTATATAAAAAAATAATACTGTTACACATTAAATATTTTGAGATACGAGTAATAATAAATGAACACTAACAAAATCTAAAGAAAAGTAATACTTTTTGACTTTTACAAAGTTACTTAATTATGAAATTCGTAAATTTTGTTATACATTATTGATGATTGTTTTTGCTGATGGAGTATCCATATTAATATTTCCCTTAGACGAGGCGTTACTAGATAAGACCTTATTTAATAAGCCAACTAAATACATAAGTCCAAATGAAACGTGTCTTGAACACTTGTTTAAGTGTAAACTGCTGTTCTTTTGTGATAAAACGTCACATTTCCATAATTCAGAGCGACCGTCGTCCGGAACGCTTTAATATATTTGTATACTGTTAAATTGAATATTTAATATTACTGAGAGGGAAATGTTAGTAAATATATATTGTATTTTATTTATATGTTTGTTATGATTTTGAAATGTCATAGCGAAATTTTAAATTAGCCTTTTTTGAAGACTTTATTACTTTAAAACTAAGAATAGATAGTTCTATCTTTTTTCTTTAATGTTAATAAAATATGTTTAGTTTAATTTATTCATTTTATAAAGATGGAAATAGATATATGTTTTAACATAAAATAGTTTTCCATTTCTATAAATGGAAATCTATTTTTAAATAAATGAGAACGAAAATTGTTTGTAAAATTGCATACCATTTAAAGAGGATATAACGAGTCTCAATGAATGAAGGATTTTTTTCTTATATCCTTTGTCGTCTACCGTACAGACAGACCTAAAGCAATATAAGTTTATAAAGGGTGATGTTACTTTATACTTATGCAATAAGAGGGGTAGAACAGGTGGTGATTTAAATATTACAACCAAGTTATTGGCGGTTGATTTACCTTAAAAAAATGTTGAATATTTTATTTTAAGAAAATAAAAAGAGCAGGGCGTGAATAGCTATTGGACATCTATAAACTTTTCATTGACATTGGCTAGATATATACGGTACCAAATTAGTGAACATTAAACCGAAACAATAAAAGTCTCTATAAATTAAAGGGACGTCAAATAACAAGTTACTTTTTAAGCTGCGACTGACGAGAGGCATATTGTTGCAGTAAAATGTTTTATTACAAAAAACATTCTCAGTTTTATCGTTCTTTATATATGCAATGTTCTTAATTTCAAGAATGAATTGTATCATTTGCATAAATGGCGTTTCATAACTTACATTTTATTTTCTTGTTATTTAAGTGTCAATAAAACAACGCTGGGTTGCAATTTGTTAAAGGTCTTCTTCTACACTTACTTTTATAAACATTATTTATTAGATGTAATAATAAAGTTAACTTATATTACCAGAATTCAAAGATACTTCACTTTTACGTCCAAAAGGTTCACACGAGATTGCTTGGACAACTTTATTGTGGTCTTATTTCGACGGGGCTATTCAGAATACAATTTTAATTAGATCTGTTTCCGTACAAAAGATATTAGGGTACTTTATGGCTCTTCTGTTATTCTCGACAAGTTTATTTCTTAAGGTACACTATTTAATAACGTCTTGTACAACATTTATTTTAATATTGTTAAAAATTATTAAATAGTATAGTTGTGATTTCACAAAACCAATAAAAAAATACTTATGGGACCTAACAGATGTCAAATAAATTAATTGATAGTATCTGCAAACAAACCAAGATAAAGCGCAAAACTGCTTTTTAAAGCGGTATGTAAGATCTTGATAAGGAAAGCGTCTACTAACTATTTATACTAATAAAGGAAGAAAATATATAATCTATAAATTAGGTGGTATAGATCTACAAAGACAACCGTCTCAACCGAGGCTTGACACGGGGCTGTTAAACGAAATTTATTGTTCATCATGACCGGAGAATCTTCATTCTCGTAAATTGTGTAATACGAGCAGATCCGTACTAGATGAGAACTGATAAGTACGAGTAGAAATAATTGGGCGGTTTTATGAAGATACAAAGCCTCTTAAAACAACTAAAATAAAGTTTACAGTAACTATTCCCAGCAATATGAACCGACATCAATTTGCGTATACCATAGGTACAACGGGTTACTCCAACCCCAACTATACACAATGATTGCCTTTGACTAGAGATTTTTTTCTTATTCAAATAATTAAAATATATAAGATAAGTTTCAAACTTATACCTTCATTAGGAAAACATGTAATTTTGATGGTCAATTAGCAAATTATGTTTCTAGTTAGTTTTATAATCTATCAGGAAGAATTACAATTCAGTTGATTACTCAATTAATAAGGTTCTGGTGGCTGAGCAGGTGTTAAAATTAGAATTTATTGAAATGAGGGGCATTTCGAAGGGCACCAACTCAATGTAATTAATTGCCTTTATTTATATCCTACTTTTTAAACAAGTAACTAAGATATCTTATTACTGTGTAAGGATAATTAGTGGTTTGAAGCTATAATATAAAAATTGAATCTGGAAAAAAATACATTGTAAATTAACTTGTATAAACTTAACCTAAAAGTGTAACTTTTATATACATCTAGAGTAGACACATGATTATATTACAAAAGTTTTATAACAACAATCAAAGAATAAATATTGAAATAAAGTATTAATTTATGAGCTTTTGTTTTAACGCAAACTTAAGAAAGATTCTTAAAGCATATTATTCTTTTAAAAGTTAAGGAAAATTGTTGAATATTTTTTGCTATTACTTTCAAAGCTGAATGGTTTTTCTATTTTAGTAATGTAATATTAAAGTAGGAGTGTACGTCTGTGTCAGCTTGACACCGTGCTCTCATTCTGTCATATGTCGCGGAGTGGAAGGAAATACACAATACTTTACAAAACCACTGCAATGAGATTGATTTGTTTCAACTCGTGAATGAAAGTTATAATAAATTATGAAGTAGTAACTTGTAACATAAATAATATTGTAAGTACATTGTTAATTACTAAAAATATGACAAATAAATTATCTTTAAATCAATTTGTGATATCGTAATTCTTATATTAATTTCTATAAAATAAGCTTATATATGATATTAAGTATAATATTTTAAAAAAAAGAATTATCTTACTTGAACTCCAGGGTCTCCCTTGAACCCTTAAATTCAATTTTGTAAGTTGTTACCACTATCAAGATGAAATCAGTATACTGTAACATTATATTCAATGATTCTGAGAATTAATTATTGTTTCACTTGACTGGATATATAACTCTCCAGACAAGTATTTAAGATCATTTTGTATGAAATAATTCCGTCTGTCAAACTTGCGAATGTTATGATTAGTTGGCAACAAGATCCATTCGTCACTTGGTGTTTATATATATATATAAATATACATATTAGTTCGGACTTCAGATTTGATATTTATCTCTATATTTTATTATAAACAATCGTCTTGATGATAATGCATCATGCATTGACCTGATTTTCACTTTTTTTTTCATTTTTATCTATTTACCTGTGTCTTTTTATAACTTAATAACCATTTGATTATTTTAGTTTTTATAATTTAGTAAGAAAATATGATAACGCATATGTTAATTTTTTTAGAGATCAGTAATCATTTTTAAATCAGTTATTCTGTATTTTCTTCGAGGACGCGGGACGCGGTTGGTCGGACACGCTGGCGAACTGAATGAAATAAGACAAATACACCAATGTCAAACTAATTGCGAACAAAACCGCTGGCAAATGCTGATCGTATATAAATTCGTTGGTAGTACACAATTCATAAGTTATATTTATTTTATTTTAAATTGTTTTTTTTTATTTTATAATGCATACAGTCTGTACATAATTACAGTATTTTTTACAGTGTATAGTTGATCTATTTATAATGGGCTCAATAGAAACGGTTATTAGACGTACGCCGCTAACATCACTCATTTGATACACTGCCGTATTAACAAATTCAAAGTCATCACAACATCTTATTTATTGTACAACATTAATCATATCAACGAACTTTCTAATTATAGTCTAATGTGGAGGCAATTAAGAGGCTAAATAAAAGTTTTCATACAAAACATTGTTTTCTTGTCGGGCGTTGCTGTCCAGTTGCGCCCCTGCTGTTTCAATTAAATCACTGACAATAGTTAGAATGCCTGACCAAAATGGTACCAAAACATGCCGAGAACGACTGTCATGATTACTGGGTCAGATAGTCGTGATCCTTTTAAGTTAAAATTACTTTTAGTAACGTCTTAAGGTTTTTGGATACAAATATACATTACTTTGTGTGTATGTGTGTACTTTACTTTGTTTTCCTTTTGTTTGGTGATGTGTAACATTAAGGATCAATAAAGAACATAAATTGAGACATAGATTATATTCATTACCGGTTTTAATTAATTCAATTACTAATATATGATTACAATAAATTTTTCTGTAACACGTGAATACTTTATTTGTTCCCATCTGTATATTTTATATTTATATAAAAATCGTAAAGATTAAAATGTTTCTTAAATATACTCTCAAGATAAGTTAGTTGCACTATAATCTTGTTACAGAACTCACTATTGAACTCATGTGCCGACAGAGTTCCGATAACATCTAATCCAAATTCCCCCACTCTGTAATTGATTATTGCATAAAGAATATGATTCGTCATAGAAGACGGCCTGTTGTTAAAAATGTTAAAGTTCAAATGTCATATTTAATACAAAATTTACTTTAAAACATTGTCATAAAGATCATAATAGATTTGGAGGGTACGCAATAAATTTGCTGTTAGAATAAGAGGAGTGTTCTGTACGTGGCCTATTATAAATGTAACTGTTAGATAGCACTAAAATGTTTTATGTCATTTTAATTATTTTAGATTATAAGAAATACTATGTAAATTGTTTTAACTGCTTCAGTTTTTATCGCTGGAATCTTGGAAGTCCACGTTGGAAGTATTTTTTTTTAATTTACTTACATTTTAGCAACAAATATAAAGGTATTTTAAGGTGTAGGTGTGTATATACATTTAATTAATTTATTACAATTATATTTTTTTTATGTATCATTTTATGTAGGTAGTATAGATTTTCCGTATGATGTGTTTGCGTTATGATTCCAAGGGTCAATTTTAAGAAAGTTAACTACTTCAGTTTGTATATACGAGTATTTAACCCATCCTTAAAGTGTCGAAATGATTTTTGATAACTTAAATGCTTTGATTAGAAGGTGATTCGACAAATTATATAAGAAAAGAATTTCCGCTTTATCCTCTTTATAATAAAAACCTTAACCTTAACTAATTATAAGTTATAAATTTTCAAAAATGTTATTTAAAAAACGTGTCATTTAACACTACAATAAATATTTTATTTTAAATATACACTAGAAAGAATAATTATTAGTTATTTTAATATATTTAATCATTATATTTTTATATCTTGACCTTATAAAATACACACAAACACACACATACACATTTAACACACATCTACAGCAACATATAATTATTATATTCCCAAAAAGTATCCAAACAATAAATACTAAAATCACATGAAGCATTAACAACCATTAAAAAATTTTTATTCAATTTGACCGGAGACAGTTGTAATAAAAATCTATTTATGAACAAACAGAAGGTTCACAACTAGAAATGTCGATTGTCTCAGATTAACGAACCATATCATTACAGTTAATGAATCGACCGACCGATCTTATCTACCCATCAATGTCGGTCTAAAATCTATTGCAGCGTTTAACATACGTAGTGATATAATAGGAAACAGTTAGCGGCATTTAGGTTGCATACCTCTTAAAAGTTTGGAGTTACATTTAACAAAATAAAAGATAAATCAGATCGTTTCATGAGTGCAAACGTTACTTTAACACTTAGAGCATATATATTTCATTATAAGATATTCCATTAGATAAATTTTAATGGAATGTTGTTAATTTGATATTATTTCAAGAAGAAATGTAGCTAGGCTAACAAAGGTTGTGTGTAGTTTAAATGGACACAAACGGTTATCAGCTCCACCCTATCGATTTCTGATACAAAGTAACTATAGATAAGGGACAAACGTAGTTTTGCTGCGTCATTTATAGATTAAACTTGTTACGATGATGTTATTTTATAAAGGAACATTATGGCTTCTAATAATATTATTAATACTAATTTTCTCATTTCTTTATACACCTACTTATTATCTAATAACTAATTTAAACATGACACATAAATTAAATTAACTTTAATGGGTATATCTTGAAAAATTATATATATTGATGGTATATATTGAAGAATTTAGCAACACTTGCAATATTCGAATCTGAGAGCGTTGGAAAGCTTCGCGTCGCTCCGTTAATTGAGCTATCGTGACGCTACGCGTCTAGATAAATCTAGTATTCTATATAAAATCCGCCATATCAAAACGGAGGCGACATCTATTGGTTTTCTAAAGAAAATCCTAACTAATATTACTAATTTTGAGACACTGCGAATAAAACAACATTGTAAAGATGCCACAACCACAAATTTATATCAACAAAGGATTACAGACAACATTTAAAATTTCTTAATTTAATATTCGCTACCGAGTTAGTTGAAACAAAGTGAAATTTATACATCAATTTTAATGGAAAAACATTTTTAATATTATATAAAGAAGTTCCATATATATGGGCTTGCAACTACAGGAAAATAAAATCAAAAACCGGTCCGTCGAAGTACGTAATAAAGTCCCAATTCAGTAATTCAGCTCATGTACTCCACTGCGGTAAAAGTTTCCGATATTAATCCATACTTTATCCATAAAACCTCAAGATATTGCTTTCAGTGCCTATTTTAAACATATACTATGATAAATGATGTATAATAAAAACTAAAGTATGTTTTGTGTGTTTTCAGCAGACGAATATATAGTTATCATTATACGAATGTTTTTTTAGGAAATACCCAGCCTGACCCCGGATTAATTAATTCCAAACAAACATAAGCTACTATAACTCCTTAACTCCTTAATTCTTACATAATTATTTGTTATATTTAGACAAATGTATCAAAATTACTTAATTTAAGTTACATAGTCTACTGATAAAAAACAATAAATGACAAAATGTATTGAGTATTTAATTTGACAGTGAACGTTACACTCAACTACCAAAGCGACAGCGAAGACAAATACTATCTCATTGTTACAATCTCAAAAAATATCAAATGACAAAGAATAGACTGTTTATTACTAAATAACGATCTATCGATTTGAAAAAGCACCCGAAAATAAAACGATCGCTAACCAGACGACGTATAAAATAACAGAAGAAAAAAATATGAGATTAGAATCAGTGTATTTATGCCGAGGAAACGAAGGCATTTAAAGGTTAACGATTCCTATCAATTAAGGTTATGGGTGGACTCGACAGGTTGGTTAGTGGACCCCCGCTGGGTAAGGATTTCGCACCTGTCCCTTTCGGTTTAGTTTTTCACGTCAGCGGCACCCTTAAAACAGTTAAAGGTGCATAACAAATAGGGTTGCCATTCTTTAATCAAATTATTGGGCAACTTTCAGGTATCACTTGAAGTAAAATAAATACTATATAAATAATTTAAACTTTTTATATATTTATAAATTAATAATAAGGTTTTTATAATATTAGACGTGATAAATAATAAATAGATTCGAATTAAAATTTTATTAAATATTTAAATATTGTAAATACAGTGTACGCAAATTTTTCTATAGCTGCCTGCATTTATTTTACACCGACACTTTTATGTCAGTTACGAGTTTTACGATTCCTCTGGTGTTGTTCGAAACCATGAGCGGCTGTGATCAATCACAATCAGGTGACCTATATCCTTGTCTATTCTATTATACTATAAAACCAAAATAATACTGAAAAATCATAATTCATACTTCATACAAAAACACCTACCCAGAATATCCTCCTTATTTATAAATCATTGTCACCATACATTTGGTAATAAATAACATGTATTTTAATATTAGTAATATGATAATTTGAAGAAAGTGCCAATACCCCGAGGAGTTAGCGGAACAAATAGGATTACTTCAAATAAAGATAGGAATCAATAACAAAATGTTACCATCTTGTTTGTTTAATTTATTTTATGGCTTTAATATATGGTTAAATAAAATAATACATTATACACTTTATAAGATCACCTCGTACTTCTCTTGCGGCTCTCACACTTGGCTACTCAATTATTAATGATATCTGGCTTGACCCAAATTACTACTGAAATGAGATCTTATCTCCGATATCTTAATTTAAGTAAATACTCGTTGGTAATGAAGAGATACTAAACAAGAGTGCTCAGCGACAGTACATTTTCATTTACCTCAAGATAATTGTGTTTGTTCGTGTAACTGAATTTACTTACAAAAGGAAAATGGTAAGCGTATACAACAAAATTTATGAAACTCCGCCTATCTCGAAATAATAGAATGTAAATAATACCAAGAACGTTTTAATTTAAAAAACTGCTGATTACAATTAGATGGTCAAATGATAAAATTATTACATATAATGTTTTAGTAAACCTACTATACTTTAATATAAAAACATTCAAAGTAAACGGGCGGACTGAACTAAACAAAGCTTCAGAAAAGCTCATAACACTATTAGTTTTCTCGGAAAGAGTCTTATAACTTCTCTGATTATAACATTTTAAAGTTAAATTAAACAAAAAATGGAAACTGAAACAAACCATTAAGGAAAGATTAAAACCTTTAGAGAATTCATCAAAGCTTTAAAAGTTAGTTCCGGCTTAACCGTTGCAACTATGAGTTCAGAAGCAAACTTTGAACTTCAGAAAACCAGAGCGGACGAAAAAAGAGGCTTAATTGAAACTGTAAACTTTTTAATCGCTCTTTAGGTATTCTGTTGTTGGAGAGGTTGATTAAAAATAATAACTGAAGACCTTCAGGAGACCGCAAAAAAAAAACTTTCCCGTGATAATTAAGTGAGTCTTTTTTGCACGTCATTTTTAAGCCAAAAAAGTTAAAACATTTATTCTATAAGCTTCAAATTTCTAAGAAATTTATTCACCTGTGTACAGTTAAATTATTTTCCTTTTTATAATACATATTCAATTGTTAAGAAATAAAATATGTAACTATTTTTATGATTTCTTTCTTTTAAGGTGCGGTTGTAAATACGATATGATTGTTTCTTAAAACCTTTATTAATATTATCTTTATTTAACGAATAATAAAAGATCACTCAAAATACGTTGTATATTTTAAATAATCAAATAAGATTAGAAAACATGATAAACGGCAAATATAACACAAACATTTATAATTCATGAAATATCATAATATATACAATATAATAATATTAAATAGAAATGTGGTTCATATATAAAAAATAAAAAGATTAAGTTTAATATTTCAAATATTTTCTTATTCCAAGAAATAATAATACTTGGCAAGGAATGCGAATTATTGGAAAATTGTAGTTCACTCTTTAATAAGGGTAAGCTTCATTGTAGAAATCTAATATTAACTTGTGTTTCTGCATACCGATGTGGTATTACATTTTTGTTACAATATTCGTTGAGATATTTTTATAGCATTTTTTGAGCATATTCTACATTATTTGAAAGGGTTCGCTGGTGTTTTAAAAAGGTTCATGATACACATATTGTTATATATATATTACTCACAGTTAATACATTTTTTTTCTTGGAAAAATTCTATTAATAACATACTACAAATATTTTTCTATACTATTGAGATATAATCCATATTTCATAAAAATATAAGCAATAACAGAATAAGTCATATAAAATTTGTATATATATATAATTTTATTCATTTGTCTTCTGAAATCTCATTCATTACTGTTAATATTGAATAATAACTAGGAATCTCTATGGAGAGATTTCATACAGAGGTACATATGGATGTAGCTATACGTTTTAATTTCATAAGAATATCATACTTATTTCCAAAGGCCGATAAAAGTAAGACGTTTATATCAAAACAAATTATGTTTTACGACATTATTCTTCTAATAGCGTTGTTGCATGGCCCCCGGGTACAGTTTCAAAGAAAACATTTCTATTGTAGCTATGGGACGTATTAAATTTTGTGAAGCGACAAACTTTGAGAACATCAGTATCATCCTTTTCAACTTCCTTAATATTCATTTGGTACGAGTATTATATTTTAGTTAGAAATACGTACAAAACATTCGCAATGTATTTACTGAAACTTCTATATAATACTAGAATTAAAAGCACTGTGTGACTTTTATACATTTTTAAGCTTTTTAATATTCATAGAGACCATTAAACCTGCATTGCACATAAAGTAGTCATCAAATAAAGTTATTAGTTAATGATTTTTATGTTCTGGAAAATTGGGCAAGAATATATCATAGTTATAAATAAAACAGACTACTGTTTAAGTGTGGTCGAGATACTTTTGTACTTAAATATATATATAGCATATTTATTTAATTAAATAAAAATGTTAGTAAGATGTGAGAACTAACTTTAATCAAGATTTTGTCATAATAAAAAGTTTAATTGTTAAAATGCATGCACTTTCGTAAAAAAATCTTGTATAGCATTCTTATACTCGAAGCTACTCATTAAAAGTTGCTACATTATCGCTGTTTGAAGTATTTTTATTTTATAACTTTAACTTAAAAAATTTTATACTCATACTATTTCTGAATTTATGAGACGATTTTTTAAAAATGTTCTACTTTAAATAAAAAAAATCACTATCTGACTAAAGGCTTCGTTTACTGTTATTTTTTGTATGCAGCTCAACGCGGCACTCAACTCCAAAAAAGTATTTCTTTTTTTTATTATTTACGCAAAAAATAAAATTCGTCGTACTGCCTCTATTCGTTCTAATGTACCTTTATTTAAATATTTTATTTTATTATATATATAGGACTTCACCTCAACATTACAATATATTTATATCTTTATAAAGTTTAACATCCTTATTTTCATTAAATTCTTCAAATATCTGGTAATAAAATCGCTTGAATGAGATTGTGATATTATAACATGTAGGTGTAATAATATTATGATTTAATTATTGTTTAATACGACTGAGTCAACTTTGAAAGAATATTCAATGCTCAATACTTTTAATAAAAATAAAAGTAATGCAATATGTAAGACACAGATAATTTGAAAAGACGCAAAAAATAAACTTATAGTTTAATATATCCTGTTTAATAACTTGCATATTGCAACAATAAAATTTTTAGACCGCTGTTATTTAAAAATGAAAGAAAAATATAATAAACAATAGATTTCAAACGGAGTATTGAACGGTATTTCCTTTCCCGGACATGTCACACGGACAGCCGCTGTCCACATTTTCACAGCCCCCGGGCGAAAATAGTTGCGATTTCATGTTTATTTCGGTGGCCCCTTTAAATTAATTATTATTTGTTGCCAGGTATTCTCGCTATTGTTTTATTTAACAAAAGCACAAAATATGTTTTGTAATTTAAAATCAGGGTAAATATAAAATGAATTTTGTTAAACAATGACAATTTGATTAACTACGTTGTGGGATATAATCATAAAAATATATATAAGTAATATACTTATTAAAATTAAATTTCTTTTTAAAATGTAATACGGTCCGGTAAACATTCCGTTACACAGAGCAGTTTACTGTGCAATATCCTGTGGAGCCACCGGTTCCGGACACTGCGTTGCTTCAAACCTTTACGTGCTTCTGTCACACTGTCAGCTAAAATATAAATTTTATAACCGAGAAGTAACAAACTCGCTTTTTAAATTCTCATTAAACGTCATTCATAATACAAGCCAATACTACTGGATGTCAATACTTAATATAATATTATGTTCTCAAAATACAGTTCAAACGCTGTTAGTATTGGAAAGGAATCCTTATTTTTGCGTATGGAGTAGTTCTGGTACATACTGCATCGTCGTCTATATTTACGATCAGGTTTGGTAAATGCATCGCTTGTGTGATTTTTTTATCAAACCGCAGCAGCTGGAGCTCGTTCGTCGAGCTATAGTTTCTAATGGTCATATTATGTATTTATTTCTTCATGTTAGAAATATTTTACCGACATTGGAATACATTTTTAAATAAAATTTTATATAATTCATACAAATTTAAATAAAATTATACATTGAAATTTTCAAATTTATTAAGGTATATTTTCTTAAGTAGTCTATTCAGTAAAAAGCTCATTCAGCTTGAATTTATTCGCTGGCTATTGGCGTGCAGTATCCATTTGGAAAATGTTAGTCGTAGATTTCCTTACATTGGACTGAAACGTTCCGGTCATCTTGTGAACCGAATGCCTGGCATTGGTTCGTAAATTGAAGAGTAAACGAGAAATATATTTACCATTCAATATATTTCTCATTTAGTTAAATCATTCTTAATAAATATTTTATTTTATATCAAATCATCCCCTTAAATTTTTTCATTTCATAATATCTTTATTCAAGTAGGCATATTATTTTGAATCAATGTTACCGATGTTCAGTTTGTGGGTTAGAAGTGATTAATATTAATATAATGTGAATTTACACAATAGTTAAATTATTTTCACATTTTAATCTATTTACGCTGGCCATTATGACGTCACGTGTATCTGATTGAGGGTCATTAATCAAGAGGACGGTCACGTCAACCTGTCAGACGGCCCCCTTACTATTAGTAACATTGTAAGGCATTAGCGCTGCTAAAGGGTCAGGTTGAGGTGACTTAACGTTTTCGCTGGTGTTTATAGGCGGTACGTAATCTTGATAAGAACATTATAGATGAATATACAAAGATAACCTAAATTTGAGCAAACGGGATGTCAATTTTCTTCACATAGCTTAAGATTTTTTCTTTTCCAACACGTGTTCCATTCTCACGCAATTCCATATCCTAATTCCGGTTAATAACGATGTAACGTAAGCTCAAGCAGAGGTTTCGTATCGAATAACTTGTTATGAATTATAAATTATTGTCGTCACTGGGCGTGGGGCGTGGTTAACACGCTTTTTAAATTTAAAATGATGTTAATTGCTGGTAATAAATGTTATTTAAATTAACGAGATACTGATATATTTATTCATATGTGTTTATGTGATAATTGTGCATATAAGAATTATAGTTTTTGCTAGCGATTCTGTCTGCGGACAAGAGGCAGCGTCTATACCAAACTTATTATTATCTATTTTTAATGCTATATTAATCTACAAAAATAATATAATTTGAAACCGGATAGTACCGGATAAAAGTTTATGTCGATACTAAAAGTTCATCTATAAATATAAATAAAATTAAAGTGTCTGTTTGTAATTACAAATTAATAGCTTTTCACTAAATGCTTATGAAAGTATATACGGTACTTACATATTTCTTTGTTTATTAGTCCTTGTTTTTCTGTCTATTTGGTACACTGGCAGATAAATAACGTTTTAAGGATGAAGTCGTGGGCACAGCTAGTTCTTAATAATAGTGATAGCAGTTTTAATATTTTATTGTATATAGCTTCGAAGGTTACATCTCCCATACATACAAACTTTATAATGTATACCTAACGTTGGAGTATACCAAATGATATTGATACATTTATTGTTATTTTATCCTTTAGTATTAAATGATATATTATCTGAAAGGAAGGATCAATGTTCTGATAATGGAGTTCTATCACCAGAGGCTGTTAACCGGTGTACCGTAAGTGGCTCTTGTGAATTTATTAGAATAAAGGTACTTCGATACAATAAAAAATGTCTCAGATGTGATCTTTAGGACTATAAATTTAAAAGTTCAATGCACTATTGTCTGCGCTCTATTGTGTTTAAATGTTTAGCATAATTATTTATTTTTTTAATAATTTCGGGTGTTATATTGTTATTTTATAATGTACATGACCTTTTTGAATGATATTAAATTTTCAATTATCTGAAAAAAATAAATAAATTGCAACAATAAAATGTATTTATAGAAAACACGAAGATCCAGAGAATGAAAGGGAAAATGATGAACAAGTCAATTACACGTGATGCCTATCCCTTGGCATCGGGATAATTGATTCGCAGACGCTGACAAGACTTTTTTGGATAACTGAGCGAAATGAACATTTAATTTAGTGATTAATACTTTTTACGATCATGTTCCTCGAACCATTATTATTGGAACGTAATTATTTTTCTAACGAATAAAATACGTATGTATTTATGTAGGTTTTTATTTTAGATAATTAACTTAGATTTATTCTTTACATGGTTATACATTGTCAGTTAATAAAATATGTAGATATGTACTTATTCAACATCGTTGTTTAAAAGATTCAAATGAGTGCATTGAGTTAAATTTGAAACATAAATCAAGCTATTACTCAGAAAGCAAAAATAAACTCCTATATCCAATACTCCACACCTTAAAAATCCCCGAACAGCCGTTAGAGTTAACACAACAGTTTGATAAACGATTGACTCCATGACTTGAAAAAGTTACGCCCCACCATCCCACTTGGCTATCAACGTCTATTCACGAACCATTCGCTGGGATTTATTTTTCACCATTACCGATATAACTTTATACATAGGATTGAAACATACACTATTTTATATATCTTTAGCAATGATTAATTATAAATACTACATAATATAAGTACCGATCAATAAGTATCAAAATGTCAATTACTATGCTTCATCTAAATTTATTTCATTAATAATTCAAGATACAAAATAAATACTCATTCATCAGAATAATATAAACTTATTTATAGAATTAGAAAATCGGATTTGGATTAAGTGTCGGATTATTTCACTTATTTCTCTACAAATGGCTCAGACAGAGACGTTTTAAATAAAACGTTTTTTAATAAATTTGTCTCTTGTATTAAACGAATAAGTTTAACTTGCAATTTTATCTTAAACCGGTTTAGCAAGAACATAAAATGCAGCAACTGATCTTCAATTCTATGCCTAGAAAGCGGATTACTAATTAACTGTCTTACTAAAAGACACCTACATCTCGTCTTGTGAATACAAGTGCTGGAAAGCATTCAAAACTTCGGGATAAAAATTTAATTAAGGTTTAAAATAACATACCCATTTAAAAGCTAGTTGAATTCTTTAAAAATGGTTTTATTTAAATATTTATTACTGAAATCTAACCTTGTTTAAATTAGATTTATCCCTTTTTATACGTTGTATACCAGTGTAAGACACCAACCAAAAACCCTGTACTAAAATAATATAATAATTTTATAATATTGTTTGTATAACTCAACGCTTTAGTAGTAATACCCTGAAATCCTCAACCCAATTTTCTATATACGTAAACCCTTCGTTGCGAAGGGGAATAAATGACGAGCATCGTTAGTGCAAAGACACCGCTCATTGGATTAATTAGTTCTCCTTTCAAGTAGTACTCTGACATACTTCTCGGTATCACTACCAAGTTTAGAAGTGTCCCCATTGTTTGAGAAACTTAGAGTTTTCATGTATATTTTAAGTTTGCCATGTTACGAAGGTTGCTTTTTTAATACTTTAACAATGTTTGGGAAGTGTTTACGCTTCAAAGTATTTGTAAATGAATAGTTAATTTTGTAATACTAATATAATTTTAGTATAATTTGTTGTTTTAAGTTACTGACATACAGTATAAACTCTCTATAAAGAGACTCAAAGGACTGAGCATTTTTCATCATTATAGAGAGTTATCGTTATATGGAGTGAACAAATAAAACAACTAAATTTACAATAATGTTTAATAAGTCTTAGATAACATATGCATATATGTACATATATTGTTATTTACACATGTAGTCCGTTAACTTTGTCTGACTTTTTTTGCTATGCCAGTAATTGTTTTGTATTATCTTATGTATCATATTCATACCTAGATATGTGGTGGAATCATCTTGATTAAACAACAAAAATGTTTCTATCAACTTAGCAGCATCTAGCGCTTGTTGAATTGTTGGTGGTGATTCGGCTTCATCAGCATTAAAAAGGCCAGTTTCATCAGCATTAAAAATGTCCTTTGGTGAGTACTTCTTCTCGAATGTAGGCCACACTGTACTGATCCAATTGTTAGTCACATTCGTATCGACATCCCGCGCCTCTCCGTTTATTTTACCTTACGTAATTTGGTGACGGTGTTTAAATTTTCCGAGCTAACCTTCAGATGCTTTAAAGTCAATTATACCAAGTTGGTCGACAAACTTATCAGCCTTGGCTTTTACAATTGGCCCCGAAATGGGTACATTATTTTGGCGCTGCTTGTGAAACCACGACAGCATTGCCTGATCCAATTCTTCGAATTTTGGCTTCCTTAATTTTTTAGACAAGTTTCCTTCCAGCGCCGCCAGCAGAATTGTTTCTTTGTTTTTCCAAATGGTGGCAACAGTAGATTGACTTAGTTTAAAACGTCTTCCAACGTCACTTTTCTTTGCTCCTTTTTCAATCGCACGTATCACACAAACTTTTTCGTCAACACAAATCGCTTTTCTTTTACTGGCCATGTGTTAACAGTTTCAATGTTGGTTTCAATTAAGAATGACAAAAGCAAGACGGACCATTTACGACCTCAGATGTTTCAGAGCTTCAAAGTCTTTTGTTACCTGATAAGATAACATAAACAATAATACCCATAATAAATATGTAATAAATATGTATTTACTGTTAAAATATGAACACATTTCTTTGTAATAGAGAATGGCTGTATCGTTATAAAGAGTGTATCAATGAATGGGTTTTAACACAAACCAACCAAGTTGTGTACACTTCTACTTTATAGGGAGTTTATCGTTATAAAGGATAACGTTATAAAGAGTTTACACTGTATTTTTAAGCTCATAAGTTCCTTTTATTTCTAAATAGTATTGTTTTTTTTTGGAGATAAGTAATTTGACATTAATTAATGCTTGACTCGAATGTTATATTTGGACAAAAACACGTTGCTTTGTCGCAATGTGTTAGACATTTCGCACGCAACAGAGAGGTTCCTTTGTCGGTATATTTTGGTAACAAAGAATAATAAAACGCAGATATGACAAATTATTATTTTAATAAAACTAAATAAAATATGATCAAATATAAAGTCCTTATTACCGTGTTTTAAATATTACTTTCTATTTATTATTTAACAAAATTAAGGCACAATAATTATCATATATTCGCTAAGTAACATAACGTAGTTTCAAAAGATTTAAGAAAATAATACAGAACATTAAAAATTATATATGTCATGAAATTATATTAATGAACATTAGTTATCATCATTAGTTCCTGATCTTTGTCTTAAAATAATAGCTGACACATGCACATCAGTCATTTGAGTGTCATGGTTGCGTGTGACTGCAAAAACATATGCCCTTGGCTGATATCTGCAGAAAAAACGCGAAGACCAGCCGACGGGAATTAATTGTAAGAACAAAAGAGAGAACGAAATAAATGTATTGAATTTTTAAACGTATACATTTATGTCATAATTACGTCATTATGTACTCAAATTATTATATTATAAGCTGCATTTCATGTCCTTTTTATTACGCCCTGGTTTTACGCATGCGTGTTTCATAATACAAATTGCCTCTGACTAATTTCTTTACACCTTTTAAGGCGTAGCATAAAAATTTAAAAGTATTTTTAGATTTGGTTTATAAAATATATTCTATAAGATATATTCTAATTTTATCTCATAGATATGATTTGAATGAGTGAAATATAAAGATTTTAACAAGTCTTATACCTTATTTCAAACTCTTCGATATTGAATTGCAAGAAATTACAAAGTACGTTGTTTATTTGTTAATTTAAATGAATACCAATATCGAATTTTGATAGTAAATATTCTCGAAATACGATTCTTTTTTCAATTCTAATACACACACACCCCTTCAAGGATTGAAAATCAAAAATCCTTTCTTTACTCACACTTACGTTTCAAATAAATTTCATCTTTTTAATTTTGTAGTTCACGATTTTAATGCATATAGTTTAACAAAATTTTATAAAGAAAATAACCTGTAACTACTAAAACGTTATCAAAACAATCGAAAATAAATTACCATATTAAAAAAATAACGCAGTGCTTACAAATGACTCATAAAAACACACTAACTTTTCTTTAGTCTCCATTAATGTCACCATATGGCGCATAAAATGACAGTTGGAGACCGATCCTAGAAGGATAATAATAATAATGACACTTATTAAGATATTGTTCCCGTCTTACAATTCCTGAAAGGGGAGCCGGGACCAAATCGTTATCATAATAAAGATATTTTAATTAATTATAACACCTTAATTTATAATCTTAATAACATGAAATCAAAATTAATGTTCGGATTAAAAAATCATTGAACCAAATAAATAAGACAGTATCGAGCCTGCTAAAATAAATTACAAAAATGATATTTCACTTTGGGCGTTATAAAAACTTTATACATAAAACCGAGGTGAAAAAGAAATGGAATCGAGAAATGTCTTCAGATTAAAATATAAAGAGTTGATGAAGTGTATTGCCCCGAGCATTTTTTCTTTTCAATTTTATAGAACCCTCGGATCCGCTAATCGGAATATTGTGTCCAAACTTTTTGAATTATTTATAAAATATCCACAGCTTTTTTAATTAGAAAATAATTTCGTTTATAAGATAATTTTTTGACATTTTTTTCTTTCGAAATTGATGTAAAAACAATTCGAAGCATATTTGGAAGTAGAGGGAATAAATTTAAAGTAAAAACTAAACATTCAGTTATAATCTTCTTATAATAAATATAAAAAAAATCGAATGCAAGTTGAAAAAACAGTTTGAGAAACTTAATTCTTTGAGATTAGGGTTAGGAAATAACAGAATTGATGGTAGTCTAAAATTGCTATTGTCCAAAATTACAACATGGACCCTAAAATTCCAGAGCAACTGATAGCTCAAACGTCAGGAAGATGTATGAGTACAGAATTTGGAATCCGCGGCAAAATTAAACGTTTACACGATCGTAAATTATTCCCCAAGTTTATCGCTAGTGAATATTTATTATAGCCGTAATTAGGTTCGTGCCTTAAGGTTTGCAACGGGAGTAAATAGATTAAACATTTCAAATAAACAGTATGTGCGAACGTTTGAAATTGTCGACTGACGTCAAAGAGATATAGGAAAACACTTAGTAGTGTTTGTAAAGATCTTAAGAGTAATGTATGTCGACTTGTAATGGGGATGTTTTGTTTGTTTAAGCCGAATCTAATCTTTGTAACTTCAAGTAATATTTTTAAGTTTTTTTGTTAACATTTTAGTAGTTCTGTCTCACCACATTTATATTAGTCTGGAGATAATTTAGCTCGTCACGTTTGGTAAACCTCAGCGATGTTCCCGCGGCTGGAGGAGGTACATTGAGTAGAAAGTTTGATCAAACTTGGATAATCAGTTGTTTGTAATTAAGTAAGTCATGTTAGAGCAGCCGCAAACGTTGTGGTTAAGTGAGTTATACTTAGAGTACAATGCACAATTTAAAATCTTAATATTATATATTAAAATAGTTTTAAACGTCTATGTATATTGTTAAAATAATAGATTGTATCGATAACTCACAGTTACAGGACGAAATAGAAAACAGTTTGTATTTTCAACAGCATATGATATACGTTCCACATTGATCAAAAATATATATTTCATGGTTTTCCTAGAGTATTGAAATTCAAATATGCGAAAAAAAATGTATTGTTTTAAGATTTAGATTTTTCTTAATTTAGATTATCAATTTTAATTTTTTTCTTTTAAACAGTTTTAAATTAAACTAACTTTAAAAACGAATGTTCAAGTTATATAAGTTATAATAATTAAATTGCTTGGAAAACTTAAATTAAAGACACGCAAGTTTCCATGTAACCAGTAATGAGTACTATCAAAACTCACTTGTAACTCGCACAAGAATAAATTTAAATACAAACGCAATTTCAAATTCCAAACTTATTCAACTCGGTCGGATACGTGGGAACTTGAAAACACGTCTTTTATATTAAATACAAGTTAAATAAAGACAATTCCACCAAGTATTGTTGCCTCACGTGGATCTTATTTCAGAAACAAGTATAATTTCAACAAGTTTGGAGTGGATTCCATGAGAAATTAATTTAATAAATCACTTCCCAAATAACAGTATAAAACTTTTGCTTTTATAACTGAAGGAAAAGAATCTTCGATATTTTCATAACTTAACTTTTTACTATGCTCACTTTGTAAGCCTATTTATATATTTTTTATTTAATGGTACGAAACTTAATTATCTTCACTGTAATAAGAAAAAATCACGTGAAATATGCTGCAAGTATTTTACAATAATAATAAATTCTAGATTATATTGCTTTTATAAACTGATATCCGTGGACCACACACTAATAGAACCTTATCCACTATTAATTAAATCCATTTAAATAAGGCGGCAATACATAAGTCACATCGACAAGATAAACGTTATTGCGCTCTTGTCAAATAATTTACGATACTGATATCGGCCGCCATTTTGCATTTGCAATGGTAAGATACCGGGTATTTTATTATCTATATTCACTTCACATGAATAGTTTTATGGGTATTTAAAAGGTAATTTTAATTTATTTGATTCTTCGCACACAATAAACTGTAATCTCTTGTACAAGAAGAATAAACTTAAGACAAACATGGGTTAAAAATTCGAATCGGCAAGCGGTCTGATTAATCCCAGTTTGTTTTGTCTCAGATCATACAAGTTGGACGAGTAAGGCGCCTATACAAACACGATATCTAATGTGTTTACCTCTAATTCCAAACAAAAGTTACAAGAACACCCGCTTACAACCTACATAATGTATGTTGGCTTATTTAGTTTAACATTTTTTATCCTTTACATATTTTGATTTCAAATAATGTTAAATAAAAACATAACTATAAAGAGACAAGGTGTATTCTATATGTTAATATTACGATAAAAGTAAATAAGACACACAAAATAACATTTCGATAGTCTATCAAATAATATAAATATTTTCTTCAACAAAAAAGCTTCTACACCTCCCTTGGCTGCCCTTGTAAAGAAGTTTGATCAAGAAAGAGGCCAAAACTTTATTTATCCCGCACTAAGTTAGATAAATATTCATGAGGCTATATTCATGCATGCTTATTTCCATGTCAGTTGCTGTCTGCACATTCATAAAAGCAATATGACCCATTGCCATACATTTCATAAAGTTGTTTAATACTTAGAGAGAGTTGATAAATGTTATAACTTGATAAAGTTGAAGTATATGAAAACCAATATTTCTTTTATTTTCAATTATAGTGATTATATAATTTAGTTTTAATAGCAACCATGTAGAATAACTTTTAAAATGTATAATGCAGTTAACTGTCCCGCATAAATAACACAATATTTTTAAAAAATAAACATTCTTAAGTTTGGTCAAAGCATTTCTCCCTCGCGAGTAAGCTCTGAGTGCGCCAAACAAGTTTAGTAGCTTTTGTATTATAAATAGCCATAAGTTATGTGTTTTTTTTAATAATATTAAATACGATAATTATAACTATACGGGTACAATATTATTATCGTATTTCAAAGATCGCAGGTTCATATTCAGCTCGGTTGGTAGTGTTTTTTATTCTATATTAATAAGAAATTTAAATAATTAAAATATATCCAATAATAAATTTTACATTGATTATGAATACTGATGTTAATAGTTTAACGACAAAGCTTGATTAAAAGTAAAATATATAAAAAAGCTCAGAATTTAGTTAAACTGCTTTGTTTGACAATAATACTACACAAGTCGGACAAAATTTAGAGCAGTAATCAGGTAGGTAAGTCCGGTAATTCCGGCCGCAGCCCTCGGAGTTTTTTAATTAACAACGACTCCTTTCTCCCCAGCCTATTTTGTCTGGTCACATTTGCCCTGATGTTATTTCTGCTGGATCCCACTGAGGATATTTTTAATAATAATATTATATACACAAGTTCGGCTTTAATTATATTTGCTACACCACCAGCTGACATTGAATTTCATATCAGTTTCAAAGAGATGATTCAACATTAACTGTATAAATATCACAGTATTATTGTAGTATATATAATATGTAGTACATATATATAGTATGTAGTATATATAATATTATTATAGTATATATAATAATTGATACTATAAAAAAATAAAGATAATTATAAAAATAACTAAGTAATTATAAAAACTTATTATTTTTAATGTACATATTACATATATAATTCTTAGAAAGTCACGTCATTAGCAGCAACCACAAGCTTACAGCTTTGCTACATAACTTCTCTCTGAACTACGAAAAACACATTGTATGAGACATTTTCCCACATAACTTTTTAATGTAATAGCATAAAACTCTAAAAGTGGGATACAAAGTTTTTTAATGGTTTACTAAATTTGTCTTACACCATCGAGTTTCGTATATATCTATGGTACTATCCCCTTAAAGTTTGTGCTAATTAGGGATAACGGATCTTATTCAAGTTTGAAGTTATTTGTGAAAGGTTCTTAACATCCCTAATAAATAACTCGTAAAAGTCATTTTACTCTTGTGTCCATATAAAGGGCAGCGAGAATCTGTATAAAACGTAGACACATTATATATATATCTTATAAACTAAATATAAAACACGATATTTTGTAACTATCTTTAAAAAATATGTTGTATAAATTTAATAAAATTATTTTCAAACTTGGCTACCTAAGACTAAATGCGGTCACTGAAAGAAACGAAATGTGAAGTAATTGCCTTCATGACTCCAACAAGACATCTCGCAGTAATGAGCACTCCGGAAAGATCTTTTAAAACCCCACTTCCGTTTCTTGTCTTTTTGTTTTTGAAAGAACCTTTTTAATATCCTTTAAGGGTTTTTTTTACTAAATTGACCCTTATTGAATGAAACTTTATTTAAAATAAAATTAACACTGAAATTATTTTTTGTTTAACAAGAAACTAATTATAAATTACTGTTGTTAAAATATTAAAAATATATGATGATTGTGCTAAAATCACTACAAAAGTAGTTATATACATATATAATATCTATTATATATATATTTCTTGTGAACAGTAGTTTATTCTAAAAATACAGTTTCACCTGACGAGAAAAGCTGGAAATATGTGCTTTTCAAAGTCATCTGACATAAACTGGCTCTCTTAAACAGACACAAAGTTGCGCTGTTCAACGACTAAAGCGTAAAAGTTTCGAATTTGTGGTTGAAATGATGCTTTCTATTTACAAAGATCAGAAATAGATGCTAATAAAAACATCGTTTTTTCAAATGAATGAAAAAAATAATTTGATAAATGAGTGTTGGACATCGAATTATAATTGCAGGAGTTTTTGAAAGCAATTATCATTTCATGAAAAATATTAAAACAAGGTCTCAGTCTCTTTGCTCGTTTATATATTGACTTTTCAAAGAAGGCATATACTTACAGTCAAAGATAACTACATACAATTGAAAAACTAAACCTTTTTTGTATCATCTCAACCATGACTTTTGAGCTTCATTTAAGTCTTTTGAACTTATTTTACCGAAGCAAAAAGACTTCTGGATTTCCTTTTAGTGAAACTTCAAAGGTTTTTCTTAAACGTATTGGGTAAAAAGAAAGGTAAGGTTGGAAAGTGGTTTCCACGGCTATTACAGTTCATTCTGTTGAGATGCTTTTATAATCTTGAGGATTCTCTTATTATCTTTTAACGACAACTTACAGAAAAAGACTAAAATTGAATTTATTTTGAAAGTTTCAGTAAAGATACTAAATAATTATAAAAAATTCAAACTTATAATAATATGAGACGATCTATGAGAAGACTATAAAGAACATTTTTAATTTCAATTGTTAAATACATGAAAGATTTTTGTTACAGTTCTTAATTTTTTTCTGTAGTGCCTCATTTCTTTTATTAAACTGATTGTGATTTAGACTTAAATAAGAAGTAAGACTCGTAAGAAGTTCAATCGACGAAATAGAAGAATTCATGCCATGGTTTGTTATAAAAGTAATCAACCGGAAAGTAAATAGAAAATAAAAGGTTTATGTAAAGTAATTAAGTTTTATTCTAACGAATTCAATACTGTTTATAATAATAGAATAATCATATCGGAATGGGACTTTATTCAATAAAAATAATTGCATGTCAACTTATCCAATAGATTTAAGACTCACACTACACTTCCATCTAAGTATTATCATTAACACTTGTCAGGGGCCTTTATCATAGGCTATACCATTGTAGATGTGCTTGTAAGTATAAAGCAAGAATCCACATACTTATATCTGTTCTCATTACATGCTCTTAATTTTGTTACTCCCACATAAGTATATCTAAAATTAATAACATGTGAGCCAAATTATAATGAACACAATGCACATGAACTCGAGAACAGTTAATCTGTAATATTACCAACCCGAGCAATTTAGCGCACGCGGTTCACTACGGTCGCTTTATCATTGCCCAACAATGTTACAAGGGATGATATAAATTAAGTGTGTGTTCCTAAATACAAGACGTTGGCCGCCCGCCCAAAGATCGACCTTATTAAGTCGAGAGTCGTTGGTATCTAATCCATGGGTGCATATTTCAAACGTTATTGGAATCGACTGTTCTTTTTATTTAAAATTTAACCTTTATTTACACATATTAAAATTATTAAAACAAATTTTCTTTATAATAGTAATATATTATCAGTATTACAAATGACATTTTGATCTATAATACAGAATGTTGTTTAATTTCTAACATAACATATTTGTGGCAAATTCGAATAAAAATATAATTTTCAACACATGCTAAACAATTATATCTATATTTACGTACGCCTGTATAGTGTAACGACTTTTGGCAACTATTCATGTGAACGTAGATCTAAACAATAAACAAACTGCTTCCTACTGCTATGAAACTCGCACGTTCCAGACCTCAAGAGCGTTATTATTTCAAATGGAGCATTTTATTGCTTTAACAGATTTTGAATTCACCTGCTATGTAAAATTTAGTATCACGACTGTTAGTTTTATACCAGATAGTTTTAAAACTATTATGGTTATTTGAAACGAATATTTTAGATGAATAGTTCATAACATACCTGAATGTATTTTAGAGATTGTTGAATTTAAATTAAAAGTTCTTAATAAAAATGTTATTTGGATATTTAAATAATATATATAATATTACAATTATTCTTTTGATACCGATTCAGATTGGCAGACAAAAAATAATCAAGCAACTGTTTTTATGACAAAATGGGATTTGTAAAAAAAAAGTCTTTGTATATTAAAAAATTATGTACACATAAAATATTAAAAGAAATATGGTATTACAAATTAGGGTTTTTAAATTTTAGCTAATAACAAAAAACATTTAAAATTTACTTATTCTGAGATTACAACTATATTTTCCTTTATCTTAAAAGCTCTGTTATTAACAGGATTTCACCACTGCATCACACATTATTTCACATAATGGCGATCTATATATCTATAGGTACCTGTAGTTTTTGTCAACAAAAATTTTATTTTATTAAACGGTTATCTGAAATAAATACATAATAGGTCGTGTACTGGTTAGTGTTGAATATAGGATTTTCTATGAGATGATCAAGGAAAGTTATATTTGTATATATTGTATTTAAATATCTAATAATCTGTTAAAAACAATCTTTTATTATCACCTTGAAAAAGAAGTAAATTTTCCTCTATTATTTTGCGGATTTAAAGTTTGATACTCGGAATTTAGGAAAGCGACAGGTGTTTTTAACGATCTCTTCGTGATTTAGAGCCAGAAGATTCGCCATTAATCTCGTTTAGACAGACGTGAATAGAAGTGGCAAAGCAAACATTGCGTTATCAAAACAACTCATTGTTACTTTATATAATTGGACTGACAATTTATATTTGTTGCTGTATATTCCTAAATATTCGTTAATTTATTAATATTTCAGTGTAACAATACTAAGTATTCAATTACTTTTAAAATATAAAATACCAGTCATTTAGATTTTTTTACGTCAATTTTTTTGCGACCTCATTGTCAACACCTACTCAGCCTTTTAAATGGAAATAAATTGAAGTCCATATATTTTTGGAGTGTTTTTTCATCTCTGAGTTATTCATGTTGTAACACGTTTAACAACTTCAGATATATGACTGGCATTATGGAATCACTACATCAGAACACCCGAGGCGAGTGGAACAAGTTTCATTATAATTGAATTTTCGGAATCGGCAGACTTCTGTAACTGTGATTTCTTTGAAGATAATCTTTTATTGAATTTGGTACAGCAAAAAGCCGCGTAACTAAGTGGAGAATGTTTTCAACAACTATTTACTAAAACCGTTTGTTAACATGGGATAGGATCGTCAGTGATGCGAGCAAAACGTGCTTAACACCAGCATAGCGGTTGTTTTGACATAGCTGCGATTTTGTCGACGTCCTCACGTTTTACTACAAAGATTCTTAGATATCTACTAAGAATGCTTTTATAGCGAGCAAAATGGCTGCGAACTTCTTAATATTTAAATTGAATTCTGTATGCTGGATATAACGTTCCTTGCATTTGTGAAATATTACTTCTTATCTTATGTTTAACTTTATTATGGAACGAGTATTTTGTTTCATGTATCTTTAAATGAAAAAGTATATGTTATATTTAAATTGAAAAATAAATATACCAAATGTTAGACAATACCTCGTATTATTAAAATATAAAAATATATATAAATATATTATAATGCACAATAAATATTAATAAATGATAATATTCTCTATTTCGAAAATCGTATCCGTGTCGTTGTCTTTTCGTATAATTTTACAATGTCTATAAACGTTGTCGGATTCTTAAAAGATTTAGATTAATATAAAAAGTCACAAGAGAATTTATTTTAAATTCACGCCTATAAACGTATTCGTTAGCGAAAGCACCAAAAAACATCGCCAACAAATAAGAAGAATTTTAATAAAATTCATCGATGGGTATCGAAACAATCACTTCGGATTTCATTGTTAAAGAGACAGAATGAAAAACGACTGGAACAAAAGTCGACCTACAATTTTGTAAGATTTTTATATAAAAACAATATACCGTTATATATTGGAATGTTATTATTGAAACAAATGTAATATTAGATTACTTTTATAACAATTCAGGCTTTAAACTTAATGTTTAAAAGAATCTCAATAAACGTCAAATTTTAGTTACGTACTTTATTATAAAATTCTGTTTTTCTAGAAAAGGTTAAAGCAAAATTTTTTTTAGATTTGTGTTGAATTATCTAATTAAGTATGAAGATTTCATAATCTGCTGTAACTGTTATAAAAAAAATCCATTTTTTTCAAAGCTGATTTTGTAAAGTTAGATTTATTTCTATAAAATACATAATTGCAGATGAAAATAAATCTACTGTAAGATTAAATTCGTCTCAATTTATTAGATCCTAATAACAATACCGTTTGTTACAGAATAAAAAGGTGTAAACAAAGTTTCTACAATGCTTTCCTTTAGTTGACATTAAATTTTAATTGATATCCAACTTTTTGTTATGCTAGTTTATTAAGTTACAAATATAAAAAAATAATGGTTGACCAACCAAAGTAAACTCATAAAATATATACAAATTTGATTATATTATAGAGTAATTATTTAAAACTAAGTATCTATCGCTGGACCTGCATGGCAGCACATAACAATAATCAATAAAATTGTTTGATATACAAATAATAATTCATTAATATGTACGGTTCATTATTACAATGATGCATACACAGAACCCATCAACTAACAGCAACTAACACAAATTAGTTTCGAGACAAACTCCACTAAGACTTCATTGTTGAGAGTCGGTAGGTACAAATTTTGTAATACCAGAGGATAGTATTGCTTTATGCATTCTAAATCAGTAGAAACAAGAGCAGCCTGGGGCATTAATAACTCCACTGTCTTCTCATCACTGGCGTTGAAGGATTCTCTGTGAATACAAACAGGCTCTTAGAGAATAATACACAAATGTTGTTATCGCTTAACTGTTGTAATCTTATTGTAATACTATCGATTGTCAACGACTTTGATCGCATTCAGTATAAATAATAATAAAAATCATTATTTAATATTATGGAAATATGTGTAGGAAAATATAAGCAAACAACACGGTAAAAAACTAACAAAAACAAAAGTACAGACAAAACTTTTAAATCTTATCCATTTACTCAATACTTTCAAAATCAAAGAGCGCAATTTAATTATGCTTATGTGAAGATAGAAAATATTATATTATTAGAAAAGAAAAAATTCTATTATTTCAAAATATATTCTAACAAAGCCATTGTCAAGAGAGAGAAGTCGTAATCTTAAGTTAACGTACTAAGTACTACATTTCACTGCAATCATATTATAAATATTCATACGTCAGTTAAGTTGACCTCATACGTAACTCATTTCGCAGCAAGAACTGTTAAGTTACCATTATTCTGCGAATAGATTAATGAAACTCTTGACATATAGACAATACATCCTATGTTAAGTTACAATGTTTTGATGATAGACCATCGATCATACTATTGTTGAAAGCGTTAACTATGAAATTCAATAATCACCATATGAATGTAAAAGATTAAGTGATTTTCTGTCTTTTAAATAATGGATTTTAATAGTACTTTTATTTTAGTTTAAAGTATGTTAGTGATTTATTATAATATAACTTTTGTTTTATCGTTAAAATTTTATTTAAGATCATTTTTCTATGGAATTATTCTAAAAAATGTAAATCATAAATCCATACATATAAATAAAATTGAAGTGTTTGTTTGTAATTCCAAATTAACAGTTTCTCACTAAGTGTATATGAAAATGTATACGGATAAAAAAAAAATATTTAAAGGTTTTTTTGTCTGTCTGTTTGAGCCGCCTAATCTCAGAAATAGCTAGACCGACTATAATAAAATTTTCGTTGTCGGATAAATTATCTTATAAGTAGTAACTTAGGGTACTTTTATTTTAGCAAACATATAACGTCCGAACGTAGTCATAGGCACAGCTAGTATAATAATAATGTAAGGTATAAAGAACATTTTTTTATTTGAAAAGTTTTAATACGCTGTTCATGGTATAAGGTTTAGTCGCAGATACTAAAAGAGGGACGAGTTTAAATTTTAGCAAGTATATAAAAGATTAAAATATATCGGAGTTTAGAAAGTAGGTAGGTAATTAAAAATGAAACTGGAACACCCAAGTGAGTACTAGACTTACATAGGAAAGTTAATTAATGTGCTCCAAAGTGTAAAATAAATGTGGCCGGATTAAAAAGACGCTTACGTGAGTTTTAACTTTATGTTTAAATATTATCATAATCTTTTGTAGTTTTCATATCTCTGTGTACTTTATGTATTACATTAAAATTTTCATTTATAAAGTATAATTTCTCAATGCGTATTTACAATATCTACAACGAATATAATAATAATAATTTATTTAATATGTTCGACGTGAAATGACTTTCCTCACAAACCTGGTAATCGGGCACAAGAAAATAAATCACAAATGAGATTCGTGTCTTATCTAGCAGAAAGAATGTCAAAGACGTAGTTTCTAATAAAATTTTAATAGTATGGTTGGATGAATATGGGAAAATATAAAATATGTATCTACCAGAAAATGCCATCGCGCCTGGCTTATTGACACATGTTATTTTCTCTGATGCTCTCATAAAATCTGGTAATCTTATCTCTTTATGTAGAATAAAATATTCTTTAAATAGACGCACAAAATCGTTTTAAACTTTTATATCTCATCAGATTGCCGGAGGTGGATAGAGCGGTTACATTGTGACGCATATTATTAAAAATAAACTATTTAATACTATTTTAATTTATCTATAAACATGTTAATCATGTTATACTTATTTAAATTTTATCCTAAATTCAGAATGAACTGAGATGATACGTTATCTCAGTTGCTAGAGGTCGCAGATACGAATTCTTTTTGTTTTTATTGTTTTTTTATGATGTTTATCAAATATATAAGTTTATATTAAAATAGAGAATAAACACGACTTCATTTATTGCTTGTAACTTGGGTACCCCTGGGTAAAAAAAACAGTTCTTTCAATATAATTACACGAATATGGAGTATTCATCATTTTCCTTGCCTTTTGGGAACAATCGTATGGGAAAAGTCGTATTTATCGGATATTTTATAATGAATTATACAAATATATTATGATTGAATGAAAACAAACGTAACATAGATAAGTTTTTTTAAGTGCAGGTACATACAACATAATGCAATAAATATTACGTTTGATAAAAACGTTAAAAATAATAATTTAGGTAAATTTATTTTTACCAAAATATACTTAACTAATCAACTATTGCAATTATACTTACTACGTGTCAAACTAGTTGCACGGTGCCAAGGTAGTTTTAATAATTAGTTTTTTACTATTCTAACAAAGCGTATTAACTACGAGTATATCTAAATATAGAATGTGTTTAGTAAAATATTCAAATAAAAAACCTTGCTTGTCATTGATCGATCTCGGGCCTTATCTCAGTAAATTTTCCACATTTATACGAACAACCGAGTAGAAACAAAAAATTTTTGGAATGATATCAAATAGAATATCTGAACTTTACGTCAGTAATATATTACTGTCGCTAACATAAACTACTGTAATATGCTAGAATTCTTTAAGTATAGCTTTAATTATGTGTGATACTGATCGGTATTTCTTTTATCATTGCTTTATCAAATATGTTATACTTTGTTATTGGGTTATTGCTGTGAGAATATCTTGTAGATTTCCACATTAAAATTAGTAATCGTTAAATTGAAAGATTTTAAATAGTGATTGTTTTTATGATTATAAATAAGATATTAAAATAATTAACTAATAAAAAAAATATATATAATTTATATCTGTTTTATTTTGATAAAAACCCTCATCTACATAATGTTAAAAATGATGTTCAGTATAAATTGACATATAAAAATTTTATTTAAAATAATTCATAATGAAAAATACATTCAATTTTTCAGCTCTCTGGTTAAATCGGTCAGTAAACGTTTATTTATCGATACTGTGCAAGGGACGGTCGTTAGTATTTTTTTGTTATTTTCAGTTCCATGCACGTGCCACCAGAGCCTTTTCAAGGTTTAACCCTGTATCTCTGAATAACAGTGCTTTTATAACAATGTGTTATTCATATTTAACTTTTAATAAAATAAAATTGAATTGTATTAATATTTGTATTAAATATCATAACCTTATTATATTTTATAAGTGGTCGTGATTTTCCCAAGAATCTCAAAATAAAAAAGTTTTCTTAAAAGCCCTAAATATATATATATACAAAATTGTATAATGTTTAAGTAATATAATATAATCTCAAAGTTTGTATCTGATAATTTTCTATTAAACTAGATGATTTTTAAAGCCAGTAATGCATGTTTGCCGTAGGCCAAATAGTATCTTGTTAACGGCAAGAGGATTGCAAATTTGAAAACCCTCCTGGACCACTCAAGCGCCTTTGATGCAGTTAAGAGAGCATTAAACACACAATTTGCTACGTGTTGAAAGAAACTGTGAGAGCCTCGAGGCATTTCAAACTAGCTTGCTGTCTGCGCTGGCTACACCACTTATTATCATTTTATCCGTTCGCTGTTGCTACACTATTATTATAATCCGGTAAAGGCGCAATGATCACGTCTGCTTCGATATGTGATTACGTTCTTTTTTTACCGTCAAAACAAATGAACAACAACGGATAAATGGGTATAACTATTATATTGTAAAATAAAATACAGTCGGTTCAGAACAGTAACTCAGTTGCTAAGAATTTCCTTTGAGAAGTAGAAGTAATAAAATTCATTTTAATGGCAAAATTCGCTTACCATATATTTTAAAGAGACTCTGGTATTTATAAGACAAACCATATATTTGAGAGCTGCCGCGGAAGCCCGTTTTCGCATAGCAAACTCAGGCAGTAGTTCATTAAAAAGATATATACGGTCATTATGGAGACATTCGGAATATTACGCTAATACCAACCCTATATTGTATTTTATTGAAGTAATTTGTTTGTGAAATTAATGAAATGTATAGCAAATGTTCTTAATAAAATGTTTCACTTGATTGGAAATAATTATTTGGTTCACCATCCCGTTTGAGGTATTATTATAAAACGTACACACCAATAAATTATTGTTACCAAGACAAGGAATAAAAATATTTGAATTAAGATGAAAACCTTGAGCAAAATGTAAATTCCGAATAATATAATATTAAAAATAAACTGACATGCTGGAACACGTAATATTATTTTTCAAGGAGAGCGCAACTCAACTCAACAGTTTGAATTTTAAACCATGTAACGTAAATGTGGATAATTTTACTCATTTAATTAAGTAGAACTATGCTATACTTAAAAATACAAGGCAAAAATTGTATATTAATTAACTCGACCATAAAACCGCATTCAAAAACATCCAAGATAACATTTCCATATAAAAGAGTTCAGCCGCTGTAATATTTTTCGAAATATTCTTCCCGTACTTCAGACAGCTTGTAATATCTAGAAAATTCTTTAACTAAGAAAGAATAGCGTGTAAGAAAACGGGCGAGCCACTTGAGCTTTCATACCAGGTCCCTATAGTGTTATATTTTAAACTAAATCTAAACTCAAGCTTGAATATAATCGAGAATGAATATTTAGTAGATAGAGCATTCATCATTTTCAATATGCTTTAATATATTATTTAAATAATAACATAAAGATTGAGTACGGATTTTATTTTTAAATTAATATATAAATAAATATAAAAAAAAATCTAAACTTGATCATAAATTGAAACAAGACTATCGTAATTACACAAGTCTGTGTCGCAAAGTGTCCACCAGTAATTGTACAAAGGCCTGGACAAGCAACCTCGCCAAATATAGCCTTCGCTTCGGATAGCCCTTACTCCACAAATTTCATTACTAGCGCACTCTTGGATTGGTAGTGAATTTCTAAAAGTAAAATAAATTTAATGTGAAACGGGCTTTATAACGTTGTAAAATCGGAGGAAAAGTAATATAAGTTGTATAAATTATATTAGTGTTTTTAATATAAAAATACTTACATATTACCCTCCAAACAATTTGAATTATCAAGCATGTCTCCAGTTTTCAGAGTTGCATTAACTTCACATCTTAAGCAAGACATGTCTTTAAGTATGGACTGTCTAAATCGTTTTGTACGAGAGAGCTCTCTTACATTTTCTAACCAATCTCGTTTTCCAGTAAATATATATGGCATTTCAGAAATTGAAATATAGTTACAGAGATTGCAGGAGCACACATATGTAGAGAGATTATGATATACGTTGAAACATCCGCGATCTACTATTCCAAACGGCGTGTGCATTGAATAACATAAATCTTCTTCACGGTCACAAATCCTTGAACTTATTCTGAAAATTAATAAAAAAAATTATATTCATATTTATTAGCCTTATACGAGTACGTACTGGGCTAAAGCTGTTATAGTAAATAACATGTTATAATACCGCCTATATTTAAATTTAAAGCTTTTGTTACACTAACATAGTTCTTAAGTAATTCTATTGTACTAATCAACTATGAGCCTATGTTGCGTGACAATAAAAGAATTTTATTTTATTTTTTAATTATTTTTTTATAAATTAAAAATATACCTGATATAAACTTCAAATTTAATTAAAACAGAACTCAAATGTATGTTACATTTACTATTTCTTAAACTAATTCGTAAACTAAAATATTTATAATAACTTACAATTTATTTTTAGGATCAATACAATCCATTGAAGCAACATTGTCGCATGCTATGCAAGATCGTTTTGTTGATCCTTTATCCAATACACCCGTTGTTGTTGATGTGTCAACGAACTGGATCCCTTGCTGATCCAATTCTTCTAAAGCTGTCTTTTCAAGAATTAATATCTGCTCTGTAGTATTAGTTTCCGTAGTGGTCTGTGTTTCGGTTGTATCTGTGGTTATACTCAATACTGTTCGGTAAGACGATTGGGAATAGCTCAAATCAGTGATATTCAAAGGCTCATCTGTCTCCTTATTTACTTCAATGTCAGATAAAGTGATATCTGAATTGTTATTACTGAGATCATCAAAATCTGAGACAACATTACCAACTAGTTCACCATAAGTATTCTCTTTCGTAGTTAAAATAGAAACAGGGGAAGGTATTACCACAGTAGTTTCATAATTATCAGAATCCAGTTCTAAAATCACAGTTGGTTCAGAATTTGAAAATATTTCTTTAGCATTTTGAACGAGAAAAGAGACAAAATTGTTTTTAGGATCATGATTTTCTTTTTCTGAAAAATTTTCTTCAGACGTTTCTTCTACTAACTTCCTAAAGTTTACTATACGTATTGTACTTTTCAGAGTCGCTTCTTCATTACACGAGCAAAAACTAATTAGCTTCGTGAGTATAATTACTTTAAAAATTATAAATTGCGACAATATCATATTTTATTTAAAGTTATTTTCACAAAATAAATTTTTTTCGTCAACAATTGTCAGTGTCAAATATATTTTAATTTTTTTAATACTGGTCCAAATAAGTTCCATAATCATAAAATGAATGCAATAAACCTAAATATTGCATAAGTCAGTAATGTTATTTTTAAACGTTTTCTAATATTACATGCTCTTGACACCAAAACTTTATTTTGAGGAGCTTTAAGATATAACTGTTCAATTTTTGATGTCTTTGGATTAAAGTAAGAGTTAAAATTACATAAGGAACTGTTGCAATATTTAAAAAAGGAGTTAGATATTGGTTTATTTATACACCCTCTTGATACAAAATTGGTATCGTCGTCAATGTTTACGTAACAAACTTGATTTTGACCACATACCATATAATCGGCACTGAAAAAGAAAATTGATTTTTTATGATAAAATATATAAAATATAATATTAAACGATAATTATACTACTGACTATTTGCCAAGTCTACAAGTTCGATCAGAAATTGCATTGGTTCCTTTTGTCTCACACATTTTACAAGTAAGGTCCACACCTAACAAAGGTATTGATATATATTTGTTATCAAATTCCCAGTCACTAATTTTATCATAATTATAATAGGTTGGATCGTCAGAGGGTTTGTCATTACAGAGTGGACATCTACAAGCAAATGTTCTATTCATTCTCTTTGTGGTTATACAACCCCGATTTATGAAATCAGCTTGAACTTCAATATAACATTGTTGTCCATAGATACATTTTTCACTGGGTATACTGAAATTATTAACAAAAATGTAGTTAAAATTTATATATTATATTATTATAACGAAAATTACTTTTATGTCATACCATAAAATGACTCTAAAAGTTTTCAGACCGAATCTTATATTCGTTGTTACAAACTTAACCGGTAATGTTTGTTTTAGTAAATAATCATTTATTCACTAGATCGAGAAGAGAGACATAACTTGACTGGTAAAAGTAGGATATAATATTATTAATTTAATTATATTATAGTGATAATAATTAAGATAAATTATTTTTTTTTTGCTTGATGTTTTTAAACCGCTGCTGTCAATTTTATTTTTTGGGAAAAAAAACTTGTTGTATTATATATATGGTTATTAACTAACATAACAAAATCTTAAAGCCACTATGTGAATCTTGATAACAAAATGTACTCACGATAAGCCTAGGTAACAGTCATCATCTTTTTTAGTAACCCCATTACCAAAACACGAGAGACACTCTAAATTGTCTAATTCTGAAGTTCTATTTGTTGCGTGTCTTATTTTTCTGTAAATATTTTTACGTCTTCTCATTTCATTTACATACGTATGTAATTTTTTCCCAAATTTAAAATTGAGCTTTGTAAGGTTACTTAGTTCACTCTCAATTTTTTTTTCACCAGGCATTGTAATCAGGGGTGTAATTACGGTCTCAGGAGTTTCATCCCAATTATTTCGAAGCTTGGGTTTTGTTGCAATTTTCCTTTGTTTCATATTATAACCAGAGTCGACTCTGAGTCCGTGGACAAATGACACTAATAAAAGAAAATTAAAAAGATTTGCTGTATTTAACTTCATAATGGGGCTGTCCTCAACTTTGTAGGCTGTCATTTTTTTCTTTTTTAAGATTAAATCTGCAAGAAGGTTTCAAATCTATATGATAATGTGGCAGATAAGTAATAAATAAAACAACATTCTGATATTGATAATATTAGTTTTAGATTTTAAAATATATATAAATAAATATATAATAAATATACATAATTTTGGTTATTTTTGGGTCTTTAATGATTTTATGTAGCTTATATTAAATTATTGAATGTAGCAAAAAGGTTAAATATTTAAGTTCGAACTTATTTCTTAAGTAGAGTTATTTGTTCTTAAACAATTTATTGTCTAACTGAAACCGGGGAATACAGACTTCGGAACTTTGAAACTTATTTACTTTGAATATACATCAAAGTTTTCGTTACTTTTATATTGACCGCTACAGCGAAACGGAAAGCTTAAAACTATATTTTGTTTCTTCTTGAAACTACATTATATAAACTTAACAACGACAAATGTTTATTTTTCTGTAGTTTTAATTGGGACAGAAGTTTCTCGATATTCTCATAAATACAAAAATACATCACCATTTATTATCTATAATTGTAAACTGTATTTTGTTAATTTATTTAATAATTAATATTCTATCTTTGGCTTTTGATAGCTATTCCAATTACTACAACATTTTGCAACATTTTCAAATCGCTTTTATATCAAAATATTAAATATAGTAATATTACTGAGATACATTTATATTTAAGAAATATCCGAAGAAAATATTAAGTTAAAAACGTCCTCGTAATGTAAAGGCTTTATAAAAATGTTAGTTTTAGCCTGGAAAAATGGCATTCCGTCTAGACTAAAGCTGATAAAGTAGATGGGTTCATTTGTATTCACCGAAACAAGTGTTGCCAAAATCTCTTAATGTAGATATTTCACTAAATTTTTATATATGCAAAGCAGTCTGAATATCATCTAAATTTATACTTGGAAATAGAAAGGAAATTTAAAAAAAAGAATATTACATTTTTTATCGGAAATTGTATACAAAAATCTTCTTAAAAATATAATCCCCTTGAGGTTTTTGTATTAAGCCTTTTGTAAAGAAGTGGCCACTTAGTCTCTTTTTTGTTTCATCAGATCCTTAATCGCTTAAGGCTACCACCTACGGAGTTGATATAAATTTCTATTATTATGAAATTTATTGCAAGAGTGGATTAATATTAATATATGTCAAGTAACATGGTAGATAAATCTTTCGATATTTATTCGAGTAGTAACAAATCGATTATGATTTTTTATTATTATTAATCATAGGATATTCATATTATTTGGACCCCAGAAATCGATAATCACAAGGAAGCTATTAGTTTATCATTGTCCAATTATAACAGCACTTAGATACGCAATTAATTTGATGGTCCCTGTATTATATGAACGGTTGAATAGTTTGCAGATGGAAATTATGCTCTAACTGCGATAATTAACAATATATTAGGATTGTTCTTGTATCTAATTACAGTTGCATTACAGTATCGATATATTTATCATTATTTATTAACCTGTATGTTTATAGCGTTAAAATAAATTTGAAAAACCGTTACAAATATTTAGAAAATATTACGCTCTCCTTTTTATATTGTTGGCTAAACAATAGGATAAAAAAAATCCTCATGTGAGTCATGTCAGAAAATTTCCAAGTCGGTGGTCAGTGAATCCCGTTGAAATGGAAATCGCCACTGTGGCAGCACCTATAGGGTTACTCTTCGAGAATTCCCTTGAATGTCATTAAGAAGAGTTACTAACATTTTAAGTAAACATTTTATATTATAAATTATTTCTATCATTACAATAAAAAAACGATAAATAAATTTTATTTCAACTTTTAATTACTGCTTAAATAAATTAGCATTAAAAACTATTTTATTTTTTATATTTTTTGTAAATTTATTTATGTTATTGTTATTAACCTTGTAATTAAACAATTAATGTTTAAATGTTTCGACATTTTTATAATTAAAATTACAACTAAAACCTAACAATTATATAAAATGGACATATCTAAAACTATCAAGCTCTTCGTTTAACTTTTTTCTACTACTGTAACACAATCGCCTATGGGCAGCCTCCACACTCCATTGCTTCACAGCCTGCCCCACTTGTTTCCCATACATACTCATCGTATTCATATCGTTGATATAATTAATTTAAAATGCAGGTATCTAATTATAACCAGTACTTATTTATTTGGAAGAATACTTGCATTTTTTTTTACTATATGAATGCTAGTATTCTTTATGAAATAATTAGTATATAAAATTTTATCGATGCACATGTTCAATATTATCAAGAATTACAATGCAAACTAAGGCAATATCACGCAATCAAATGTTGCTTTGCTAATTGTCTTTCTGATTGTACCTCTACAATTAACCGCATCAGGCCAGTAACCGGACTGAATTGGCCATCGGTTCATGATTGTATTGCCTCCATAGTGTTGGAAGATATTAGGAAAATCGTATTAATTTATAGTTTAAAAATAAGAGCTTCTAAGTAAACTTGCTAAGTAAAAACAGAATATTTTATAATCTATACGTATAAATAAAATTGAAGTGTCTGTCTGTATTTCTCAATTTTACCAAATGCATTTGAAAGCATATACGATACTTACATAAAAAATGTATTCTAAAAATTATGTTTTTCTATCTGTCTACTTATTCCGGATAATCTCTGAAACGAATGGACCGATTTTAACACGACTTTCACTGGCAGATAGTTGGTCTTATAAGGAAAAGTTTAGGCTACTTTTATTTTAAAGAACATATATCACGTGAATGAAGTCATAGTCACAGCTAGTATAGTACAAATACAATATAATTTTAGTTATTTAAAAGAAGTTCAACTCAAAATGCCTTACCAGTAATTGTCAATAAGGATATTTTTCTTAATTGGTCTGGAAATTTCCCGTGTTCATATTAATCTATATATATAATATACATAGTATTACATTGAATTTAATAATAAAAACAAATTATTTTATAAATACTTAATAAAAGATATACGACAATTAAGTAACAGGACAAGTTAATCTTTTATGACTTACATGTCACAAAACAATTTTACACTTTTGAATGGGTCGAAACAAAAAGTGAGGTTAATTGACATTTGTTACGAGTCCGATTGACGCTTCCACACGAGTAATCGGTTTAAGAGACTATTATTTGAGAGTTCGACGCATTTCGGATTAATTAATAAATGAAAAGGGTTAGCACGGTTACTCATTTCGAATAGATTGGATTTCTATGTACTCAATTGTCGACCCCTTCCTGTGGTTGGTCGCAGCCTTTGTTAAAAACGGTGGTAATTGATGAACATTTACAAATTTTATTTTAAATACAATGTTTAAACAAGAAATATATATTTATAATATACTATGTATAATATATTATGGATAGTTCAGTTTATTAAAAAGATCTAGTAAGTAATTCACATTACAAGAGTTTGGCAACAATTTGAAATGTAAAAATAAAATAATAAATGTTGTAAAAATCTATAACAACTAGCTATTTTATTTCTTTTCAATTTATGCGCGCACACCTTTTCTATCTAAAAGCTATCTACGCCTTATCAAGACAGTATTCCCACTAGATTTAACTAAACCTTTGTTCACACCAGGCTATACTGTATTGAAAAACAAGAAAAGATTGTATATTACCAAGTAAGAATATTTTTTGACTATTTGACATATTTTGAAATAAAATCGTTTTATGTTTATATTATGTTTTTATTTAATATTTGTCTATATTTTTGAAAATAAATACAAAATTCAAAAGCATAATAATAATTTTACAAAAATCAAAACTAAGCTCAACTTACAATTATGGAAAACAAAGTTGCAAGAAAATTTCCATTCAACGTTTTAAGGCCCTTATTACGTGTGTAAACAGCATGATTTCATTAGATGAGAACACGACTATTGTCGGCTTAACAGACCATAACTCCGTGTGTTTGCCTTACAATGTTTCCGCCTACTGGATGCAGACGCGATTATCGTAAAAACTAACTGCCTTACCTGTGCATAATGCTTGAGTTTTACTTGTAGACCAGGATTTCTCTCATTTAATAAGCATAGCACAGCGAAAAGGCACAATAAATTGTCTATATGTTAACAAGTCGCTTCTAATGTAAGGATGTTTTTATTGTTATTCTAACAAAATATTTCTTTAAACAAACACTAATAATACTAATGGTTTTGATATAATGTTTGTCATCAAAAAACCCGCCGTCATTTTAAAAATTATAATTAAAATATCAAATTGAATACAAACTGTAAATGTAATTCATAAGCAACTACTCAAGCAATATATATATTTTTATTTATTTTATATACAAGCTGTGCCCGCGACTTCTTTTTGTTTAAAATAAAAGTAGCTTACGTTACTCCTTATGACATCAGCTATCTGTCAGTAAAAGACCTGTTAAAATCGGTCCAACGGTTTCACAAATTAGCCATTACAAATAGACAGACATAGAATGATTATAAACAATATATTTTTCATGTAAGTAACGCATACTTTCATATGCATTTAGTGTTTAGTTTCTATTAATTAGGAAATACTAACAGACATTTAAATTTTATTCATAAATATAGATTTTGTAAATTGTAGACCAAATGTTACTTACATTAAAATAAATACAAAGGCTTAATTCTGAAATGCATTATTTTAGTTATTCCAACACCAAAGAGGTTTCGGCAGTGGCTGTGTCAGATCCGCGAAGCGTAAGAATCTGCTTTGCTTAATTTCTATTTGTTTGTCATGTTCTCGTTGCTAACGTTCTTTGACTTAGCATACTGATTAGTTATTTAGGCTGTTGCTTGCTAGCCTTAATTTTAGTTAATTGCTTCATGCTGCAACATGTTATTATATTTAAAAGATTTAATTTAACTGAAAATTATGAACACTTATTATATTTCAAATTTCAAGCAACAATGTATTTAATATTTTTGCTTGCCATGAAGTAATGATAGCAATATTTTTTTTATAAAAGTTGTAAACTAATATTTACATACTTTCTTGAATTAAAAATATCTTTGTCTGTGTTTATTTCAAAATGTTATATTTTTAAAAACGATTTTAAATATGGTTTATTCTTAAATGTTAACTTCTTGTACATGAAATGCCATAAAATAATAAATAAGTTTTCCGTTGTGTGTTTTTGTTACGTCCTTATATATTGTTTTTATGTATTGTTTACATATTTAGTGTAGTGATATTTAGTGAAATATCTGACTTATATGACCATATAAAACATTGAAACAGATCAGATTTTAACACTAATATCAAACCTAGCCTCCTTTTGACACCTTGTGAATGTTGAAATAAAGAGGATTTAGTTTCAAAAGTAGAATCTGTATTCAAAAAGCGGTTATATAAAGACCTTGGAGTAACAACATTGCACTTTTGCTACGCTGCTATGATAGCGAATCGCTGTGTGAATTTATATGATATCCTGTCACCTGTTGGTTATAAATCTTGTATAAATACGTGTTAGCCATTATCCTGCCTGTCAATCAAGTGGTTAATGCTGGGGGCGAGGTTTTCAACATGCTTTTAACGCAAGAATCTAATTCACAATTTATCAACAAGCGAAAATTTTGTATAATATGTACATGTCTGTAATAACAGTTCCTTCAACATATTTTGTTAATTCTTTTAATAAGTTCTAAGATAAAGTCCACATTGTGTAATATAGTATATTATGATTAACTTTAATTCCCAAATAATGGGCTGTTTGTTTGAGGAAAGCAATATTAAAAATTTTTCTTTATTTTTTTTCTCGTTTCTTCAGTCACGTACAGATCCTAAACAAATTATCGCTTGCGCTTACGTTTGCTGGATTAAAATTTAAATGTCTAGAATTGTTATTTCATTCATAGAAATATGAGTATTATTGTGTGTATATAGGGTTCAAATTAGATTAATAGAAAATGACTGTAAAGCTCTTCTTCCCTTAGAGAATAGGGCAGTGGTCGGCGAATAACTCCATAAGACATGATCATGACTGGTGGGTTTATGCTCCACACCTTGTTATGTGTTAATAGGCATATTCGCTCACGACGCGATGTTTATCCGACAAACTTCAAAACACTAACCAGCAATATCGAAATGTATAATGAGACCTACGTGTTAGGATACATACCGATTTTGGAATTATAATTCCGGGTATTTCTAGGATGATTACTAAGATGTAACCTATACTTTTCGTACGATAGAAAAAGACCCAAAATATTTGTTCTGATATTGTGTGATAAATTAAACCTTGATACAAAAACCCGATTTGGAAGTAGGTTACTTTGATCATATATTATGTTATTTTGTATTTCCTCCGAAATCTCGTTAAAGATGTCTTGAAAAATTTATTAAGTTCACTAAACACGCGCTCGTTAAATTTTCATGACGATTGACGTGTTAAAGACCACGGAGTTACAAAAGAATTTAATATAACGAGCATTTTTATTGTATGAAGAAATAATAATAATTATATACTAGCATTTATGTCATTATATTGAAACTTTATCAAATGAAAAAATAAAACAAAATAACATAATTTATAAGACGGTCAAAGCTACATCTGTTTCGTAAAATTATATTAGGAGTTATATGGAATATACCTAACCAGTACTGCTATAAATTATAGCCATATACATTGAGATAAATCGTATACGATTAATTATCAAGATTGACACTTGATCGACATGTTCACAAAATACTGTTTCCCGCAAGCTTTTAACCTCATTTACTCCACGTTACAATACTATCCAGTCACAATGATGTTTTGTTATTGTATTGTAGCGGATATCCCTACAATTCACTGGATTCAAAGCTAATGTTCTTATTAATAGAATTTTCTATGAAGATAAATCGTTTATAGATTTAAAAGTTTGTAAGAAGGTTATTATATATTACTTAACAAATAAATACATAGTTTAATAGAACTATTAGTGAAATTACGTAAATTTGTTAAAATACTGTCATATTCGCGATGAAACCTCGACATAAAAAATTGCGAAATAGCAAATTTTTGTAAGATAAATATGGGCCATAATTCTTCGTTTATTCCGTCAAAATCATCCAATAATAAAGATAGACACGTTGCGTAGTTTAGAAACTAAATAAGCAAAATTCACATAAAGAATGATGTAGGCTCAAAGGATATCAATCTTCAATACATTACACCCTAACTACCTTCGAAGTGGAAGATAAACGGGCCTTTATGTTGAGAAGGTGAAGTGTAATTTTACTGTTCTATAAATGAAGATAAAATTGCAGTCTCGTATACAATTTACCAGACGCCCATGCCGACACTTGTTTTATTATGCCTTTTTTAACCTTACGCATCTTAAAATGCAGAAATGCACGTATTTCAGACTTCACCGTGAATACTAAGGTCTTTAACAAGTGTACGCTGTTTTTAAACATGTGTGGTTTTATGTACACCTTGTTTGGAAAGTTTAATTTATTTAAATGTTAAAGAACTTAATGTCGTTATCTGTAATTATTAGCCATTGAATAATAACAAAAATACAAAAGGCAGTTGAATATTTCAAAATGTATTAGTACAATTTTAGATATGCCAAATGACTGATATATGTTCGCATCCAAAAAGTTTCTAACCACAATTCCAGGATCAGAGAAGTTATCCTGCGGGATTAACGTACGCTGATGAGACGTTGAGGTCAGAAACAGTTATATAACCTACGTGGAACATATGAACTGTCTGTTTACATAAATCAACTCCGCACCAAGCTTAAAACTTGGTTTAATTCTAAAGTTACGTGCGATTTAAAAATACGTTTGATATCATTCCCTTATTAGATATCTGTATAAAGTCGTTATTCTAAAATATAATATTAATAGAATGATTTATAACAATTAATTGTATATTAAAACTAACTTATTATATTCTTAACATTGGAACTTATTTATTTACTTATTTATTAACTAAATGAAAAAAAAAAGTAAGATAAAGAAAATGAAACAATTAGAAAATATTTTACAAGAAGACTCAGAAAATAATAATCTTAATAAAGCTGAGACAAATAGAATTAACTTGCTCCAGCTCCTTATTTTGCCTCAGAAGCTTGTTATCTACCGTCTTGCGTCCCTCGGCCTTTATTACAATTTTCGTCTAATATTACATACAGTTAATAAACAACTTCCAATGGTCTATGTGGGCTGTCTTTTTAATGAGGAGCTTGGAGTTACGCTTCTTCCCGGTCTCCCGTTGCCAATTTGGGGAGGAAAATCAAATTGATACCACAAGTATTATTATTCTTTGAAAACGTAATTTTAATATAAATTCATATATTAAAACTTTGCGTCTCTTTTAAATGATGTCGGTATTCTTATCAAGTAAATAGGATTTCAATAATTCTTAGAACATAATTTAAATTATAGGTAATTGTTAATTATAACTTCGTTGAACTTAGATTATACTTCTATTTACAACTTTAATATATTTATTAATTATACAAGTATTTATGCACAAAATATTTACAATTATTTAACAAAAACATATACACATTAACAGATTAAGCCCGACGTTATTTTCTCTTATATTAAAGGAAATATGCTGGTTTGAATCGAGACAAGTAGTAGTGTACATACATACATCCCCTATATATATGTATATATATATATATATATATATATATATATATATATATATATATATATATATACATGTGAATCGAGTTAAGCTTAAATGCATTCCCAATTCAGTCAGTAAACTGTTTTCCATTTAAGTGTTTAAAGTTTAAGTTGAGAAAGTGCTTTGAGATACTTTGTATCGTTTTCTATTTAAACTTTTTTAAGTAATCTCATATTATTTGTTTAATTCTTATAAAAACATTAAATAATACACTTTTATCTAAAAAAGCTTTGTAGTATATATTATTTTATAACTAAATATTATATTTCAGACCATATACAGCATACGTCTGAAGACCAAGTGGCAAAGTTCAAAAGTCAGTACGGGCTCTAAAATATCAAGTAACCCGTTGTGAGAATACACTGCAAAAATAGTAACTTGACTCTTAACTTTGTTTATTAGGAGAGCGTAAGTTCGAGCATAAGACTGTATAACATTCTTTTTATCCTGTAAAATTATTTTTAATTGTTGTTTTTTGTGACAAACTATTTAATTTTAGATTTTACATAGATTAAAATAAAAAATAAAATAAATGAAAACACACATATGAAATTAATTAATATTTTAAGAAGAAGAAAAAAAGAAGTGGAGTGAAACAGTGAAGGGAGGTATGAAGAAATAAGATAGCATCATTCCATTTGTCGTCCCGACTTGTTTATTTTACTCCTAGTGCATCTATTTCATTATCCAATCTCTCAATGGCTAAATCAACTAGTCTACCAAGATTAAATAATGAAAAGGCTGTTAGGAAGCTAGTGTTGCTATCTAGTGCTGTAGTGGGCACATTTTATATTATTGTTTCTTGGAGTCAAATAATGTTTTTAAAATTGTATAGTGGAATAGGCCTAAAAGAGTACAGATAGTGATATCCACAACAAAAAAATATCTACTATAAAAATCATATAATATTATATTGAAATATAAAGTACTTAAAAATAAAAAAGCTAAGAATATTTTTACCAAAGAAACAGACTTTTTAAATTATTATGATAATAATATTATTAACTGTCGCACCCACAACATTGAATCTCTTCAATCTTTTTACTAAAAGTTAAAACAATCTTAATGTTATAAAATTCTAAATGAAATACGATACTAATGTTAAATACAATAATTCTATAAAGATAAATCTCTAACCAATTACATGAATACAATAAATAATAATACATGAAGCGTCAAGACTATTAAAAGCAAACGCCGACTATTTTTATTACATTGAAGCCAAAGAAAGCTACTTAGAAATTATGAGACAAATTAATGTGCGTCGTGATTTAGATAATGATAAAAACTCTTAATAGTTTTGATATTATAACCTCACATAAATTTTTGATGATCAAGAATAAATATACAGTCTTAGTGAATCTATATATGAAATAAGTTTTGATTTCATTGGCTTGGATGGTTTGTTTCTTTTAAATGAATCATCCTTTAATATGATGTCTTAGAATATGGTAAGATAAATCGTAATTAATATAATATTTTACAATAATTTGTTGTATGAGATAATTACAGATTTTATTGATTCCGATTTATAAACAATTACACAAATCATATAACTTAGTATTATATTTAATGTTCTCACCACAATTGTCCAATAATTATATCAAATCCTAAACTTGGGATTGATCTATCAAATCGAGATGTTACATTGATTGATGACAATGTAAATTGATTCTAATATATGGCTAAGTTTGATAATCACTTAAACTAGGCATTCTATCTCTGAACACTTAGTATAACTAAATACGATTTTTTTTTAGTGATAATAAATATTTATATATTAATTTATCTATTTGATCTACAGTGATGTTATAATTGATATATATTTACATAAAAAAATCGCGTTATATCTCCGAAACTACTGAACCGATTTCAATATCAAAAATCGATATCAAAAATATTTTTTATCTCGATTAATAATCTTTGTTTTTATTGCGAATTTCATGTTTATTATACAAAACATTTACTTCTAAATATTCAACAAGTTGCATTATTAATAATAAGATGTTAATTAATGTAAAATAGTTTATAAAGCCGACGAAGCTGCTTGCAACAGCTAGTTTTTACAAATTATATATGATGTTCTTTGATGAAATAACAATGTAAAGAACAAATGCATAAAACACTAAGACCCTTAAGATTGAATTGATTTAAACAATTTAAAGCACTATATATATTTTACGATAGTTTTATTGTTAAATTGTCTAAGACGATGTACCGATTTTATTCCGGTCTCTAGAGGCTATTAACCATTAAATTTTCATAGAAGGTTCATGTTGCAAAAATTTTTATTTCTTTATAGCTTTTGTTACTATTTCATTTGTTACTTTCATAAAGTTTTATGATATACTCACATTATATATATGATCACTTATAGTTATTGTTTTATATATTTATAACCACAATGATATAATTTTTTTATATAAAATATCATCATTATTTTAAAAAGGCTGAATTACTATTTCACTGACCGGCTCTGAGGTACTAACTATCATTGACAGAAGATTAGCGTGAAGCCGATTTCGTATGCATTGGAAGGGAATGTTCTAGGAGTCTCTTTCCCACCCACGGTCAAGGGAAAGATTAAAAAGAAGTATGGTTCTCAGTCATATTTGTTACTGAAGGTTAGCAACGGATTTGCAATTCACAATACTTACAGAGAAGGTAAACCCTTTGTTAAAAGGTTATTTAACAGAGGTTTAACACCTGTTTATTTTTATCAGAATACATATAAAAAAAGTGTTTTTTTTTACAACTTTTTGAAGACGAAATTTAGTCGTAACGACTTTATTTTTATTTATTGTATTTATCGTTTGTGTGTCGCTAATTTTTATATAAGAAATTAAATTTTGCATATGAATGGTATGTTACTGAATATGTACTGAGAAGTGACCGTATGAATATCATTTTATTTAAAAACATGCCTCAGGAAATCTCTAGCTTATATCTAACATATATTCCTAAAAGAAGAAGTTAACGCTACTCAATTAATTTATACAGTATTACTCACTCATGCGCATTCCATTCAGGTTACAGCAATGCACAATACGTTACAGATGTCTCTTGTATATAAAATACAATCGTTTTACAATCTTATTATAAACCTTAATATCTACAGCGTTGGTTCGAAAATTGTAAAATCGAATTTTTTCGGTATTCAGTGGGCATTTTGTCAACTGTTCACAGAAGCAATACTATGGGCTTGTGATATTATCTTCGTAATGAAGCTTGGTGTAAGTCAGCTGGAAATACGTCACTCATGTCATTACAGAATTTGAGTTCATGCGGCGTTTTTAAATCGTGTATCTGATAAATATTTTTAATTAAATCTGTTTAAATTATAACGTATACGACATATAAACTAAAATGTTTCAAATAATATACGGATATTTATGATTATTTTAATATCATTTTGTTACTCCTTCTACTTGACTATTTACACTAATGTTACAGAACCCAACATCTCCTATATAATGGTGTAATCAAAATGGTATTGGGGTTGTGGTGACGCTGTAGCGCTGGTATATTAGTGGAAGCACAATGACGAATTTTGATTTATAATTGGTAAATTCCCATTATAATCCGCAGGTTAGCACTTACAACAGTAAATGTCATAACTCTAGTTCCATCTGCCCTATCAAAGAACACCGCGTAATTTTAACCCTGGTATAAAATAATAAATTTAGAAAAATAATAACATTAGAAACTTAATAAGTTTAATGTTTTTTATCATTTTTTTAACAACACAATAATATCTGAAGTAAACACATTGATTTATATTATATATTATTCGATAAAAAAATATAATAGTATTTTGTTAATCATTAAATTAAGATATGTTGCTTATTATAAAAAAGTACTTACCATACATAATATATATTTTTGACATATATAGAGGCAAATGACCAATTCACGGACATTTGCAAATATAGTTGCCACACTTGAGGATCTGAGCGGCTTAAGGAGACCGGGACACAAAGAAATAAAACGTGTGATTTAAGTATCCGGTACTCTGAATCAACATATTATGTATCTATAATAAGTACTTCACGCCAATAGCCACTAAATGCCAGTCTTTCGATAAAAGACGGGTAAACCAGTCTGTATGGGAGCTTCAAAGCTATAAGCTATCCTGTGATGAGTGTATAACATGTTATAAATACATAGAAAACAAATTTGTATCTGGTTGTAATTTGGTTATAAAGGCATATATTTTTACACAAATAATATATTTTTTTTTGTATCGCTGGGAATGAGGGAGGGGGGAGGGGAGATATCATATGATCATCCAGTTTGGGCGTCAATGACCGTCCAAGGATTTATAATTAACATTATCTTGTGTATTTTGTCTAAGTTATTTTTAATGTATATATTGGTGTGTACGTTTGTTTGTTGACAATATTATTAACTAAAATTTTTATTTATCGTATCGTATAATTTAAGTATTATAGCAATGCAATTGATAAATATGGTATCTGTAGGCGTTTTAGTATAGTTTGATAATAGTTGACGATTGAAGATGTGAGTAAAATTATTTATTATTAATATGCATACATATAATACATTATGAATATTTTTATTACAATCTCATATTTATTTATCTGATACAGTTAATTATATAATAAAAGTTAATTGTTACTTCGCTAATAAGATACACTTAGGTATTGATATTATCAGTAAGAAATATAATTCGATGTATAAATTCCAATTACAATTAATAAATCCGAGATAAAATAAAGATTAACTCAAGAACGAATTCTTAGATTACATTTTATTATAGGAATAAGTTTCCAACGCTTGTATCGGTTGATCTTGATAAGACACCAATTAAAGAATCAGACGATCTTTCGAGAATCATAAGAGATATACAATTGTAATCGAGAACAAAAAGGCGCGAGTAAATGATTCGATTTAAATTACATTTTATAATTTGAGTCTACAAAATAGAGGATACGTTTTCATCAGAATTCTTCATTGTAGAGAGCACTATTGTGTTGTTGGTTAAGAATAAGTTGAATGTAGGCTACACTTTCACGACTTAAGGTGAACAATACGTGGTTTATTTTAAAACATCTCGCAAATCATCTTGTGTACTCAGCAGTTGTACACTCTATATTTACATTTTGGGAAAGTTACCTTATCATCCCTTCCATAAATACAGAATATTGGATATTGTTTTTGATTTAATCAGAGTATATTTTTTTCTATTAATACAGTTTTAATTTTCCTTCAGACTGAAAACTAGCGTCGACCGCTCGCAGCTGTTACTTGACGCCATTATTAAGTGGTTTTCAAGAGCAGGTGTTGATAATAACGAGGGTGAATTTAATTAATGAACACTACTTTCTTGTATACGTAGACGATAGTTTTGTATACATCCTGTATATGCAATACGAAATCTTAATGCTGGTAGATATGAGGGTCTAAATTGTTATTATTACATTACTCTTAAAATTAAAATACAAAACAGTAAGTAAGTAGAAATTATCAGCAGCATCTTCTCTATTCATTTTATTTTAGCTTTATTTTAGTAATCATAACAATTTTAAAAGAACCCATCATCTCCTCTTTTCTATGGTAACCTATTTTCACATTCATCCATCCTCCTATAAAATATATTAATTTCTAACTTATTTATTATTTGTAGACTGATATCACCCTGTATTTTACGACAGCAACGTCAAGTCTTGATTGTAATATGCACGAGCAAATTTAATATGTAGGGGAGCCCGGGGATGGTTGACCAATTTTCAGTTTAGAAGTTAATATTTTTATTGCTTTAATGATTATTTTTGTGAAAAGCAATTCCATTGATAGTGACACTATTCAGCTCTAGAAAGAAATTACAATAAGCTCGACACCTATTAAAATATAGTATATAGGCTCGATTTTATAGAACGGGAAAAACGAGTCAACCTACCCCGTGCCTGGGGCAGGTTGACTTGTCACTAGGGGTAAGTTGACCTAAGAAGTAATGAGTACCAAGACTACGAAGGAACAAGATTTAAATACTAAAGTAAATGCAATCATCATTTTTAAGAACATCTTCAACAACATTAAACATCGTTAAGAACCTATCGGTCCACTTCCAGTCTAAAATAGTCTTTGATATTCCTTTAGTCTAAAATAGTCAAAATAGTATTTATACTGAACACGTGGGAAAACGAAGAACGGAAGGACCATATTGCCGAGGCCGAGATAGCAACTGCGACTCTCACCAGCGAAACCTCGGTCAGCAGACGTCATTTTTCCCAATTTTTTGGTGCCAAGATGAGCTATTACTCTATCAGGAATGTGAACCGTTGTCAGTTCTGTTTCATCTACATTCCAAATATACCCAGGGCTTACATTTAAACGTGGGTAAACGGTTCTTAGGTAATCAAAGAACAACTGCACGTTGTTTTTGTTGAAAGAAGTGGCTCGAAATAGTAGCTTGAGGAGATCGAATCGAGAATACGATGACGTTTAAGCAAACTCCCTACCCAATCTTCATCAGCAATCTGTTTTTTTATCCCATGATTCAGGAATAGATTTCTATTTTTTTTTTTGCAAATTCATATGCAAATTTTCGGGACTCATAAGGCGTTAATCCATAATAAACATCATCAGCTCCCTTATGGGCAATTTTCTAATGCATGCTCTTCCTCGTCACTGAATATTTGTCTGTTTTTTATGTAGTCAACGCTTTCCAAGGTCAATTGAGATCTAGACAGTCCGGGATTGCATTCTTTTTTTTTTATATTTACTACATGGCGATATTTTATATGGTATAGGAAATTCTTTTGCTGGAATTGATACTTCGGCGAAAATAACTTGTCGACATACTCTCTCCCGTATGTCTTTACGTCGATTTGACTTTCGTTTATTGATTCGCATCGTTCTAAACTGGAAATGTTAGGTTCAGAACAATAATTTTTATACCAATTTATATCTAGTATATCCAAAATTGTATGGGGCAGGTTGACTAGATAGTCAACCAACCCCTTTATAAATGAGTCAACCAGCCCCAAACGACCTAGTAATTTTTAACTACGTGCCAAAACCTTAAAATGGTGTCGTAATTAAAAATAATAAGGAAGCATACAAAGTTCGGAAATCAATCATTCGTATTAAACAGTTTGACAAGCAATCAAAACAAAATGAAAAGAGTTATAACAAATAGAATTAAGGCAAAAATAGTTACTTAAGTGTCTTGTTTTTGAACAATAGCCTCTGGCTGATAAACGGTTTGGGTCTGCTCCGCGGTTTTTCTGATGATTGTGCGCAGGGGAATAATGGATACACTCACCTAGTCGATCTTTGCAAAAAGTTTGCCTAACTCGCGTTTTTGACAATTAGTCTACCTGCCCCTATAGTCAACCAGCCCCGGTCTCCCCTACATTGCGTACAGCGTATTGTATGACAAATTATCTAATATGGAATTTATTACACGTTACTGAAAATATACTTCCTAATAAGCTTAACTAAGTAAAGATAAACGTTATTTTATTAAATGATGTTGAGTTGTGTATCTTAGACTAATTTAACATTTATAATGTTCATAGACTGAAGAATATTTTGTATTAATATGTGTAATAAAATTGTATGTTAATTACCTTGCTCTGATTGAATATTCGTAACACTATCTAAATCTTATTTCACTGGTGACACATTTATAAACGAAGTATATTGTACTTCTTATCTGAAAAATCAATGATAATTCAAACTTGTTCACGAGAATATATTCTGTTTCTTGAATAGTAAGTCACCAGAAATCATTACCTCTAGTGAGTTAGCACCTCAGTACAATAAATGGGGCCTCCTAACGAGCATGCACACACATCTCAAAATGTTACACCCTATATTAGCCATTATTCCATTCATATAAAGGTTATGTTAGCATATTCTCGTCATTCCAAAATTGGACAATGCTACTATTAGCCAGTTGCTGACAGTACATCGTAATGATCAGCGTCAATATCAAGATGTATTTAATTGGGTTTCGTTATAGAAGTGTTGCAGGTGTCCGCACGGAATATATATTATTTGTGATTTATTTAAAATATTGTAGACGTACAGATACTAGAATGTTATGACCTTTAATGTTATATTACATTTTTACACGGAATTCTTAAAAAAAAAGTAAATAACCAATGTAGCTTATATCAAATATCAAGTTTGACGAAGAATTAATAAAGATTATTTACATTAATCCAACAATATCCTAATTATATTATATTATACTAAAACAACTGTTTACTTCCAGTAAAGAATCATCCACGTAGAGACTAAGGAACTTCATCGCCTTCAAAGATCAACACGACGTGGGAGGCTGGCCTTAAGCGGTAAGGTTTGGTTATTCTTTATAGCACTATTAGGACTATTCCGTACAGATTTGATGGGGTTATGTATAATAGACGACTTTGCAGATCCCCGACATGGGAACCAAAAACGGCTATCGAAATAACTCAGAGGCTTAAGTTTAAAATATATATTATATAATATTCATACCATTTTTTTGAAGTTGTGACTGTTATATTCATTGTTTACTTCTAAATATATTCAAGTTATAATTAATTAACTTGAAAGACGAAACATATTATTCAGAGGATAAATTTGTTAAGATCCAATTTGTATAAAATTTTTTAAATATAAGTATTCAGTAACTTAAAAGAAGTAGCCAAAGTAATAAAAAAACTTGACTGTCTCGGCGTCGGGTCTGTAGGTTGCATAAATAAAAATAGCAGAAGCATATTACCTTATACGGCCTCACCCGTCTTGTCACACGAAATGGAGCCTAAATCAGCTGTCCTGTAGAAATGTCGATTATGCAAATCAGTCTCTTTTAACTAAATACCGCGATTCAGAGATCCGTTTTTGCCATTGAATTTAAAATTAGCATAAAAATCGATTCCAAACTAACATCGATGTACCATCTTTGAGTTGAGATAAATATTTAATTGGTCATATAGTTATTTAATCGGTATCATTAAATATAATTAACGATATAAGTAAAAATAATGAAGTTATTGAATAAATTCTAAAGCTTTAAAATAAGTAAAAAAAAGGTTTAAAGGTTGACTTAGACAACAACTTGACTTAACAAGTGTCAATATATCCTAATGAAGGTTGAAATAATAGTTTTAGTATTAAATATTTATCAACTCTGTGAAAAATAAATTTCTCTATTCTGTGTGTAAAATAAAAAATTAAGGTAACTCTTTAAGGTAAATTTATCTTCAAAATATAAAACACTATCATTTTAAAAGGTGTTTGTAATAAAACACAATACTTACCTCATACAAATCTCTCTTATCATAATAAAAAGTAAGAATTAATTAGTGTTTTATATTGAAGCTACTAATAGTTTAGGTTATTAATAGTTTTTATATATGTGACTAACCATATAAATATATCTGTTTAAAGAATTTCAATATAAGGAAATCTAACTTTAGTTAACCTGTGAGTCTTTAACTCAAACTGTCCAATTAAATTAAAGAACGCCTTCACTAACTATATTAGTACCCACAACAAAGTGGTAGATCTATACAAATAAAAATATATATATATTTGTTTGTAATTCCAAATTAACCGCTTTTTCCCAAAAACATATGAAAGTATATAAGTTAAATACATTACAAAAATGTCTATCTGTCTATTTTTTCCGGCTAATCGCTGAAACGGCTGGACCAAAATTAACAGGATTTTTACTGACGGATAGCTAATGTTATAAGGAGTAAATTAGTTTAAGTTAATTTTTTTAAAAACAAAAATATTCCATTATATTATAAGTCAAAGTTGTGGTCACAACTATTATTCCATGAAATTGAAGCCTTGTAAAATAAACAAGCCAAGATTCAAAACAAATACAAAATAATTATTAAATTTAAAAATGAAACCAATCTAAAACATAATTTCGCAGAAATATTTTTACTGATATATTTTAGAATATCTGTACTACATTTATTTTCTTAAAACTAACGAAAAATATAGGAAATAGATAGAGAATTTATTCCCCATTCACAAACGGTACAGTCCCATTGTTCAGGACATGTAAACGCATGGTAATAGCCTTTTTGAATGCAAATTACGTTTAGTGCGTATTTTATAGCCAAATTAATCGTGGAACTACAAACTAATTGCTTAAACCCAAATAAACATATTGTGGGAATTTATATTACAAAATATAAAATAGTTGTACAGAATTCAGCTTCGAAATAAATGAGATTAGGTGTTGCGGTAAAATTTATAATTATCTTATTGGAAATAATATCAAAATATGTTGTTACAATTTTCCGCTGATTTCAGTTTCTATACAAATTTGGCTCAAATACAAAATAAATGAGATTAGTGTTACTGTGTAGGCTTAATATAGTATTATTTTAATAAAAAGAATATAATATTTAAACATTATTACATGTATATATATTAAAGAAATATGTATGTAATGTGTATTGAATTTTTATTCAACTAAGTTTTTTTTAATGAGTAGGTACGTCAAATTTTTGTTCCCAATCATTTGTTACTTGTCATTATTACAGATCCAAAATAGTTTTCTGTTTTGGTTGCATTTCATTAATCTCAATTAAACAAACAAATTTAAATGAGTAAATATTTTAAAATTACTTCAGTCGAATAAATTATGAGAGAACAATCCATCAATCAAAACACAGCTATCTACTTAAAAATACATTAACGACTGTCTTAAAATATACAAATAATTCTAAAAGTTGTTCCGAGAGTGTTGGCTATCGGAAGCAAATTGTTTTAGTACATTTCGTATTTATATACTTAAGTGAAAATATTTGAATTCTCGTAACAATGTACCTAATTCAACGTTATATTTTTACTGTTGTATGCTTTTATAAGGAATATAAAGATACTTTATATTTTAAAATCTTGCAAAAGATAAGACGGTCCATGGTTTATAGTAAATCTCCCCCGGAGATATCAACCGATAAAGCAGTTGAAGACGAGTGTCAATCCTTAAAGAAGAAGCAGTTAAAAATGAGCGGCAACCCTCGAAGAGGAAGAGATGAAGGAGTGTAGAATTTCTAAGAAGAAAAGAAGGGTTAAGTACACGACTTTCTCCTTCACCGAACAATAAGAAAACTGTTATAATTACTTCCATTTAAATTTCCGTGAGACAGAGCACTATTATTACTGTAGTATTGCTACTATGCTATTTCGGCTTGTCTCATACGTTCAGGTATTATATATGGGATATATTTAGTACGTAAAATAAATTAATGTATGACTGAAAGCTACTTCTTTTACTTTTTATACTATAGCATCTCCAATTCTACCCAGATTCAAGTCATTGATATGAATCTCAATAATCAAATTATATTGAAGGGATCTAAACAGGCATCATTGTGTATTATTTTAGTATTAAGCGCGAAGATTTTTCGAATAAAAAAATTTAAATGACAAGAAAGATTATATATTTTAATTATAACCTTGTCTAATGAAGTTAAATGTGAAATTGTTAATAAAAAATTGATATAGAGGCGGATGTTATTTGACGGAGGCTTGACAGGGCGACGTTGTGATAACATATAGTTTGAAAGCTTGTTATCGTACAAAAATGGTATAGGTTATGCTCCGACGGTCCCTAGTAGGTACGGGAACGCCTATTTCCGTATATAATTTAAAACGTTATATCAAAAATAACTCGAATATGATAAGTTACTTTATTGAATTTACTATATGAAAGTCTTTATAATATTATTTTTAATCTAACAGCTTTTTAAATGTTTATATAAAATATCTTATAATTATATTGCTTTAATAAAATGTTTGAATAAATTCTCTTACATTTCTATTATAATAGCTAAATAAATAAAATATTCATTTTCAGATAATCTTGTAGGTTTTGCCTAATAAACTAAGTCGACCATGAATAAATTTCTAGATGTAACAATAAGTTTCAGAAACTTTATTACAATGCGAAGAATACTAAAATAAATTTGATAATTCTATAGAGATTACTTTAAAACTTAAATATTACCTTCAAAGTTTCTGCTTGCGGCCTGCTTAATGATGAGTCCAGGACTCGAGATAGAGAAAATTATTCTCGTTAAGCCGTTCATTTAAAAGCAGGTAACTTTTAATTTCTTTAACGAAATTGTCATATTTTTCTTTGAGTTGATAATGAAATAAGCGGAAGACGAGAGTCGAGAGTGAGGTCTAGAATTCAGTGAGTTTATTTTCGTTTTAAGGAAATAAACTTGTGAAATTCTAGTCATATTTACAGTAAGACATCATATTATCTCTGGTAACTTAATGTGCTTGAGGAAACTTTTTGAATTCCCAACGCACCTTAAACAAAGAGAAGCCTTTTACGACTCCTTTCTCGTGGATTGCTGGTAATTAATAAGTCCCAGATTTATAACCGACAGAATTAGCTTTCAACGTTTCATATCATAATCTGAAAGCGTTTTATTGTCCCGGGATAGACAAAGTATTCAAAGACGGTAATTAATTACACGTAACACGGCTTAACGACAATTTTGGAAAGTCCCAGGAGTGCTTTGTAATAAAGACTTGAATTTAGTAAGTAATTGATTTCCATTTTACTTTTGTGTTTGACTGTCGGAGGAGTTCGTAAAACGGGCCTCGTCGAATAGCACTTCTTATCAATACGGCTCGTTCAATTGAATTGATGTTCTTTGTAAAGTTAATCAAAATAAAAATTTGGTTGCTAACTTTTTGTTAATTAGTTTATTACTTATAATTAGAATGCTTTTCAAAAGTCTGTGAGTCAGAAATATAACAATAAATATAATCAGAGCATTTATCTTTAGAAATATACTTATAAAGAATAACTAAAGAAATACGTTACGTTAAATATTCCAAATAAACGGTACAATACCAACCATTTTACAACTATTTATTGTGGCAGACTTAACACAATAGTAACACTGGAAGCCGCTTTATTTAAGTTATAAATATAACAACTGAAACTGTCTGTAAAGCTGCCGACTTTTTGGGTAATTTGGGGGTATACTATATGTCAAAATAGTCCGACGTTGTTTTACTTGTATGCGACACATGGTAATTGTGTTTGTAACTAAACGTCGTTCCCAAAACTACAAACCCACTGGTAATAAAAGACACATACCCCGGCTTATTACCGCCATAACAATTTAAGGAAGCCGAAACGATGGTGCTGAATATCTACCAAAACTTTCGTTTACGTCTCCGTCTTTTGTATTGTTTTATAAACAATGTTTACAACAGACACTTTATGGTCCACTTGTTTTATCTCGGCTCCGCGCTGCGACACTATTGTCGACTTTTCGTTTGAACAATTTGTGCTATAAAAGTTATGATAATGAACAATGATTTCGCTTTCGTCACAAAGCTGTCCCTCCCGAAATTGTATATGGATACTTTTGCTCTCGTTTACAATATTTTATTATTTCTTTGAAACAAAATATTTTTACGAAATGCTTTGCTCCATTTGAATGTAATATTTAAAAGTGAAACTTGACTATGACTCCAATCTCCTTTTGAGAATAAAAGATGGCATGCTTATTGTTATTCTTTGGAAACATCAAACCTTTTTAATTTAATAATGTAGTTTAAAAGTAGAAAATTAGAAATACTTGTACTATTACTAATCTCCTGGACCGGATGGAAGGGTCGTAGGTTTCATTCATGCTGGTAGTAAAAAATTAATTGTATATGTAATGTTAAGCATACCTAGCATAACATAGCTAACATACATATTTATAGTAAACGGCAGATAGATTGGTTTTATTTAATTTTAGCTAAAATAAATAAACATTATAACATTTTTATTGTATATTACAACCCTATTATTTTATAACAGTAATACAAATATTATGTAACCATTTATCCTTAATACCCGTTGGTAGAACGCTTTAAAGCATTTTGTAAAATACTAGGAGAGCAGAAGTCGGAAGAGCGATTCGTGACTGACTTTTGCCCTGAATAATTTACTTGGTGTGCCTGCAGGCGCCACAGCATACGATGCTCATGTCTTAAATCGCATATATTGCGACGACTTTGACTAGCACTTGTTATTCTCTTCTGGTAAGCGGTAATACCGTATCAAATTTATATCACGAATTCCTAAAGTTACCGTAAACTAAACTTAGCTTATGGACAATGTTAAATAAATAGAAAAGAGGTTTGTTGTTGTTAAAAAAGCAAAATAAAATATCATTTGAGTTTAAATAATCCTTATAAATTACTTTTTAGCTTGCGGTTGTTTCTAGAATGATTTATTGAAAGATGTCCAAAGTATAAAGACAACAGCTTTGAAATTAAAAATGTATCAAAGTGAATAAAAGGTAATTAGGACCTATTTCAAACGATTTACTCGACCGCTCGAGCCCTTCTCAATTCACAAATTACAGTTATAGCTGACGGTTCGTCTTAAAAGCTTGTTAGTATGGATATAATATCTACCCAATAAATTATAAACGCGACCTTCCTCAAGATGATAGCTTATTAACTGTTATTTTAAAGGTGAAAATTTATGTTTTTGTATGGCCAGCTGCCTTAACAATTTTGAAAAAAAAATAGGACTAATTATATTAAAAAAGCTTGTTTTATTGAAGACTTCAAATGGAATTTTAGATATTTTTAGTTATTTAAAATATATCATAAGCTTTGCAGCAAAATACATGTCTATGTCCATGCAAGTAATAAGCAGAAAAAATAACTGTACCTAAAATAAGAGAAATATATCTTAATTTAAATTAAAATTATTCAAATTTAAATAATATTTTAATTATTTATTATATAAGTATATACATTAACATTGTTGAGACAAAAAATGTAACAACTTTTACATACTAAAAAGTAATTAAGATTAAGCTGACAACAAATAAAATGTTAACACACAAAAAGGTATCAATCGAGACCGAAAGAATTATTGTAAATATTACGGTTACTATAGGAAAAAGCTAGTAATCCTTAGAATATATTGTAACAATTAAATATATTAAATCAATTCCAAAGAACCCAATTAAACCCCAAAAAATACAACAATAAATATAAAACAAAACAAGTACCAATAAAACTCACACGGTCAATAATATAATTGGTAAATAAGTGAATCACAAAAAATCTTTATAGTCCGCGCTCGCCCTTCAAAATTAAGGACTCGTTGAGCGTAAAGCCAATTAAGGAGTTTATAGTCCGAGTGTTTTAAAACAATAAATTCTGCCATACAATTTTACAATGCCCTATTAATTACTTATCCGGTTTTGGAAATAATTGCTCTCAACGTGAATTTATACGAAATCATTGGTTATCTATTCGAACAGCACGCAACACTTTTTAATTATTATAAATTTATACATATAAATAAAATTTAAGTGTCTCTTTGTAATTTCAAATAACAGATTTTCACTGACTGCATATTAAAGTATAAATGGTACTCAGATAAAAAAAATGTCACAATTATTCTCTATGTGTCTCTTTGTTCCGGCTAATCTCTGAAATGACTGGACCGATTTTAATAGGACTTACATTGGAGGATAGTTCATGTTACTTAGCCTACTGTTATTTTATAATACAAATATTATTCGTCTCATTATTTATCTTTTAAATTCACTATTTGTAATATTATTTTTTTATATAATCGATGTAGAATATTAATTCCACTAGTATAATAATGTTCTACAATATCCCTATTATATGATAATGTTATATATCATAGACTTCAAAAGTGATAAAGAAGTAGCAGGCCGTATAGGAGCGATATAAATCTTTCCTAATTTATTTCTAAAAGCATAATAAGAGGAAAATGCATTCACAGCACTTTAAGGTAGAATGTCCGGTCGCCACATTATTTATAGCTCAGACTTCTACACCGTCAAGCGTCTATAAAAGTAAATAAACCTCAAATAACTATAAATCCCTTAGAGAAAGGCGATACAGTGTACAAAGCGTGCTTTAGTGAAGTATGAGATTTTAGATATTTATATATGAGACTAGCTGTACGCGCTGTCTGTGCGCTTCGTTCGCGCAGAATACGTTATTTAAAATAAAAGTAGCTTAATTTACTCCTTACAACATCAGCTATCCGCCAGTGAAAGTTCTGTTATAATCGATTCAGCCATTGGAGAGATGAGCCGGTACAAACACGGAGACAGACAGAGAAGAATTTTTTTTTTTTTTTTTTTATGTAAGTATCGTATATACTTGCATACGCATTTAGTGTAATTTTGAATTAAAAACTGACACAAAAAACTATTTCATGTATATGTGAATATATAAAGGATGGTCAAACCAAACTATAATAAATTACGGAGTGGTCCGCCGCAGCTTAGGCATTAGCGGAATGTACTTATAGAGAGATATCGACACTTTACTTATCATACATGAAATTGATATGACTCATATAATAACAGCTCAGAACACTAAGAGTTTGATATTTCTTTCGATTACTTAAAGTTCAAAATTCTTACTAGATCTAATACTGTTATTAAATTAAAGAATATTTAAGATCTATCACAAAATTTGCCATCTTAAGTGATTTACAATCCAGTCGTAAAAAAACATATTTGTTTGCTAATGACATTGCATAGCAAAGTTTTTTGTTAAATACTCTTAAATTTATGGCGTAAAGATATCAATGGAATCTTGAATTTAAATTTACTTTTTTTTTATTTACCTATTAAGATTACATTAAAATTATTTATTATTAATATTTATTTAATTAACAATTATATTAAATTATCTATTATATAGGTATTAGTCAAAAAAAATGTATATTAAAATTTTCTTTAATAACAAAATAAATGAGCCCACGATTTCATTAATTACATAAGACTTCCTGGCGGTGAAAATCACACCTTTAAGAATTAAAAGTCTTTTTATACGATCCCGCTTCAACACGGAGTGACTAACAGACGCTAACAAGACGTCATTAATAGGGCATTACCATTATCGATGGTTAACTATATCGATTAATTTTTTATCGACTTTGTTCGTAACAATTATTATACGAACTATCATAAAGCTGTGAGAAGATTTTAGATTTGATATTAAATAATGACAAAGATGTTATTTCTATAATCATATTTGAGGTATCTTATTCAGTTGTTTTAAAATAAATCATCGATACACGTCCATCCCTATCGTGTTTGGGCAGGTGGCGAAACAGACAAAAGCGGCCATATCATTATGTTGTCTTGTTACCGGCGCTCGCGCATCCTAACCGAAGCGCGATAATTCAACACCGTAATTACTTTGAATACTAATATGCATTGGGCGGAAGAATTCCCATGACATATACGTTATACATTTATTTCTTTACTCGTTATCTTTACAACACGTAGCCATCAATTAATAATTACGTTGAAAATTATTAAAAGGGCATTATTTATTTATTGGACTTCTTAATTTAGAATTATGGACTATTATTAATACTTTTGTCCTTTGAAATGATAAACTACACTTGTATTTAAAAAAACACTGAAAAATTACCAAAATAAATGCAATATATGACTTTTATGTCAAATTATTTCGAAAATAAATATTAATTAAAATAACAAGAATCATTTCTTAAGGTGATTTGTAATTCAAAATTAACAGCTTTTCACTAAATGCATATGACTGTATTTGGTACTTAGATAAAAAATATATTTTGTTAAATTCTCTCCATCTGTTTGTTACGATTAATCTCTGAAACGGCTGGACCGATTTTAACTAAACTTTCATTGACGGATAGCTTTATTATAGGGTGTAAATTAGCCTAGTTTTAAAAAAACATATTCTGCTCGAGCGAAGTCGTAGCCACAGCTAATAGAATATAACGAACATCCTTCAACTCGTACTTTATTCTCATTAATTTGATCATTCGTTATTATATTTGAGAAAGTCTAATTAATGGCCCACAAAATGTACATTCCGATGAACTCATCAAATGAGGCTAAGACATGATCACATCACAGTCAGTTGATAATTACCTACTGCGTCGATGGGCGTTCCCATATTTATCATTTGTACTTAAGATGTTATTCGGAATTACTGAAGTCTCTATTCCTCTGTTAATGTGAGATTTGTTATCAGTTCGTGAGACTTCTTTTATTATGCTATTCCGTGTAGTAGTTCTATGACCTTATAAAATACATGGAAATGTTGAAGCATTTAATAAAATTAGAAAGCTGGTTCATTGAGAAATGTGAGATTGATTGACTGATTGAATTTTTGTTTCAATTATGAAATCAATTTAAAAAAAGAAACACATTCTTTTCTCATGACTGCTTTGAAATCAATTAATTAATATTCATCAGAAAAGTTATAATACGTTACAAATAGTTATAACTTACCTGAAAATACTCTAAAATTCTGGGCCTCATGCCAGGAGTGGACGTCTCGCTAGCCAACAGTTATGCCAAATTCTTCTTTTATTACCCTCCAGGATTACTTCCAAACGCTCGGTAATGCTAAGAAATCATTTTAATTTGACATTGGTATTATAAAACTGGTATTGTAACTTCGGATTGGGCTTGATGAAATGCTTATAGTAAAGTGATATAATATAATTTGGATTTATTGCCAGGAAATAGTTTGTTTGTATGGACTAGTTGACATTCCACAACTCGCACTAATGGTCTATATCTAAAATAACCATGTTTCGTACAAACTTTTCACCCTTTTAAAAATTTCAATCCACATATGTCTAGCATTCTTAAATATATTTGTTTAAAAAGCCAATAACTTGAATGACAAACTATAGAATCCTTCAGAAATTTCCTAAAAAAAATATTTTATCTAAATACGTTAAATTGAAACTACCGTACCTATTAAATACTTAATTTAATTCCAGCAGTATAACCATATTAAAGACGTAGGTATACGAAAGTGCAATTAAGAGAAGGTACTATAACTTGTTAGAATTATTATGGAGAACATAATTTTATATGCGAAAATGTTACCAACGGTTTAACTGAATTATATCATTTTAAATAATGTTGAGAATAAAGAATTGTTACTAATTTATATTGTCAGTTTTAAAGTAAAGAAATTATGCTTTTATGAAAATCATATGATTTTTATAAGATGAAGGATAAAAGGTAAGAAAGTACAATCTTTAGCAATGAGAAATATTATTATTAATAATTAATTTATATATATTACAAAATTAAAGTTACACAACAACCCCTTTGTTTTCAAAATATTATTAACAATTATGATATAATACTTCTAAGAAATATAAATAAAACCAGTGGTAGGGGCCGCAGTTTGTATCCATTGCGGGTTGATATTATAAATTGGGTACGAATATGTTTAATTTCGTTGCTGTTTCAAATTCCCTGAGGTTATGTTTCAAAAGTAATATGTGAGCTTACACGCGCTCTCAGCGCAAAGCAATTGAGTGTCGTGAAAAATTGTATGTTAAACCTCTGTAAGTATTATTGTAACGTAAATTGTGAAGCAATTTCACTAAATATTATTCATTTTTATATAAAAGTATATTAAATATTTTTTTTACTTACATAATATTTCTATATAAATCCAATATTTATTAATATATTCAACCTATTCTAAAGAGATGCTATTAATTAAGACCGAGATTGATTTGAATAATCTAAATTATTATTTTTTTAGTCGATAAGAAGATTGTATTCTAAAAGCAATAAACAAGACACTTCTAGCCTCTGTAAAGATAATTATATTAGAATAAATGAATTCAAATTAATTAATACTTTAAAGTTTACTTAATGATCCAATAAATGTTAAATTGTATATATAATGAACGTATAAATAGTTTCGATCTTAATATCTTTTATAAACTTCATTAGCTATCCATCATTCTGTTACTACATTATAAGATTTTTTTCATTTGATTATTCTCGTATTCATATCAAATACATTCAGTATAAATTGCCTTACAACCGATTCATATTATGTTAAGGTTTTTATGTATTGATATTTTTGAAGGAGCTATTAAGTTACAGATGCAGTGAATTAAGTAAGACATTAGAGAACATGTAATATTAGTAGAGAATAAAGTTTAGTTAAATTTCAATTACATAGCGTTGAAAGGTTTTTCAACAAAAATGTTTGCGTCTGAGAGAGGCACTTTTAAAAAACTACGATAAAATTTTGTTTACTTTTGCTTCCATGTTACTGCAAAGGAAAGAATCGAAAGGATCTAACTAGAAATAAAATAAATGAAACTATTTATACAACAAAAAACATCATTTTGTTAATTATAAGACAAAATTGAGACAAAAAAATCCTAAAAAATATGTTTAAGTTATGAATATTATTTTAATTATAATTGCTAATTATATTTTTTATTTTGTCCTAATAAGTTGATTGTCCATACATTCCTAGCGAATTGTGCAAGACGCATAACTAACAGGACGGTCGTTGCACGTGTCTTGTATACGTGAAACTCATAACTTTCATAAAATGATTACGTGAGAAGTATCAACTTAGTCTTTTCGGATACTCTGGCAGATTTCCAGGGAGCACATGATGCTTATCTGTTCTTCTGTTAGACAATTTTGCACATCCAAGGTACTGTTGTACATCTGAATATAATGAAAGCAGATAAACTCTAAAACAAAACGATTAAACTCGAATTAAGTTGTATTATGTATAATGAATGTTTCGATATCTCTGACAAATAGTGAATTTTTTTCCTTGTAATTCTTAAAAAAATGTATATAGTATTCAGAAGTAAAAATTTGGCTATCCTGGAGTAAAGGATGTAGGAGCTTAAACACATGGAGAACAAAGCTCTCCTATTCACCGTATCCCTTTCTCCTATGAAATAATGGATCCACCGCGGTCAAAACAGCCATTATACGAACTTCACTAAGCTCTACCTATTAAAACATTGTATATTTTTGTAATATATATTATTTCTTTATAAACAAACATTAGAAGTTTTGCTCTCTTGGTAAGTGACTCAATATAAAAGTTTCTAGCAGCAGAAAACACATCAATGAAACTTCGAGCAATTTAACTGTGAAAACATTAAATACATGAGCAGATAGATAAAAACTTAGTAATAAATTGTTGATTTGTTTTTATATACATATAATAAAACACTTTCATGACCTAAAACTCGTTAGCAATGGTACTACTAAATTGTTTCATAAGTCATTCTAAATGTTTGTGTGTGCGTTCAATATATATATAGAAATTCTGCGTATAGATAACACTTGATTAGAAAAAATATGTTATATATCTGTTATCACAAAAGATAAAGTCCTTAATGCACTCGCTATAATTTATGATCGTTTTAATTTAAAATAAATTTAACATGAATTTATAGTTTAATTATATCCTTCCTCTATATAATTGAAAGACCAATTATGAACCTTATGTGAGAGACATTGGGACTAAATTAAACCGTATACATCGGTATCAACCCTCTATTGATAAAGTTATCTTTTATTTAAGGATATTACAAACGAATAATTAAGAATGACTTATTTTTTCATTTACCTTTAACAATACGGTTCCAATTAATTCACATTTGTTATTTTCATTTAGATTGAAAAACACAGATTTAATAATGTAAAAGAACATTACAGAACTTGATACTGAATGTTATGAAATAATATTTAACTATTTTATAAGTATATACATATTATTACTTACAAACTATTGATTGATTTGTAAGCCAAATATGTGCTTGTCATTTCATAATATTATATTTATTCATAGATTGTGTATAACTATTTGTAAGTTACATTGTTACGTATTTATTGTAACAATGCAACATATATATATTAGGTTTACATATTAGTGTATATATGTCTACTGTTATAGCTTTTACATTTACTTATATCATTGGGTTTTGTCAACAATTCTTCTAACCTAAGGTTGTCTGGAAGAAATCGCCGTATGGAGATTAGACCGCCCTCTGTATGTTCCCAATGTTTATTTATTTGTTTTTTTTAACTTCGTGTGATGCACAATAAAGTATATAAATAAATATATGAAATAGTATTTGTATTATATAACCCAATATAAATCATTAAACAGTAAAGCTAAGTAATTAGCCTGATTATGAATGAATCAAAGTTTGGTCGGGTTAATATTTGATGTAAACGCAATATGCACATAGTTGGACCGATTTGTGGATTAGACAAAACTTACTGTATTGTCTGTTTTGTTCTGTTTATTTATTAAATAGAGAGAATGTACTAAATTATACTAGTGATTAATGGTATAATATGAAGTGTAGTCTGTATTACAAAAAAACACACACACACATACACATATATGTATATATATATATACATATATTTGATATAACTTATAGAGTATTGAATTGCAATGATAGAATTAATATATATTTCAGTCAGTACATAGCATCGATTGATTTGGCTCCTTATTAAAGCTTATGATTAATAATAGTTACCATAAATGCTTAAGAAAACCACTTAGAAATATATCTTCGTTTCACAACCATTCAGCTGCAGAGAGCTCAATCAACTCCATTACGCAAAAAATTAAAGAATGGAAATAAAAAAGCAAATTAAGCTCCGCGACTAGCGTCCCGGCCGTCGCGGGTATAAAAGTATTTAATTAAATTGTTGTTATTGATGAGGTCGCCACTAGATGGCGTTTAATCAACAGCTCGCTCCTTTCAACTTATTTTTTTATTCGGCTTAATTGTTAAAGTTACGATGTAGCTCGGGCTAGGATTTTTGTTATATAGTTACTGAAATAATGGTTTCTTTATTGATACTACGGCTTGTTATAATTGCATTATTGGATACATAACTTAGTGTAATAGTTGTAAAATATACCTAAATATTAATAATGGGTTATTTCTTGATTAGAAACAATAATATTTGTGTAGGCGTTGTTATATAATATAAAATCTATAAATAATTTTACGTTTATAAACGCATATTTATTCGTGGCTTGTGAAAAAAGCTCATAGGCCTGCATCGGATATTACCCGAAAAATTGGATGGTGATGACCACTTAACACCAGATGACGTGCATGTTAGTTTGCCTTCCAAATAATATCCCTTTTTGACTTGTGTGATAGAAAAAGGTATTAAAATATATTAACAAATCTAGTCAAAATTCGTAGACGTGGTTGATTTTCATCGTCGAGTTGCCGGCATTTACGAGTTAGCGAGCAACGTTCCACAATGACTATAGTTGTACAAGAATGTAATTGAAATGTCAGCATTAATTCCTAACTTTGTTTTAAGACAGCATCTTAAGCCGGGCCTTAGTGTGCGTCCATTAATTTAAATTATTTTCTCGGGCTAATGTAATTTGTTGCAGATTTCATCCCAAATTACACCTTTGTATCGTAACTTAAACAGTGGACTCGTCCACTGACAAACGATAAACTATATATATGTAGTAAAAGATTGTTAACTTATTTGTGTACTTTAAAATAAAAAAACCATTTTGAAACAAAATATACATAATATATAAATAAAATTTAAATGTCTGTTTGTAATACTTTTTAATAAATGCATTTGATGGTATAAACAATATTTAAATTTAAAAAATCTCTTTCTTTCTGTTTGTTCCGGCTAATCTCTTAAACGGCTGGACCGATTTTGACAAAACTTTCACTGGCGAATAGCTAATGTTATAAGGAGTACCTTAAGCAATTTTTATTTAAAAATAAATATTTAACGCAAACGAAGTCGTGGCCACAGCTAGTGTTTAATAAATTTATATTAAAATATCGCAATCATCTGTCAAATTAAAATAAACGAACGTTAATTATAAGAAAGTATATCTAATTAATGTTAAAATTGAACGTACAATTTATTGAATAAAAATTTTTTGTAGCTGCAAATTTTCAGTTATTGGCAGGTATTAAAAATTGAGACAGTCACATTTGCGAACTCTTACAAATTGATTCAATTTATTTGAAACAGAGCAATAAATGAATACCCGTAGGATAATTTTGAAAGCCTTTTATTTTATATAACTTTAATCCGGAATGTATTTTGAATAATAGAACCCATTTAATTGAACATGGATACCTGTTTTTTTATTTCGATAATAAAAAATACGTGTGATAAATTTGAATAACTATAATAATTTAAAATTGAAATCATAATATCTATTTTAGATTTTTAAGAAGTTATTTTTATGCAGTTAGTTGTTCTTAGTAAGTTATTTAAACCATTTTTTAAATTGGAATATGAAATGGTGTCATTTTAAAACATTCCAAATTTGGTAATTCGCTTTGGTAATAAGCAAAACAGTAAAGTCAAAAAGGCTTAAGCATTTATTTATAGACTGAATGCAATTAAAATTACAAAACTACCTAAATTATACTTAAAAGCTGAAGAATAATCAGCAATATAACTTATATATATTAAAATTATACTTTAAGAAACTTTCCCTCATACTTTCTCATTTTAGAAAATATGTCATTAAAAATATCTTTAAGTCCATAGATAAAAAATATTTTTTCTACGCTAAAGCAATGTTAATTTCACATTAATAAAGTAGGTTAACCATTAAGAAATTTTACTAGATTGGAAATTAATAGTTATGTTAAATGTAGGTATACTCGTATGCTTGATGCAGAAGCATTAAACTGGTCTGCGGTGTATTCCGTTCCGACATTAATTTCGTAATTAAGTGAGCGATTAAATCGATTGTGTAATTCGTTTGCGGCCCAACGTGTTTCTGATTATTGTTCGGCATCAATTTTCATTTCCTTTGTTTTGTTTTGAGATATTTAAAACCATATAAAGTATTAATAGAGGCGTTGCTCTATTTTCCGAAATGTTAAGAGTGTTAGACATACATTATATATGTTATATGTTACCTGGTAGAAGTAAAAGTAATTTTTTAAGAGTTTTAGTTTTTCGGGCTTTGTATATTAATATCACAAAAATTCTCGTAGTATTTTTTTTATCTTGATGTTATATATTATGTTTATAGAAGTAAAAAGTAATTATATAATAGTTATAATTTTTTAATTCTATAGTTATATTACATATTATATAGTATATACTAATTTTACACAATTTCTTACTAGTAAATATACTTTAATATCATTTTTTTTAATAATTTACATTTTCTAAAATTTTCAGTAAGATTCAAATATGTAAAGGTATTGTCGTACAGACCTTATACAATACAAATCTCAATTTAATAGAAATAATTTAGTAAGTATGTTCAGATTAATACATAGTAATCATAACTGTTCAAAATTACTTGCGAACGTGTTACAATCATGTATTTTCATACGTCCACATATGTAAAGAGATTTAGAACGACTATTAAAAAGCAGTTACTTTAAAATTTTTCGATAACACCAATATTAAAAGGAGATTAAAGTCGTTATAATAACTGCAGGTTTGTACTTGCAATGATTGCCATAATAAACACAAATCTTAACATGCCGAATGTCTAATCAAAACATAGATAAATGAATTTATGTCTAATTTTTATAGAGTTAAAGTTGAATTTTCAATACAGGTAAGATACAAACTACAAACGAACTTAGTATTAAACCTGTCTATAATGGAGATGGCCTTTGCTCCTAAGTATTGTTGGAATTTCACTTGTACGTTTTTAATATCGTAATAATATGCTCGAGGTGATTTTATTAAAAAAGTTTAAATTAACACCTTAGAAATATTATATTTATACTTATAAGTTATTAAAGGTTAATAGTAGGTTAATAAATACAGAGTATCAAACAAAAAATGTACATAAACTATTAAGATATATAATATTATGTAAAAAACACTTTAATTTTATTCTTTGAAAAATTTTATAGAATTACACAAAATTTCTATATCTTTTAATGTAAAAATACTACTTTTGAACAAAAAGTCTGTGGTATTTTGTCTTAAATATACTAAAATTATGTGAACAAAATATGTTTATAATAAGAGGCCCAATAATTCACAAATATCTCTAATAGACATCAGGTTATAAAGCAGGTTTTAAGATTAATACACACGTGTGCATAGATGGGTACAATAATTTAACTTCACCAACACTTGCATTGAAACCGCAGTACAATTTAAGACCTATGCAATAAGCGAGGCAGCATTGTCTGGCGACGTCTCATGTTACCCGCATGTATGCACGACGCTTTACGTACTGTAGGCTTAATCTAGTTTAAGTCTTTAAGTTGTTTAGTTTGATCTAAAATTCAATACTAATATAATCACCTAATATTAGTTATAGTGTCTGCCTAAAATTTCGTACTAGTAATCGAAATGATTCTAAAAAAATGTAAGACATTTTAAGCAGTAATTTTTCAAAAACGCCAGTCGATTTTTAATTGCCTATTTTGTTTGTGGTCAAAAGTTGAAGCCGAACTTTATTAGTTTTTTATTCAAATGAAAAACAAATGATCGGTTTCCAAGAAATACTAACTCATTCCTAATTTCGTTTTATAAAAGTTAATAATTATTTTATTTTACTTTTCTTTTATGTCTTTTTTATGTAAAATGTATAGATTTTCCCGTACGAAAGCGATAAGTCATTTTCAAAGCAATAAAAAAACTGCTCGTCGACATAAAGAGACAAAAGTTGTCTACACCATTGTTTGTTCATGTTATTTACGATCGTTTTATTGTTCAAAATAAAGTCTCATTTGTACACGACACGAAACTACTGCCAGTTTAGTGTCAGTGGTGTAGTTTTTTTTACGTTTTTGGTAGTCATGATTTCGTCACGCGAAAGTGAGGTAAAATTAATTTAATATCGTATTTAAACTGATAATTTTTGATACAGTTTTTTTTATTTATTACATTAAATGAAAACCAAACTATCAACACTTATAAAAAATGTAAACTGAAAATAAATAATAAAAAGTTCATCGGCTATAATCTATCAGCTATTAAAACAATAATATTACATATACATATATGTGAGTATAATAATGATGAAAGTCTTTTAATAGCTGATAGATCACCACTACATAAATGTATATATATATATATATATATATATACATTTATGTTAATGTAATATTAATGTAATGTATACATATATATACATTTATGTAGTGGTATATATATATGTATATGTATATTTATATACATATATGTATGATTTTGCTGATTATAAACTAAACAGAATTTGCTTTTATTATTATTTATAACATTCACATTTAAAACACCAAGAAAACAAATTATTACATATACTTAAAATAGCATTTAGAAATTGCCAACTTCACCAAATTAACCAATTACTAAGTACAGCTTTACTCAATGTGTTGTGTGTTTTGTGTGTTGACAACTTATATCTGTTTTCATTATTATGATCTTACATAAGCTTATTTGTAAACTTAATTTCACAAAGCTAAATTTTGATGAGATTATTAGAAACTCAGAAAATATAATACTGCTGCATTTTATATTTGAAATTAAATTTTATGTTTGAAAAAAATCTAAAACCGTTGAGGTATGTTAAGTTTATTCAAATTATAACATAATAATATAGAATGACAAATTTATGAACATAGACAGGACTCGAACTTGCGAACGTCCCAGCAATCTGCCAATTGAGCTATTATGTCACTATAAATATGTGTAAAGCACAAAAAGATAAAGGCTTCTTTAAATTCTGATAATAAACGACATCCGAAATTAAATTTATAACCATTTAGATAACACCCGTATTAAATAAAAGTTGGGAATAAAAATGATACAAGAATAAAATTTCCTTGTGTAGAGCGAGCTTTAAATCTTTCAAAGCGCCTTATTCAAGAACCACTGAGTTTGATGAAATGGTACAACGCCAAGCGAACCGTGTGGAGATGGTTCTATAAAAAACTCATAAAACTTCAAGGAAGGAAAGTCAAGGGGTTGAATTCGAGGACAAAAAGTTTCATTATTTAAAATATATTATCTAATATTATTTTATGTATGGAGGTTTATCTATCTTTAAAAGTGTCATATAAAATATATTATCAATTCTTTCCAGGTTTTATCTAGGTATTTGAAAGTAAAGAATATTTACTATTATTGATATCCAGTAGTAATTTGTTATTTGTAAATTATTACATACATACATAATACAAACTAGTAGTTTATGATACACTAATTAATGAACCAAAGTCTGTATTCTGTAAAACTTTAACAACCATTACACCACATCAGCGGTCGTTGTGTGCTTCTCATTTCTTTAACTGTAATTACGTTTGGGCTATGTTTGATAGTACTCATTATTTTCTCTAGCCCCAAGCCATGGCCGTCTACCTGAACCCCTGTCACTCTTCGCCTACTATGTTTACTTTTAAATGTAATTAATGTGAACAATGATCAGAGCTTTTTTAAATATATATCCTCCAGGCATTTCTGTATAAAAAGCAATACAGTCGATATTTTAAAAGAATGTAAATGTTGAATGGTCTGAAATTATTGTTTGCCATATTTAATGCTTCAATTATTTTTTGTATATTTTAAACAATCAGATATATGTACACAAAAATATTGCAATCACAATTGTAAATTTAAAAAAAAAGTTTTAATTCCGACATTTCGTTTATAAGCGACGGCCATTTTGGACAGACTTGTTTACTGATTGATTCATGCATAAAACATTCCTCATTACTTTGATCCGTTTTTGAAAAGCTCAAACAATACCAAAAACACACTCACAAATTTAAACATGATTAAAACACTGTTATATCGTTTTGTTGACAAAAGCTTCTTCTGATAGAGAGCCTCAACGATATCTCAAGACATCAATTTAAAATAACAGTAAGTTGAAAGGTAGTCACAACAATATTGCATTTCATATTTTTAATGCATAATATCTCACAAACGTATCCAATCGCTAAGCGCAAGCAACTTATACGATCTTGGCAAATGGATTCAAATAACCAATTTTCTCCCATTCGTGAATAGTAACCGCGAATCCTAAAGTTACCATGAGATCTATTCAGATTTGTGCTCGTGAGAAGAAAAAACAAAATTATAGTCAATTTGTTGCGATATCCTTATGGAGAGGCAATCCTTTTACGTGTGGAGTTATGGAGAGATTGAAGAGCGGTTGAGACCGATCGGGAATTACGAGGGACCTAATGACTGTGAAAGAGCAAAAGATTTTCATTTTATCGCTGAATTGAGAATATATATCCTCTTTATCTTATTTTGCGACTTTTAATAAAAAATAAAATATTGACATGTATGGAATTTATATTAAACATCTGGAGTAACTTTACAACTATAAAATAACAAAAATAATACCAAGTCCAGTAAATTATGTATTATTAAGTAATAATTTAACTATACCATCTTTTTGTAAATAAATAACTATTGGTATTCTAAAAGCTATTAATTTGTTCTAAGGTATTGAATGAATACCGAGCAATACGAAGAATCCTTTAAAATAATATTAGACCAAAAATACGTAACATTGGTAATTACAAAAGGAGACGTGACGTAATATGGCATGCCTCGCTAACAAGCTGACATGTTTAATTGAAACAGTTAAAGGAATCTTTCATTGGCTGAATTAATTAATCGTTTAGCTCTTTTGTGTGCAATTGTATTGATTTATGTATTCAGCAAATAAAACTGATTAGTGAGCTTAATTAATTCATATCATATCATGTTAAACGTGTCAAATATTAAATGTATATTCCAAATTGGGTCATTTTTATAACAATATATTCGAGTAAAGGTTATCAAATAGTACCAATGCCGTTTTAGATTTTGATAGAAATTACTAGCTGATGTCCACTTCGTTGGTTGTCAAACATTTTTACTTAAAATAATATCTTTTGTGATGCAAAGTATTGAGAGTTTTAGAATTTTATTTATGTTTATTTTGTTTCTTGTTGGGTGCTATTTTGTCAGACTTTTTTCCGATAGCGTTCCAATCTCATTAAAATATCGGATTAAGAAATCTATGTTACTTACTGATAATGTAACTTTCGATAGACGAAAAAAAAATTAAAATCCGTCCAGTAGTTTCTGATATTAATTAATACATACAAACATAGCATGATAACTTTTTATTTATATAATATTAGATACAGATACTTATTTATTAGATAAGATTTTTCACGAACCAAACAAAGGTTAAGACAAAGTTTTTCTTTTAATGTCAAATTGGACACTGGAATTGTAAAATGGAGCAAGTTATATTTTCAAATCCATTGTAACAAAACGAGTACAAAGGGTAAGTTTATATGAAAGCTGAGTAATTGCTACCGTCATATGACTGTACAATAAACTTGCCAAGGAACACTGCACACAATAAATTTCGTTTTACGTCTTTGATTAGCTGCTCTCGAGTTACAATACGAGTTGTATTCATACGCCTTGTTTATGCTGGATTGCGACTGCATTTTACAAAGTCACGGACCACCCTATTTCTTGTTTCACGTAAATAATTCCACATTGATCTAACAACATTAATACTTAAAATATATAAATTTAATTAAGTTTTTGAAGATCAATTCTTTGTGGACGAAGAAAAAGTATAATAATGATTCCAAATTCGTTTCACTGTGAGAGGTCGAGGTGATAAATGATCCAAAATACGCTGACATAATTTTGACGTGGTTTCTTATTATAAAACTATTATAGATTTGGCAAGCTTCGTGAGGTTATTATTTTAATTTGAATTTCTTTTTATTATTCCTTGATAATAATTAACTTAATTTAATATATTCGAATCATGAATGTCTGACTTCATATTTGAATATCACACCAAAAAAAGTTAATTACAATAATAACATTATTAGAGTTCTCTAGTGAAAATTAATATTTTTAACATATTAATACTTTTAATATTTGAATTTAGTCATATCAAGACTTTTTAAAATAATATGATAAAAAGATTCCTCAGCCGGTATTAATGAGGTAACAGAGTCGTACCCGTGTTGATACATTTTTCATTCGATATTACCTAAAAATATACATGTTTAGAAAAAATACCATATTTAAAGCAATTACCAGTATCTGGAGTTCAATCTAAAATGGTTGGAAGCTTCTTGATTAATCAGAACTCCAATTGATATGCAAAAAAGTCGGGACAGAGGCCCAATTCAAACTAAAAGTACATTCCTATTAAAAAAGCCGATACAATTCGTCAGTTGTCGGACATTGCTGGATGACACTGCTATACTGTGATTAATCGTTACTAGGATTGAAATGGCCGAACCCCCACTGACAAATGAAATGGAATATTGTGAGCCACCGTACCAGCTCCGAACGTTTTAATAAGCGCCATCGGCCATTAATTTATGCTTGAACAGTTATGTAGTGTTAAGGAATTCGTGACTTTGAATGTGTTATGCAATAAATAACCAGTAATTTGGCTAATGTCAGTGTCGCACCATATATTAAAAGAGTCCATTGATCTGTAATAAATCTAACATAGATATGAATCTATATCATTATATAATTTGAAATATACAGAATAAACTCATAATGAACTAAGATTATTAAATTTTTTACTTTATCTTTCAAATATTTTAATTAATCTTACTAAATATCGGCGACTCATGTTTACGAGATGTATTAAGATAGCATCATTATTATAAGGATAAAAGGTTTTTTGTATCACAGCTTGCAACATCGATAAAGATACTAAAGATTTCGCACTTGAAAACAAAAGTTTTACGATTTAATATCTCTTTAAATAACATCACCGTCGTATCTCATCGTATAAAAATATTTTATGCGGTCTTAAGCATCCAGTATCGGCACCTTTATATTGTTTATGGTACAGGTGGTATAAATTAGTTCAGTTAACGAAACCCGCTCTTTAGGGGTCCTCACACTGAACAGGTTGAATCGGTTATTTGTTTTTTTTTTTATCTTTAACGTCCACGGAATGAGTTGAGGAGTCCTTGACTCAACGAGGTGTAACTAAATGTTCAAATTTGTAACGAATTGATGTCCGGCGGAGGGGTCTTGATCTTTGATGGTTACACCTGCTTATCGACCAGATCCTTAATTATCTAACTGCTACTTTTATTTCAGAATTTCATCGATACGAAATAAAAGCGGTTTCCTATTGTTAGTTGGAATCAAAAGGCACTCGCACTTAGTGTTACTTGGTAACTGACAGAGGTCGTCGTGAGGTCGAAGTCCGATCAAAATAGTCCAACTTTCAATACCCATTATCGAGCGTTAATAGACACGTTTAATAGAATTTCATTTTAATTGCCGCTCACAGAAGTAGTCATTTTAAATAGTGATAACTGTGTTGTGTGAGTTATCATATAAAATCGACCTTATTGATGTATGGTCTCCTGTCAGCCTATGATTTATAATGGCTTCCGTATAGGACATCATTCCTATAAGATTATTTTCAATCACATCCGACGGTTCGTTAGCGCTAGCGTATCTCAGATCAAAGATATACCGTCACTAAAAATATTAGAGGAGGCATTTTTTTATTAATTAATAAATAATTCTTTTACATATTAACAATAATCCGTACTGTAATGAATATTATTTATTAATATTAATCTGTTAAAGGTTAAATAACATGATTATTCAATGAAACATTTATTTAAATTTTATTATATTACAATAACAATAAAAGCTTTAATTATAGTTTACAAATGTGACCTGTCTATATTGTCGTAGGTGCACACAGTGGAAACTATCTTTTACCGTTTGTAACATCAACAAGTAGCACAAACACATGTAAATAAATTGAGATGAGCATTCCCTCCGCATCTATCAGTAATTCACGTTACATTATCAATCAAACGAACTATGATTGATGAAATTTTCCTCGGTAGCGAGATAACTTGTCTGTTCCAAGTTAATTAAGATATCTGTCCCGTTTGTGTACCTGGCTTTATTCATAATAATTGTGTACTGACAGAATTACATTATTCCGCGACCTAGTTATTGTATCTTTTGTGCTTGTGCGTTACAAAAAAACTGACATACTTTAATTACTTAATATATTAGTTAAATAAATTGAAAGTTAATGTATAATATATACACGATATATAATTGTTATCAATATAATTTTTATATCATATCTAAAAGCATTATGAGCAAAAATATGTACGGAACCTAAATTCTAAATAAGGTTATTAAAAATTATACTATTATTTTCTGCTGTAGATATAAAACAGATTGTAATCGCCGCTTTACAGATTTTATCATCTTTAGTTACTAAAGCATTTTAGGAAGCTTACAAAGAAAATATAAGAGCCGTTCATTTTATTTAACACCCTAATAAATAAACAATTGCATATTAAAGTTTGATTAAGAGACTTATCTCTCTTATTTTAAACACAACATTTCAAACAGATTTTTAATAAAATTTATCTCGTCAATTAAATATATCGCTAAATATTCTAAACGTCACAATAAATGAAATCCTTTAAAACTATGGTATGTTGTTTTATTTTTATATAAGGTATTAAAACACATAGTTGGTATGTGCTCAATATGTTCTCCAACAAAATTAAGGATAAGAATATTTAAAGAAAACATTCTGTATAATAAATATGAATAAAAAAACACTTAAGTATTATAATCTGTTGAATTTAACACATTACTGATCATAAATTCACTTCATTATTTTTAATATTAGAAGAATGTTAAAAAAAATAAGTATATGTTCATTTTTGTGTATATAATTTGTCTCGCATTTTATTTAGTATAAAAATATATTTGAACCTGTTTTATAATGATTAATAATATAACGAAGATATTTTTGGAGCCTAATGTTAATTTAATCTCCGTAGATCTTTGCTACAATATTGTCTTTTATCTCAACTCGGGCCATCTACTAGAGACTGATTGTATTTTACCTGTGTCTTTTGTACATTTAACGAGTTTGTCTAAAATGTTGTTAGTATAAAATAAAATTACTGCTTTCAAAGCTTCTGAAAATTTTCGATTTACTTCACAAATTCTTGTTTACGTCCGACCAACTGAATTTCAAACCTTCCATTTTTATTTCTATTAATAATTTCTTTGACAGTTAAGGTATATGAACTAAAAATTTTAGTATTATTGAAAAAGATTTTAATGAAAATGTATTTCAAGAAACTTTATATGTTTAAGAAAATTTAAAATGTATTAGTAGTAAATTTTGTTTAAGAAAACTTTAGTAAATTAGATGTAACACAAATTCAATTAAAATATATAATCTGTAACGAAATGTCTGTAAGAGTAATAAATAAACCAATCTATAATATTATATTTCCTGTTTATGAAAAATCATGAACCAATTAAATAATTGCAGTGTATAATTCAGAAAAATGGTATTATCCAAATAATAATACTAATTTGTGGTTAATTTACAAGAAATGCCTGTCACACCATACAAATTTATGTTTACTTTTGCTTATTAAAATGTATTGTGACATATATAAATTTAATCTACACATATAAATAAAACTGTTTGTAATTTCAGATTAGCAGCTGTTCTCTAAATGCATTTGAGAGTATATACGGTGCTTACATATATTTTTTTCTCAATCTATCTGTCTGTCTGTTCCGGCAAATCTCTGAAACGTCTGGATCGATTTTAACAAGACTTACGCTAGCAGACATACGTTACTTTATAAGGAGTAACTTAAGCTATTTTATTTTAAAAAACATATTCCGGGTGAACGAAATCGCGGGCGCAGCTAGTACAGAATAAATTTATATCCTATCTCATGTTATCTCAACATCTATCCACTAATGATCTGTAGTACTAAATTAACATACCTACCCACTTAAAATAAATAACGTAATCAATTTATATTATCTCTTAGTCAAATCGAAACTACCATTTTGATCACAAATTCCCACTATCTATCTGCACCTATCGTTTGAAAAAATTCAAAAGGATTCATCGCAAAAAGATCAAAAAAATTTAAAAATAGTCCCATAATTGGCACAAAAGATGGCATATCGCAAGAGGGACTCCGACCAAAAACGTTTTATCTTACGAGATTATTTCTGTTCCTTGTTTTTTCTTTGCAGGAACGTTGAGCGGTTTATTTTTTATCTGTTTCATAGTTACGTCGAACATTTATAGGTTGTGTAGAGACGCTAGTTATTAATAAAGTTTTATTGTTATTTCTAAATATACTTTTTTTACCTATGGCTATACATATGATATAACATATATTTTGCAAAATACACCTAAAATCTTACAGTAGTAATACGCTGAGCATATCTTTGTATTCTGTTTTGTTTATACTAGAATTACTACAAATATGGACGCAAAACAATTTTGAATTCTCACAATCACAATTAAATTTATATTTTTCAAAAATGTTAAAACTAAAAAGTTGTTTGAATGATCGTCTCTATTCATGTTTCGTAAAATATTCTAGAGGTCTTTTTTAAATTATACCAACGCCAATAGTGATAATGTTTGCTACCTGAGCGTGGGTGCGTTTTAGACATCGTGAATTATAGTGGACCAACCCCTGTCACATAGACTGTTTATGAGTGGGACAGATTTATCAGCTTCACTGAGGAGCAAAAGAGATAAAAGTATCGCCTTGAATTAAAAAAAGCATCATTAATTGCCTTGATTGCATTTCAAGGTTATTAAATTAGTGATTCACGCATTCTGTCAAGGTTCATATTTTGTAATTTTATACGGTGTCGGATAAGAAATATGGATTTTTATACTGAATGGTGTGTTTACCTATCTATGGTATTGGTTATTGTTAGTGGCTACCAAATACCATTGGTAACCGTGACTGTCAACACATTGGTATAAAAAACTAAGAAGGAAATATTTGTGATTTAAACGGATTTCCTAAAGGATTTTTTTTATATTTTTAAGCCTGACATACAAATATAAATAAATATTATGTGGTGTAATAAATTAAATACAGCCGGAAGACGTTTGTTTTTCTAAATCCATAACTCGATTCGGCGTACAATGTAGTTAAAATCGAATCTTTGGTACATTTCATTTTTAATATAACAATAATAAAAATAAATATTATTATCCAAATATATATGTTCTTCATACAGTACGTACATGATAACAAAATCTTATAAAGTATTAACAAAATAATAAATTATTGTTCATATGAAGGAAAATAATTATAAATCATTATAAAAATATGCCATAATAATTTGGAACGCTTCATTTGTGTTGTGACGGGTGATCGATTGTTTACAGTTATTAAAAATTGATAGCCACAAATTACTCTGATGTTGTTTCGTCCTACGCATTTAATATAGATCGTCTTACAAAATACTTCAACAGCAAAGCCATGATTGATTATTCGTTGAAAAGTGGGAGAATGACATTCTAGTGTTAAATTTAAATTCCTAAGCATAGTTCTAACTGATTATTACTAAAAAGTAAGGAGACGATTTTATTTTTTATAATAGAGATCATTAAGTTCTTTCATATTGATTTGATTATAAGATATCGTCACGTCTCATCTATTGTAATTAAAAATAACTATTTAGTTGTTATACATTTTTTTCATTAATAAGAGCACACTATTTTCTATTTTTTTTAATAGTTAAATTTGTAAAAGTTTTTTTGTGAATATTAGTGTTATGTGTGAACCCAGCTTTATAACGTATTCAAGAATGTTTCGTGAAACAACAAGGCAACACGTGTTTTTAAAACATAAATTAGGACCGTAATTGCGTCATCGTAGTTTCTTGTTTCTTTTATTACAATGAATAATGTAGTTTCTATGACAGATACATGTGTTAAGTACCATAAATAATAGGTTATGGAATTATCACCATAAGTATATCACCTCTAAATGCTATATATTTTTAGACAAAATCAATTAAGATATGTAACATATGACTAACATATAACTACATGTTCTTAAATTTTTAATTCAATAAACCAATTCATCAAGTATTATAGTTTTAAAGTACAACACTTTAAAAGGTAAGAACATTACTCATTTCTTTCAAACTCTAATAACATTTTAAGTTTCTTACATCAAGCATAAACGTCAGCTAAGTAAAAGAAAACACCGGTGCCGTTCAGACGTCTATCTTTTCATAGTCAACTTAACTAAAAGGATTAAAATGATATCTTCCGTCGTCTAACAGCCAGTGTGGTCCGCGAAGCGTGAACAGAATTCTTTGTTACCATAAGCTCTTAATACTTTTATACCATAGTTGGTTTTTAATTTCGCCATTCGAATTTTGGAAGGGTTGATTTGTAATCTCACTTTCCTTTGAAGAAACCTTTTGTGATTTATGGATTTGGCTCACCTGGTTTTTAAAAAAATAGTGTTACCTTTAACAAATAGGTTTAAAAAGCTGTAAGGTTTATCTTATTAAAAATTTGAAATAATCTTTAGGATTTTTAGATTATGGCTATGTGAAGTCTCCTCCAACTTATAATCTGGTTACATCCATTTTTTTATTTTGTTATTATAATAGAATACTTCAAAAGCATAATACTTAAATACAATTAAGACTTTCAAAGGTTCATTTCGACGGCGTCTGACTTTTATTGTTTCCAAAGAAAGTTATTTTTACTGTTAAGTATTAGACTTTCTCACGATCTCGACAGGAAGCCTAGGATTGTTCCACTTTTATTTATAAAAGTATTTACTCTTTACCTTATAAAATTAATGCCCCTAATTGATTCGACATTAAAGACACAGCTTAGTGCAAGAGAGCCCTTGCTTTAACCATATTCTCCAAAAAGTGTAACACGATAAAAGGATTGCAGGAAAAATTATTTAAGTTGAATTTTATTGTAGTACTAAAAACATTTCCCTCGGAAAAAACTTTTAAGTATTCTAAAAACAATAATTGTAATAAAAAAATAAATAAATTCAGAATTAAAAGTTCGTCAACGCACGGGCGAATATAATTAACTATAACATGAATAGTTTCTAGAAAATTTGAAATAATAATTGGTAAGTATTATTTCCATGGCAACAATTACTAACTTTTATTAAAAAAATCTCAATGTGCGTTCAAAGTTATAATTAATTTATAGAAAAAAGTAGTAATGTATGCATTTACAATACCTTGAACAAGCAAGTTCTGAAAATAAAATATGAAAAAGACAAAATATTAAAATAGTAATAAAATAATATAAAATTATTTTCAAAAATATTTTTTATATTCATGAACAATGTGCATTTATGAGGCTTGAACTATCGTGAGAGCGATTATATCTGCAAATTGTACGGGTATGTATAAGGTTTCGTTGCTTTAAAAAGTTATCGAGATATCCGCATTTAAGACTGTGATCAGGTGACAAAGTTTTCTGATTTATGATTATATTTTGCTGATGTCACATTTTTGTTCAGCATATTAAATTATTAAATATATTTAAGATATTAATCCTCAACTTTAAAACAAAATATGTGAAAAATAAAATTAAAAACAAGGTAATTTAAATTTTAACTAACTTTCTTAAACAGCTGATGCCAACGTCCATTCAAAGTTCGTGGTAGAGATACGCGCATCCGATCTCTTAAAGCTCCGTAAAAATATAATTTATTGTAATAAGTCCTCGTGAACATTCGCTGCCGCTCGGCTCATCTCAGCCTGCACCCCGCTCCCTCCCGTTGAGCGTATATTCTACGCGACTGCAATGCCCCTACTCACATTTAGTTGACTCTACGCAGCGTCGAGGTACGGTCGCGCCTCTCGACGCTCCATGCGGACGTACGTCAGAGTGAAAATACGATTAAAATTACGCGTCTTGAAAACAAACTTGAATTTTCAAACGTAATACAAATTTATTAAGTTTTTGAAGTATAAAATCGTCAGTATATTCGTATTAACAAGGACGTTGTAGAAAAGTGTGGACAGTTTTGTGGAACATTGTTTACGTCTAACTAGAACATATGTTAACGTGGATAAAAAAGTAATGATATGTTTATCATATATATAAGGACTGTGTGATGAAATAACAACAACATTAATTCACAAATTGATGGATTCTTTACATCCGGCAAGGGGACGCAACACACCAATGCCGACGGAAAAAACATGACATTGAGCCTACAGTGCTTTGTTTTCCTACTTCCTTGATATTATATTTTGTTAAAATGGCTCTTCAGACCTCTTCAAGAAATACTGTTTTCAGCCAGATTGTGTTTTGGATAATCATTGGACTTAATGTTGCCGATCAAAGTTCATTGCCATTAAAATATGAAGCTCCGGATGACTGTCAGTGGTGGCTGAAAGGACCAAACGAGGCACATGAGGTTTCGCTCACATGTAAACTTCGTACCATAAACAGTGAATTCGATACTACAAATTTTAGTGTCATACCATCGGAACATACAACATCATTGAGAATAGAGTGCAACGAGGAAATGATGTACAAAAGTTCATTAGATGACCGTAGCTTTGCTCATTTAATTAAATTACGCGAACTTGTTTTAGATAACTGTAAAATTGGAAGATGGCCGCCCGGCGTACTCTCCGGATTGAGAGACCTACGTAATTTAACTATTAGAACCAAAAACACCGAATGGGCCGCAATGAGTTTAGAGATCGCATCAGAAAGTTTTACGGCAGTACGTCAATTAGAAAAGTTAGACTTGAGCTATAATAATATCTGGTCGTTCCCGGAAAACTTGTTTTGCCCCTTAACTAATTTAGTTTACCTCAATGTGTCTTCTAATAGACTACAAGATGTAAGTGACTTGGGTTTTAGAGAGAGGGCCATGCATCAAGCACTTATTAGTGAACACGAAGGACCTTCACCATCAGCGTCTTCATTACCTCATACCTCATGCTCATTGGATATTGAGGTTTTAGACGCGTCGATAAATCAATTTGTTCTTATGCCAGAAAATGGCTTTATGGCTCTAAGAAGGCTAAAAGAGCTTCATATTCACGATAATGAGATATCTATGGTTGCCGATAAAGCACTATCAGGATTAAAACAATTGCAAATTATTGATCTTTCTAATAATAAAATCGTGGCACTACCTCAAGATTTATTTCGAGATTGTAGACCAGTGATCAAGGAAATATACCTACAAAATAATTCTATTAGTGTGCTTTCACCGAGTCTCTTTGCAAACTTAGATCAACTATTGGCACTGGATTTGTCAAATAACCATTTAACAAGTACTTGGATTAATGAAAATACTTTCACTGGTCTTATAAGAATGGTGCTTTTAAATTTATCAAACAACAGATTAACAAAACTTGATCCAAGAATATTCAAAGACCTGTACACCCTCCAAATATTAAATGTTCAACACAATATGTTGGAATCAATAGCTGCAGATACTTTCTCGCCTATGAATAATTTACATACTCTAATACTTTCGTATAATAAAATATCACAAATTGATGCATATGCTTTAAACGGTCTATATGTATTGTCTTTGCTATCCATTGATAACAACCATCTTCAAGAACTTCACCCCGAGGCGTTCCGGAACACTTCTTCTTTACAAGATTTGAATTTAAATGGAAATCGTTTGAAAAAAGTCCCAACAGCTCTGCAAAATATGCGCTTACTAAGAACTCTAGATCTAGGGGAAAATCAAATAACTTCTTTAGAAGAACCAGGCTTTGTGGGTTTGCATAATGTATACGGTTTACGCCTTATAGGCAATAAAATTGAAAATATAAGTAAAGATGTTTTTACAGACTTACCATCCTTACAGATTTTAAACTTAGCAAGAAATAAGTTAAAACACATTGACATGGATGCATTTCAATCATTATCAAATTTACAAGCCGTCAGATTAGATGCCAACCGACTTAAAAACATTCAGGGCCTCTTTGTAAATATACCCTCTCTGTTGTGGTTAAACGTGTCAGATAACCAAATAGAATGGTTTGATTACAGTGTGATACCCACTGGACTTCAATGGTTAGATGTTCATAGCAATAACATCAAAGAGTTAAGAAATAGCTACCGATTAGATAAAGAACTACGCCTACAAACACTAGACGCAAGCTTCAATATAATGACTAAAATCTTTACTTATTCTATTCCCAGTAGCATTGAGCTTCTGTTCTTAAATGACAATCAAATTACACAAGTCGAAGCCCAAACTTTTGTTGGAAAAACCAATTTAACGAGAGTCGATTTGTATGCAAATCAGATAACTAGTATGGACCTTAATGCGCTTCGTTTGACGCCAGTTGATCCAGGAAGACCATTGCCTGAATTTTATATTGGAGGAAATCCTTTTCAGTGCGATTGTACTATGGAATGGTTACAACGAATTAATAAACTAGATCATTTAAGACAACATCCTAGAGTTATGGATTTAGAAAGTATATATTGTAAATTACTTTACAATCGTGAAAGAACTTATATACCACTTATTGAAGCGGAATCATCTCAATTTTTGTGTACATATAAAACGCACTGTTTTACGCTGTGTCATTGTTGTGATTTTGACGCTTGTGATTGTGAAATGACGTGCCCGTCGAACTGTACGTGCTATCACGACCAACCGTGGTCGGCGAATATTGTGGACTGTTCCGGTGCTGGTTATGCTGAAATTCCCAATACTATACCTATGGACGCAACTGAGTTATATTTAGACGGTAACAATTTTGGTGGTTTAACGAGTCATGCGTTTATTGGACGTAAAAATTTAAAAATATTGTACGCGAATAATTCGAATATTGATGCACTGTATAATAACACGTTTAGTGGACTAAAACGTTTAACTGTGTTACATTTGGAGAAAAACAATATAAAAGAATTGTTAGGCTTTGAATTATCACCTCTAGAAAATTTGCGTGAGTTACATCTACAAGAAAATAAAATACATTATATTGACAATCGAACATTTATGGAGTTAAGGCATTTAGAAGTACTGCGCTTGGAAGGGAATAACATTTATAGTTTTGCTGTGTGGCAATTCACGATGAATCCATATTTGGTAGAGATAAGTTTATCTCAAAACCCATGGTCTTGCGACTGTCAGTACATGCACAAATTCCGAAATTGGTTCAAGAATAATCTCGGCAAAGTAGAGGCTTCCGATAAAATTACATGTATATTTGACAATGTCACAAATGCAATAGGCCCACTAATGTCCGATTTTAATTCCACTGTTTGTACAAGTCATGTTGGTGGAAGTTCATCAATAATCGAAAATCAAGTTATTAATGATTACCTTCCTTTATTATTAATATCACTTTTTGTATTCGTGATGAGTTCTGCTCTAATATGTGGAATATTTTATTGGAGGAGGGAACTCAGAGTGTGGGTTTATTATCATTGCGGATTCAGAATGTGCTATAAAAGTACCGCTTTCGACGACGAGGCCGACAAAGATAGGCTATTTGACGCCTACATTAGTTACAGCGTGAAAGATGAAGCATTTGTTGCTCAAATGTTAGCGCCCGGCCTCGAATCAACGGACCCAAGTTTCCGGCTTTGTCTTCATTACCGCGATTTTAATGCCTCAGCCTACGTGGCGGACACCATTATAGAAGCGGTGGAATCTTCAAAGCGAACTATTATAGTGCTGTCTAAAAATTTTATTAACAACGAATGGTGCCGATTTGAATTTAAAACGGCACTTCACGAAGTACTAAAAGAGAGACGAAGAAGACTGATAATAATATTGCTGGGCGACTTGCCGAATAGAGACATTGATCCTGAATTAAGGTTGTGTTTAAAAGCAAATACGTGTGTTGAGTGGGGGGATAGACAATTTTGGCAAAAACTAAGATTCGCTATGCCGGACTTGCGGAAGTGTCAATATCATCGTTCAACAGTGAATATATACGCGTCAGTGTCACCGGTAGGGACTGGACGTGCGCCGGCGCCGCCCCCTCCTCCCCCTCCTGGCAAGCTGCCGCCCTTGTTGGCCGAGGGGCTGACGGACAGGCTCAGCGTGCCAGCCGGCGTTCACCGTGACCATCAGTCTCACCGAATACCACCGCATCCGCAGCTTTGGGCGTAGCGTATGCTTCAACGCAGGTAATTTTATATCTGCGACGCTTAAACATAATAGTCCAAAAGTGATAATTACTTTAAGTTATTCCATACTTGTATTTATTTTGTATCATAGAATCATGCATTTATTTGTACATTAGAAATTAGGTTTAATTTTAATTTATGGATTCAAATTCCTATTTTCTGCGATAGTAATTTTAAATACATAGGTTGTTGTAAAATAACACTTTCTAGAAGACGATAATTATATAAAAGATATTTTATTAAACTGTTCGCTTAAATTATATCATACCAAAGTTATAAACTTAAACATCATGTACAAAATTTTATCGCATTTACGTTATAATTTGTTAAATATCTATAAATATTGTGATAAGACTGTAAATAATTTTAATTTGATTTTATGTATATATTTGTAAATATTTAACCAGAACACAATTATCAAACAAAAGGTGAAATATAAAAATTTTGAATTTTATTTCTTTTTGTTTTATTCCTTTTATTTATCACGACAGGTAATTAGTGAGTGGGCAGTTGTTATTAAGAATATATTATTATAATATTCAGTTCTTATATAATTTTTATTTTGTTATTTTGTTATTTTTTTTTCTTAAATAGATCTATTAGAATATATATCATAATATATATACAAGTTGGTTTAATTTAAAGTTAATTTAAGTATATAAAAATGAAATGCAAATAAATCTATATTTAAAAAATACCAAGTCTTGCAGTAAAGACAAACAAACTCTTAGTAAATGTTGCAAAGTGGCAATTATGTAGACAAATGCATTTACTTTCAAAGTTGCAAGATCAATATACGTTCAAGAGTATTTTAAAGGATTTTAATAATTATATAAAAAATATACTCTTCTGTCCTAATATACTAAATACAGGAGAGTAATAAAATACAAAATCAAGTACTTAGTTATGCTTTACTCACATTCTTATATTTGGAAAATATTATATTAATAATATACTATCAATATTATATCTCAACACGCATGAATCAAAACGAAATCAGCATCAGTTATTTTGAAATCACACCCATATCAAACGACAGCCGGGTCAGCGGAGAAATAATGGGAAAACTTGTTTTTACGAGCCCATAGCGAGAATAGGATGTCGCATGATTTTATCAGATAGGTATGTATTTATGCCCTTAGAAAAGATACAGAGATTAGACACACACAGTCGATTTAAATTCTTCAAGCTGAGACCGATCTATACAGAAACATTGTATTATAATATGAATAAAATATACAACTTTTGATTTAAAAGCACTCACTTTGATTCTATTCTATTCATATAAGCTCGAGTAAAAGTATCAATTTTCTTGTTATCTAAATGAAAGTAAAATCTGAAAAGGTTTAATAGAATTTTAAAGGTATCGATATTATATCAACTTTCTTTTCTCAACGAATGTACCATTAAAATATTATTGGGTTAGCTGGAGAGGAGAATACAGCATCGGGAATAAAAGTTTGGAACCTTTGTACATTGAACAAACGTTACCAAACCGCAAACAGTAATAAAGTTCGAGAACTAAAAGGTTATCCGCACTCTATATAATTACATTAAACATAAAGTTGTTACTGAGGCTTGACACTAAAGTTATAATATATTTAATATATCAAACATATCGAACATTCCAATAAAATAATTATATTAATTAAAGTATTTTTTACACATTTAACATTACTGCAACTTTAACATCAATTGCTATAATTTATAATTCTCGAATTAATTTACACTCAATATTAATTAATTAAAATAAAATGTACATATATTTTTACGTAATCTTTTGATAAAACTATGACTACATCGTATAAATTATGTTAATTTGTAAAGAACATCATATTAAAAAATGCTTAATTAATATTAAAAAATATTTGTATTACTTTTTACATTTTTTTAATTAAAAAGCCTCTGGGTCAAAGCTTGTTTTTTGAATAGATATTTCACTTTCAGTAACTAATTTTCAAAACTCAATTAAGGCTTATCCAAACTATATATTTATATAAATTAATAAATTGATTGCTTTTTGAAATTTAAAAATATTTTCTAAATAAAACTATTTACCTAAATATTTTGTACCATTCCTTTGTGTATTGTGCTATATTCTATTTTATTAAATTAATTCAAAGAAGTAACTACTGAAATTTTCTACTAAATACAAGTACCGAGAAAAAAAAAACACTCAAAGTGGAGAGTTACCATGACTTTAATGTATCATACAGAAGCCTTAAATTAACTCAACCGAACACAATTACAAATTACATTATTTTTATTTAAATATCCGCTTCACTTAGCATGTTGACAAATCCAAGTAGAAAATATTTAGATCTCTTTAACTTAAATACCACTTTATTAGTTTACTTAATTCAGTCACAAAGGAGCCATCTGCTGAAAAATGCCATATGGTACGACAAAAGAACCATGCGCAATAACATTCTATTCTCAAAGACTCGGATTCCTTTGAAATATATGGAAAAAAAATGCATATTGTCATTTGATAATCCTTTAGGTACGTTCTTCTGGAGATGTCACCGAACGAGATCAGCTTTCTAGGCAACGGTATTGGGTTTTGCGTAACTCAATACAATATTTATGGTTTTATGATATTCAATCCTATTACATTGGAATAGAGGTGATTATGTTGTTTAAATAAAGGAATTCCGACCACAGGCCGTATAACAAGGACAGTCGGGGACAAAAGCGACGCACAATGTCCTATCCCTTAATCACACGCGCCGCTGCTCTCGAAAAATATTTAGTAATAGATAATCATGAAATGCATCTATTTGTATTTTATCAAAGGCAGGACAAATTGGTCTGTTTATTTTTAGGATCTATTTGATATTATTAGAACGTTAAAAGTTGATGACCCAATAAGATTTTGCCGGAGGATAGAAAAACTTATAAATATTTATATAAACTTAAGGGGGAATATTTTTTATTATACTTTAAAACGTCCATTCACATCCTTTTATACTTCAACTTAGATAAAATATATCTAATAAAAGTAACAATATCAATAATTTGAAATTGTTATGACAGATAGTAGCTTAACAAATATAATTACCTCAATATTTATTAAGCCGTATTTAACTTTATTTCAGTAATATGTTTATAATATAAGAAAATGTTAGAGAAACACTCCTTTAAATATTAGTACACTAGTACCAACTAAAGTGAAATCCTAACCACATAGATCATGACTTAAGCACTGATCTGCGTACAAGTTTCACACCATGAATAGCATATTTAAATCGAATTTGAAGGTTATATGGTTGAGATAACCCAAAGACAGCAGTTTCCAGGACCGAGTGCCAATAATTGACTATCAAACTTGATATATCGTTTTCTAGAAGGCTTCACCCGATAGTTGGCTGAGTTATAGGCAGTCTCGAGGGAGTGTAAATCGTTTTGTTAGGCGTCTAGAAATGGTGTCCGATTTACTTATTAGTTCCGACCATTATGGATTACTATGTAATATGTAGTATATATATCATTTTAATGGTAAATGAGGCTTCAAGTTGTAGATTTATCATATAGATAGATTAGATATCATATGTAAGAACTTGTGGTTTTTAGGACCTATATAATATGATAATTTTAATAACACCATACTTTCTAACATCATAAGTCAATAAAGACAATGTATATATGAAGCACAATTGAGATATAATAGCAACAGAAAAAAATAATTAAATCAATTTCTATAACTTTATGTATACACATTTAATTAATCTTGCTATATATTTTTGTAATTACTCATTCAAATATTTACAAACGGGTATTTAAGTTGCGTCTACGATATTTACCTTATCAAAAACAACACTCGCTTTTTACACTTGTTGAACAAAGCTTATTAAATATTTAGGATATGTTTATAATTTATAATCACGGGCCTCCAGCTCAGGGCTGGGAAAATTTAATCAAAAAACGCTGACCCACGCTGATTGTAACAGGAATTAAAGTAATTACAGAAATATTACAGAAATATTACAGAAATGTATAACATAATTTGTTGTATTATAACTAACCATTCAAAAAATCCTTAAGAAATTTGGTTGTAAATCTCCATGTTTCTAAACATAATACATTGTAAGATCAATTTAAAAAAATCATATCAGATGTTATAAATTTTAACTTCGTTTAATAGTATTAAGCAAGAGACTTTTATTCAAAAGCCCATATTTAAATTTTTACTTACACAAACCAGTTTGAATATTTTGCATATATATGAGAAGAAAACATTAAGTCTGTCAGTCATATTATTTCTTTGCCATCCTAATCCGATGGTTTTTACAGTTTAGGATACACAGAAAACATAAAATTTATATCTAGGTTACACAGTGCGGTGGCAAATGATTAAATAAGTTACATTAAAAAACCTTTATTTAAATGTATAAAACTAAAGGAAACATAATAATACATATACTTATCTAATTCGTAATTAAAAAAAATGCAATTTCAGATATAAATATTTAATTTTCAATTTCAAAATCAGTTATTTTGCAGTTCATATTTAACTTTTATACGTATATTTTTTATTTTTCTGTTATTAATATATCAGAGACAAATTTTATTATTAAAATAATAGTTTAATAATTTTATTTAATGGCACTCAGAATTAATGTTAACCATGATACAAAAATTAAGAATCGTTAAAATATAATAATTTTAGTATTTCAGACGCAATTTATGATATTTACAACAGGTCCGTAATGACCTAGTTTCCGGTAACGTATCTACGACATATTAAATCCCTTTGAGGTTTTTTCATAACTACTGAATCTGTAGACATATTTATAACACTAACAAGCTATAAATGATAGAATTTATCATCAAACCTAAATTATTAAAGTTTATTTTAAATTTACACCCATAATTACCTACCATGTGTGGCCCTTTTAACGGAATGATCTTTTTACAAATTTATTAGTATTTCATATTAAACTTTCCGTGAAAGTGAAATGTTCAATTAAAAATATATTAAAAAGCTCTATTGTATAACGCAACCCTTTATCCACCTCTATAAAATGAACACCTAATCAAATTGTCACCCCTTAATAAAGGTAATGCCTGTGGGGAAAACAACAAAACGTATTTCATGCAAAAAGCTCTTACGCTCTAATACGATCAATGCTTCGGATTTGCGAAAGCACCATTATATAATTCTGTGAAACAATTTTGAAACATTTGAAACACGAGATAGGGTATATATTCGAATGCACAATTTCATATTCACAAAATATTTCGCTGATGTATTTCAACGGCAAGTCTTAACACACTACCCGCACTATAACGTTGATGTTCCAGATTTTTATGTAGCTAAATTTAATGGAATTTTTACCTTAAATTTAAAGATATAAAGGTTGTTTTCCCTCAATAGTTATACTGTAACTGTCTCCGTCTTAAATCCTGCAATGCCTTAACACTATAATAATAATTGAATAATCATTTTCACTTCCGCCTTTATATGCAGCGTTAACAATATTTACTGCCACTAAATACAAAACAAGGGGCAGGTATTTCAACGTGTCAAGTAAACTTCGACGTGATAATAAATACTATAGTTGTATATCTAGCACCTCAGGTCGAATTTAATTATCATGTATAAGGAATATTCAAACGCCTACAGTTATTCTATAAATCAATGCTGTGAGCAAGTCGGCTCTTTTTTAAGGCAGCATAAACAATGGTTATAATAGTGTTGAAGATCGAAAATAATTATTTAAAATCTTTTAAAATAAATCAATGCACAGAATTAAAGACCGCTCTCATGAATGATTTAGATTACGGCTCGTTTGTTACAGATAAATAAGAAAGTAAATTGGTTTGAATATAAAAATCGTTTTTAATTTAAATTCATATTGTTATCCTAATATGTCAGAGATACATTATAATATCGTCTGTCTGATTTGATTTATAATAATAATATATTAAATACCACTTCCAAGTGAAGATATTAAAGGAGTCGGAAAAAAAATATTTATTTACTTGAAAATTGTAAGTGTTTTATAATAATAATATTGGATACCGGAATGAATTACCTCAAAAAAAATATTAATCTAAAGAAACCAATATACTTCCATTTTCCAATATTATGAATGCAAAAAAAAAATATTTAATTTATAAGTTATTTCATAATTAATATTTGTTAATTAAAGCCTGGTTCACAGCTGGAATGCTTTGCAGAGCCGTAATAAATATGATATCGAAGTTTGTTTCGATATTAAAAAAATATATTTTTTTATTTTTATATTTTTATTTTCTTAAGATATTCTAAATAGAGAATACTTTGAAGGCTATACTGAGAAATATTTATGTTAATTACGACTATAGATATCGGCATTTTTTTCTAAAACAATAGTTAAAGATAAAGATATCATGAAGAGTTTTGATAAAACGTATCAAAGTCAATGAACCTGCGTCTTTTTATATTTCTTTCTGGCACGTATCTGTCACAACTACAGTTGATCGCGTGAACTTTCTTAACGGCTCTAGTAATAGTAACCGGTTCTGAACCTATAGAGGTATAGTGCTGGTAAATTAACACTTACTTAGTTTTTGTCTAATTTAGTTACTACTATTATGATGTTCACCAAACTAGTCTTCAAAGCTGTTCCAAGTAATGCTGTATTAAACTTATCTTTTAGTATTTCCGCTACACAATAATTAGGAATTTTTGCGGATTTCCTTAAAGGAGAAGATTGGGAAAATTGTGAATTGTTTTCTCTACCACACATTGAACAAAGCCTTTTATATTAAACGTAATGTTTACTCACAGAACTCTTAATGAAATTTTGTATATCCCTATTTATCTCAATATAATTTATTAAATTAGAAGAATCACAATATATCTTATGTAACTTTCTTGTTTAAATAACTCTTATTTAAAGCGTAAAAGATGTTTCTCGAATAAGATTGAAACAACGGGGAGTAATAATAAAACTTTTATTGCACTACACGTGCCTTGAAATGTATCTTTACTAAACTATGGGGTTATAGCCGAAACATCACGCTGCTCCTAATCAACTTTGTTTTATTGTATCTCGCTAAGAAGATCAGCCATTACTTGGACTAATAGCATTTATTCGTGGCCACATACCTTAATTTAAGTATGAAGCAGAATACAGATAATTTTATTACTAGAAACTTCACTGTTCCACGTTTATTGTAATTAAAGATCTTATGAAAAGAAACGTTAAACTATTTGTGTGTTGCAAATTAAAAAAGTTCACACAATTTCCCGCGGCTACAACATTTTTGTGTCGGTTATCTTTATACTCTGAATTCATTGTTAACTTGATTTTCCCACTTACATTAATTCATTTAGATGCTAAGTATTTCTTTATTTGAAAACCGACAAATATTATATGACTAACTGTGCTCACGACTTTGTTCATACGAAATATATTTTATAAAATAAAAATAGTCAAAGTTACTCCTTATAAAATCAGCTATCCGCCAGTGAAAATCCTGCTAAATTCAGTCCAGTCGTTTCAGAGATTAGAAACAAACAGACAGTTTCATATCCATATAGTAAAAAGCTGTTAATTTTACACCACAAAAAGATATTTTAAATTTATTTACATGTATAAATAAAATTTTCCACTGAAGACAATTAAACAACAGTAATACAAATTTAAATATAAATAAAAAACAGCTTCTATGAAGAACTCTACTAATTTGGATAATTTAAGTCAATATTTTCATAAAACTCTAAAATTTTAAACCTACAAGTTGAAATCAACTTTAAATAATTGGAATACAAAACTATTTTTTTACATTTTTAATTCTCAATTTTATGCCTGTAATTGTTTTGTTTTTAACTTAGTGGTAGACACACAAATTAATTAAATTAATATAGGTATATTAACTGTGAGTTATCGTCATTAATAACTCGGAGGGGACGATCAAGTAATATATTTTGGAAGAAAATATTTATTACTACGAATCGGTAATTGAAAATCCCTTCGCTTTTGTCCTTGAAGGAAGAATTAGTTTCCGGGACGACCTATTGTCATTCATTTTTACCGATACAAGTATTGGCGATATACGAAAGTTTGGACCGACATTAATATTTATTGCTTCCAATGTATACGAACAGTTCTTACCAAGTTATAAATAGTTTTATTATCGCCACCCGTTTAAGCTAAACAAGGATTTTTATGACCAAATGTTTTCATCGGCCTGTACTGATTTAATGTTTTGTTATTAGTTATTATGAGTTAGTACTAAACTGATGCCTTAAATATGTATGGATTAGTCATAAACATGTTTATATTGATACCAGGGAACGATAGATATACAACCCGATATCCATACTGTTTTAACATAAAAGGAAAAAGAGAGATTATACGTATATGTAGATAGAATATTTAGTGTAAGTATGTCATTATTTCGAAGGATTACAATGGATTGGACCTCTAATAAGAGGACATTATCCGAAAACCATTATATGAAAATAATATTTGCAGAGAAATTTTTGTTATGTGTTTTGCCGCAGAACGTTATCAGCTAGCGCTGAAATGGTCTTTAATGACCTTTTTTATCACCCAAAGTGTATAAAGTAATTTAGTTGAATTATGAAACCCTAACGGTCATCCGCATAAAAGAAATATACAATAAAAAACTTTTATAACAAGATAATCTTGATATTTTTATAGTTAAATTTGAGGAATTGGTATGGAATATCACCAACAAAGTAATAATTTCGTTAAATATTTATTAACTTTTAAATCTACAAAAGAAAAACATTCTAAGTTTCAATTTGATAAATTCTGCTGTTTAATTTTTTCTTATTATTTACTTCTAACATTGAACTACAATAAAGCATCTTACTTGGCAACATTTACCGGTTTTTCCTACATACTTGGCATTTTGCAAATCATATTAAGTAGTGATAGTTGAAACTACTACTTTTTATTAAAAGCTTCTTAGCGGTGTCTCTCGAATTAAGATTATTTATCATGATATATTTTTAATTTAAAGTACTGATTTATCATCAACTAAATTGTCCACAAGTACCAACGCAGTATAAAGTATAGCAACCATTATCTAAATAAATGACGTTACTTTGCTACCAAAAGTCGCTAAGACAATTTGTTTAAATTACTTTATGCTAATCCGGACCGTGTTACGAATATATTCCCGAAAAACAGCCGGTATTCGAGATCGTAGACCAAAATGATGCATGTTCAAACATTCGACTTCCAGGTTGAATTTCGCAGAAAAACATGATACTCCAAGGTATTACGCGCTATGCGTCGTAAATAATAGTCTTAACGTAAATAAATGTGCTCGTGCGAAGGTACTATCTGATCTGTGGCCGCAGCAAGACCGGGGAAATGCTGTTTAAGCGCGAGATAGGAACGAAGGTGCACAAGTTTAATACAAAAAGATAATGAGTGTGGACATTGTGGTTTTAAAATTAATATCGGATTTATTTGTATACAAGGTTCAGGGCAAGTTTTAATCTGAAAAAAAATAAGGGATTATATTTTCTGATGTAGGTATGTAAATAAATTTTAAATTTGGTTTCGAGGTGCGTAAATCATGTTTCTTATAATTCATTTGCCGTACATTTCAGAAATTTGTATTATTTCAAATTTTTTATCATGAATTTCCTTTTTACGTATAAGGATAATTAGCCATGTACTATATTAATTTATTAATATATAAATAAAAAATATATACGTAAAACAAATATTATGAATCGCGACAAACCCGCACGGAGTAAGACAGGAATGCACGCACATAGGACTAACATTTTAGAATTCGAAATTTATGTATGCGAGGGAAGAAGTTAAAACCAAAGATTTATGTTCTGTTACTTTGAAAGATAGCGAGCTAAGTTGTTAAAGGTCAAACGTGGAGTTTAGCTGATTATAAAGTACTTTCTGATTGAGATTGCGCCTAAACAGAAACTTGTTTTCTTTCTCCGTTATCTTGATTTTCTTTACAATTGTAAGAATAAGTGTTATTCTTTCCGTTTATGTTATCATATTCAATTTAATTTAATTTAATAACACATAAGAAAATAGAACCCGAATTCATGTTTAATTTATCTTAAACATAAAATTAGTTCCAAAGACGGATATATCGTTAAAATTATAACCAAATGCAGATTTCAAAATAATTGTCAGAGCTGCGCTGAGAACAAACACATTTTTTTATTAATCCATCAATGTCACCGGAGTGTCAAAAAACGTTTTCAATTACGAACACGGTGTTTGTGCTTTCGAACGTGATGAGCCATCTTGTCTATAATGAAAGTTGAATACCAACATGACGAGAAATAGTTTATAGATTACATAAATTGCACTAAACTTAAGAAAAACCATTGCAATATTTTTAATAAGTATCAGGATATGGTAAACTTTTGTTTATATGACGATTAAAATATTAAAATAAATATGGGAAAAGGGGCAATTATTATAAAAAAGTATACTGATATCATATTAGTAAACTATCATCAACCCTCTTCTTTCACTTTAAGGCTAAATACAAAAAGATATATGTTCATATGCCCTATAATGAACCATTATATTTTTAACATTCCAAATAGAACTGATTTGTAATTTCGTGATATCTGTTTTGATTTTAGCTATTAAAATATATTTGTAGACAAACCAACGGACTACACTGATGGTATTGTTCATCCTTAATCATACAAATCTAAAATAAACTACGAAGTAGGGCACAGAGGATAAGAGAACGGCGGGGGATTTCAAGCCTCGTTCAATATAAGAAATATAATTAAAATAAACTTCAAGCCAGTCTTGCATTAGGATGGTATTACGTCGAATAAAACCCTTCTTAGCTATAACATTATTAAAAATTAGTATTCCCATTACTTATGTAATCAAAAAGACATCAATAGTACATACAAAATAAAACACATTAATGCTACTAACATAGTATGACCAAAACACTTACGTAGAAGATAACCTTTAAAATAAAATAATCTTAATATATATCTTATAATAGTAACAATTAAGAAGATTGACATTCATTAAGTTGATTAGAATTTCATCGAGAATCCGGTTGCCATTTAGTGTCTGTATAAACCTATCGTTAGTACAATGGATCATATCAAGATTGTATCGGCTACTGTAGCACGGGCGGCGAATGGTCGCTTCTGTATCGAGTGTACATTCCTGGCAATATGCAAGGGTTCTTACATCATAATTCGAGCAATACATTCTTAAATACACACATTTTTAAGCTGTTTTTAAGTAGTTCTTTTTTTTGTACATAGATCGAAAATTGTAAATAATGACATAAGTTATTAAACCTTGAAAATATTTTCCGGGATTCTGCCATTAGAGAGACAAGATTATTTATTAAAAAACGCACTTAATTCGGTAAGTCCGTTTGTGAGATATGATGCCATGGACAAACAGATAAATACACATATAAAACTTATAACAACGATGAGAGTCTATTTGTATTTTAATTCAATTTTATTTTGTTAAATAAAATATAGTTAAACTTAATCAAGTCAACTCTTTAGTATCACAACAGATCGATATCGCCTACATGTGGAGTCCAATCAGAACACTGAAAGCAGTTTGCGTTAGAAAGCGAATAAGATCTAATCTCCCGTACGATTGAACGTATGGGCCAATGGATCACCTGGCTTCCGTTACTACAACGATCTTGATTTCTTTCTAATGTACCTCCCACGTGAATAATGCTCGCACGGATTGAGCTACTGACTTTAACTTGCCTCTCTATTGTATATGGTATATATTATTATTAATAAACAGATAAAATATCATATTTTAACTAATACAGATATAAATGTTTTATTTAACTTTATACTTATTCATTATACAAAAGAAAATTTACTAATCTGTTCTGTACATAAATAAGAACATATTATTAAATTGTTATAAATTTACGTACGCCTACCATAATCTTTATTCCTTATTGTATGTATATTTTTGTTTTTCTTTTGTAGCACAGATCGGTTAATTAAAAAATATAATATAACTCTGAGCCGCAGTTCTTGATATTATTACTTGTCCTTAAAGCGTAATAAATAAATTAGCCCGGAAAAACAGAAAGATTGTCTTTCTGATTTTTTTGTCTACCCTTATCACCACACGTTCATGAAATGTATATTTCAATTTATGGCCAAAATATATCTTAGACCAAATTGAAGTTGTCGAAAGTGGTATAATTTTCTATTTGTTTATTACTATTAAATAATAATCTGCAAGTGTATGATAACTCCAACCAAAGTTAAGGAATTAAAAGATTACATAATGGTTTCAATGGTTAATAACGACAAGTTACCTAAGTACTTACCAACTAGTTTACATACGCTCAAATTTACTCTAGGATTTGCGTTTTCATCTCAAAGTTCGCAAGTTGCGGCCAGCGACGGTTGTGAAGTTTCCGATTGTCAAGAGAAACTACGGTATAAATGCTAGGGTACAGTTTGGTATGTAACTTAGTTTGTACAATGTCTCAATATTATATTCTTAGTTTTTGTATGCGGTTTTCCAAATCCTTATATATAAGCAAAATCTTAACTTCCGAACTCAACTCTTAATCTCCAAAACTATAAACCTCCATATATTTTCCCTTTACCTCTAAATTCTTAATAATTTGACTAAAACACCTATTAAAAGTTTACATTCATATTATAAAAACACACACATCAACAATTCAGTTCTATTATGTATACAATTGACACGCACACTTAACGCGTGTTTGATTTCATTATATGCATTTTTGCTAACACTTTATCACATAAAGAGATAATAGTGTGATAGGTATTGTATTTATTGACGTTCAATTAAAACTAATTTTCTGTTCTTCGGTATACTTCACCTGCATCTATGCTGATTCATCGTTATCTGTTAGTTAGTTAAGAGTGGAAAAAGCAAACAAACAAACGATTCATTAAAGTCACATTTATTTTTATAATGTACCAACATTCAAGTAATTCATTATCAAAATATAAAAACAATAGCCATTAAAAATCCTCTACTATTAAGTTTTTAAAGAAACAGTAGGAAAGTTTCCAAAAGTCATTCAGGCTATATAAATGGTAGGATTGCTAATTTTTTTTTAACATAAACAATGTTTCGGAAACAAGTACTAAAATGAGATTCTAATATTATCTTTCTCACCTTTCTTTGATAAACCATCATATATTATTTAATAATAATACCATACTACCGAAAATATAAGAAATAAAAATATATCGAAAAATAAATTACCCCATAACACCGGTAAAAGGTATTCAATGTTCATACATTCAGTGGAAGATTCGCAATATATTTGGATGTATGGGAATAATATAATATTATGTGCATTTATAACATGCAAAGGAAAATAAATATAATATTTGATACCAATACGTTCTAGGTTAATATAATTAAGATAAGAAAAAGCATTATACTCGTACATTCCCGACTTCGGTGCTACATAGATGGGAAATGTTTCTCACATTTCAGGAAATCTCTCTCTTGAAGTAGGGGAGCCCGGGGATGGTTGACCAATTTTCAGTTTAAAAGTTAATATTTTTATTGCTTTAATGATTATTTTTGTGAAAAGCAATTCCATTGATAGTGACACTATTCAGCTCTAGAAAGAAATTACAATAAGCTCGATATCTATTAAAATATAGTATATAGGCTCGATTTTATAGAACGGGAAAAACGAGTCAACCTACCCCGTGCCTGGGGCAGGTTGACTTGTCACTCGGGGTAAGTTGACCTAAGAAGTAATGAGTACCAAGACTACGAAGAAACAAGATTTAAATATTAAAGTAAATGCAATCATCATTTTTAAGAACATCTTCAACAACATTAAACATCGTTAAGAACCTATCGGTCCACCTCCAGTCTAAAATAGTCTTTGATAGTCCTTTAGTCTAAAATAGTCAAAATAGTATTTATACTGAACACGTGGGAAAACGAAGAACGGAAGGACCATATTGCCGAGGCCGGGATAGCAACTGCGACTCTCACCAGCGAAACCTCGGTCAGCAGACGTCATTTTTACCAATTTTTTTATGCCAAGATGAGCTATTACTCTATCAGGAATGTGAACCGTTGTCAGTTCTGTTTCATCTACATTCCAAATATACCCAGGGCTTACATTTAAACGTAGGTAAATGGTTCTTAGGTAATCAAAGAACAACTGCACGTTGTTTTTGTTGAAAGAAGTGGCTCGAAATAGTAGCTTGAGGAGATCGAATCGAGAATACGATGACGTTTAAGCAAACTCCTTACCCAATCTTCATCAGCAATCTGTTTTTTTATCCCATGATTCAGGAATAGATTTCCATTTTTTTTTTTGCAAATTCATATGCAAATTTTCGGGACTCATAAGGCGTTAATCCATAATAAACATCATCAGCTCTCTTATGGGCAATTTTCTAATGCAAGCTCTTCCTCGTTACTGAATATTTGTCTGTTTTTTATGTAGCCAACGCTTTCCAAGGTCAATTGAGATCTAGACAGTCCGGGATTGCATTCTTTTTTTATATTTACTACATGGCGATATTTTATATGGTATAGGAAATTATTTTGCTGGAATTGATACTTCGGCGAAAATAACTTGTCGACATACTCTCCCCAGTATGTCTTTACGTCGATTTGACTTTCGTTTATCGATTCGCATCGTTCTAAACTGGAAATGTTAGGTTAAGAACAATAATTTTTATACCAATTTATATCTAGTATATCCAAAATTGTATGGGGCAGGTTGACTAGATAGTCAACCAACCCCTTTTGAAATGAGTCAACCAGCCCCAAACGACCTAGTAATTTTTAACTACGTGCCAAAACCTTAAAATGGTGTCGTAATTAAAAATAATAAGGAAGCATACAAAGTTCGGAAATCAAACATTCGTATTAAACAGTTTGACAAGCAATCAAAACAAAATGAAAAGAGTTATAACAAATAGAATTAAGGCAAAAATAGTTACTTAAGTGTGTTGTTTTTGAACAATAGCCTCTAGCTGATAAACGGTTTGGGTCTGCTCCGCGGTTTTTCTGATGATTGTGCGCAGGGGAATAATGGATACGCTCACCTAGTCGATCTTTGCAAAAAGTTTGCCTGACTCGCGTTTTTGACAATTAGTCTACCTGCCCCTATAGTCAACCAGCCCCGGTCTCCCCTACTGAAAGTTCCTTACGAACGCCGCCAATATTACTGATCATTTGGCAAGAATTGTAGGCGCCATGAACTCTTTACTAAATATTACTTTTTTTAAAGTAAAACAAATTGAAATAATACACAATACGAAAGGTTGGTACAAAGTTTCCTTTGTATAGAATCGGTTTAGCTATTTTGAGAGTTGAAATTCCATATTTGTCTTGTTCATATTTTGTTTCGCTTTTAAAATGAACGGAGTTCGTGAACGATTTTGTTTCTTGTGCTATTTATGAGTTTGGAAAATAACTTAGTAATAATAAGCTTTATTTTGATATAATACTCTTTAAAAACCTACGTAATAAATATGAGATGGTTTTTAATAAAATATATTTTAATTATATAAGGAATAAGGAAATTATATTCGAAAGATAAGCTTCTTAAAAGGTATTTCTGTTATTAATTAATTGTTTTCCATGAACACATACAATTATACTGGTTATATAAATTATACGTTTTAAATAAAGTACAGAAATAAACTGCGGCTATAATTATTATTTTAATATAAATAGTATTTATATTTGTATATTCTCTTATCAATAAAAAAAACTAATCCCAGATTTTAAGATAAAAATCATATATTCCTTTACTTAGTAAAGTATCAATACTGACCAAATCCATTGAAACTGATTATTTGATAAATAAAAAATAATAATATAATTAATTATCACACATACATTTCCCTAAACCGTATATACATCTTTTGTTCTATATCAAACGTTAGCGAAGATATGAATTATGAATTCCATTTATACCAAGAAGGTGGGCAGAGGGACCCCAATTGTGCCAACATCCCGGAATCACGACAAAGGAATTACTAAGCAACGGTTCACAGTACACAAACACACGTCACCCAATTACCAGTGTCTACAACTAACATCATTAAAATGGATCACGAAATACTAATTATACATTTTAATTTGATTGTTATGTAATACAAAATTGCAAGTTCTTGTAATGAACAATACATTTGACTATATACCAGTTACAAGATATCAATCTAACTATCTAATCTTTTTAAGTTTAAAAAATCACGAATCATCGACCAATTATTTATACCATCCAATATCTTACCAGCACCCTTGTCTTGAATGCAATCATTTTATCACGAGAACAGTAATTGCATTCAATATCAAAGATGTACCTTGAGATACGGGACGGCCATTTTCACTAATTAAGGTCCGACATGCGCCAGCCAACAATTAAGAGGAGCGATTGTTGATAAGCACCAAACAAGCTATCAACTCTTCAACCGAGATGAAACAGAGTTAAGCTTAACTTAACTTCACACCTTATTACGGCTGTTATCACAATATACGGCTCCAATCTCGAACGTTAAGTATTTTAATCAAGAGACGCTTCTGGTAAAATGCACGAGGACAACTGTTAAGGGGAAGCAAAATCGATCGCTAAAGCTCACTCTGTAACATCGTATCCAATTTTCATCAAGTCATAGTGCAATATTAACGTAGATAAATGAAAGCGTTTATTGAATAAGAGTGAAAGAGATGGAATATTGTATGGTTCACTGAGCCACAGCCAATGTCAAACCAATTTCGTTCAATTGGTAAATTATAGCTAGGCCGTGTATCCTCATTTTTAGGCTATGATATTGTTAGTATAATCCATCTGTATTATTCTAACAAGTATTATAATAATATTTTCCATCAGTTACTTATTAATATAATTTTATATGTACAATCAATAATAAACACATGAAAATATATATATACATTTTTTAAATTATTTGTGTCATAACAGCTTAACACTTAATTATCCTATATTTGTATTGTACACCGCACCTAATAATGTGAAACAGGAAAAATCTCTATTAAGCCAAAAGAAAATGAGTTCGGAGGATTCGTAGTTATTTAATACTTTTATTTTCTTCAGTTGTTTTCCTTTACATTTATTATATAAAATACAATAAAAGACACAATTCTAAAAAAATATTTTCGTAGCATTGGCTTATATATCCATGTCCATATAGTTTAATTATAATTATCTATTAACTCTTTCCGTACTTTACATACATTAAGAAATTTAGATAACCTGCAAAAATAGGATGAAATAATAATTACATATAATATTGAAATGTCAATAATCAATAAATTATTCCTATAATTATATAGTTACCGTTAGCGCTCTCCAGTCTGGTATTCAAATTTCCATCTTTACATGACACAAAATATACATACAAGAAAATCTCATTCATTACAACACACAAACAAGAAGGAGGCACTCAATTAAATCGTGGAGCGGGTAATAAGAGCTCTCTCTAAGCGCCGCTCTTGATGTACCGCAAACAGTGGAGACTACTGCATCTGAGAACCTTGCACATTCTAAGAAATATCTGTCTAGCTAACATTCAGACAAAATTCATAAATTTGAAGTAAAATTTCTATATTTTAGTTAAAAAAAGGGATATATGTTTTTGTGTTTGTTTGTTTGTTTTGTTTAAAAGTATGTTACAATATTACTTTGTCTAAAGCGAATGTGTATAGTGGTTACCCTAATTTACATTTAAGCAGCGATAGGTTAGGTATTAGTGTCGTCATCGTATAAATAACTAACTATGGATGCAGTTAAGACTAAAGTTGCATACTAAATACATGGATTAGGCAAATATATTATCACGCAGAGGTTTTTAAATTTCTGCTATTAGATCCTTTAGATACAGTGTATGTACTATACTTAGGATATTATTGTTTCTTAACATATTCGTATTTTGATACTAAAATTGAAGACAAAAGAATTTTGCATGAGTTATGTAAAATAGTGAATTGTTCAAGACCGCTCATTGTATTATAATTAATAGCAGACACACACATAAATGATGTAAACGTTTTTAATAGTACATATAAAGTTAAACTGTAATATAAAGTTGTAGTAAGTTATAAAAGTCAAAAAGAAATTCTTATTCAAATACTCTTGAAATATAAAATTGTTAAAGAGTATTAAATTGTTGAATTGATCTTTATCGTAACAACAGCAGTGCTCTGGTTAAACCCTTCTAGGTTCATTCACTTAAAGAACGGATAAAGGAAAAAAGTCGACATAAAGCTATTTAGCTCCGCGGTAATCGAAACACAAACAATAGAAGAACGAGCTGATGTCAAATTCCGGTCGACAAATTAGAAGACCTTTTCCAGCGAGTATTTAAAAACAAAATGTTTTTCGTTGCTTTTCCGCGTAGCTTAAGCGGTTTTATTTAGGAAAGTTATTTATGCGCTACAAAAATTAAACAGAACGAACGACTTTTTAATTTTGTTGTTTTAAATTTGTCTTTTTTTTTTCTCTTTTATGGCTAGTTATTAAGCTGAACTTTCTAATTACTATTTTACCGCTATGAATATAAATATATATTAACATTATGAGTGTTTTTACGCTTTTCTTTATAGCTTAAATATGTTTTTAACTTTGCTTACTTATCGGTTAATATTTTATTAAGTATCTTATAACAGTAACATACAATAAAAGTACAAGTTATCAATGTGGAACAATAGGTATTATTATATTAATATGTAGGAACTTAATTGAATTTGCTTCTAAAGGATGACGTTTGTAAGTGCAATATGAATATTTGAAATCAAACTGAAGTCACTTTGACATCAAATATTCATGACTTTAATTTCGACTTTGTTTTCAAGGTTTGTTATTATTAATTTTAATAACAAAACATGTATTTTGTTATCATTATAGCCATAACGTTCATCGTTTCAAGCAGACGCATATAAAATATAAAATTATCTATATTTTACCCCGAAATTTAATCGCCAGTTGTGCTAAGATACGAGGGTCCGAAGCCGTTTTTCAAATATTAATTCGTAACAATCGTAAAAGTTATTTTCATGGTACCCTAAAAAGTTATGGCGCTTTTCACGGAAAAACACACTTTCCATTGACTTTATCTTGTATCCGCTCTGTCTCTTAGATCTGGATCGCCATAACAATAAAGAAATAACAGTTTTGCGTGTATTTTATTGCGATTCAAAAACAACTTCCATAAGAAAATAAAAAGGTACGTGTCTCAGATTTCTATTTTAAGAAATAAATTTTATCACACCTTTTCATAATTATATAGTATTATAATGCCTTAAAACTTATCATTATCGAGAATGGGCTAAACATTCATTTGAAATATTTAATACAAAGAAATCAAAAGCCACCTCGTCATATCAACGAGATTCCAACAAAGCCGGAATGAGCTCCAGAAATTATAGACTTTTTTCTACCTCCAAATGATCGCGTGAGGTTACATAATAATGTGTCGTGTTGTTTTTATTTTGTTATCATAACAAGTCGACAACGAGCCGAGACAATAAAGAATGTTCCAACTGATGAGATCAGTAATGATTATTGCTTACGGTCTTTGATCGCTTCTGGTCAGATCCAAATGTAATTTAGTTAAATCATAGCCCATGAATATATTGTGATGGTTATTAAATATAACTCTTTAAAATATCTGTTAAGGATGCATAATACTTAATTATTAACTGAACGGGATTTGTGTTTTTTATAATTAATTGGTTTTTCTTTCAAAAAAAATAGCTTTGGTTCCGAAACTTCCGACAGGTCAGTCCTATTTACGTTTATATTATTATATTCTTTGTTACTACAATATCCTTATATTTCATTAGAGATAGCATCATTAACATTTTAGGAATCATTACTTAGAGAAAAATCATCCGAAAATATTATTACAAACGATTTAGGGTACAGTAACATTTATCGTTATATTTTGGTATAAAATATTTAAAAAATCTTAAAATAATAGAAATAGTATCTCGAAAGCAGTTACTGCCTAAGTATAGTATGAAAACATATTTAAAATACAAAAAGTATCATATAATATCTAATAACATAAATATTACGGAACCAGTCATTATGTAAACGGTGCTTCTTGTGTCGCCGGTAAATTGTAACATGATTGATTACTTGATTCCCGACGGTCGGTTATATATTATTTTAATTCACCTTTCCATTCACGCATTTCGAAGCCCTGATTTTAATATGCCATGTAATAAAAGTCGCATTTGATGTTTATTGCATTCCTGCGATGAGCACATCAATATCACAACGTTTTTATTCAAATTACAATTTATTAAACTTTATTATAATAACGTTTATTGTTTCTGTAAAAATATCACTGAAGTTCAATTAAATTTATAATAAATAAAATTAAATTTAACGTCACCGAATTTATTTTTTTGTTTAAAATTTATGAACAGAACATTGTTTGATTTTAAATATATAATATATGTTTTCAAAAATAAAATAAAAATCTTTAACAAAATAATACCATCTAATATAAATTTCAAAATGATAGTTCAACTTTTACATGTCAACTCATGCTATTGTTAAAAGGAATGAATACAATGATTTATAGTCGACCGAAAGCCACAATCGGATTGACCGGATCTGCAAAAACTAACCACACAATATTGCACTTCAGTTAAAGCGCTTAACATTTTTTTCTTAATAAAATCAATACCATATCAATCACTCAAGACATTACTGTACGTAACGTGAAAAATAAAATCAAGATGACCCGGTTCCCTATATTTGCATTCACTGGGGTAATAGCGTAATTTATCATACTGTTCGGATGAAAAAGTGCTGTAGATTCATAGATCTATGATGTAAAAATAGAAGATATAAACGAGTAAAACGAGTATAACGGATTGAAAATAAAAATTAAGAAAAACATTTTATTTACCCATAAAGTACAACTTCATAATGTTTAAAAATATATTTCTCCTTAAAAAGATCCTTATAAAGTATCTCTTGTCCCGTAATCCTCGGGTTATACTCGATCGTACTCAATATAAGTGGCCTTTAAGACAGCCTACCATATAATAAAAATAAACAGAGCCTTCTAAACATGGTATTTCATCTTCTGCTTTACGCTCGGTAGCGAACCTTTAATAAATCCTTAGTTCTCTTGCGTCCTGCATTTTTGAGATAACCGGTTTCTATACAAGAAATAAATTATTATAATTAATGCTTAATGCTTGCAAAACGTCAATATATTGCAGTATTCACTACCAAAATGTTTAAAATGATCCTGTTTCTTTATAAATTTGTGAAATAAGTTTCCAAAACTAAATTTTAATAAAGACCAAATATCTGTCGCACTAGTGAATATCGATTTCACTTATTAGGTTTATGTAAATTTTCTGTAATATTAGTAAAGACGACTATTTAATACAATTATTAGTTATTCTTAATACTGTATTCATTTAATATGGCCAATTCACTGTTCACGTTACACTTTTCATATAATTTAAATAATTTAAATGTTATACTAAATAGGCTTATTATGCAAATCGTATCAAATGATTCAACATTTCAGTTCATTTCCATTAATCTCTGAATCGAATTTATCTGTCATGTCATTATATACAATTATCATATTTTACAGCGAAAATGCAACGAAATCTTTAATTAAAGTTCATTTAATTATATCATATACCTATATATATTTATTAAAAACTTATTAAAATATTATTTATCAAAACATCATAAATTTATTTTACTTACAACATACTATATGTAGTTTTAAAATCACAATAAAATATTAATCAAAATATCATGAATTTTATCAAATATGTATATTTATGTTATGTAAAATTTTCTTTCATTGAGTATTAAAAAGAACTGAGTATGAGAGGGATAGTCCAAACTTAGGATATCTTAATTTTCGTAACTTGTCTATGAAATGTTATGAATCTTATCATTCTAAGGTTAAACTGATATTGTGTCTATTGATTATTAACTATTTAAGACTACAAGATACAGTGCTTATAAAAAATAATAATTTAAAGACCCAATAATTAAATTTAGATTTACGGTTTAACAATGTAGAAAATCATTATTAAATAAATAAATAATACAATATTTTTAATTCTGTAACATTTTTGGACATATTTTTTGCAAGCCGTATATATTTTGAAACATCGAGAATGCTTACAAGAATTTGATAATGATGAATTTGCCCCGCGGCTCATAAAAACGAAATTGATTTGTGATTGCCTCCCTCCGGGTCTTGTTAATATAAGTCAGTAATGTGTTTAATATGGATTACCGTTTTTCCCTTTATTATTTTTAAGGGTGCTTTGATTTCTTTATACCTTAATATAAGCAAAAATAAATGTTGCTCCCGATCGGTTTAAATAATACAATAATTAGGTATTTTTTCCAGGATTCCCTTTATATGCTTTAAATGTTGTACACTTTACTTAATATCACAAACTTACCACTTCCATCTTCTTCACGGAATATAATCAGTTTTTTGAATCAGATATAATCAGAACCACGTAATGTTCTTGCTATTTGCAGATTTCTAGTACGTTAATATGTTATATAGAGAATTGCTCGCCTCAATATATAATAATATGGATTTCTTTACGGATCTTGACTATTTCAATCGGTTATAAGACGTGATGGTATTGCACTTTTACGTAATTTTAGATTATTATTCGTTCTGTCTTATTTAAAAAATAAAACTACATTAATATGAAACCTTAACTCATTTTCGTAGAACTTAAATGTAAGACATTATTTTTTTAAGAAGTTCATACTATTAAAACTGTTTAAAAAAATTCAAAGACAACTAAGACAGAAAATTCTTTATTTTTCGAGAGTCGTTTAAAATCTGGCAAGCAGTCCCATAGCTAATTGCTATACGTGTCAGCTGATGAACCATAAAACCTAGACTAGACGACATTACTGTAACGAACTAACGAGACACGAGGTTTAAGAACCTTGTTAGTTTTATTATTTTAGTCTCTGATATAAATCTGAATTGTCATACGTGTAGTCAGGTTTTGCTAATTAAAGTTAACTTTGCAGTGTTTGCATGCCTGTCTGTATGTTTATCTCCAAACTGTGTTGGAGATATTCTAAGTTGATAGACAGGTATAAAAATATTATTTATATTATATATCTAAAATGGTTTTTACTGATATCATATACTAGTATGTCTTTCTAAGCTTAACAGTTTAGGTTGGGCTGTCAGTTTATAAGGACTTTAAAAGTATTTTATATCTATATTTATTATGTAGTTCAATAATACTATTTATTTTTAATAGTAATATATCGTGATAATTGAGAAGTTTTACTGGAACTACCGCTAGTGAAACTACTACTTCGAGTACTACTTCTAGCACTGCTAATACTACTTTATAGTAGTTAATATGTTAATATGTTTCTTAGTTAACTAAGAACCTAAATCAATTAATATAAGTTTTAGGTGAAAACTAGAAAGCAAATTTTTTGTATTAATTTTACTAATAACACATATCAGCAACACGTCGAAATAGTATAACATATACAAAATGTCATTGTTTTACAAAGGGTATTCGAAATAGATTCTAATGAATGAGAGAACATAATTCAGTAAGCATCAAGTCTCTCTGACACTAGCAATATTTTATGTGCAATAGTTAGCACGTGTCTTGTTCATAACTTAGGACCTCTATTGTTTCTTTGTTACGACTATCTCGGGAGCTATTTGCATTAATCGTTTGCTTTATGATCGTCGTTGACACCAATGTATTTGTCTCAACATTCCCTTTGTCATATCTTCAAAGAATGTACGGTAAATATAAAACCAATTAAAATAATTTTATATTTTTTTTAATTATCATGATTTTGTCACTATCTTATAGCCAAAAGTCAAAATTTTCTTTTCAATTAAACACACCTTGTCAAACGGCAATCATTTGTTGCGTGATACAAGATAGTAAGTATGTATTTGGAGAAGTTTTAAAACAAAAATTCCATTCTAAACTGACAAGATTACTTACAATTTATTAAGCAAAAACAACACTTTACGGAATGTCGCATACCAATTTTATGGATATTATGTTTGACATACTATTTGTTTAAATTAAACCTCTGATCTGTTGTCCAATAACCTCAACGGCATCTGCTACACTGAAAATCACCAGACACTTCTTAACACAGAACATCAAAGTAATGGATACTCCACAACATATACAGCCAACAAATTAATGCACAAAAGTTAAGCCCGCTAAGCTAAAAATAACAGAATCAAAGGGGCTACAACGAATGAACGAAGATCATTCTATTTATGTTAATGTCACGGGCGGGAGGAAGCGTTTAAATCCACTCATTAATTATTGTCACAGTAAAGACGAAATAGATAATACATTCACCATTTGTTACCCTCTCTTAACACCTTTAAGAGCAAGACGAAAGAAATAACAAGGAAATAAGCAGTGGTCATGAAGAACAGATTGATGATGGACCTGTGATGAAAAAACGTGTCCTTATATTTAAGGATGAATGCCTCGAGACATTTGGTCCCAAATTAGTTTTGGAAATAACGCACTCTCACGCGTAGAAAGATGGAGGGACATTAAAAATCATTTTGTCAACTTCAGAAATTTATGGACTTGCCTCACGGATGATATATAACTGCTATATAGATATTTTTATGATGCTCTAGATTATGCGAGATGTTGTTTATGTTTCCGCTAAATAAAAATAGATGATCAATTGTGCTTGATAAACGTTTTAAATTATATATGAAGACGTTTGGATCATAAAACATTATAATCATTACTGAAGTACGTATATATTACGGCTTTTATTAATATAACACAAGTCATCTATAATAATAATGTTCATATTGCATCCACAACAGTGCTTTGGTTCTATTTAAATTACAATACCCATCTTACCGTATGTCTGAATGTTGAAATGAAGTGTTATTTCATTTTTAATTACAGTATCGCATCTGACACCATAATGCCTATTGACGGTCGATACAGAGATTGAAGTAACTACGAATCAGTTAATGATGCTGAAGCAACTCTGTAGTTAAAATTTATTATAAAAAATTGGTAAACAATTAAAGTAAAATATCATTGATGTTTTAGTGGTAATAAAATGTAAAAAAAATCTTTGTATGATATAAAATAGTATAATTATCTATAACAGTCCGCATCAAAGCAACATTAACCCATTATCTTTCAGTGATTAAGCACCGACGAATAAAATAAAAAAAAAACACGCTAACTTGTAAGATCGCAATAAATCTTCCTTCTCCAGTCATACAATCACGTACAATCCCTATAGACAAGTGTTATAATTAAGTTAAATTCTGCCTCTGACTCACAGACGACCTCTTTGTACAATATTCTTTTAGAAGTTAATTAGAACGTTACAAGCTTTTATTACGTTGAAAAGATATATATTATTTAATAGAATATATTTGTTATAATATCTGTAATGGTTTCTTAACATAAAATTCAATAATATAGTAATAAACCTTTATGGCCCTCATTTATGTGGGTACTATCTTTTTATCGCCACTTTACTCGGTTATAGTAAATGTTTACTCGTATGACATTTTTGGAAATACACTTTGTTAATAATATTATTCATAATATTGTTTACATTTTACATGGTATAGAATGAAAGATTTATGGGCACTTATAGGATTTGAACCGACGAATTTGAAATGACGAATTAAATATCAACTTTTAAATAAATTTCACATATTTATAAAGAATTTGTATTTTAATATTGAATACGAAATTTCATAATATTCTGTTTTCTTTACACCCGTATGTAGCAATTTAACATCCAACCGTATCCGAGCACAGATGGTGTTTTACTGCGCCCGGTTAGCAAAAGAACCGAGAACAAAAACATTACTGAGCTACTAATAATGCAGCTTGTATGTACCCCGCATCTGTGGTTTTTGTGATCCAGACCAACTAATTAACTTAAGCTACCATACAATTAACCGTTAATTAATGGTTTAGAGTTATTAGTAAGACATCATAAGTATAACTAGTAAAATTGAGTAGTATGGAAGTGGTACCTTACTAACTGTAACTAATATCGTAGGTATATATAACCTACTTTAAAGCAACCTCTGTCATTTTTTTACACATTATAAGCTTAACAAAAGTCGTAGTTACACAAAAAGAAGCACGTGAGTTACTTGCTAAGTTATCCAAAAGAAGAACGCAATGAATAAATTATTTTATCTCTAACTAAGTGGTCAGTGTCCAATATAATAGATTACATGTCTTTGTGTTGAGGTGAATGAAGTAGGGCTTACAAATACTTTTATAGAGAAGACTGTACATAAATTCAGTGATTCTTATTGCCCTGGTAATAAAGTTCTATTTTAAGATAAATAATATTCTAGTTCTATCTCAATGTACACTTTGAATGACATCGTTTTGAACTTTAAAATCTATTATTTAATTGCTCTTAACTGGATATCTCAGTGAAATTATTTGATATCATACTACAACTACTACTACTACTACTACTACTACTACTACTAAACAAAATATCTGCTAAAATGCTAAAAGAATATGAATTAGTAATGTTTCTTAAGTTATGTTTTTTATTAATCCAATCCTAAAACATATAAACATAAATCATTCAAAGCCGCTTAAACTTCTTATTGAATTGTTTAACCTTGAACTTTATAAGGAATCCCGTAAAGACTGCTCACAAAATCACAAAGAAGTTCTAAGAGACATCAGTGGAATATTCGTACCAACGACTTTATCGAAATGAGACTTTCTTTTGAACACATTCCTTTATTTTATTGCATACGTCATCGAAGTCCTGATGATTTATGGTCTGAGATTCCAAAGACAAATGTCTTTCTGTTCCCTTTAAAATTTTTTGCTCTATGCGGTATCTGTGAGTATTTAACGCTAATTAAACTGTAAAATTACTAACGCAATGCCTTTGACAGATGTGGCTCAGAATAATAACATTACATTACATACATAACATTCAAAGATTTAAAGTTAGCGGTGTCTTGCAAAGATCTTTTGTAAGTAGCGAAATCCACTTACAATACAAAGAACACAAAAGAAGTCCTTGGCAAATTGTAAAATATACACCTAATTATTTCATTGAAGTTTAGCGGAGCATTAAGATTTTTGATACAAGGTATTGAAGGCGGTACTTGAGGCTTATAAAAACATGTTTCAATGGAACGAATGCCCAATGATATTGTGATACGTGCCTTTAATTTTAACACATTTTAACATAAAAATAAAATATTATTTCAAGTATGTAGTATTCAAAACTTTTAATCAAATACTTATTTAATAATAAAACAAAAAGATTAAATATTAGTAGAATATTGGAATCTCTGAACAACACATAATTAATTTAAATTTTTATACACACCCATTCTTCACAGTCCTAAGTAGGTAATATTATGAAATATTAAGGGTATTGATCACTGCGCCTATCAGGAATGTTTTTTGTGCGTCCGCAGTTTTTTTAAATTTATTTTTTATTTGACCCCTCCGCCCCTTCTCACTGTAGTGCTGATTGTTTTGTCAGCATAACACCTGGATGCAAACAAATGCGTAACGGTTGCCGATACAAGATGGCGCCATATTTAGTATTTTTTCCATTGTCCCGAACGTATGAACAATAAGAATAATTATAAACTTAGGACTGTTGTTATAATTACTTGTAGGGTGAATTCAAAACAATTATTTATGTATTCTCTCGATACTTTATTATGAATAATAAATTTTATTATTACTCTTTAATTATAACGTTGAAATGAATTTATATAATTTTAATCAATAACATGTATATTTGAATCAAAAGAAATAAATCATGATTCTAATCTTATTTCTCTCATAAAAGACCTATAAAATGCCGTAAATTAATTCTCTATCTTTATTATATTGCCTCCATTTAACGTTTCTTTCAAAATACCGCGTCATCGCTCACTAGACATCCAGAATTAATACTAGCTCCGTGATATTCCTAAACCAGTTTATATAAGAGCTTTATTGTAATTTAAATAAGGACCATATTTCTGTAAATTTTATGTTACAATCTGAGGTGCACCGTACCTCGTTTTGACCTGAATTATTAATTATAATCGGCCTGTTTTACATAATTTTGTTATTAGACATGAGTTAAATTGTTGGGCTCTGTTTTAGCGGCGTCATAAATATTCGGATTATGTTCTGTTCCTAACGGATAATATGTTTTTAATTAAATCTGGGTTCGTTAGTTTGTTACCCGTAAACTTTTAAAATGATTCGTTACTTATTAACTATACATGTCAATAATTTGTAAAGATTATTATAATTTGGTTAAAAGTTATTCTTCATTTTATAAATATAATTAATGTCATTTTATTATTTGATTAAGAATGATTTGGTTAAAGCTTTAAATATGTTTTGTATAAAAATACGAATTTTATTAATAAATAGTTTTATTGAAAGTTCAGTCATAAGCGAAATATACAAAAAAAAGAAATTCACGCACACATTTGTAAGGAAAACAGTGGAATCATATTTTGGTCCGGTAATTTCCTGCTTCGTGCTCTGTTGCTTCTGAATTTGACTCTGTATTTTGTGGTTATATAATCAACAAAATATACAATTTCAAATATTTGATTAAGAAAAATATATTTTCAGCAAATGTATTATATTTAAACAAAATACGCCAATGCGATATAGGACTAAATCGCGTATCCTTCAACAAACATTTGCCTCAAACATTTATAGTCGAGTTGCGTAAGCTTTCCCACTTCTCGCGCCGATAAGGCAGGCTCATATCGAAATTTACCACAAAATATGGGTAACATTTTATGAAGTGCGCTCTACTGTAATGAGATAGGATACAGTCAATTTCGGCCATTGTTAAGGATAAGCTAACGTAAAACCCGGAAATATTTATAGCCTCTCAGTATCCGAGGCTACTGGTGTTTTTCTACGTGATCGGTCCGTATTGAGATATTTTTGTTTACTAGACCCCTTTTTGTGTGGGCACTGATTTTATTGTATATTGTTTAGGTGCGAACCTTTTTCTCAAACTGTTTATCGCCTTCGCCTGTTATATTTGATAGAACAAAAGGACTACTCGTTTCGAAATAATAACACTTGTAACAGAGATTTTATTTCCCTTGATACGAAAATGGTTTTGGGATGTTTTATGGTAATGATTATAAAACTACAATTGGTTTAAATAGCTTCGTTCTAGTTTTTACTGAATAAAATAGTTTTTAATATATATAGTGTAACTTAACGCTGTAAATATACTCTTATTAGGGATTTTATATAAATATCGTAATTTTATATGACTGTTTGTCATCATAATTTATAAATATGCTTAAGTCATTACAATAACAGTATAAGTGAGAGAGTATGACAAAAAAAAGCTCAATGTCGTAATGACATTAGTTCGATAACCTTAACAGCATTCGATACGACAGTCAGCCTTCGGCGGCCCTTTCATCTGTAAACAGACGGTCATTAGGTTACCTCAGAATATTCACTCCTATAACTTACTTTGTAACAACATATTTTAACTCAATCTTTATATACCATTTTTTTTTAATATTTAATTTCTTAATTCTAGATACAACACATTTTGATAAAAGACTGATATTTCAATTGGCATCAATCAAATTGACAATATTTTATGAACTATTCAATTATAACTTTATATAAATATATATTATAATTGATAAATTAGTAGTGTTTATTTTTAATTTTATATATACAATGGACAGTCTGTTAAGTTGTATGCAATATTATACTCTTTGAATACAACAGCTAACTTGAAATGCCGAAGCACGCGATACACGTAAATTTGTTCCGGAGATCCACAATACATTGTGACCTCGGTATAAAATATTCCCCAAGAATTCCTGCGACAAATAAACGCATTATAATCGTTCATTGTGCTTATTAATTCATATTACACGGCCGCTTAGACCTCTTGACGCAATGACAAAAGACGTTCCACGGACGACCACAAAAGTCAATGGATCGGAGCGAAGTGAATATAATAAATTACTATGCCTATCTTCTAAGATACGTTAGTACATTCGTAAGGTTTTTGTCCCTTTTCTTTCTCGTCCGCGTTTATTTGTGAACAGGGACAATTTATCTTTCGATACGAGTGGTATGAATGAATAAGCTTTTGGTCATCAGAATATATCTATAGTATCAGAAACGGTGACATTTCGTTTATGATATATGGTTGAAATACGTAAATCAGAGTCAAGGCGATCTGTGTTTTGTATAAACATAAGATTTGCCTGACATTAAAGGCTATGTTGAATGTTATATATTTTATATAAAACCTTATTCTTTCTTTAAATATATATGTAAAAAAAAATAAAACAATCTCAATCACACTTAAAGAGTTTTATTAGATAATAATAAATAATAAATTTTCAAGTGGTTCATATCTTAAATATTATATATTCTTAGATATCACAAATTGATATTAAGTTAAATTCAGCTCACGAATCGCAAAATTTCATCCACTTCAATGGATCACATCAAAGTTTCTCTACGTCTCTCTTACCCTCGTCAATTGTCTATTCTGTGTCATATAAGAATATCTTTCTTCTTCATAATTTAGCTTATTTTATGAACAAAGTTGTGTATCTATCTAAAGACAACAAACCTTTGTTTTTCCTATAAATATTCGTCTCAGCTTTAAAACATGTTTCGACGCATAATAAATATAATTATTATTAAACAACTAATCTTTTGTCTATAATTGGGTTTTATATAATTCAAAGACCAATGCTTTTTCATTTCATTTAATATTCATAACATGCGTAACATTTAAAGCATAGTAATGCTTTATAAAATTATGCTAATGCAACTACTTATGTATTTGAACTATATCAATAGGATAGTACTGTCAATATGTCAATGATTAGAAAGTTAGTATTTGAGACTATAGCTATAGCTAACTAAAGAAAGCTATCCTAGCTTTCTTTAGTTACCTATACTATAAATATAGATAACTAAAGTCACATAATAGCCAAATTTACAAACGTTTTGTATAATAAAAGCTAATATTGTGATCCTTGCACACAACATTATGTAAGTAGCGGAGTAAATATTAATTTAAAATATTTTTTTGAGTTCCAAATATTAAGTTTTTTATCCATAGCCGTTGAATGTTGCTATATGCCATAAAGTTCAAATGAAATCTGTTACCACAATTATATCCCTTCATTAACTCAACATATAGTTAGGAGTAAGTAGCCTTAATATTGTTTTATATTTTCCATCAAACTGTCTTCATATTTTAATGTAGATATTCAAATCTTATTGCAGCATACTAAGCGTTCTAAGTTACATATATTTTTTTTTATATATAAAGTTATATTCTACTTCTTATTATTACTTTATTGAATACAATCAAAGCCTATTTTCGATTCACTTAATTAATATTTATTCTATTATACTATTACATCACTGTTACACATAAAATGAAAGTGTAGTCTTTAAAAAAAAACACCTAATAGAAATTAATAACAAAAAAACTCTGATACTTTTAGACCATCAGCTTACTTTATCACAAGGTGACAGGGTCAGTGCGCTTGATATTACACTTCAGCGCCATATTTTACTCGTCGAAACAATAAAAGTGACCTATTTATTGTCATAGTCCATCTGATAAGCTTGAATTTCATGTCATTAACACTGACGATAAGCATTTATTTATGTCTAAAAGAATTTTTATAGCGGTGTTTTGTTATTTTTTTGATAAAATACCACGCGTGAGCCTAAGCGTGATATTTTTCATTATAATCTTAACTCGGATCCGGCAATCGTATCTCCTACCCTATTTCGAGGTTGGACATTAATCAAAAATTTCTGCTGAGATAAGAATTACTGGAATTAAGCATAAGTATTCTGATATCGTAATAGAGTTATATGTGATGTATCTTCTTATTAACATAAACATGACATGTCCATTAAGTAGCTGGACATGTAGGGCCAAGGGCTGAACTGGGAAATGTTATTAAGTATTGTTGTGACTTATTTACGTATTGAAAGTATATAAAGAAATATATTTATGTTATTTGTATATTTAAAAAATTTTAAGGAGTATCTTATAATTGTTGCATATAGTATATAAAATATAGGTATATGCCAGTTTTAGTATTTTTTTTAATATTCTTTATACATAACATTCTGGTCAAAAGCTTAATTCTAATCTAAGTTTTTAATTGGCTAGGGTGGTGAGCAATTAATTAATAATATTAGAAATAAATAGCATAATTAAATTCTTTTATGTCTATTACAAGATTTCCACAAAAATATTCATAAAATCAATCAGAATTCTTTTCCAAAAGGTGGTCTTATAAATTAAACGCTGAATCAAGTCGTAGGTTTTTTCTATGTTTGAAACAAAATGAAATCTGCTCACAATTACACGGTTTAGCTACCGTTTACGCTTTATCAAAATAACATAGTCATTTCCTGTTAAGAACTTATTAAAAACCACGGTGGTTCATTACAACAATCTTTTTTTATGTAACTACATATAACACGTCGATTTGGTAAAGCAATAGAATAATAATGAAGTTTAAAGATGAAATAATATCTAGTACTTGATTACCTTCCTTGGTATATTAACTTTCACCCAGTCTTCTCTGCAATACAACTTCATGGGAAAGGAAGTATAAATTATCTTATGTCAACTGTCGAGTAATAACTAATAGACAGATAATTCACCTACAGTTGCTAAACTGTCTATGATTTCACAGCGCCATTTATGAATAGTAGTAGTATTAAAAATCAAAAGTCATCTCACACACACACAGTTGTAAGTTACAAATGAACGAAATTTTGATGATCGGGTAATGTATGTGCGAAATTAAAATTAACAAACACACAAACATTCATTTTTATGTTACATTAATATTATTATTACAACAGAAGTCAATATATATATTTTTATATCATTATAAAATATGATGATACGATAAATCTTATCACATCTACATGTATATCCTAAAGGATACATTCATAGTCATAAAAAACTGAGTAAATGTAGATACTAATTAACTTAAATAGAAAGAAGACTTCTTAAATTCTAAATGAACCATAAAATTATTCACACTTATTTTTTTAACAAAATTTTTTTAATCTGCAAAATAAAAATAACTTGGTTGTTTAGCTTCTTATGTCATAATCTGTACGAGATAGAACATTTTTTAATGAACCTTGAATACTGATAAAATGTGAAAAGAATATAAAGAGACTATTTAAATTAGAAGTAGTGTAAGTCATAAGTTACTTTACGTATTTAGTTAACCAACTTCACTTTAACGACAATCTTTTATACCAACTCTTACTTCCATAACAGGGCACACAGGTTTCTCAAGCATATATCATTAGAATCGGATCATAAATGCGATACGAGATATCTCTCTTGCGTATCTAACACTTTTTGCAGTTTGTTTTCCACGCAATAACCTTGCATGATGTGATATCTTTGCAACCGGTTTAGACGCCAAGCTTTGACTTAATTCATTTATCGTATTATAAATTTTGTGGGAGGAGCTATTACTCGCTAGCGACCTTCCCACTGCAAGTAAACGTCCGCAGGAACAAGACGGCGATACACGTATTAAACCAATAAATAAATAAAAAATGAACGAGCGAGACAGATTCCATAATTTTTAACTTCACTAGCCTAGAGAATGGGGGCCGATTGAAGGCTTCCCCTCATTAATAAGCTATTAGATTACGTTATATCACATGGACCGATTGGTTTGCCATAGGGAATCCCAATAAACGTTACCCCCACTTCCACTTAGATGGCTGTTCGAGATTCAAAAGAAGCCCCTTTGAACGCACAAAACAAAACGGGCGCTCTAAAAAGACCCTGCTCTAATTCTCTTTACGATCTCCGATTTCAATTGCTCCTTCAGAAATTTGAATGTGGGGAGGGACAAAGTTTTGTCACGTAGGGTCGTCGATAAAAGTGTATACTAAGCATACATAAAATGCGGGCTCGACTCATAGGTACTCCATTAACGAAAGTACCCGACAGCCAAAGGCAGTATCAAATCGAACGATCAGATTAACAAAAAGAAAAGAAATATCGCTCCCATACAATACGGCTAGCTTTACGAGCAGCACTGTTATTAAACATTGTATATAAATAAATAGTCCGTTTTTTACTGGATTCATTCAGTCTATAAAGATCTATAGACTATCTTGAAACCCTTTAGTTTAAATACACATGCACGAGAAAACACAATAGTTTTTTGTCACCAGGCGTGCGTGTACGTGTAGTTTCTGGATACCATTTTGTCCCCTTTCTAGTGTTTTTTGATAAAGATCAGTTTTTTTACACCCATTATTACGAAGTATTGTGCGAAGTATTATACAGGATAAGGATCTTTGATATGTCACCAAGGTCTCTAAAATTTTTTGTTTGTTAAAAATAAGCCTTTGAACTCTGGATAAAACACGTAGTATAGAATATTATGAATCTTCCAATCTTAGAAAAGATATATATTATATTTAATTCGATGATAAGAAATATATTAAGCTCCACTCTTGCGTCCCTTGACGATAAAACAAATATAAAAGAAATAAAGTTTTCATGTACAACATTTTATGATTTTTCCCATAAGACTCATTTTGTTTGGTCTACAAGCAAGCTCTTAAGAAGCATCCAGAACAATTTGGATCCGGTTACACGTCCGAAGATTGGATATATTACTTGATTGTTTGTGGAACCGCCATTTCACTTGTTTACTCACTCCAACTAATGTTTTCTCCTTTAGTGGTTTGAGGACAATCTCGAATTACTCGTAACATCAACTTGGCAAAGAAAAATATGTCCCAATACAAATTATTAACCAAATCAAGCAATCTATCGACTAATACTCTTCACCGTCTTTATTCTACATTATTTAGTAATTATTGCTTATTATATTAAGTGTCATAGAACCTTATAAGTATAAATTTATTTCTGAATGTGTGACTATAAGATTTATTTAGTTGGAATGTCATAGTGTTGGTATATTTCAATTTTATTTCTCCTCCTACGATAAATCGTTTTACATTTATTATGGTGCTCATAATATAAGACTCCTGTTTTGTTTTTTTCATATACCAATATCACACCAAGATTTTATTGAAAAAGCTATGTTATAGGCATAATAAAATTTATGTTCGAAAAGCCTTTTTAGATAAATTTAAAACGTACCTACTTGGTCATAAAATATTATGTTTATAGTATCTAAATATATTTATTTACTAAAAAAATATTATTTAGTATTTTAAAGACTGTAAATCAAAGTTAATAAAATACGAATTAGACTTATACTCAACGCGACTTCGTTCGTGCGGTATATATTTCTTTTATTAATAAAAATAGCCTACTTTGCCCCTTATAACATAAGCTATCCACCATTGAAAGTCTTGTAAAATCGGTCCAGTCAGTTCAGAGATTAGCCGGACCAAACAGACCAACGAATAAACATTTTAAAAATTGTTTTTTATTTATATATCGTATGTTTATAAATTATGTATTATTAATTTAGTGAAAAGCTGTAAATCTGAAATTACAAACAAACACTTTCACATCTATAGATATAAATAAAATTACATCTATTATAGCTAGCTAACTATAGCTAACGACAATAGCTTACAATTAATGTTATTAATAATAATAACAAAAAAACATACCAATGATTTTCAATTATTTACATCAGCTTGGAATAGTACAATTATTTTAACATTATCAATTAACCCAATTTCAACTTATAATCTAAACTCTGTTAACTTCTAAAACCATTTCACGAATATTAGCGTTGGTTGGCCAAATTTTCGGCAACAGCTGCCGATTGTGTCTCCAGATTGCACAAATTTTTATCTCCGTTGCAGAAATATATTGAATTTCTTTTCGCCCGATTTACTTTTTTTATATGTCCTGGCCTGTCACCTAAGCACGTATTATATTACACGGTAGCGTTTTTGCAGAAGTATAATCTCAGGTTGAAGGTACGATATCAAATTACACAATACATATTCATTCAATTATTAACATGTAGCTATTTTATTCCACCGATAGGCGTTGCTAAGGGCGGGTGAAAATCAACTCAATATATCAAAAGTCAAGTTTTATATTTTATATTGGATGAATTTAAAATATTATTTTTTGTAAAATTCAAATTAGAAATTTTTTGGTTGGTATCACAATGTTGTCTCTTGGTAATAATAAAATATGTACATTTTTTTAAGTAAATAAATATGTATATTTTTCAACGTTTTTGCAATTCAAAATTAAAACTGCCATCCGAACAGCGGTGTTTCCTTTTTTCATACAAAAAAAATTGGCCCGAGTTATGTTTACGTTCAACTTTCGACAGTGCAAATACAATACAAATCAAATGAACGGCAAATTAACTTTACGCCGACAACAAAAAAGTCGGTAGCGCATTGCAGCTGTACAGTAAGACAACTGATGCATTTAAAAACAATATTTGCTTGGCAATATACAATAAAAGTCTGTAAATACAGACAGCAATTACTACACCGGTAACATATTTGTTTAGGACTGAGAAATTGAAGTGTTTTCGAGCGTGCCAAGACATTTCGTCCGTGGTATTTCTTCGACTCCCGTATACAACTCTCCTTTAATAGGTTTACCGTGACTTCATTCATGTGAAAGTCGTTCTTATATTATATATTATATGGTTCAATATAAGCTGAAAATATTATTGAACGACAATGTCAATTCCACTCCGTACGTGTAAGTACGCAGCTCGTAAGCCCACCATTCGATTGTGTAAATAATACTGGAGTAGAGACAATAATGAATCGAACAATCGTGGTAGATATAATGTGTTTGATTTATTAAACGATGCTCGGGGATTCCAGATTTATATCACGTAACTCGTTTCAAATTGGTGTGATGTATTGTTTTAGATATTCACGTATTGATTTATTCATAATAAATGATTGGAGACATTCGATTATTAATTTATACATCGTGAGACCGGTAACGAGATATTCACTGTTTGGTGGCACGCATCGAGAAATTCGGTCTTGATAATTATCTTATAGATATCATATTCATATGGTGGTCAATAATCAAGTGCTACTTGAGCTATATCATTGGAATATTTTTTTAACTATTATTTATAAGCGCGTATGCACATTGATCATTTTTTAATACAATGTAATCTACAAACTATTAACGTTAAGTTAAAGTTACCTACGACGTAAAAGTTTCTTGTTATAACAATTTTTATAATCCTTGAGAAATATTATCGCAATATAAAAATTTTATTTGAATGTTAAGTGTCTCGAACTATAAAGTGGATGATTCATGGCATTTGTTCTATATCTATTGAGTCACTTAACATCTGTGTTTGTGAAGACGCATTTTTAACTAATTTTAATTACATTAAGAATTACCATCTATCACCAAATTTACACACAACTTTATAACATTACTTGAATAATATTCACTCAGTGAAAGATATATTCAAAATAGTAAGTGTAATATGCGGTTGCTTCAACAAGGAATATTTAGATATACACGTTCTCTCAAGTTCTCATTTGTACTGGGATATGAATAATATTCAAATTTACTTATTTCATCTAGTATAATTCTTCCGCAAACATTCTGTTATTATATTTTTGCTAGACTTTAGTATTCAGAACAAATTCTCATAACATAGTCTATAGCTTTCTATTAAAAATGTTTATTTTTTAATACTTTTTCCCTTGTAAATAAATAATATATTATAAAGAGAATTATTTGAAATCTGACATGTTCAGTAAAACCTTGCATTCAGTTGATTATTAATAAAACATTAAAAATAGTTAAGCATAATATATTTTAACTTGATTTATTCTGCAAATAGTTTTAAAATTAGTTGTGATGAATAATTTGATAATATAAATTTAGCCTTATTTATTATAGCATAGTTTTTATAGTTCAGGTTTTTGTAATCGATTTGCTTCTGAGTTTTTAAATTTGATAACTTGTTCCCATAAAAAACCTATCATCACAATTACATTTATTATTAAATGCAGACAATCCTCAATTTATTTACTGTTAGTATCATCATTATCATTATCAGCTAATACTTATCCCAATTATTTAGCGCCAGTGCCATATTCAATTTCTTCCAAGCTCTTATCTTTCTTCGTTCCAGTAACGACATGCTTCTTACCATGTTACTTTTTACACACTCCATCCTTATCATCTTCTGCCACTTTCTTCTCTTACAACTATCCAAATTCATATTTAAAACTCTTAACATTATATAGTTTTCATCCCTTCATATTAGATGGACCATTCAGAGATCACTTCTCATATTTTCTGTCCTCGATGCTACTTGTTAGTAGCATTAAGATTAAATTAAATACACTTGAACAACCTCGAAATATACATAAGTATTACATTAAATTTTATTAATTAGCTTTCTATTTTGTTTACAAAAATTCAAGCTCCGATCTTTATAAGTTTTATAAACCTTAATGATATGTTTCCGTCTCTAATGACACCTAATTATAATCTCGTTCCCGCTCTTCTTTACTGACCGTGTTTTAAAAGTTTCGGTTGGTGTTATTGCTGAGTTTTTGCGGATCTCATTGTTTCTTCAATAAGTCTTGATATTATTTCAAAAGTGCAAGAAATATCTCAATAAATATATATCAGCTTGGTAGAACAGAGACGGGAGATTGAAGTTATATTCGTTTCCGAAATATCATAATCGACGAAGCAATATGATCCATTTTTGAAATCAATTTGGACTTTATAATACCACACTTAGTGTATAAATTTCAATAAATAGCAAGTAACGTATAAACTGCAATCCGTGGAATACGTACTCTGATAGTAGGTACGCGCCAGCTGTTGCGGTTTACAAATTTCAACGAACTAAAAGCTCTGGTAGGAGTTAAGGATTGTTTGCTTTAATGATTCGTTCAATATATTTTATTAAACAATAACAATAATATACTTTATATTGTTCATTAAAATTACTATCAAGACAACTTGTTTCTCAAAAATAAAAATACTTTTACTTCTTCTTGATCGGACTATTAATATAATTTAATTAACTTATATTAGACACACACGCATATATATATATATATATATATATATATATATGATATTTGAATATTGTCTCTTTGAACTTTTTTTTTGCAGTCAATGACAGGGTGGATGTAACATAACATTTTTATATGATGAATTGCTTTAATTCGATTTCATACAATGTTCAATAAATACGAGTAGTTCTACATTTTAAATTCAAGCATACTGAAATCACCTCAAAATTTTTGTTACTTTAATGATTTTAAAATTTAGTTTGAAGTTGTTATATGCAGTTTTTAATAAGTATGATTGGAAGTTGAATGTCCATTTAAAATTAGATTAGGCTTCTAAATGCTTAAAATTATTATATGGTTGACATAGTTTTAGTCAAAATTTGAATCAAGTATTGCAAGTTTAAGTGCTAAAGATAGGAACTATGTAAGTTAGTTTGAAGTGAAGTTGGTTGGTTGGAGCTAAATTTAGTTAATACAGGATTTCAGATTTTATTAAAGAATATTATTAAAGTGCAAACTAATATTTTTCAGAATGTTTGTTGAAATTAGTGACATTCAGTTTCTAAATATTTTACAGTATTTTATAACAATTGCATTTGCAAATTCCTTACACTTATAGAATTTTATTGAGCTTGCGTAAAATTGGAGTCTAATCTTCATTAAGTGTTATAATTCATTAACATATCTTTCATTTCATTAACACTTTTCATTATCTAATGACATGAATGAATGGATAATATGTTTACGCTCTGATTTTACATAGTTAATCTAAATGTTATTGACCAAAACCCTTAACTATGATTAGCTCGCGTTTATTTAATATGTACATAATCTTATTAGTTTTTAAGTAGAACCTTATTTAAACCAAATTCCATATGAAATGTATCTGCATGATGCTATCTTCTGCAAACCGAAACTTCTTGCTTTATAAACAATATTCTCATGTCCATATTGTCTATGGAATTCCGGAAGAATACTCAAATATTGCCAATATTATGTAATGCATATGTACTGTTATATGTTATTAAATTCATTAAACATAATAAATTTGATAACATATATGAAAGCGTAAAAGTAATGAAATCTACTTGACAATATCTCATTCCATTTTTTTAACATATTAACAAAAATGCAATATTGGAAATGTATTTGGAAAACGAAAAATATTTTACCTTCACAGAAATAGTGTACTCACCTTGTTCTCCTTAACTTCACTGCTACATTTAGCTTAATTAACTTGTTATTTCTCTGTGTCTGTGCTGTATCAAAAAATATGACAAAACAAATCTCAGTATCTCATGTATTCGTTCAATGGAAATTTTTTTCTATTCCAGACATACGTCACTCGTTCGCTTTTATAACTAACGTGGAAAACGTTTCTCATGGAAAAGTTGCTAACATTTTATATCTTATTATCAAGACAGGAAAATTATTGTGTTACCGTCTTGAAACTCTTGAACATGAATGGGAATCACGGAAACACTTTTCTTGAGTTACATTATGTTATATTTTCTATTATTTACTATTAAATTATATTTTTAAACTGCACTAAACTGGTTTAGAAAATGTATTTTGAAATAAAACAAAATGGAGTTATCTATGACTTAATTCGACTTATTCTCAAAGGTAGATTAGTATGTACAATTATTTAAAAAGTTCTTTGATTTCATTTGTTTGAGTTTTCAATCGTCGAATTAATTTAATATAAGGTACCCCTTGCGATCAAACCAACACTATTGTCAAGTACAAAACCAACGTACCAGGTACCCAACCCACCAATTACAGGGTATTATAAAAAAAACCTTGGAGACATTTTGAATATATTTTACTGGTAATATTTTTTGATTTTCAACCTTATTCAATTGAAATACGGAAATTGTAACAGCTCAGTCATTCAAAACTATTGTGCATTTGTCCTTTGGATTGTCATATGTCGTCGCTATTGTGATGTTTACATCAATAGCAAAGCTTTTTCCGTTTGTTCGTTTTTTAGTTATTTTATTGCACCTGTCTACGGTTCTTGAATACACTCAATATTTATTTTCACACGATTCATAAATATTCTCAGATGAAAATAAAATAAAATTTATTTCATATATTAAAATATTAGAGTTCAGCTTAAAGGTTAGATTTCCCACACATTATAAGAAACATCTAATACTACAATATTTCTTAGACTTAAAAGTACCAATTGCAGTGGAATAATATGAACGCGAAACTTAATTTCTAATGTAAGAATATTTAAAAGCTTCACTTTGAATGTTATACTGTTAATATTTCTAAATATAATTTTTGATAACTTAAAAAAAGTAAAAGTAAAAGAGATTCATTACTTTATTGTGCTAATATTTTTTAGATTAAAACTTTTAACACGAATTATTCAAAATTTATATTTTGTCATGAGAAGAAATATCATTCCATCTTTGCAATTAACAATGCATTATAATCCCTAACAGTAGGTATGTAACTGAACTCCAGAATAATAAATGATACAGTATCAACATATGGTATCAACATAATTTATGTAGATTGGATCAATGAATTATAATCTTGAAAACAATGATATCTAGTTATAAAGTCATTTAAAAATTAAGAACAACTTACAAAATTCTTTAAAATCTTGCAGACGTTTCGTTCAGAATGATTAGTTTTCGAAAATGGATTCTCAAAGAAACTTGAATCACGATCGAATCAGGTACGACGAGTTGAGAAATGAATCTACAAAATTGTTGTATTCTCATTTGAATAGAATAAAACCCGTCCCTTTCGATTCTTGTTTTATCTTATGTCCTTCTCGATGTCTATGTCGGAAGCTCGATCATTTATAACCGTCGTGTTTATTTCTACACAATGGCCGCCACCACCTTATTTCACATGGACCCCTCACTAATTAAAAAAAAACTGACGAATAAAACCGGCGATTTTTATCGTTCGCCGAATCATATATCCGATGGTTCCACGTAGGCGTTCTCTATTACACTTCCTTTTCCTCCATACTATACAACTAATTTACCGTCTCACTCACACACTCCACCGTTTTTTTTTTGTTCATTAAATCAGCTAGTAATTGTTTATAATTATAATTCATTTAAATTTGGAAAGAACCGCTGCCGCGTCTTCGTTTTGATTTTAATGGGATTGTGAGAACTTGATACTTTATCTTTTTGATTCAAGTTATTCTGATCAACTAAAAATTGTCTTAATTGTCCGTTACACGATTATGTAACTTGTTATACAAAGAATAATATCTATTTTAGGATAATATTAATCGGAATAAATAGCTTAGAGTCTCAAGTTAAAAGTCGTAAATCGAAATCAAGAAGTTGACGGTGACAGTGTTTTTGTTTGAACCTTACTGGTTTCGTGCCGCTAACATTTTACAGACTTAATTATTGTTATGGCCGTCTTGAAGATTAAACTTGTGATGGCGTGATAATTATCATAATTGTTATTCATTTCTTTGAACCACGTATCTTGTGAGACTTTGTCCCATTCGTTAGACATATCTTGGGCAATAAAGATAGAAAAATATTTATTGGTGGTATAATTAATTTCTATGACCATTATCTCCGGATCTAGAGAGGTTTAATTCAAAGAGTTATGTATAGATTAATAAAAACATATGAAGAATGATTATTGTGTATCCTGACTGTGGTTTCTTTAATACTTTAATGGATGTTTCAGATCCATTCATTAGTGTTTTACTTAATGATATTTATTACTTAAAATATACCAACGTAGAATGTTATATAATAACGAAATACAAAATAACTGACATACGACTTGAAAATAATTTATTTTTTAGTATAAGATATAACATTGGGGATACAGGTTTTGGTCTATGGGGGGTAATTTTAGTCCACATCCGAATACGTTTTTCGTGATTTTAAATTATTGACTAATGAATGGGAATGTGAATAATTTAAATAATATACCATTGAAGAAAATAAATTTGTTTTTATGACTGTTAAAAAATATGTTCAAATTCAAGTTTTTTTTGTGAGATGGGGAATTAATATAGCACCCTTTTCCCTCATCTCTTACCCCGTATTCGTGCCTGAGGATACAGGATAATTACATTACTACCTATAGATTAGTTTCATTAAAAATCAAATTAAAAAGTTACCTTACCTGTCGCCGAAAACATAGAAGCAAACTCACTCAATAAATTAAACATAACTGAGGCTCGATGTTAGTGAACAACATGAATATTTATTGGGCACTAAGTTATCATACAAGCTCAGTCGACCAAGAATCAACGTAAAAGCCATATTCAGTGGATCAAACACATCTTGCTAATAACATGTTGCCTCATTAATATGCATAACGCAGGGGTGCTCGTTCGCTATCGGAGGATATTATACTAAAGGGAAACTTTCAGAAAATTAAAATCTTAGATCGAAATACGTAAATTTGGAGCTCGTGTCTGTTAATATTGGTTACTTCTTGTCTTTTGAATAATGTTTCTATAATGAAGGCCTAAATATATTATGGCGATGGCAATGACCGGCAATATGGCTTTCGCCATGGTCGATCGGCTGGTGATCTTCTTTTATATCTTACGCACCGTTGGGCAGCTGTTATTGAAAGCAAGGGAGAGGGTCTGGCAGTTAGTCTGGATATGGCGAAAGCCTTCGATCGTGTATGGCACAAGGGGCTTCTTTCGAAGCTACCTTCCTATGGGCTTCCCGAGAGTTTATGCAAGTGGATCACCAGCTTCCTCACTGGGCGGAGCATACAGGTCGTTCTCGACGGTTTTTGCTCGGACCCCAAGCCCGTGAACGCTGGTGTACCCCAAGGCTGCGTGCTATCCCCAACTCTGTTCCTCCTGCACATCAATGATATGTTGGATATCTCCAACATACATTGTTATGCGGATGACAGTACTGGGGATGCGGTATATTCCGGCCGTGCAGGTCTCTCTCGGGAAAACGTCGACGAGTGCCGAAAGAAACTTGTGTCTTCTATAGAGACTTCCTTAGGGATAGTTTCTGAGTGGGGGGAACTGAACCACGTTCAGTTCAATCCCCAGAAGACACAGGTTTGCGCGTTTACCACTAAAAAAACCCCATTTGTCGTATCACCGCTATTCGAGAGCACTCCCCTTATTGCCTCGCCAAGTATCAGAATACTGGGTCTCGACATTTCGAGTGACTGTCGGTTTCGTGGTCATCTGGAGAGCAAGGCCAAGTTGGCCTCGATGAAATTGGGCGTGATCAATAGAGCAAGGCAGTACTTCAATCCTGGCCAAAGACTTGCGCTCTACAAAGCGCAAGTACGGCCACACATGGAGTACTGTTCTCATCTCTGGTCCGGATCACCCCAATATCAGCTTCTACCATTTGACCGCGTACAACGGAGAGCCGTTCGGATTGTCGGGGACCCGGTGTTCTGTGAACGGCTGGACTCTTTGGCATTGCGTAGAGACGTTGCATCTCTGTGCGTCTTCTACCGCATTTACCACGGGGAGTGTTCCGAAGAGCTATTCGATCTGATGCCTACCGCCGAATTCCATCACCGCACAGCGCGCCATCGCCTCCAATACCATCCCTACCACCTGGATGCGTGGCGATCCACCACTGTGCGGTTCTCAAGTACATTTTTTCCACGTACCACTCGAATGTGGAACGAACTCCCTTCGGCGGTATTTCCAGATCGGTACGACATGGGTACCTTCAAAAAAGGCGTTTACTCCCACCTTCAAGGCCGGCAACGCTCCTGTAAATCCTCGGATGTTGCAAGAGTTCATGGGCGGCGGTGATCACAAATCATCTGTGACCCGCCAGCTCGTTTGCCCTCCTATTCCATAAAAAAAAAAAAAAAAAAAAAAAAAAAAAAAAAAAAAAAAAAAAAAATGGCGCTAAATTAATATGAATATGTTATTTCTATTTTATTGATAGGTGATATAATTTTTTTATAATGGTCGTATTTTCAATACTGTTGTAATGAAAATGGTTATCTAAATATTTTAATTTAAACATGTAAATAACATTGAATTGTTTGTTTGTAAATCCACATTAAAAGCTCTTACTAAATGCTTACGGTACTCACAAAATTTTTATTTTTTTTCTTTGTCTCTCTATTTGAGTGTTTGTTTCAGCTAATCTCTGTAACGCTGGAACCATTTTAACAGCACAGTCGCAAATAGCTGATGTTATCAGGAGTTGGATATAAGGACTTGGACTACTTTTATTTAATTACGCACATCCGAAGCCGAGGGTACAGATAGTATGTGTTTCAATAAAACCATCATACATTTTAATTTATTTTCCTGATTTATTTGTAAGTTATAGCCGATTATAATAACTATGCAAAATACCATATGCCATATGGCGTCATAACAAACGAAATCGCCTTCAATCTTGTTTGTTCTTCAAAGCTATTATTAGGCGGTGTCTTGTTAACGTTTTCTGTTGCTCAGGCTTTAAATTAAATGAGAATCGGCGCCTGGCTAGCCGTCAAACCGCAGCGTACAGTTATTAACAATTCCGGTACCGAAAATATTTAACTTCCACCGTCTTATTAAACTTGTTTCGGCGTTTCTGTTCTATCTTCACGATGTGTTGCGCATACAGTGGATAAGACATCATTTTGTTGGACTACTTTATTCAAATTAATTCAAAAATTATGGATTTCTTATATATAAAAGCAATAAAATTAATAATATATATTGAAAACAATGTTTTTCTAGTTTTCGTGGTATAGCTATCGTTTATAAAGAAATATATTATTATTATTTCGAAAAAATTTCAAAGGTCACATTATCTGAGTTATTAGTATGTGAAAAAATATGTTGGTGTTTTTTAAAATAAATCACATTTCGTCCCATCCATACTACACTTACATTGGTATTTTTTAGTTCATGTTTAACCCATATTCGTGGAGCATCGTTACCCGAGGCGCATCGGGACGCAATTATGTAATTATGTGTTAGGATATGTTTTTACCACGTCCCTTATTGTATTGGATCGTAATTTGTACCTTATTTAGTCCGAAATATCACATCATTACGTGTTTGATACTGTTTGGCCATATGTCAAACATGTTTGATTATTCTAATATTCATTAACACTAACTATACTCAACATAAACTAATGTAAATATTTTAAATAAATATATATTTTAATATAAATATATTGTAGCAATTTTGTAGCAACGTTAAGATGCTTATTTTTCAACTTAACAAGGTGTGTAGAGTCACGGTTTGGCAATTTTATCCACTCTTCCGATAATTTAGGTAAATTATATTTCACCTTTCAACACTTTCGCACATTGTATTTTCGGTTACGAGTTTCTGGTTATGGCGATAATTTCGATGCCATATGGCATTAACGGAGGGTCAGTAACATGTAACCATCGGAGGACGTCCTACTAGCTTCAACTAGGGATTTATATAGAGCTGTTAATACATTAACATTTTCTTGTATTTCTGGTTCTATAGATTCTTTTATTTATTGCAAGAACTATATATTAAATTTAATTGTTTATACTACTTGTTTTGAACCATTCAAAGAGAATGTAATACCTTATACATAATAATTATAATATTTTGTTAAACCATATATTATTATTATATTGAATACAAAAAACTCTATTATTTAAATTTCATCATTTAAAATCATAAGTTCTTCATCTTTAATTTATGTCCAATTATCATACAATATAAGTAGTTAATAGTTCATTCATTCTAACCAAGAACACAATATTGTCTTGATATTAACAAAAAAAGTATGCAATATACATCTCTATATAATTACTATATTCTTATGACCATTATAGAAGAAGCACCAATCAAAAAATCATTTTTAACAATATAACGTCACCGGACACGGCAGTTGGTTTCTTATAAATGACTTATAAACATATGAATCTATTTATAAAATAGATAACTTTCTTATTTTTATGTGAGTAAAGAGAAATTAAATTAAGTATTTGTGTTCTTAAGTTATTAAAGAAAGAACAGATTAGAATGTAAATGAAAAAAAAATACCAAAGTCCTCCCCGCTGGAAAGATACAGACAGACATAAGGACATACATATTTTCAATATAAATCAATCGAGATTCCTTTCTACGATTAAAACATAGCACATTCATATATGTTATGCAGAATAAAAATCAGTTATGCACTGAGCGAAGTCTATTTAATCGTTGGGGCGTATGTATGTGGGTCAAAATATAGTAGGTTACTGGGTTTATTATTATTGTTAGGGAGCATTTTTAATTAATACTGTCATTAATATGCAGTGTATAGTTTCAGTATAACTCTCAGTTGTTTGTAAATCGCTCTAATTGTTCAGTGGTTTCATGTTAGATATATAACTAAATAATAACCAGCACAATTGACATACATACAGGTTTAATTGGTGAATGCTATTGATATATACTGAGTACTATGTATTTATTTGTCTGACTGTCAAATTCACTATAAAACGAAAATTTTGTTTCATAGAAGTTCGTGTATAGAAATCGTTTCATGGTTATAATAAAAATAATATTTTTAATATACTTATCAAATAATAATAATATTATGTTTATGATTGTTGTGTTTACATCTATTAATATTCGAAATTTGGGAACGAAGTTATTACAGGAAGTCATTTATTAAGCTCTAAAAAGGATATTTTTTAAGGAAAACACAGGAGCCATAAAAACCCGTGTTCTATATAAGTTTCTCGGTTAAGGGACTCAATATTACCGATACTGAAAGGAAAAATATGCATAATTTACCAGACTATGAATATTAAAAAGTAAATTTTGTCCCAGGAAATCCTGGTCATAATCTTAAGACCTTTTTAGGATCTGGTAGACAAATTGGCAAGATATTATATTAAAGAATTTGCATAATATTCTGCAAGTATATAAATATTTACTTTCAAAATGTAGTAGTAGAAGTTTTTGATTAAAACTGCAGAAATAAGGAATAAAATAAGGAAAAAGAAATGAAATCTTACACAAAGAAACTCATTTCTCTTCAGAACTGATGCAATAATATCTTCGATATTGCTTCTGTGTCAAGCATATCTAATGAAATGGTATTTAAAGAAAAACAATCGCTTTTCAATATTAATGTTTGAACTATAAGATGAATCACTATATTTTTAGCTGTAAGCTGTTTCTTTTAGTACAAATGGCATTCTTATAAATAGCTCCAAACGATCCAAACGTGTTATCTTCTTACTGTCTAAAGACGAACACGTGTTCAGTAATAAATTATACCTATAAATTAATTAAGGTAATACTATAAGCTTTTAATATTTCCTTAACAAATTAATAGGTTATTTTGTTTCATACACGAACCAACCAAAAATATTTTGATAAATGTTACACGCAAACAAATTAAAAGATATAATATAAACTTATTATTTCTTACTTATTTTTGAGGTGTAAGTAAATATAAGGATGAACATTAAAATGTTTTCAGGAAGATTTTTTTTATAGAAACTGGCTATATTTAAACATAATGGCATTATAAATTTAAGTGCAGAGACTATACGAGTACATACTTTTATATATAAATTTGAAAATCGCAAAATATTTTATAAGTGGGGTTGTGGTATTATATATAGCGTATACTTTCTTCACTAAATAGAAAAAAAACTACAATTTGCAAAAAAAACTGATATGTTGTTTATCAGTGTACCTACAAACAATCTCTTGAGGCTTATAATATTAAAAACCAATAAATTAATGTATTGCATTTCTTATAATATTACATAATATACAGCATGTATTGATAACATAATTTTTATATTCTTTTAAATATAAATCGGAATTTTTTTTTATTTTTTTATTAATTTTGAGGATCATAACTGACGCTGATACAGCTTAATGATCGTAATATAAAGTCACCAAGTGAAAACTAAATTTTTCCGCAAGCAATAACTTCAAGTTTCTAAATCTTGGATAAAATGCAACAATATGAAACATAATTTTGTAGCAAAATTAATTATTATGGGTTCATACAAATTATTATATAATTTTCTTATGTACATACAGTGTAATATAAAATTCGTGGTTCAGTTAACCCGAATTAATATGATGTGAAACGTTTCACCATAAAAAAAATCGGACAATTTAAGATCCGACTATCCTTACCATAAATCTTGTTCCCAAAAAAGGTATAAAAGTCAGGTTTAATTTACCAGTGAAGATAATGATACAATTGCAAATTATCCAACCCTGAGATCCACGTTGAACCGTTGTTTATCTTTAATCACCCTTTACTTTTTCCCTTCACCCTTTCTGAAGTAGGGATTAGGGTACCTGAATTACAGCTTCACCCAACGAAAAAAGCGTTAAATAAATGTGACACGTTACACAGGAATTTTCGCATAATTAAACCTTCAGATAAAATAATAGTTACATAACAAAAATACTTTGTTCCTGATACATAATTGCTTCCGAATTATATAACATTTGTACTAACATATTTGTTTTGGAAAACCAATTAAACTTAACCCCTTATTATAAACCAAAAGCTCTTAGTGGAATACCATGGTTTTCAAACTGAATGTATATAAGATTAAATCGTCATGTAATCTGTTAAAACTTAAGCATATTTGTATGTAAGGAACCTTAAGGTGAGCCAATATCTTTTAGGATGAATGCAGACTCAGTAAACGAAATTATGCGGTGGCACGCAATTCTCTTTACCCCTTCCGACCTAACTCATGATTTTGCTTATCGTGTCGGGATCGGAAAATTTAAATGCGATTTCGACTCCCCAACTAGCGCTTGTGTAAACTTAAATTTGTTCCCCTTCGATATCTTGAGTGAATTGTTTGAGCAAAAGGGATTCTGAACGGGTTTGAGTAGATGCCACTTTGGATTTCCTACATTATGCTACAGCCCTTCACGGGAAATTTGAAATATGTTTGGAAATAGAATATCTTTACAAGTGTTATATTAAACTGCTTCAGTTACAGTAATATAAATATATCGTTTGAGAGATGTATGAAATCTGGTAGTGTACTGAAGTTCTTACATAATATGTTTACTGACTCCCGGCTTCAAATAGTTTGGCCTGGGTCGTCTAGTTTGTGGCTAAACAATTAACCGTCAAATGTGTTCCTAAATACTTCACTAAGTTATTTCTAAAGTAACATTAATGCCCCACACCGTTAAAACTCTCTAACAACAGTAATATTTGACGCAATAAAATGTTAATGAAACTCATAAAATATTCAATTGAATTTATTGTTTATCTTAATGTATATTAAAGATAATTTATATATTTATTTTCTTAATTACTTATTCAATACTTTTTAAAACAATTAATACAAAATTTGAAAATGTTATATAATATAGAGAAAAGTAACGAATAAATGAACTGTAGCCAAATATTAAATAACAACTAGAACTAAGAACTAAGTAATAAAATGTAAAATAAATATTACTAGCGTTATTGTGTACTTAACTTCTTTCTGGCTATTTCCATAACAAATACAAGGGGTCCGCAAAGAGTGTCCAAAATACACCAGCAAAAAGCCGACCTCATAACATATTCACCCCTTATACGAATTTACATTATCTTATTCAACTTTGCCATTTAAATTTAAAACCAATATAGTTTAAGTATAAGGACAAAGTCATATTATCTACAAATGTATAATAATAATATTGTTATATATATATATATATTAATCAATTAAAAAGATTCACACACACACACACAATAAATAATATTTTATAATTATCTACAAAGTAAATATATCATTCATCATAAAATGTAAAAAGCATGAATATCAAAACTTTTTTATATTGTTTTAATATAGTCCATAAAACTAGTGATATTTGGAAACTAAAAGTGGGTCAGTAAATATTCACTTTATCTCTTTCAGTGCACTCGCACATTGATTGCTAATGCACTATGAGTATAAAACATAAATCACACATGACTGTGACATAGAAACCATTTTTGCTTAATAGTTTCATTAAATTATGGTTAGTAGGGTTCATTTAATTGACAGGTTTTATGACTTACACTATATATTGAGGTTTTTTAACATAGCTAACTTTTTACCTCGACCTCACTTGCGTTTGGACCAAAATGGTCTTTTGTCTATCTGACATACTATTTACAAAAATTATGAAACCAATGTTTGTTTTTTCTAACTATAAAATCATACGGTTTTGTTTATGTCATAAAAGTAAGCTCTCTGCAAATTTTTAGCTTTCTAGGTGATATAGTTGGAGCTTGTGGGTGATGAATCAATTAAGTGGATCAAATCTTTTTATATATAGGTAATACATATTTGCAATGTGTATTACTAGGATAAAATAAATTAGCTTATATTAATGAGGAAAATGAGTTAAGAATTAGTTTAATATGATCTGAACTACCTGAATAGTACATTTGAATAAAGCTTTCACATTCCGACGAGAACAGAACTCAAAACTACATATATATATATATATATATATATATATATATATATATATATATATATATATATATATAATTTCTAAATGGATATGATTTTTTGTCTGTTGATGTTAATGGAGATGTTACCCCAAAAGCTATTGACCAAGAACGAATGATACCATTAAATCAATAATATACCGCAAGGGAATTACCATGAAACGAAAGCTTTGTATGGACTTGTTATTATTTTTTTTCTATTTAACGTTAAAATATGACTGTAGCTAATATTTGCTTAATAAAATGCAAGTAGAAAAAAAATGAATAAAACAATATGGCGATCGTATAAACAATTATTTTCTCAAATAAAAGAACGCTACATTAACATTAACATTAACAAAATTAACAATATATAAACTAAAACATAATTGAAGCGATATTGTTTCTATTATTAATGAAAATTGACGAAATTATAACACCAAAATAGCTTGTCTGTCCATAAATCTGTGTCTGTGTTTAGTTTATTAAAATTTATTTGTTATGGTTTGAAATGAATTTATATTACTTAAATGCTATATATTTAATTATATTTCTTTATAACAAAAATCACTTAATAATAAAAAAAGATATTTACTAAGAAGAAATAAAATAATATCAATATAAATAATAAAGAAGACAACTGTTTTTCCTTATAATTATTTATAGAAAAATATTTATAAAAGATTAACAAAATAAGATTATCTGATATAATAGAAATCTGTTTACAAAAAGAATAAATAAACAACGAAATATGAAATAATATTTGATCGTTATCCCTAACAACTGGATAACGCGCTATAAATCAATAAAACACGGGAACACACCACAGAGCTGTTTACTCTGTGATCATTATTTGAACATACTTTTGGGATGAAATGTACATTTCAGTACATATACATTAAATTGTAAATAATACTCAATCTTCATTTAAAAAAAGTTGTATGATTTTCATTCAATACACAAACATACACAAAGCTACTAGGTATGTTTTAACTATTTTTAGTGATAAACAAATAGGGTGATTTAAAGGGCAGCAATAGTAAACAAAGTCCAAAATTAGCAAGTACATTTTAACATTATTACAAATATATTTAAAGTAAGGTACGATAAGCTTAAGCCGGTTACGTCCCTCCCTATTTTCTGATGGAGATTTATGTCAGGGGATCAAAAGTTTGCATCCCCGCTACGAACTACGTTTATTAGTAATATTGATACATCATCTTAACCGTGACTTTGTCTACTATTTAATTGTTTATTATTCAATAATCTGTTTTATAGATAATGTATGGACTTAAATAACACAAACATCTAACATTGCAAGATAAAAAGCTTTTTTATAAATTCATAAAAAGAAAATCATCGAATAGTAGTTCACTGATAATGGTTTTACGGCAACATTTTACGGTTTTCTGTACATTTTCAGTGTTATTAATAAATAAGTATTACGTTCCATTATAAACGCGTAAGGCCAGTTAATTTTACTTAGCGGTCATAACTGTTGGTAATTCATTTTCTCATTAAAGGTTTAAATTTAACGCCACACCATGTGGTCTTGAGTTTACGACTGGCGTTAATATGGAACGTTTTATTTGACGGTTATTTGAAATATCTATTAATTGTATGGATGTTTAATTATTACAAATATAATATTCTAATTTAGTAGCTAAATATACCTCAATATATTCATAACGTATTATATTATTATATATGTAAGTATATTTTAAAACTTTAATTTACTATAAATGTTGTTCAATAAACCGCGTCTAGCAAATGTAATGTCCCCAAAATGTTTTTTTATATCCACAGAACAACATCCCTTATATTTACCGCTAGAATATTTATTTGTGCGAGCGTTTTAATGATTGGGGTTGCTTTGATTCTTTTGAATCAACACTGTGTGTTATATATTATATTTTATTGTGTTTTGTTGGGGGTAACTGGTAAATTACGTGTTTAATATTGTTACTTTATTCAATTATGTGAATCGTATTTTTTATTATTATTTTTTCACACAGTTTATTAGTTATAAAAAGAAGTGGAAAAGCCTAATGAATCTCACGTTTCAAAGATGTACCGAAATTTAATTTAACTAAATTAGTTTTTGATGGACATAAATGTTATTCTTTCAGCTGGTTACCAAAAATAACACGCTGTCAACAGTTTTTGGAAATGTAACACTGATTTATTATTTTTTGTACTAAAATAGATTCATCACTATTTTGACTAATATGTTACGAATGAAAGAAATCTTATTTTATTACAAGTTATATTGGGTTATATAAAAGAAAAAAATATATCATAGAACAAATGTTTTTTGTCTTTCCGTTTATAGCATTAATAATAAATATTAAACCAATAATATATATATATATAAATAGTATTAAAACTTACCATTCATGTGTATCGATTTCATATTATTCCCATTCAAACCCATCACTTCCATATCAACAATGGAAGCAGGAGTTATAACTCACCAATACAGCTAGTTATGGCAATAAATTTATTAGGTCAGTTAACTTGAATTTGTGGCATTACGTGCACTATGACGTAATTGTCTAAGTTTGTACTGCAGATGAGAATGAACTGGCTCCAGCCAAATTAATACGAATGGTTTCTAGATGCTTCCTTACAAGATATTATGCTACTTTGTTGATTCACTGCGTTGTTCTTAACATGTCTGGGTTCAGCTTATTTATGGTTCCAGTTTGTATTTCGCGAACTTTCTATTTATATGTATAATTATTTTTATTTTTATTTATAACTTTTATATACAATGTATATATAAAAAGAGAACTGTAAATATATACAGACATAATTGGCACAAAGGCGATTATTACTAAGAGTGATTTCTTATAATTAGGACGACATTTCATTATGTTGGTGCATCAATAAAATAAATTATATACTATATATGTTATATAATAATTCATACACATACATACTAAAGTGACATATACAAATTCTATATGATATATCATATGTATATTGAGTAGACGCTGCAACGAGACGTATTTGAATTTGTTATTAGAAAAAAAAAGTTACAAGACAAAAACTATATAATGAATAAAGTATTGCATTGTTGTCGCATATTGTTTTAACAATAACACAGGCTAGTTTGTCATGTTACATCAGAACGACAGGTCCGGACCGCTGAACCGGAATTAAACCGGCTCACAAAGCTTTGAATGTTGTCAATATTGTCTTTGTGCGGACTCGATAACCGTGACGCTACGCAATATAGATTAATTTCATAAATTTTATATGAAAATAATTTTAAACATTATATAAAATATCATAAATTTATTTTATTCACTTCTTTATTATTATATTAAAACCACTTCCATGTTAACATCGTAATAAATACAATGACATTGTGAAATTTTAACATTAAAAAATAATAACTTCAAATTTTCTATTATATGGGGACAAGCGAGCCGGTCACCTGGTAAGTTATCATCACGGCCCACGATAATACAAAATCAGAGGAATGAAAAGCGTTGCCTGCCTTTAGTAGAGACCTATAACAAGTTAACGACAAAGTTCCAGCAATTAATCGACTCGCTAGCTAGTTTTAGTTCAAGTTATTCCTTAACATAGATAAAATCTAAATAACTGTAGTTACTATAAGTCGTTTGCATGAAATAATGCTCATTTTCAATTCCATTTGCATTACATATGACAACTTGTATGAACTGCCAATAAACTTTAATACACTGTAACGATGGATCAACGACTACTATATTGATTATGCTAATTTTATTATCGAAATTTCATTCGCCGCGGTACTCTATTCGCTTTTTTGGATTGAATCGGAACAACTTTAGATATTAACATACTGTACGGCCATAAAAGTTGTTGGATTTCGCCCCGAGTCGTCCATTGTGAAGTTTGTACTTACAATAAAACTGTTTGCTTTTCGGATATTTAGTAAGTTATGGCGATATAACGAACTCGTGTTTAGATGTTTTATGTTATAATAACCTTTAAATTTGACATGTGTAACTTTTCTTGTACATATACAAATAGGTGACGAGTTTTTTGTTTATTAATGTTGCAATAATTAACGCATATACTATCATTATTTATATTAATGACATCATCCATCTGTCAATGAAAGTCCTGTTATAATCGGTCCATTCGTTTCAGAGATAAGCCGGAACAAACAGACAGGCAGACAACATTAAATAGTTTTTTTATTTAAGTATAGCATATGCATGTCGTAAAAAGCTTATAATTTGGAACTACAAACACACACATATTTTTTTTTATATGTATAGATGAATTAAACTACAACGGAATTAATCTTAAATACACCGTTATCAAAAATAAGCTGTCCGAATTTTCCGCCCCAAATAGCTATGCTAATTCTTGGGGCAAAAAAGAGCCAACCCTCTTGTCACGTTAAGACTTTTTATTTAAAAAAATATATATTTGTTGAATCTTTGTGGCACATAAAATTATCCTTTACAATTATAATAAATTTAAAAAATGTACCACTTTATAGACATTTAACCGCGGAGAGTAAATAAATTAATGTAAATATTAATTTAAAAGAATAAAATTAAAATAATATATCAGGCATATATTCAGGCCAAAGTCACAGGAAATATTAGCCTTAAAGTAAATTAATTTAATTAATTGCTTTATAAATCAAACATCAAGCAATGTATATAAACCTTAATACATATAAGGTGTGGAGCAACATTTCCAATCGCTTAACTTTCCTTGCTAGTAACGATCATGTTTACTTTGTTTCAATATAAGTTTGTTTATCATACCAAATCATCCTCAGGCGGGTTCCTCGGCAGTTATAATGTAAAATAAAGTTATTGGGGGATGAATTAATAACTTTATTCTTCAAATATGTACATTGGTTCCTAAATTTATATTAAATTTTATGGTTTTACTAGCTGTGCCCACGATTACGTTCGGGGGAAATAGGTATTTTAAATAAAAGTAGGCTAAGTTACTTCTTATAACATCAGATATCTGTCAATGAATGTCTGGTTAATCTCGATTCATATATTAAGAGATTAGTTGGTAGAAACAGACAGACAGACAGACAAAGAAAAATTAAGATTTTTTTTTTTTAAGTAAATTATCAGCTTATCAGTAAATAACAAAAAGCTGTTAATTTGGAATTACAAAGAGACACTTAAATTTTATTTATATGTATAGATTTGTTCTTGTTACGTTTAATAATATAAACATATATTTATACTCGTAATCACTATATACATAGTAGTATTAATAATAACAATAATATATTTAATTGTTTGTTTAAATAGTACATGTGTATTACGTACCAATTGGTTACCCAATATAAACTTATTTTATAATGAATACAATACATGTATTGTAATAATATAAACTTTATCAACAGCTTGGGTGTAAGAAATCCTAAACACAACTCAATCTTCAATTACATTTTAGTAGGACCGGAATTCCTCAATTTAACACACAATTTAAGTAACCCAGTTATAGTCTTAATCGAAGCTAACGTTCCAATAATGAAGATAAATTTACACTCGATATCACGTCAGTAGATTCTAAACGTTGCGTGTATCCTTAATCTGCAGGCCATTAACCGTGATCATTAATCATAGTTTTAATAACAATTTAACCCGCTAGATTAATATATCTTCATGTATTCATAAAGGGAACTTATTATCATTTAAATTCCCATACAGAATAGACGAACGTACATTCTTTTATCAGATCAGAATCGAGTGCAACTGTTACGAATTCTGCTTTGTTGTTTACCATTGTATACAATTAAATGTAATAATCTCTGTACGTCTGTATGTAGCTGTTTTTGACCGAACTGACATGCGGGGTTATAATAAATAAATGTTTTGAATGAATTGAATGTCAAATTTAAATGAAGGGTTGCACATATTTAGTTGAGCGTGTGCCGCAATCGCAAAATGCGGGGTTGTACTTTATTTATTACTGTTTAATGTTATTTCTCTGTCCACATTTATAGCTTTTTACGCATTATGTTTTATTAACGCAAAACTCATCATTACATCGCATTCATGGGGTTGGAATTAACAACGTTTGTTTATATTTCTCACGGCCTTGCTTTTATGGGCTTTATGATATAAAATATTTAGCAAATTTAATAATTTTCAGCTTTTTATCTTTCAGTGATGAGCGTAAAATTTGCTATTATAAAAATCAATAAATTTTGTTACAATATTATGGTGTGATGAATTTTAATATTTTCTAATTTTATTAAATCTGCTGTTTATCTTCAAAATATTCAATATATATGAGTGATCTCAAATGTCGTATCTTATGAGCTACCCTCTGGGAGATCCTTCCTATTATCATTATGTCTCCCCATCAGCCTTTAAGGTACTTTAATGTAGGCCAACTAATATATATTAAATGAAAGAGCCTCGTTACAGTTTATTGACTGCTAACGGGTTGGCTTCACTGGCCATTTTCTTTCTTAAGATCAGCGTAAAGATGTTATTATGAGTATGTTTTGTGGGGCAAGAGATCCTATAAATGCTATATCTCTCCTTTTCTCCACTAGTTTTCCTCCCTCTTCATAAAACTTGATAACGCATTTGCAACTACATAATTATATTTTACATATTTTTTCAATCATTTTCTTCCTAATTTTGATTTAAAAAGCTAATATATAATTTTTTAACGTACTTCATAAACAAATTGTCGTATATTATTAAGAGTCAAATAGAATCAATTGTAACTTTTTCACCAGCTGGCTAATAAAATGCGTAATTGGCCATCAGATTCCCGTCTAAAACACCATTCAAATATAAATCACAGCATGTAAATCGATGGCTATCGTCGGGTCTCCTGGGGTTACCCCAATTATTGGTTTCGCCTGGAGCGGTGTTACAAAATGTAACCGTATTCCTTAATAAGCTCTAACTTTTGTTCAATATAACAATTACGCCTTCAATCTCACCATGTGTCAAAGAAGTGCTTGCTGCCTCTATTTTGTTAGATTTAAGTGGCCACGCCTGAACAATTCATACAATAGATTATTCAATTTTTAAATAATATTAATTGTAATAATAAATAATATTTTTAGGAAATAAATAATATATTTACGTACGTATAAATAAGATTAAATAAACAATTTTATAAGTAATAGTATAATATAGTAGTAATTTATCCTATGGCAATCGTATTTATAATTATTAAAAAATAAAATGAACTAATTATCAAAATAAATAAAAACAGTAAAATTTAGAATCCTCTACTATTTCTAAAAGTCAATTCACACAAAACTAAACACGAAAACAAATTCTAATTCTAAATCTAATTTAAAAATATAACTTTCGAACAGTTACCAAAGATTATCTGTGAAATTAACGTGCTTTATCTTTATTAATCATTTCACACAGCTGCATGATCACACGCACAGTGTGCATATAGTATTGTGTCGGTGTGCGTCTCAATTTATCGTGTATGAGTGCGCACTAGTGCGGGCCCACGCAAACGCTCACCCTCGCGTTTCATTAAATACGTTTCCGCATATCACGCACTATGTCATTTCCTCTTTAGAGACGTGAAAAGGGAAACAAACAGTCGATATTAATCTTTGTAATCAAATAAAAACATTACAATGTTTCATAAATCTGATGTTTTGTAAAACTAGGTTTAATGTTAAAGCGCCAAATCATTGGGAAGTAGTTTAATAATTGAAGTATTACACTAACGAATTGAATCGATTTTTAGGAGACATTTTACAACTAAAGTAATTTTTTTAAACCTTCACCAACAACTACTACTTTCTATCTTGACAACGATATATTATTAAACGTAATGAATGATCTTGTATAATTATTGATAATGAATTATTAAAATAATATCGATATAATTTTAACGTATCGTTTACATCACTATTTTTGTAACCATGGGAAGCTATTTGCGGATTCAATCAAATCCACAGAATGGTAATATTATAGGCTTAAAAACATTTGTTTACCAATGGAGTAACTCGTTCCCAGTAATAAATCTAGCTTTGGTGGAAATTAAATGTCGAATAAAACGGTTTACCGGTTCTGAAAATCACTCATTTTAAAAACAAATACTCAAGTGGATTATTTTCGAAAAATTAAAGTAATTTTTGTGGTCCAAACAACTTAATTGTATTATTAAAATAATATAGATATTTTTACTCAGTAGGTAGTTATTTAATAGTAAACAAAATTGGAATAGGATGAGTTGTAGAAAATTGTATACAATTATATCCATTATTTTAAAACCGTTCTTGATATTTAAAAGATAAAAAAGATAAAAACAGAAACCAATAGTTTAAAACAAAACATGAAAACATTTATATAAAAGCTAAACATATAATTAAAACTAAAGTGTCTGTTTGTAATTCCATATGAAAGTATATATTGTAATTACACAAAAAAAATACTATTTTTTTTTCTCTGTCTGTCTGTCTGTTTGTATACAAAATGGCAAAATCGATTGTAACAGGATTCACTGGCGAATAATTGAAGTTAGTAAATTGGCGACTTTTCAAAGTCAAAGCTACTTTACAAAGTCATGGGCACAGCTAGTTTAATAAACAAGATATAAAACTGAATTTATATTATATATAGTGTAATAATAATATCATTAGACTATATTACCAAATTAACTGAGCGTAATATTAGATACTACCACTTTAGTTATAAGTAACCAGGGATCAGTTGTGCCCAAACAATGGTAATATAACCCTGTATCAGCGTCCGTTCTTGCGTATAGAGGGTCGATTGGGCATTAACAGAGATTTTACAATGCGATTATCGTATATCCAAATAGCTTATAGATTTTGGATACTGTTTAAACTTTGTTATCTATCTCATTATTATTTATTTTTAAAACTACTAAACTGTATTTCCTAATTTGGTTTTTCTTCACTTTTAATAACCTTTTAATATCAATCTTTCAAGATTAGGTTTGATAAATTTAACTTAAAAACCATTAAAAGTTACTAAAAGTATTTTGATTGATTAAAAGATTGTCTCATAAAATACCGGTGTCTCTTCAGGCAGGTTTTATGGCTTATAACGTTTAACTAGAGATATCTGTTATTTGAATGGTAATTAGGGACCACCATCGTAGATTTTAGATTGTGTGTATGTTGGAGCATTTATTAGTACTAACGTGTCAAGTGTCGGATGTCCGCAATTAGTTGTATAAAGTTGAAAAATTTTAGACAAATGTTGATATGTAATTGTGATGGAAAACAATTATTACCTTAGAATAGCTTGGTCATGACTAAGACGCTTGACGAAATAAGGACGTTTTTGGGTACACATAAAAAAGAAAATATTTGAAACTTAACATATTTAAACATTTGTATAAGCTAATTTCTCAGAAAGCGTATTCTTTAAAATTTATTTTTCTTGCTAAGTTATTAATTATTAAAACTAAATTGATCGATTGATCATATATTTTTTTCCACGGTGAGATTGCCCTTTGATATCTGAAACTCGATCTGGTTAAACCAGTATTATGAATTAGTTTAATTTGAAGACGATTAACAATTATTTAATGAGCGTAATTGCTAATTACTGTGACTATGCATGACGAAATTTCCAACCGAAAGTCAAAAGTGTTTTTCATATAAAATTATTAGTGGGTCGTATCATAAGATACTCCATACTGACCCTACATCACCTCTTACCTTCCTTGTCAAATAATAGCTTTAATAAAAATATAAAAACCGCATATTTTAATAGTCGGTCATATAGTTACTTGTAATATAAACTGAATACCCGCTTTATGATTTAATGTTTATTTAACCACTACAACAAAATCCTACACTTGGTGTAATTAGCGGTTTGTCATGCACGCCCTATTAATTTATTGACCTGCTTTATGGCGAATAATTTATTTAAACATATAACGGAGTTAAGCTGAAAAGTTAATCATAAATAATAATGAAATAAATTATAAAACTGAACAAAAACTATGTCTATGCCAGAGACGAGATGAAAGAGATGCCTAATGACAGAGAGAGAGAGAGAGAGATGCTGTGACAAATCCTCAATAAAAACGGCAGCTGCTTTAGACAAAACCATTTTTTCTTTATTGAATCCTACACGAGGACTACATACCGCATTGCGCTAAGCCGGAGACTCGAAAAACTAAAATGAATCACAATCATGAGATGACTCCATCTGACTATATTTACATGCACGAAACAAGTTCCGTCAAGTCAATATTAGGTTTGCCATACAAATGAATACATTCTAACACAATAGAACTTCCATTTTGACCGCTGCGCTTATATTTGCTCAGACAATTCTCGCTACGGCTTGCCACCGCAGTGGGTATGCTTTCTTCGTTTTATGGCTACCTGGTGTTTAACTAAACACGGGTTAAGAGTTATTACTGATTGATTGATGAATAAACATACCCATGTTAGGCGCATGGTAGGCGCATTAACATTATAACTGTTTTACATGACCTATAAATAATTAAAGATTTTTATATATTACTTTTAAACATGTTTGTTTATTTGCATATTTTATTAGGAGTCAAATAGAAAGATTAATCTTCTATAGTGCGATAGTCGATTTTTTAAATAAATGTATTAATTTTCTTGCTATTTAATAGCAATATTTATTGTTCATACTATTCGAAAATGACTTATACGTGAATGTATATATATATATATATTAGGTCTCAAAGTTATATTTCTTTATTTATGTACGTGAATGTCCAAAATAGTAATTATTTGACTAAATATAATTTGAATATAACTTTTACACATAAAAAATGTTAAGTAACTACATACGAAAGTTTCTAAAGAAATTTATTCTTTTAATTTAATTTATTCTCTTGAATGAATGTAATATTATCTTCAAATGCATTGTAACTCAATAATCAGTGCTCATAAATGTTTATGGGAGCGTTGAAACGGTGTTAACTTCATTCTAACCTCATCTAAAGCAGGTTCTGTGATTTTGTTGGTACAACCAATGAAGTGTTGTCACTTGTTAGACTTTATTTCAATTGCCAATTAGCATTATTTTGAACTGTAACCATTTATTTATAGAACACTTCTTACTGATACAAATACACAACAAATTGATATTTGTGTATAATATTAATGACTGCGTATTATTTTTCTATTTAATGTGCAATCTATGTGTTTCCGGGTGTAATAATATGTCAAGAAAGGCTAGTTAGTTATAAGGGAAATCTCGTGACAACGTTTTATATATTTTAATAAACTGTATACATGTACTAAATTGATCGGTAGATTGATTAAAGATTTTTTTATCATATTTTTTATTTTTTTATTTCTTTAATTAATATGATATATAAACTCATGTACTAAATCAATATTTTTTATATAATCGTTCAATCATGGCATTAAAGACAGCTACACTCAAGTTATTCAATTAATAGCCTGCGACAACTCGGCAACAATTTTCAAGTGAATGTTAATTACGCAAGTTCTCGGTGAAATAATCCTTTAATTACAGGGCACTGCATATATATTACTATTTAATGTCCTTTCATGACTTCCAAAATTATATAATTTGATAGACATAACATATATTATTCAATTGAAACATACACAATCTGTATCGCTCTAAATGAATTCTTGCTCTTTGAATATACCAGTGGCCCGTATTATAAAGGTTTCCATCCTATAAGCATAATATTATTATTCTTCACCGTCCCTCAGTTCAGGGCAAGCTATTACTCATCTTTTTTCCACTTTGAGGGCTCGTTTTTATTGCTAGACGTGAAAAATACCAGAAATTTCATCCGGTCCGTTCAAAGTGGCGGGATTAATTCAGAAAGCACTTATTTCAAATTGGATTTCGTTAGAGTCGCGAGTACTACCCGCGTCTTCACTGTTTTAGTACTCAACTTTTAGGAGTTCCTAGAGGTAGTTCACTTCTTCGAATCATTGATTAATATATGTGTAACATCACTTTTAGTTATATATAAATATTCAATATATTAAAAGTATATTTGTTTGCCAAACTTTTTCCAGATAGGAAATTGATATTTATCTTTTAATCATATTAATTGTATTGCTTTTATACAGGTAAAATTTATTTAAATCAAATAAGGAAATTATATAAATAAATTTTATACGTAAGGAAGCAAGGAATAAAAATATTTTTTTTTTAAATTACAGTATAAATTACTAATAGTATTACATTATTGAATTGTGAATAAAAGTCAAACCGGGACATGTAAGAGGACGGTACAAAACCCTAGTATTATAATTAACTTTAGTCTACTACGTGAATGTCACTGACCTATTCAGTATCTAACTCAAGACAAAGTTAAACATTCCATATTTACACAAATGTAGGTGGTATAAAAATCATAAAAGCCTCGCTTCCTCGTTACATCCCTTCATGCATTTATAACTATGGTCTATTATTTAAATTATAGTTCAGACAAAGCACAGAAATAAATGTACTACTGTTCTAAAACTTAGATCAATTTGAATGCAAATTTGTTAAAACTTTTATACTCCAGCGACAATTACCTATACTGTATTTAGAATGCAAATAGACTTACAAACTAATTAACTAACTATGATACTACTGTTTTGAATACATAAGTTTTAGGGTATTTAACTATCAAATTCATATAAAAGACAATCCCTGTATATATAAAAGATGTTTACTTGAGTTCGGCTTCATCGATTAAAGTGTAGTTTTTTGTTAAAATTTTTAGGACGTTTTTTAAAGATAATTTGGATGAAAAATACCGTTAAAAAGTTTTACAAGTCTGCTATGACCAGATTCATAACAATAACTGATTTGACTGAATAAAGGTGTTTAACTTTAGTTTTCATTACAATAATAAATAAATTCATGGAAAACTGGAACGTTTATATAATATTGAATAAACGTACAGACTTAAAATAACGCCCCTTTCAAATCAAAACATTCATACAAATACAAAGTCAGTGTTGTCAACGCCTTTGTTTCGTCCGCTCATGTTAATGGTGATCCCGATTACCATTAAAAGCGATGTCACAAGAGCTATGGTAAAATTGATACACTAAAATGGCGTGCAAACCATGTACTATTTACTAGTGAACTAGTTAAAAGGTATCGATTAAATAATATCAAAATAAACGAGTGTTTTACAGTCATTTATTAAACATTCGATAAAATATAAATAAAGTAGGATTTACATATTTGTAAATATTAGCCTTAAATATAATAAATTATAATTAAATACAGCTTTATGTAAAATGTAAATTAAATGTTATTTTCGTATAGAACGATATAACAATTGATGTATTATTTGTATAAGGTTTATGGGCGGGACAGATGGCCTTACCCAATTAGTGTTTAAATGCTACATCATTTAAGGTAAGATAAGTAGGTTAATTGCGGCCAACCGGCTTAAAAGCAGTAACAATTACTGCAAGTAATCAAGCGATATGCATTAAAGCTGCAAAACGTTTATCTCTGTAACTTTAATTATGTTACAGTTTCAAATATTATATTGAATAAATTATTTTGTTAAAAATTGTTTTACATGCAACATGAAGGCAGAGTAGTTCCTAATTTTGTATTCTATATTTTACGTGTTCGTGACAGGGGTGAGATGATTGATGAGGACGGTGATCGGCGGTTTTTGTCAACCGAGAGTAGTGGCCATTACATAAATGTATATATTGTATTACAACAGAATACTAGTGGATTAATTTTAGGCTTGGTCAATATTTTTTGTACCTTGTCATGCTTTGCAGAAATATATTTTATAGTAATTAAAACTAAAAGATCTAGTTACAATAGCTATAAAAAAACATGAAAAAATAATAATTGTGAATATCTTATTATACTTTAGTTTGTACTTATAAGTTTTTAATCCTGAAATGTGGATAAATTAAGCATATTTTTAATTTATTTTATTATTACTTCCAGTGCATCATCCGAGCGCACTGCGTACACCTGGCTGCCAGATACCAGGATCGAGTTCAGTTCACCTTACAGTCGACGAAAGAGCTCCAACTCCACGCTCTACGAAAGTGACTGATGGTGCGCCTTCGACCAGTTCGAAGAAGCTTTACTGTGATGGACACTTGAGTGACAAATGACATTTGGAAGTAATGAAGTGCAACGTACATCGATTTTTATATTATCTTCTCTTTGTATAAACTTACTATCTCCTGTACATATTTATGTAAGGTTTTATGTGCGTTCTTCTGTGGTTACTTATATATAAGATTAAAATATATTTCTTCAGTCCTGAGCAGACTGTACTCACACTGTACGTCAATTTTTATCGTACAGTCAAATTAATTTATACCATACTTTTAACTTGTTAGAGTTTTCGAGCTAAAATAAGTATCAAATTCGTCTTTGCGAAGCTGGAATATTCGAAGAACATCATTTCCCATAAATTTGCTAATATTCTCGCATTTACTTCGAACCGAGGCGAAGCGTCAAACTTCTTCTTGGTTAACGAAAATGAATATTTATGACGTACACAAGGAACTCCCCATTTGTACCGGAATTTTAAGTATTATACGTAGCAGTTTGTTATAACAATAACAGGGGGGTTGTTATTGTTCTAGTGGAACTATAATTGGTTATATTTGTATTTCTTAAAAGAATTTAATACTGAAATCTTCATGTGAAAGGCATAAAGATCTAAAAAGCTCAAATTAAGAACAAATCATAGATTCAATTATTGACTTAAATAATAACAATGGTTTCAAGACGTATAAAGAATTATAATATCATTAAATTATTTCATAATATATTATTTAAATGAAATTAATATTTAATTTATGTAGTGATATGGTGCAAAGAAGTAATTCGTTTGATAAGTAAAGTATTTACGAAATATAAAATTATTTGTTTGATAATTCGATTTTAAAATCTTGCATGTTAAATATGTCGTTAATATTCTAGTCTATCTTATACGAATTTCCACAATACTATATGTAGAATAATATTAAGAATAAAAATAATTTAAGACACCACAATTTGTTGATCATAATATTATAATGATAATTGATAATCGCTGTGATTTTTAATTAACAAATGCGAACTTTCTTGGAATATCTCTTGTATACATAAATGTATAATTTGAAGTAAATGTATAATTTGACATAAATGTATAATTGTAATACGTATAAAATACTATCGATAAGATTTATTTTTATAATGTAAATTGGTCCAGGTTTCAAGACACACGATTCCATATAGGATTAGAATTGTACAAAATTAATTGTATATAAATAATTAATAAGAATGCTTCTGAAGTTGATCTTGTTACGACACACGTCGATTCGAAATCAGAATTGTTGGAGACTGCAATTTAATATAGGATACCTTAAAGTTATCAGCTTGTTATTAAATTGAATATTCATTATATATACCCAGGGGATGCATAACCTTCTTATTTTTCGTATATATGTAACAGTTATTTGCAATTAATGCCTATTCCTCAATATTTATATTATATAAATTTTACATAATCGGAATCCATTACTTGCATATTAATACACAATCACTTATATGAAAATCGTCCACATTTTAAATAATACTTACATGTATCACTATTTATAAATTTAAGTCAATCGAAATTTCATAACATTCACCGGTTATTATTATTTGATATCAATTTGACAGTAATTATTGTATATCTTTACATTTATACATTGTGTAAATAAATCGATATAAATTATTTATTTCCTTGTTTATATTATCATTTATATTATAATTTGAAATAATTCATTTTCCATCGTCAATTTTGTATAATTTCAAAATAAAGTCATTAATAAATATAATCACGATATTTTATTTTCGGTGTTCCTAAAATTGCTATTTATAATAACAAAATAACAAAAACGTCTCTCTAATTACAGATAAACTTATAATCTCATTAACTGGGATATAATAATACTAAAATACGACAAAATAGTTCGACTGCTTTGAACCCTATTTTCTATAAAAGCGAGATCTCATTAATCTTTCCCGGTTTAACAAGATTTGTAAAGGGACGTTTTCCAACTAATCTGTACTGTGCCAGTTTATTGCGATGTTCGCAGTTCTCAGAGGGCCTTTTTTGTTGTGTTAAACACAATTTGACGCGAGCCGTTCACTAATTGGAACACGAAAAGTTTTTGTGTGCCGCCGCCATGGAAGGTGCAAGTTTGGAACGAATTCATCTACGTGTCTCGTATTACAGAAGCTGTGATTTGATCTGATCGGAGGGGATTATGCATTAATCAACCAAGATCTAGTAAAATTTTATCGTGCTCATATTATTTCATTAAATAAGGACAAATTGTGTTTAATTATATAAAAGTTAGATAAGCCCATTAAAGTTGTTTGAGAACTAAATATCTTTTAAGCATTGTTGCATAAAACAACCATCAAAGTGGTTCGTAATGATATCATTTAAAATGTTAATTAGAGGTTAGTTACAGAGTTGTATTACATATAAAAAAAATTAAAAGGAATTTATTATATTCAATAATAATAATAACTAACTATAAACACAAAACATATTATGTACTGTAACAAATATTTACATAATTATTAACATAATATTTAAAATATTTTACAATGTCTCATTATTGCATACCGCGTATCACTCGTAAGCGTCACGGTCACGGAGAGTATTGAAAAGTTTCACCTGAGTTTGAGTTATTCGATTGCAGTCGGAAGTCCGTCGGTTGCATTAATGTCATGGATTCGTTTGAACAGTCATTTTCCAGGTGTTAATAGCGAAAAGTTGTCGGAACTTTGTGTTTCATTTGGTGTTAAATGGTTGTTCAAACTTCATTTACGTTAAATGTTTTGTAAAAGCGATTTAATGTTTAATTAATCATATATATAATTATGAAATAAATATAAGCTTAAAGAATCGAGTTGAAAATCGTTTTACAATTAACGTTATATATATATGTTAAATACATTTAAACAATATTATACACTTATGTATATATGTATATATATGTCTATCCCGTATCAAAAGAAGTAATTTAATATACAAAAAATATTATAACGATAAAATATATAAGATTATATTTGTTTTATCTTACACGGTCTGAATAAAATGTTATTTTTCGAAATAGAGGTATAACTTTTAATTTATGCAAGAATAAGGAAAGTTCCATTAAAGTTAACGCAAAAATAATATACCTACTAGAAGAATACTCTGCAAAAGAATCCTTAAAAATACCACTTCTCTTACCAGCAAGTTAAAAGTCAACAGAGCACTTCGAATTCAAGAGCTCATGGAATAATCAATAGTACTTCAACACTACTCAGAGCTGATTATCTGAAGTTGATAACTAATTAAAGTATCGTGACATATCTATTAACTTTGCTTCCGTTTGTATGTAAACTATATTAAGGTTTATTTGAACCTTATTAAGACTTTACGAGAATCAAACGAGATCCAATAATGAGATACGGTAATGTTAAACAAGTTACGTCTGATGTATCCGGAGATGTTTGATGGATATAATTAATATATTCAATACAAATACATACAATACAATATATGATCTAATTGTTATTATCATATTAACTATCGAAATCCTGCTATAATAAGGATATTATAGTGAAGTATTCAATGAATAACTCGTTTCTGTCATTAATATTCATCAAGGATAAGCTACTGTTCAATATATTAACATATGTACATACATGATTTTGACGGTAGTATCATATATTTGATCAATCGGACCTACCAGCGTTACGAACGTTAGAAACCAATTCTCACGCCAAAGTCAATAAGTCGAACATTCTGTAAACAAAATCTCAACAATAGACATTTGGTTATATATCACATGGAATTAAACTCTAATACAAATACAATTAAGCTCATAATTGAATAAGGGGGACGAGATATTAAAAATTCCAGCTACCACATCGTATTGACATTCCCTTTGTAAACACTAATAGGGAACACAAAACTGGAAACCAAGTATGAAGAAACATTGAATATCTTAATTTCATCTTAACGATATTAAATTCCTTCCTTATTACATGTGATATGTATATTATAAATTCAAGATATAAAAAAATACGTACAAGAAATTTAGATAGAACATAATACGATATAAATACTTCTTTAAACGGTGAAAGATATCGCAAATCTCTCTTATACATTCGGATTATGTCTCATAAGACGTTAATCCACTTTTTATATCCATTTCAAATACGCCTACAGATCGTTTGTAGGATACTTTACGAGAATTTAAGTGACTACTGATTGTGAGACGCCTAAATGGGAGGCTTTACTCGTTATAACGTGTAAATAAAGTAAATAAATTTGAATTATATTAACACCAATACATTTATATTTAATAGGGTTTGGATCGTTTCATTAGAAAATATATTTCATATTCATATCAAGAATATGACTTCTAATTATTGCTTTTGACGTCGTTGTTTATGTCTTTTTTATGTAGAGTAAAACTTCTTTATTTCGTTTAAAACTGGTTTCAATAAATATGAAAATGTATTAAATTAGGATAATAATGATATAACAATATATAATATTAAGACAAACTAGCAATTAAAATTCAAAACATTTCCTTTTCAATTTATCTCAATAACCAATTAATATACAATACCATCACGTTTATACACGGCCATTTTGTTAAGCTTTGCGTTCCTGTAACAAACAAACTTAATCCCGCTCCATAAAAGGTTTAAGAATCTTAAGTTTGTCCCTCCGAGAGCTACAAATAATGTTAACAACTTAGGACAAGTCAAGGTAAAGTCAACATTGCAGATAAATATTTGTTTAAAAACAAAACAAACAGACTCTTTGAAATATTTAAGATGTATTAAACTTCAGTAATATAAATAGAATATACATGTAAAATACGTATCTTAATACATTATTTTAAGCTTCACTTGACAAGCTACTTTTTGAATTCAGTATAGATTAGAATGATTATTCAATTAATACTTTACTTAGGACGTCATTCAAAAGCATTAAAACAATACATAATTTTAGTTAGCAGAATGTCTTTACTTAATTTAGTTTATTTATTTCGGATCATAAATCTGATTACGTATTCAATACATTCATAGCCACCTGATACCAAGACTTGTTAACTGGGTGCTATTGTCTTTACTCGCTATTCAGTCTGCTATTATCAAAAGGTAAATCAAATAAATAAACATATAAATACATATATATATATATATATATTCCAATTAATAAATGAAACATTGGTTAATAAAAAAATGTTTTATACAAAAACATAATATTAATTTATTTGAACGAATATACCATATTAATTAACAAACATATAACGTAACATTGAATTATATATACCGCTTCAAATTAATAACTAATTTAAATTTTAACCCAAGTCTACACGACGGAGTTTGCATTTATTAATATTATGTCGGAATTCATAATAGGCATCATATGTTTACACTCGAATATTAATATGTAAATGTTACTTCAACTAACAATCTCGATTTCATGTCTTTCGCTCTGTAAATAATATTTGTAATATATTTGTTAATACACAAATGTCTTAACAATTTTCTTAATATTTTGAACAGGTCACGCATTATATTATCAAAAGTTTCCACGAGTAGTACCAGTTAAAGGTATTCACAGATATCAATAACTTATCTTTTCGTGATATTTAAAATGTCTATTTTCGTATTTACAGACGTCAAGAACTCATCTGCCCTCATGATTAGAATATTAGACAATAATTATGTTCACATAAAACAACTCACTTACCGTGTATACGATTAATGAAAAATATTCGTATATCTAGTTGTAACAAAAAATACCAATATTGGGGAATCAAAACAAACAGAGGTTGAAGAGTAAAAATAATAGAAAAAAAAGTAAGCGGATCCTGTAATCGAGTCTAGTCTCGCCATGTAACGCCCACGGACATTGTATGTAAAACCGCGTGCACATGTTAGTCGACTCGTTGTAACTTGATCGCTCTACATGGCAAGGGACGGACCGCTTTTGGTAGAGAAGTTATATTGAATGTCATAAATGGAATATTTATGTAATATCATTTACTAATAGGTATTTAGGAAGATATTTACTTAATATAATATGAATTAAAAATAAACTATGTATATTTTTTTTAATATACATTTTAATATATAATACCGTATAAAGATTCGTTATACATATAAGTCTATGAAAGCATTTACCATTACCATTTATGGTATAGTGCTTATTAAAGTCGATTACATAGTGGCTATTGCAATAAAATCCTATGTCGTTAACTGATAAAATGTACATGTAATTGGACAGCACTTTGAATATTATACTAAGCTTTATTAGTTAGTCAATAGAAACTCCTGAATTGCAAGTGCCTAGTAAGGTTTAGTATGAAATAGTAGCGACCGCATGCTTTATATTGTTGCACCCGACTATTATTGTATAACTTGTGATATTCTTAGTACTAACAGATATGGTATGCGCTTACAATACTCGTTGGAATAGTATCATAATACATTAAAATTTATTTTGATTATCAATTTAACACTGAATAATTGTCAATTATAGGATTATATATTAAACTCATTATCCAAAAATGGTTTCTCAATTCAATATGGTTTAAATCTAATATGGATAATATTGAATATAGCCTTAGTTGACGAAAACCAACACATCACTGTGCAAATTGATTGTTGACAATGGCTGAGCTTACTGTCAATACTGGTCAAAGTTCTGGCTATAACCACTTGTATTTATTTGATTGCATATAATATAATTATTAGGTGGAAATTATAATTTAAAATTATATCTTTCCACCCGTACATATAAATAAAATTAAAGTGTCTCCATTCCATTAATAACTTGATAGCATTTCACTAAATGCTTACTTACATAAAGAAATCATCTTTTAAATTTTTTCTCTGTCTGTCTTCACTGGCAGATAGTTGGTATTAAACAGAGTAACTTAGGCTTTCTTTTTGTAAAAGACATATTACCTACGTACGAAGTAGTGGGCACAGCTAGTTAAAACTATAATTGTTTTTACTATACGTAACTCGCTCGTAAATTCACCATTAGTGTCTCTGCTGGTATTTCCAACTATAAAACATTTGCACTGGTACGTTCCTTATCTCGCCAGTATGACGGTGTTGCCGACAAGCGACGACATATGAATACACGGATGTTACACGTTCAACACGACCGTTTGCATATAAATCAATGGTCTAGCATGATATATATCTGTATTGAGTCCGATTGAGTTTGTCGCGAGTCACAATTCCCGACATTGAAAGATTTAAGGGTGTAAACATTTTATCCTCGAGTTCCTTTTATGTCACCGGTATATGTGTTTATATTATTCATTGTTTGTTTTGATTCGATTACACATTATATATTCAGTATGATATTTATATCATAACTATGGAAGTAAAAAATATAGTTATTTTTTATAATAGTACACGAATTGATCGTGAGCAAAAAGCATTTGTAAAGAATCATTCAACATTGGCGATTCTAAATAGGTTTTTTGTAAAGGTCAGGTCAAATTTATAAATACCATGTGTCAAAACTCACACGTCAAGCTTTAATGGATTATTGAGTACGTTTTGAATTGTATTTTTTGCGCTAAAATGTGTCACTTTATTTTAAAGTGGTGATGATACCACGTTAATGGGTGGGTGTGTTCATTTAGTTAGTGAGGTGATTGTTGTCTGTGCTAATGCTAAACCCGAATGGGGCGTTTATCATGCCATCAAACCAGCAAGGCGTGCCTGAAACGTGATGATAACAACGGTCTACAAACAAAGCAAGACCCAATATTTAAATGGTTATTGAAAGCAAAATAATATATATTTATTTTTTTCAATTTTAATTAGAAAGGAAGATTCTTTTAAGGAAAGTATGTTTAGATACTTACAAACTGCCAACGTAAAGTGGCAGAGTAATCTCACAGGTACTCGTCGAGTACACAATGCACCCCATTTTCATCCACTCCGAGATTGCACTGTGTACGTAATCAGCTGAACCGTAACCTTCTTTCGACAAAAGCAAACAGAAAGAAATAATAAACTAGCTAAATTGTGCAAACATTAACATTGCCACAAGTCCTTACTAACTCCAAAAAACAAATGCACCAAGACCATCAAATAGTTACAGATTAACTTCCCTTTCAGATTGTCGGTCTGTTTATTTTTCCGCGACGTTCCCTAATAAATTTTAATATACTTTTTATGTATGGGTCAAAAGTAAACATTTGAGAATAAAGGCCATCATCGACAATGCGTAAGCCATTACGAATACTTTGGGGAGAAAAGATTTAAAAGATTATTAAAAAAAGTCTTAGAAAGGTGTACTCATACCTAACAACGCTTGAATATTTCATGTATTAAATACACATCTGAATAATGTATATTAAATACATATCAAACATACATTATTTTGATGTTTGTTTAATATATTATGTATATTGATATAATCCACTTTCTACTGCGAAAATTCAAAGATCCAAATGTCTAAATTAATATTAAAAGGGAATATATTAAAATGAAATTACTAAATTAGCTGGCGGCTTGAAATTCTAATCTCCCATCCGACACGGCGTTTGAGGTGTATCTTTTGTTCTCAAATACCAAGTATAATAAATGAATCGCTGGTGATTACAGAAAAATCATTTCCTTTAGTTAAAATATAGAATAGGTAATAATTTCAAAATCATTATTAACTCATAAGTTATAATGTATATTAAAGAATACTAAGACGAATTAATAAAATTAATCATGTTTTACCAAACCTTAATGATGGCGATAAATAATTTTAAACGAGTTAAATAAATTGATGGGATGTCATGGTATCGTATCGGCACCTGCTGAGCGGTATCGAGACTGGGATTTGCATATTACATCATTCATGCATGCTTCTCGTGTTCTTTTTACGAATACAATTGCTACTACAATTTTATACAAGCACTAGCTGTGCCCATGACTTCGTTCGCCGGGACTTTTTTAAGTTAGTCCCATATATACCTTTATATGCATTTAGTGATCAGCTGGTAATATGGAATTACAAACAGACTCTTCTATTTATATGTATATGTATCACTCTGCAAAACAAACATTTTGTATTTAGTAAAAAATATTTATTTTTTGATCGTTCTAAATAACGGAAACAATCTCATCCATCCTCTGCTAGTGGTACTTAAACGAGTACAAAAACTAACGAATTATTAACATTAGTACAGATTCAGAAAGTAATAATTAATATAAAAATACTATGAAAAAAAAAATCATTATATTGATCCAGTTCATTGAGTTAATATAATTTGTAACAACACTCCAAACTTTCAAATTCACTGTTACCATAAAATAAAAATATACCATGTTGAATTTAAATTTATAACATTTTAACTGCTATCTCTTTATCAATAATGAAACGGTTATCCGTATTGGAGTATAATCATATATTTTTTGATAACTTAACACGCATAAGACGGTTTATATTCGTTTTTAAATCTCACATTCGTGTTTAAGAACCATTTATAACAATTTATCACAGATATACGCATCTCCCACATTTTATTAACATAAATTACTCAGATTAATAAGATCTGAACTCTACAACGGAAACTAATAAAAAAAACAAGAATGCCTATCTATTTATTTACAGATTTCTTGGAGAAATTAACTTAATTTACATCCAATTCTGTAGCTAAGTTGTGTTCGACCTCTATATATCTCGGTTTTTATTGTGACGGTACAGCCTCTTGCCGCCTCTTGCCGCGTCTTCAGATACCGTAAATATACACTAACAGACGTCTCATTGGTAACGTTTAAGGGCAATTTTATCCAATAAAGCAGTGTGCGTAGGACGATAACACGACCAGATATCCGAGACCTCCGTTTCACCTCTGACCACAAGAATAAATACCAAATAGTATAACATTAAAACTATTAAGATGGATCAAAAATATCTGGTTCAATAATATGAGAAGCGATTGAGGGACAAATACAATAATATGTGGGAGATTATATTTACAATAGATATTCAAGTTTACTCCTGTTTATTATTTGTCTTACATTTAAGTTATTATAGATATCACATATGGAACATTTTCTATAACATTTAAGTGATATTAAAAATAAACTATTATAATTAAATATAAAATATATTACTTAATTTAATGCCTACATTTAAATATTCCGTAAAAATCTATTTAAAAACTTAAATGTTCCTAGAATTCCTAATAAATTCCAGATAGATTATAATTTTCCCTAACAATGCGATCGGCTCATCCAATACTTGAATCAGTGCCAATTAAGGGTGGCATCGGAATTCTTCCGATTCCGAGTTTAATTTTAACTATCAATGTGTCAGTCCTGATGGATCATGATGCGGCTTCTTTGAAGAGATATAAGTCGATTTCACATATATTTTTCGGTTATTAGTGTTTTGTTAGCGACGGTTGATCGTTGGTGCCACTTACACATTGATTTTGATATGGTAAATTATATTTACGTTAATATAGAAAGGTTTTTAAATTTAAGGGACAGAATGTATTTCTATAGGTTAACAATTTAACTACTTATCTGTACGTCTGTGACGTATCAATTCAAAACTACTCGACAGATTTTATTGATATTTAATATAAATTGTTTTTTACATAAGATTACCTTATTTTAATGAATGAATACAAAAAAGGATGAAAACAAAGAAAGAATGTAAAAACTAATAGAAGGAGTTCGATTAAATTTGATGTCAACTTGGCTTCTTATCTAAGTCGTATAGAATTCGATTTAAACTACATATATATGTCATATGCAAGAAAAACAAAAACAAAGTTACACTATGGTTATAGTAAGAAGTGATGATGAATGGTGGCAAGAGTGTGAAATATAGTATAAAAATTAATACTTGTACTTAATCAACTTTGCTATAAAACCAAAAAATCTTCCAGACTGTAAAAAATAGTTTTCACATACAAGATTTCAAAGATCAAAGGAGATGCCGAATAAAAATATTATACCATTCAAGTACCTCGTTACTAAAGAATTTCCAAAACGCATCCGCACCCGAGTCGCAGAGCAATGCAATAATTGAGTGAAAAACCAAACGAAATTTCATTTGATTATATCGAATTCTAAAGTGAATTACCACAAAAACAGTTCACTGATAAGTACTAAATTGAGGGTGTAATTTAGTTTCAATGAATTTTAATGTGGTTTATTTATTGTGATAAACTTACGATTGTCCACAACAGACGACTTTTTAAAGATTCAAGTAATGTATTTCAATTTACAATATCAAATTAGTATACATAACATAAGTACATAGCTTTATTATGCAGGTATTTAACGTAAAAACACTTAACGAAAACGAAAAATGAACTATTTTTTTTCTAGTTGAAGAAAAAGTATATATTTAAGAAAAGAAAATGTTCTGAGTTAGTTTCAATGAATAAACAGAAAATTAATTGATTAATAAATCGTAGACGATTATCTAACGCTGCAGTACTCGTAATAGCCTCGTGTAATCCATTGAACGCCCACCTCCAGCGGTTACATGGACCTCGGACAATTTCACTAATAAAATATCGGAATGATAGTAAAATTTTAACATTATAGTCTCTTGATAGTGCATACGTATCTCTTTAATATCTGATTTTGATAACAAAGTGATGGAGATAGGATAAGGCTCGCGAGAGTAATAAAATTTTCTACCCTATCTTAAAATTAAATTTTATGTGCAATTTAGATATCAAAGTACCATTTTTTTTTATTACTCTATTATTACTACTATTACTAATCTTACTTTGATTAAAAAATACTAAATAATTCACAATTCGTATAATTGAAACACAATTGGGTATGATATAGGTAGCCTTTGGTGTTCAGTACTCCCTTGTGAGAAAAAAAAACAAGTAAATTTATAAAAAGAAATACCATTTCAATTGTAAAATTTTTTTCACGTAATACCTGAAAAATCTTGTAAAGAAATGTTATTATATAAATTTGTTTTTAGTATATTTTTGGGACTTGGTTTAACAATAGATAAACAAGTAGTAGATTCAAAGTTCAAACCACAAACGGGTCAATGGAGCCCTTTGATCGAAGCACTCACCTGTATTGGTGAAGTAGTCTTTCGTGAAAGACACTTAGATGATACTTAACCCGACCCTGGATGTTTACTTTAGTTACTTGGGGCCAGTTTCACCGAATTTTGTTATCTAACGAATATTAGATTTAATTTACCATTTTTTTGTCAGATAACATCATTTAGGTTTCATCAAATTAACTAAATAAATTAAATATATAAGATAACTTTGATATTAATATTATTAGATAACTTTGTCGCGACGATTGGATCCAATATCAATCAGTATTAAAATAACAACTATCATTAAATACGGAAACCATATTGAACTTTTAACTTAGTTCAGGTTTAAACTTTGTTCTGAGTGAAAATCGTTAGATTGTTGGAGATATTAAAGTGATAATATTTCTTTAATCCCCGGTTATACTTTGGTAAAACGTAAAATGACTTTCTAAAAACTAACTGTCAATTTACGCTTGAGTAAGATTTATCCTGTCTTGGTGAAATTGGGCTCTCGACATCAGTAGCTACAGGTAAATATCAATCCCAACATCGTATACTGAATGTTACAGCTATACTAATTGTAATCCTATTACAAATTGGGATCCGTATTATTTAGAAAAATATTTAGTACTTTATATAAAAAAAAACAACTTTTTCATTGTAAAATATCGAAATTCTCACCAAATACTCGAAATTTACGATACAAAATTCGTATCCGCATACGTAAATAAAATATCCACTTCAACTGAAGAATCTTATAATCCACTGCTTGGATATAAATAAAGAATATAATAATTTATTTAACACGCGCTCTAGTCGTAAACGTGACTAAACATAAAGAGTATATTAAAAGGGAAAAATTTATATATTTTTCTTTCAAATGCGAGAGGACATGTTTTTGTAAAATATTTTGTGAAACTTTTGAATTAACGCTGATAAAAGGGTGTTTGTATTTTGTGGGTCCGGTCCCGATTTGAATCATAATAGTGTTTCAAATTTATTTGGTCGTAAAACGAGAGAGTGTTACCGGGTTGGCTTATGACAAAGGTTTTTTATCGTGCCCGGTGAGCGACCGTAAATTGTACTTCGCCTGTCAAAGCGGAGAGGTGTGGCCGAGTATGTAGTATTTATTATAAAAAATATTTTTTAATTTACTAAACTTAAATTAGTCGAAAGATTATAAATGTGAAAATTATCTCCGTTCAAATAAAACATCATTTATAAAATCGTGTTTTAAAAAACATTATTAATGATTAAAGTCTCGTTAGAGTTATTAATATTCGTGCCAAGAATGTTAGAACTTTATTAATATTATTTTATTTCATAATTATCTATACATAGAATTTTGATCGCGTCCCGCTGTGCTGTCAATATTTTATTGTCAAATTTTGCAAATATGTATATTTAATACCAATTAAAAGTGGATAAAATTTTATGGTATAATCTTGAGTTACAAATTTACATGACTAGACACGTGTGCCATAATTCTTGATCAAAGACGATATTAAAATCGACATTAGCTATGTGAGCAATACTCAAGCAAAATATTTAATTTAAGATTCTATACCATCCGTTCTAAATTCTTTACAAACAAATACGTTTATTAAAATACTAATCTAAATTACTCCTAAACCAAGCAATTATTGAACGAAATCTAAATAAACATTGTATATACATCTAGAATGCTAAAGAGTAACTTCGGTAACTATCATGTTTACTATAATGCAAAACTTAGCATAGTTATCATATCATATTACATCTTATTATTCAAGTTACCTTTCAATGTCTAGTAATTAAATCCACTAAGTAACGGTTAATTAAGGAAAATAATTAATTCCACAACAACTGCCCTCTGTTCTTCATTACCTCTAGATACCCTAAACGAATCAGGATCCCTTTTATTATCTACCAATTTATGTAATTGTATTATTGCATTGTATTTTTGTACCGAAACTTAATAACTGAATCTGTACTTATTACCTAAACAATTCTAACATTATAGGAATAGAAACCAACAACGCAATAACACATTTCTTTTAATATTATAAGAAATTCAAAACACCGTGCAATAAGCAATTTAAGTCAGCCCAAAAAGGCTTTTACTGTCCTAATTTAGTACAATCATTATGCATATTGCAAGCCTCACTTGCTTTGTTTCTCGATAAACATTTGTCGTTTTCAGCCGAGTTTTTCCTTTTTTCTTATTTTTATTATAAAAAGCATTTACCTGGAGACGTAAATCGAAAATACCGGTTACTTTTTATAAATTTTCTGTAGATGTAAACTTTGTACCTAATATTATATATAAAACAAAAGAATCTTATTATATATATATATATATATATATATATATACAGAAAATTATATATATATATATATTAAGTGAAAACCAAAAAGAGAATAGAAGTAGTATATACTTATAAAAAATGTCTGTTTGTAATTCAAATTAACAGCTTTTCACTAAATCTATTTGATATACGATACTTACATAATTATTTTTTTTCCATCTGTCTATCTGTTTGTTCCGAACTTTCACCGGCGGATAGCTGATATTATATGGAATTATAAGTTATTACATGTATTTATTTTATATTTATTTTAAAAAAACATATTCCGCGCGAACGACGCCGTGGGCTCAGCTAGTATGTATATATAATTTTATATAAAAGACAAAAATGTTCAAAATAGTATATTTTAGTACACAAACAATATGTCATATCCTAAATCCCGTTGAAGTAAAATTAGACCCCGAGTAATAAATTCAAATCACGGATCAACGTAATTTTATTCTCCTTTTCACCAAAAGATATTCGCGTTGGAATCCTTAATTTTATTACAATTTGCTTTTCTAAGTACCGATAGTACTTTTCATTTTTATTTTTTATTTAATTATTTATATCGTTCCACTTTAAATCAATAGCAGTGTTTATTTATGTACGTCAAAGTAGCAGACAATAATAAGTATAGTATCAAAATAGGCGTTAGTTTGATACCATACTTATTATACAATGTATGTGAAAGTAGGTATATACGATAATCATTTTTAAAATGTTTGTCTGTTTGTTCCGGCTATAGTTTGAAACAGCTGGAGATATTTTAACAGGACTTTTACTGGCGCATAGCTAATGTTGTAACGAGTAACGTAGGATTCTTTTGTTTTAAAAAACATATTTCCCAGGAAGGAAGTAGTAGGCACAAGTAGTTTATAATATTAGTATATTGTAATTCAAGGCTTTAAATAATTGCTTATATATAATATAATTGTATTGTAAATGGTATTTACTTTAAGTCATTCGACAGTTATTAAGAATGTTAGTTTTGCTGCTTCTAACATGTTACACCTAGGTCATGATGATGTCATCAAAATGAGTTAGTGTCTTGTGATAGCTATAAAAATGAGGGTAAGATATTCTAACTGCCTTTAAGAGGTAGCTTATATATTGTCTATTAAAATATTACTCATAGGTTTCCGTAAAAGTTACATTGCATTTTTTAACAATAATTCATTTTATTTAAACTACATAATACTGTTTTCCAATTCATTATAACATGACACATCATTTAAAAATTTGAGCCTGATCTATGAACATCGTTTCAACATATATATATATATTATATATATATATATATATATATAATATAATATATTTACAAAAATAATATTATGATGAGCATAATATAATGATAATATACTCTCGTAGATCCATTAGTTTGTTTGTCTTAACTTAGCAAGCCGCTCGCAACTCCAGCAGAGTTTGCATATAAGATTTAGTCTCCGTCGTTATTGCTTCTATCATCAATATTTACTTTGGTTACTCAACAGAATATGAAGGACCAACTAACTTGCATAATGAAGAAGAGGCAAACACAAAGGTAAGGCTGTTTTACGTAAACTTTAACTTAATACGTAACATTTCCTGAAACAACTCTTTATTTAAATATGAATACATTACATTTATAAGAATGACAGATGTAGTATTACTATAATAAATAATAAATGTTGATGGTGATATTGAAATAAATTATATATTTTTACTTTTTGATCCAGTCTGACATAGCCTGTGTGTTATTTACTTCATACAAAGTTATTCGCATAAAATTTATAGCTGTTTCTTTAAGTCTGTTGGTTGTCAGTTGTAATGTTAAGTTATGTTCTAATCTCGTTCATTATATGAACCTTAAGTTTATCTTTTATAGTTAGATTTCATAACTGTTACTAAAGTAAAGAGCAAGTATTTTATAAAAAAACTATTTGTTCACTTTCTCATTGTATGTACTTAAATAGGCGATTTCGTGTTAGACAAAATAATTTCCTTTCTTTAAAATTCAATACAAATATAAAACCAACTTTTGACAAGTCATCGTTCTACACTACCTTATTAGATAATTTCAATCTTGAGAGAAGATGAGATTATGTTCAAACTTTCAAGCACATTCTAGTGGAGATGAGATTATCAAACTAATCTGGCTTAGAATATAATAAATAATTTAGTTAATGTCATTTTATTTTAAAGGAAATAATTGTAATAATAAATGTTTAATAGTATGTACACTATATGGGAAATGGTATGCTTTGATAATAAAAATAAATCTATTAATAAAATATTATTGGTTTGACATTTCGTTCTAAAACTTCAGTTTCTTAGAATTTCTTTTCGAATGTTAAATATTTATATAAACCAGCTTAAAATCGGAGGTTTGTTTGTGCAGGAAAGGATTATGGGATCCCTTTACCCCCAAGGCAGTAGATGAAATCCACAGTGAAATAGATTAAGGAAAAGAAATCGACTGCGTAGAGGGAAATCTGTTAGAGACAAAGACGAATGAAAGGAGGCTGAGTTAAAACAAAAAGGGGAAGTAACTCAGGTGCATTGAAAACATAAAGACCGTATGTCTAGATCGATTATACTAGTATTTAGTTTTAAGGTACCTGATAACAAAAAAAGAAAACGTAAAAGGTAAACTTATGAGTTTGAATTGCTATTTAAAAAGAGCTTAATATTTTCCTCGACATAATATCAAACTCCTACAGTAATATATATTTACACAATAATTAATTTATAACGTTTTATTTACAAAGGACACATCATGAAAGTCAAGTAGGGCTTGTGTAATAGACCCACGTAAACTTTGTCCAATATTTTCCTTATAAATAATATAAGCACAAAGGGAAAAGAAAATATGAACTACCAGGACTTAATAAAAGTGTAGATATGGGTAGGTGTGATGCGATCTTCTATGTAAGATTTCGTATATGTGATGCAGTACACAAGGGATGGTCAGCACGTGACGAGCATGATAAATGAGGAGTTCGGGATCAGGCCTCTGGGGAATCAGAGGGACGAAAGAAACCTAACATGAGAAAACAACACACGTTTAAAATACTGCCATGCGACAGTACATTTAAGGTTTGATTTACAGCTTTTTGAAGGAATCCGGTACGTTATATAAAAATTCAAGCGGCTACAAATAAGTATAGTAAAAAGCATAGTTCCATTTGTATAAATTAAATATAACTCTTCTGCTGCTGACTCAAGGTCCTAAATTGAATGTTGCTTCTTTTGCAGTTTGCGCAAAATGTTACCAGTCCTTGGAGAAAAGCAAAGAAGTGGAATTCAAAACAGTCAAGTCAGAAGTCAAGTGGACTTTAAGCACAGAATATATTATTCAGTAGCCATCTCTTAGCGTAATAGAGAAATAAATCACACTATTTCTCTCCTTTTTATTATTCTGTGGTTACTTAAGCATCTATTAATGTAGAAATATTATATTATAAAGTCACATATATCATTCTAATGTTGAAAATAAAATAATTATATAATATATTCGTTAGTAAAATATTATTTTGAAATGTAAAACTCCGAGAAACATTAAATTTTATGAGTATCCAGGCAGCATTCTCAGAATGTACATATAAACCAAGTGATCGAAGCTACCACCCTTGGATGTTTTCTTAGGTGTGCTGTTTGAATACAAACATTTAAACTAAATAAACTGTGGAAGATACTTGTGATAATTTATACATGCATACATATATAATGTAAATCATAAGGCAAAGTTTAATTAATTTTAGTATTTTTATCATAAATTTCCTTTTAAATTTATCGATATTTCTTCTATACCTCCAAGGATCTGAGAACGTCAGCTTATATAAAAACCATAAAAGTTTGTTTTCACATAATAAAAAAGATATCAATACACAAAAAAGTGTTCATGAAACGATATATTTTTCCTAATTGCGGTCCCAAAACCGGTAATCGAGAGGACATCTTCCGTTAAGGAACCCTTTAGAAAAGATCGGCATTTAGCGAAAAATATCTTAGCATTCAGAAGCACGCATCCGGTGTCCTTTTTGGGACTCATCCCAAAATTAAACCTACTTTTCATCCAATAAAACTTTCTTTTCTAGATATCGGAAACAATGCCTTTGACTCAAGATTTGCCCGACACCCCATAATATTCCGGAAACGACAGGGATTATATCCTCCTTTTGATTGGACCCGAAATGTGATATCTTCTAAATAAAGCTTCAAGATCGTTTTGTTTATTTTATATTATTCAGTATTTCGTTCTTTCATAGTTTTTGAATTGCTTACATCATTGCTTGGCTAAAAGATCATGCTTAGGTATTTCATGTATAAAGTCATTGAAGAAAAAAATAATTTTAAGTGCAAATTATGTAGATTAAACTTATATTAACCGTTTTCTCCTACTATATCCAAAATATTTTGAACTAAAATTCAAGACAATTAAATTTATCTGTAATAAGAGGATATTGTTTATATAACAAAAGAAATTAAAACTTATCTGAATTCCAAAAGCCATAGATTTTTACCGGTCGATTAAAGTACAATAGTATAGTCTTCAAATTAGACAAAAGCGGTATTAACAGGGAAGCCATTAAATTGAGATAAGCGCCACAGCAGATTGGGTGGCGCCCTTCGGGTGGTATTAGCCGGTAAGTCCTGATAAGTGAGCCGGGGGTTGGGTTGCAGATCAGATAGAGAACTACAGAAGTGCCAGACCAAAACAATCATTTTGTATTTTCGCTTTCAAATTAAGGCTAACATTATGATAATTAAAAATATCTACAACGAAAAATTTACATTTGAATATATCTACATATTCCTTACAGTATTACAATAATAATTGATATATAAAGAACTTTTTAATTATACAATTATAGCTTTAAATCTGAAATTAGTTTAAATATAATTTTAGGGATTATTCTTTGACAGGAGTTTCGTAGCCAGGGCGGTGTCTGTGTCGCTGGTAATTGGAACGCCGGCGGCCGGTTTGTCGTTCGACAATCAACACTACGTGACGCGAAATCCGATGCGTCCGGTAGATTGCAGTAATCATTACCACACAAATCATAGGGTGATTTGTACATAATATGAAAAAATAAACATACCACCAATGTATGTACCAAATAATATAATAAAAATAGGCTTAAAATATAAATACATATAGGCGTAGATATAATTGCTTTACTATAGAATATTTCACGACATTGAATGTTTTAGCGACAATTACTGAGTATTCCTAAATAACATTTTGCATCGTTAATTACAAATAGAAAGACAATTCAGTGGCTACTAATTGAAACGTTAACATGGGATGATCGTTCAATAATAAAATATTATTGTTGAATTAAATTCGTTAAATTATAAATATTTTAAATTATAGTTTTAAATTAACGATTTAATGCTGACTTAAATATGCAATGTAATTAAAATACTCATATCATTCGAATATTTTAGAAGTAGTTTTTTTTATTTTTTTTGTGTATTATACATATATATAAATATATTTAAAGACAATTACAATAAATTATTATTATACTTAATATTAATTTATAGTAAATGTCTATAAATTATACTTAATTTATATTATTTTCTTCTTCTTCAGATAAGAGATAAGATAATAATTTAGTTATTTCATTAATGATTATATTATTATTAGGCATTGTTTGCGCTCCTCTTCTTGCAACGCGATGGGCCCGGCACCCGCACGGTGAATCCATGGAATGCTAAGAAGCTTCGTCTCATTTTAATTGACAGCCCGGAGAGACGGGATGACGCTGGAAAGACAGCTGACGCTGGAAAGACAGATGGCAGCTGGGAAGACAGATGACTGCTGGAAAGACAGCCGAGGGTGACGGCCTAGCAAGCCAAGCCCGGGAATTTCGTTTAAAGCTAAAAGTCCGAAAAAGAAAAATACCCCTGGGACAGTCCGAGAGGGGGGGCGGAAGAACTGTCCATCGGTTGATAATAACGGCGAAAACGGCGCGAAAACGGAATTGAAATGCCTTACGTGCGGGAAAATTTACAAAAGACGAGCCTGGTTTATTAAACATCTCAAAACACACGATGGTGCTGAAGCGCGGCAACCGCCGGTAATATCTTCGGTTTTCACTTCGGATAGAGTTTACCCTCACACATCCCATGGTGAACCATTGAATGCGAATCACCAGGAGTCCATAACCATCCGGACGCGTCTTAGCATTCCCACTATTAAACAATCGACATGGAAAATACACGACCAAAATATAGCGGACCTGTTAGAGCACCCGGGCTCTAACCAGGTACTCAACGCGCAAGTAGAGACTCTACAAAATACGATTTTTGACTACTTCAATGAGCACTATCCACCTTCGAATCGTTATGCTCACAAGTATAAAGAAAACGGTTTTAAATTGAAAATGAGAAGGAAAAAAAGGGACCTCATAAAGAAACTTCGTAGGGCCAAAGCCATGGGCGACAACCAACTTAGTCACCAACTGTCTAGGGCATTAAGGTCAATTCTTAAATTAATACAAGGCATATCACAACAAATAACAAAAAACCGTGATAGCTTTGACCGGGCAAAACACGAAGTAGACTTTGATAAAAATCCTTTTAAGTACTCTAAAAACATTTTCAAAGACGAAAAAGGTAAACTCCTCTTGACCAACGAGCAAATTTTTGATTATTATAAAAGCACATACGAAGTGCCTAAAAATCAAAAGCTGTATGGGGATCCCAACGATCAAAAACCTGAGAGTCCATCCATAGATTTTCATGCCAACCCACCAACTTTGGAGGAAATCAATAAAATAATTAAAAAGAAACCATCTAAGTCAGCACCAGGTCCGGATGGTATCCCTTATATAGTTTATAAAAAATGTCCGTCGATTCATAAACATCTATTGAATATATTCGATAAAATCTGGTCAAGAGGACAAACACCGGTAACATTCGGAAATGCTCTTTTTGTCCTCATTCCCAAACGCGACAATGTCTCGGATCCTAGGGACACTAGACCGATAGCTCTAACAAATACAATATCAAAAATATTTTTTTCTTTTTTACAAACAAAAATGACGCAATTCATGATAAATAATAAATATTTCGGGCCTTATCACCAGAAAGGGTTTTTGCCTGGCATTTCTGGATGCCTCGAACATAACACGTTACTATCGGAAAGCCTTAAAGATGCCAGAAATAGTGAAAGACAAATAACGGTATGTTGGATAGACTTAGAGAACGCTTTCGGGTCGGTACAACATGAACTGATGATGTTCGCGCTAAGGTGGTATAACTTTCCTACGTTAGTAAGTGACATGATTGCATCATATTATTCAAAATTAAAATTTTCCATAATCACAAATGAAAATCATTCCAAACCATTAAATTACAACATAGGTTTATTTCAAGGTTGTTGTATTTCTCCAATTATATTTAACATAGTGATCAATATTTTAATAGATAAATTAATTAAAAACGAAAAGAAATGGGGTTATCGGTTTAAGTTTAACAATAAATACACAGAATCCATACTAGCATTCGCAGACGATCTCGCGATACTGACACGTAATCCAAAACAATGTCAGCTACTTTTAAATGTTGTGGAGGATTTCTGTGCTTGGTCGGACGGATTGAGGACAAAACCCAATAAATGCTACAGTCTGTGTCTGGGTAGGCGGAACACCAGATATACCTCTTACGATCCGGGTCTTATAATAGGCGGTAAGTGCGTTACTACTATTACCGACGCAGCTCTGTTCAAATTCTTAGGCAAAAAAATCGATTACCAAGGGCGTACTCCATCTTTAGATATAATAGTCGATAGCTTTTTGAATGATCTTAAAAAGGTAGACAATCAGCCAATAAGTAACATCAAAAAGGCTTGGATATACGATAATTATTTAACATCACGTTTAAATTGGCCTTTCCTCGTTTACGATATTAATAAGACCCTTTTGTTAAAGTTAGATGCAAGCGTCATAAGGACATTGAAGTCATGGCTCGGGTTAGCGCATCCAGCGGACTCTTCTACCTTATTTAGAGACCGACACAATTTTGGGTTAAAATTAAAGAAACCATCGGAACTCTATAAACACCTAAGAGTGACCAAGAGACATATCATCTCAAAGTCGAATGATGATACTGTAACATCTCTCCCAAAAGATAAAATTGCCGCAGAGCTGGAGTCACGACTTCAATTCCATAAACAATTTATGATAGGTGCTCAAACAAATAAAGCAGGGCTAGGATCAAGTAGGAAAGAACCAGACATAGAAATAATAAAATCCTTTATTCGGCACGATGAAAATGATAATTACCGGTTGCACGCGATGAGCCTAGAATTGCAAAACGAATGGGTGACCATAGGAGATTTTTGTATTCCATTAGCTTTACGATGGCGCACCCTGCTTCATGATTGGTCCCCAGCATTATTAAAATTTTATCTTAATGCATTCCAAATGACTCTCCCAGATCAAAGTAACTTAGTAAGATGGGGCAAAGCCACCGAAAAATCTTGCAACATCTGCGGGGAGGCAGTAGGAACCGCGAAACACTTGCTAGTAGGGTGTAGGGTACTATTAAATAGAGGTAAATACTCGCGTCGCCACGATAAAGTATTAGAAATCATACGAGAAGCGGTTAGTCTTTCTGTAGCAAGAGCGCAGAGGGGTATAACAACCACCAAAAAATCAGTAGAGTTCGTAAAGGCAGGTTCGTCCAAAAAATCTAAATTAAAACCTTATTCCATCTTGGACGCGTCTCCTGATTGGACTCTCATGATGGACACGTATGAAAGGCAATACAAAATCCCCGGGGATGTTTGTGTTTCGTCATCTAGGCCGGACTTATTCCTGTATTCAAAACAACTAAGGCGCGTTATACTTGTGGAGCTTACTGTACCCTGGGAAACAAACATACCCAAAGATCATACATTTAAGCTTAACAAGTATTACGAACTGTGTAACGAACTGATCAGGAATAAATTTATAGTTAATTTGTACGCTGTAGAAGTAGGAGCGAGAGGTATAACAGCAAAATCTCTCTACAACTTATTTAAGGATCTCGGCCTTTCTAGAACGATCATCAGTTCATTTCTGGAACGTATTTCAAAGGCGGCTTTAGTAGGTTCTTACGATATTTGGTTAGGTAGGGAGAGGAGCGTAAACAGTGAAGGTGAGCGTGTATGCGCATAGTAAAGGGGCCCCTTAAACCTACATCTGGGTCGCAAGTCCCAGGCATTGTTTGCGCTCCTCTTCTTGCAACGCGATGGGCCCGGCACCCGCACGGTGAATCCATGGAATGCTAAGAAGCTTCGTCTCTTTATCAAGAGACATTTCAGTACATGCTTAAGAACAGTCGTAATATGATATTTAAAATAAATTGCCAAACCAGAGGGTTATGAAGATACTCTGTATAGTTCAATAATATTTAATATTCTGTCTCATGGTGTCATTAAAATCATAATGTCTCAAGTGTACTCTAAAAGATATCAGGTATATCGCTATACTTTAATAATAATTATCATTTTAATATAATGTAATATGTAAATTAATGTCGACTTGTATTCAGAGGCATTTAGAATTAAGGGAACGGCGCTTGTTTGCGTCACCCAGCTACAAAATTACCAGAGATGATCCCGAGATAAAAGATGAAATTTCTACCATAATATTATCCATATTTAAAGCAAACGTTTAATATAAGTATATAATAAAAAAATATTATGGTTCATAAGTTTATATTTGTGTTGAGTTCTCTTGCATGAACTATATAATTTAAGTATTTGTAAACAATTTAAGAAATGAAGTATGTACTTTAGTACTTCAATAATGATTAAATAAAACTAATAATAAATTTATTAAGAAATGGATAAACCAATCGTCATTCTTTTCATGTAATTAATCAGAATCTTTAATGACGAAAATTATATTTTTCATTGGTGTGCCGTATGATAATTAAAATAAAATATTTCTTACGAGTTTTCACAAAAGGGTAATAGAACTAAGCTTTCCATCACAAAGTATAAGTTTTCATACTATTTTCAATGATTTCCAATAACCACACGTTATTTTAGCTTCGGTGAGAGGTAAATTACGAACAGCTTCCTCCCCTCACTTTGATTGGATTTGTTAAGGTTCTAAGACGTTGTTAAAACCAAATTCACCGAAGGTTCTTGTTTCAACATCAATTTTCACAAAATCCTTAGCGTAACGGTTTTGTAACTTGTAGAGATAATTATTTACCTACATAGATACACGTGTTAATATTAAATAGTAAAAAAGAATTTGTAATAAAACTTTTGAGTAGGTAAATAAATCATACATAAAATATAATTATAGAAATATAATGGCAAAGCCAGGTAGGAGTTACGTATAATAAAATCCTATTAAACCTTATTTAACTGTTAATCTGTTAATCTGTGTAAATAGGAAAAGAGGGAACGTTCCAACCAACAATGTGTGACCACCCGTGCTCCGACAGTTATTTACAGAGCCCCTATATTTTATAGTGTATACAAATAGATCTATTTAAAATTAATTATTTTTAGATATTTCATTACATGGTTCATTATAAATGGAGTTTTCAAGGTCAGTCAACCGTAAGATGAAACTAAAAAATGTACAACGCAGGCCATATTTGTAATCCAGCAGTAATTAACTAAAAACTTCACCTCTTTAATGTTATGTTTAAATCAATGAAGTCGACAAATATTGGGAAACTTATCACAAATACTCGATTATTATAATAAATAATAAAAAACGTCCCGACTTCACGTGACATACCGAATATTTGCAGCGCCCGCATGGTGTCTAAACAACCGAATTTTCCGGTCTGCAAGGCACTTTGTTATTTATTTATACGGAACCCTAAATAGAATTGATAAAACAAGTTGACAAATTACTTTATAGTCAAACACGAATTCGAGTGCAAATGAAGTCTATTCTTTAACAATTTGTCGTAATTAATTAAAATTGGATACGATTTATTTATGTTCGAGGGAAAATGTTGAACTGCAATTGTGAAGCGAATCACTAAGGAAATATTGATTTCATTTGCAATAGAACAATTATGCGTAACAAAAAAAAATATGTTATAAAAAATTATAAACAATAAATCTATAAAAATTTTCCTATCTGGAAAAATATTTATTGGTTTTATCAAAGCTTCTTTATCGAGCTTTTATTTAATATTAACACTATTATGAATAATTATTATTAATAATTATAAATATTATATTAACTTATTTACGATCATTCATTCTACCTGTATGAAATATAAATTTTCAATTTAATCATAGCTAATTACGAGTGGTTCATTAGGCGCCTTTAGCAAATGTTTGCTCTACATTTCAGGGGGACGAAATACGCGTCGATTTTAATTTATAGTTTGTCATTGAGTATATACTTGGGGAATGGAAATATGAACATTTAATTTATATTTACCGTCGTTTTAATTAATTCTTCGATTCTATTCTATCTATCTTTTAATTTTCTTGATTAATATTATTTTTATCGATTTATTAATATAAACATTATGTAATGAAATTCTTAATTTACTTGTTGTTAGGTAAGATTATATTGTTACTTGCGTGTTTCAAGTTTCAAGTGTTAGTTGGTGATTATTTAATTTATTAGATCTGATTCAAATTATAATCGATATAGGATTATAATTCAACAAGCTTCTTTGTCCAAAAAATCTTCCAAAATATTTGTTATCAAACATAACAAAAATGACTAAGTTTTGATATTATATAATGATTATTGTAGTCTGGATATTTTTAGAAATTACCATTGAAATGTTTAAGTTCAAACATCTCGGCAGTCTTCATTGTTTGTCCGAACCTTTTGGTAAAATTTCCCACGGGACGCCACCGCGACCAGTCCTTGTCATTCTTGTTTCAGCGGGATAAGGGAAATTATGAAAAAAATACTTGGTATTTGATTTCATCTTTACCGAGACCGGAGGTCACAGCTAAGACCCTTTTAAGGAAGGAAAGCGTATATAAAAAAGTAAATATAGGTACTTTTCGGCAACTAAACTGAATATTGACTAATAATAAGTGTTGTAATATTTTTTGTGAAACAGTGATCACAATAATGAACTATCTGGCAGATTTATTGTTTCAGACCAGAGCTTATTTAGATTCTTCGTGGCCCTATTTTAAACAGAAGAGTATCTTTACAGAAGGGGTTATTTTGATAAGTATGGTATCATAATAGGCCCTGACCCTCCTATTTGACGTACACAAGTGATTACTATCGATTCGACTGGTATCGATTCAAAGTATAAAAGATAAAAATCAATAATAACATAAATAATAATATAACTATTTTTTAAATATAATATAGTAATATATTTAAAATATAATTATATAAATTTGCATATATTTGCGCATTTCATATTAATAATACAGCACACATTACCTCGGACGTCGAGACCTAAAGCATTAATTACTCGGACACTGTCAGTTCAATGAGCAAACAGAGGGTCGACATAACAAACATTCCAATACGCTTGGGAGTTAATAATCACGCAGCTGACTAACAATTAACGTATTTCCTCAATGACAAACGAACAGGACTAAATACAGGGGATATGCAATGAATTTCGCTACGCGTTTTATATATATTAAATCCACTTTTACTATATATATATATATACATATATATATTAAACAAACAACAATTATATACATATAAGTATTATTAATTTACTTCCAGTAAATAAGTACTGTTTGTTCACGATTATTGTACCAGTTCAGACACGCAAAAACATAAGATAGCTATTAGTTTAACTACGCCAAGTAATCATTTACTTGTTACTGTTTTTGCTTGCGGCTCTCCTTTTATACGCAATTTTCCTTCATTAGTCGATACTTTTGAAGTCTGATGGAATTCAATACATGTTTTAAAACAACAGACGTTTCATTATATTTTTTATTAAGTATATAACGCGTACGAATGTACTGATACAGAATACTGTAATTATTTAAAGTGTTATCTTTTTATTTACTTTTATAAAATAAATATTACCAATCGTATTACATATTTATTTTTAAATTACCTAAAATATCCATAATATTTTAAAGTAGTTTCAAAATATTCGAGATGCAGCATCTTTCAGATTCAATATCGAAAATGTTTACTTCGTTTTCGCTGAACACAGGAATGTTTCAGTTAATATCTACATACTAACGACAAGACGCCTCTATTGAAAACACATTTCCATACAAAAGTGGTTCCAGCTTCAGGTATACATCTTTACCAATGCGCTTTGGAATAGACCGTCTACGAAAGTGTGAAAAACTTTTTGCCAAACCAGTATATGAATATTGCATCAATTTTAACCTTATCACTCACAAAATAGAGTATCAAATCATAATCTTCCTACGAAACTTGGATTAATTCGCATAAACGTAAAAAATATTCCCCTCACCAATACTAGCAGATGAAAGTGGACCATCCTAAGAGTTTGTTTAACTTTGCTATCAGGTTTCTGGCATTTTTCACTATTTTTTTCACCGTCCAGCAATTCCCCAGAGCGCTGTCAGTAGCTCTTTATTGCGATTTGTTTAAACAGAGAATAATTAAAGCTCAAAATGAATGACTCGGCGTTTTTAATCCGCAAACTTATTTCCTTTTTGTGTGAGAACCATTTTATGAGAAGACAATGGGCTCTCCCTTTTAAATAGTTAGATCTTATTAATCAAGTCTGTCGTTTAATTTGCAACGGAGTTAAAGAGCGCCATTATGAAATGAATGGCCGACAAAAGTAAAATAAAAGTTGCAATTTTTTATCCAGTTATATTTAAAAATGATTTAAGTGAGTGGTTTAAATTATTGTATAACAAGAAATTAAATTTAACTTTTAACATTATTAATATATCATTAATATTTAAGTATAAAAAGAACATGCAAATAAAACACGTATGAATTTAAAATTAAATAATCCACAATATAACAATACATTGTAATCGCATAATGTAGGTACCTATGAATTATATATTTTAACAACAGAAAGCAAAATCAACCCTTGTTTCGTTGTAACTAAACGCTCGACTGCCGGCAGTAAGTCAGGTTTCAGGTAAAGCCTTATAAATTATTTACCAGTTGAGCAAAGAACTAAAGTATTTAGAGGTAAGCACCGAATACATGTCGGATTTCTTACGGAGTTCCTCTATTTTTCTTTCTCATTTAGTTAGTTTTTATTTACATTAGACTAGGATTTTTTAATTGACTCTAACATTATTATTTCGTCAGTTTTAAATTACTTTTATTTCTTATAAAATAATAAATTATTAGTAAACATAACTGTAAGGATAAAGATAATATCTGTTATCTATATATATTTATGTATATATATCTATATATATTTATCTATATAAAACATGTCAAATATGTTGTATTAGTTATATAATATACCTAGGGTTTGGAACTCTTTCACTTGAACGCGCACCGAATAAATAAAGACTACCCTTCAAAATAAGTACATAATAATAATAATAACAGTCGTTTCTGTAGTAAACCGATAAAAAAATAAGATACTAAAATACATGAAATAAATTCTACAGCACCAAGGCAGTAATAATAAATTTAATTATTTAGCGAATTCAATCCCGTGCGAGATAAAGCGTATATGAGAATCACAATGGCCTCTCGTCTCTTTTTAACCTCTTTAATTGCCCACTTACAACATGGGCCTGTTATTGTTTCATTAATTTTAAATTATAACCGTGTTATCGACGTTTTATATTCAAAGAGGATCGTCGGGAGCCCTTTCCGTACATATTTGCTCCCGTTTGCATTTTTAATTTATTAAATCTTTGTTCAATACTTTGTAAATTCCATACATCGTAAAGGTAAATAAGTTGTAACAACGAAGATTAAAAGCAGACAAATATTTTTCACAATACATTATATATTTTTTTATTTAATACTTTTTTTTTTGTATTGTAATAGGACCGACATTGTTTATATACTTTAGTTGTAGCCAATACTTCATTGGCGTGTAATATTTCTTTTTTAAATAAAGGTGATCTAAGTTACTTCTTATAACATCAGTTATACGCCACTGAATGTATCTTTCAATCGGTCTACCCGTTTTAGAGATAGGGTAGAACAAACCGACAAAAAAAAAATGTTTTTTTTATATATATAGTTTCAAATGCCTTTAGCGAAAACCTATTCCCTATTCCCATGTATATATATATAGACAAGAGTATTGCTTATTTTATCACAATAAAAATTATGGTCTTAAATCAGCTTACAAAGTATGAAATGAAATGGCCTCCTACTAAAGTACCGAACAAAGAAAACAAAAGGACACTGCGCAAGGCATAACTATAAAGAGAGTACTCGAAGCTTAATTAAAGGAGCATCCCTATTAATATTGTATTAAATATATAAGAAGTATATAAAATTCAATTAAATTATTACAAAAAATATTTAGAACCTTTAGAACCGACAAACATTTCTTTTTTAAATATAATTATGAAATAATTTTATCTATCTTAAATTAACATGGAATTTAACTGTGTAATATTATTTTTATTTTTCACGTTATTCATATGTCATAAACATTTTCAAAAAAGTCGCACACCGTCCAATTTTTATCCTCGGGGATTTTTGTTGAAGCATTTTTATAGCGTGCTATGCAGTTACAATTTAGAGTCGAAATTTTTAAAGCCATGTCTGATAGAACAGATTTGACTAAAGTCGTTAGGGGATTTACTTTTGGAACGCGTTAAAATAAAAATAATCTCCTGTTTTATGTTCATACTAATTATAAAATAGTTTTTTCAAAAGCCTCTAATTATCTATACATTTATACAAAATTTAAGTGTGTTTGTAATTCCAAAATTCCAAGTAGCTTTCATTAAACGCATATGAAGGTATATGTTGCACTTATTTTTTTTTTCGATCTCTGTCTGTCTGTCTGTTTGTTTATTCCGGCTCGGCTGATTTTAACAGGACTTTCACTGGCGGATAGCTGATATTATATGAAGTAACTTGGCTATTTTCATTTTAAATAACATATTCCTCGCGAGCGAGTTCCTGAGCTAAGCTTGTATGACATACAACGATAGTCAAAATGAAATAGACGAAGTGAATTAAGTGTACAAATAGACTTAATACTTAATAACACAAAGATAATGTATCAACAAACTCCTCGAGTACTTTATTCCAGAGATTCCTGATCAGATATTAATGGACTTGTCAATAGTGTAATGTAATTATTATAAATGTTCGAAGATCAGAGATAAAATGTTATTATTACGCGTAAGGAACTTATTTGGTGTACCAGAAACATTCACCTCCCCTTAATTGTGGTGTACGCATTCTGATTTATGCTCTTGTATCCTTCTGTAATATATTGCAAGCACATCGATTGCATTCCACTATAATATATATCTATATATAATTTAGTATAAGGAATAAGGTTTACAATAAACATTTAGTTTTAACAAAGTGTATAGGTCTTTAAGATGTTAAGATCTCAGTCTAATTTTTCACATATTAACAAATCTTGTTATATTATTAAAGAAATATATTGGTTTAATATAAAAATATATTTATAATATATGTAATATTCATTTTATGGTGGAAAATATTAACATTAATAAACACCAGCTATCTCTTAACCTCAATGCGAGCAAGCGCTTCTGAATTATGGACATCTCGCGGCGACCAGAGGAAGAACACAGCTTGTAATTCTTGATTTATAGCAACCACTATTCAATGTTTTAATCTTAAATAACACTTTTACATAGTTTAACCGCTGAGATACATAAAATATTAGCTTTGTTAAAAGGTGTTTTACTTACTATAGTGTACAACTAGCTGTGCCTGTGACTCGCGTTATGGTTTTTTTGAATAAATTTAGCCTATGTTACTCCTTATAAGATCAGCTACCTGCCATTCAGAATTCCATTACAATGGTTCCAGCTATTTCAGAGATTATCCGGACCAAATAAACATACAGACATACAAAGGAAAATTATTTTTTTTTTATAAGTAACGTACATAATTCATATACATTTAATCAAATGCTGTTAATATGGAATTGTAAACAGACACTTAAATTTTATTTACACGTATGTATAGATGCGTAAATTTTAAAATTTTGATTGTAAATTTATATTTTAATGTTAATTTAATTATAAGGTAAAATGATTAAAATAAGTAATAACACAAAATATGAACTTATAATAGCAACGAATTATGTTAATGCATCGCTTTTAATTTATTGATCCTTAGCTTGGTCTAAGCGTCGAGTTTATCGACGCGATGAGTCAGCACTCTCAGAAGATTAATTATTGTTATATGAAAGTCTTACGTCAATCTACTACACATTTGACGTTAAAGACTTATTAGCAAAATGTAATTATCTGCACTTAATTTAGAGAGACTCAGTGCATTAAAATGTAAAAATAATTTCATATTTTTTATAAATATTTGTTATTTCACATATGTATTGAAATTGGTATGTATGTAATAAAATAATACAAATTTATTTACAATCAAAGTATCTCATCTTTCTGATATAAGTCGATGAAACTAAAAAATATTTAATATCAACTTGCTTAATATTTATTTTATATTAATTATGATACATAGATATATTTAGATAAGCAGAACCACGAGAAAATCTAGTTTCCATCTCGCTACTAAACGTGCCATATTTGGAGCACATAATTATAATTACTGGCATTGGATCTCGTGTTGGAGTATCACTCGCTAATGGTTTTTTTTATTCAAACCCAGTAAGGTATGACAGTATAATAACAGACTTGGAATCCAATCTTTGCCCGAGGCAACGAACACGAAGAGTCAATTTATATTGGTTTTAGCATCAGCCGTCTTTAGATATGTTAATCGGTTATAATTATTGTTAATATGTTGGACATTTCCACACATTAAAATGTTTTTTAATAAATCAAAGTAGGTGACTTAATACGTTTCATTTTTTTTTTCTCAAAGTGGTTGTCACTCAATACCCTACTGAAATCAATCATGGCTCGATTCTGGGTCTGTGGTTCACAAGTCGTATATAACTAAACAAACCAACAAACAAACAGTATATATATGTGGGACAGTTTATAGTTCTTATTAGTTTATTTTTATTTAAATTAATTGTTATGGCAACATTAACCTAAAAAGACAAAATGATGTATCTGTCAAAAGGCAGAGAGTAAACTCGATCATAGCAAGCTGTCGCGTTTATTGTAATTTGTAACCTTTATGTGAATTAAAAAAAAAACATTGTTAATTCGCGTGTTCTTTTTCCCCATCCCTACATATATGTATATATATATATATATATATATATATATATTCTGAGTGCAATCTACCAAGATCAAATTCAAAATAAAGTGCTTTAAATCTCAGTTTATTATTCCTGCACTCTGCAATTTTGCCAATATTAAGACCGTATGCGGTTTATAGGCAATAAATTATACATTTGGTAGAAATTTAGACTGGATACACCAGAGAATTGTGGTGTTTCAATTCGGTAACAATTGATCGAGCGTCTGGAAAGTTCGCGTTCTAAGCGCGTAACTTGCGGCCTTCCGCCGTACTAATATTGTGCCAAGACCACTTTGATAACTTCCATATTACCTATGCTGATAAGTATCGTGTATTGTTAAGGGTAAGATGCGGTAATGAAGTTCGAAACACTAACTTCTATTCAGCGATGTTAGGTACAATTTTGTTCAAAGATAATCCGACTCATCTTTTCTGCGTTCCCAATATGATCTAAGTTATATAAACAGGCAACGGTATTTTGTTTATCTTTATTTTGTTTTCTTAAAATATGGCCTCAGCTGACACATAATAAACAACCTCGCAAAATCATAACTGTCCGGGTAAAGCTTTAATATACACTCGTATACATTGATGTTGATTGGAAGCCATATATCTCAGCCTCGACCCATTTTTCTTTTTCAATGTATCCTTGTATGGAAAATTTCATGATACTGTTCACTTTGTTGGGTATATGCAAAGCTTTTTTAATAAGAGTTCGGGCACGGTTTATATCTTTCCTCCGTCTCGAGGAAAATGTCAGCAATCTGTGGCAAAATCCTACTTTATTGTTATTGTACCGCATTTATTCGAGGCTCAACCGAAAAAGATATAAACCTGAGAATCGGTTGAAAGTAAATAAAGTCACTGGTTGGGCAGAGGCTTTTGTACGGGTGGATAGCTGAGATAACAATTATTGGTCTTTTATAGTACTGCCGCCAATCGCCCAATAAACTCAAGGCAAGGAATAAACCCAATTCTATCTCCAAGACTGTTTACTCAGAATCAAGAAATAAAAATTGAATACTCTTATCGCTCGCAATATTACGTACTTGGGAAGTATCATTGGAGATTTGTGAAAGTTCTTTTACAACTCACCATCTAATTAAATAAAGGATCAAAGCACTCGTGATCTTTAGGAAAACCTTCGATCTTGTTAATCCAATTTTCTTTTTTCGCGTCTAATGAAAACACGAGCAAGTCAAGTCGAAAATCGCTAAAGCAAAAGACATCAAAGCTGCAGATTTGATGATACAAGACTTAAACATTCCAAAAAGAGTAATTGAGTTTTAGCGCGATCCGATGGGACGATGTCAAAAATTATGATTAATTTATTTAAATATATGTTTTTCTTTTATAGAAATAATATTTATTATTTTATGTCCTTTTGTTGTTTCTGTTTTAAATACAAAAACAATAAATAAATTAAAAGATATATCTAATGTAAATAAAACTTTAGAAATATCAAAATCAGAAAAAAGTAAACCAATTGTTTCTACTTTATGAAAGTAATCAATTTGATAAATAAAAAAGTGAAAAGATGCTACTACCGATTAAATATAGATAGGAATTATTGGTAAGATTGGTTGTAGCGAATTTGAACAAGACTAAAAAAAACAAAACGTAAAACACTGAGAAATCGAGGCGTTGGAAATTAAGGAGTGAAATCAATTACAAGGCGTGTAAATTTCGTTACACTAAATAAAATTTCTCTAAAAACATAGAAAATTATAAAAAAGTATAAAGAGCACTTCACATTTTATTCATCGCTTGCCTTCATAACGAGTACCAATGCTCACTGCAAGTGCAAGATTTTCCAACATAAGAACACTGATTTACAAGAAATGCTACTTATGAAACAGAGGTTTAAATCACGATATGCATTTTGATATAACATTATACACTAATTATAAAATACAACAGCATAAAATAACAAAGTTTGATTTTAAATAGAATCATACATCGACATTTGGATGTGTTTAATTTTTCACTTCATAATTCACAAATAACGCTATTTAGGTTATTTTTTATCCAAAATAATAGAGCTCTAAAGATTTTATATAAAATTACAAATAGACAAGTGCGTCATGTGTAACTTTAACGACACGGTTTTAGCAAATGTTAGGTACGAGTATCACAGCTAGAGGACAAATTAGCAAGACGCAATGAATAAATCTCATGACATTTGAATTTTAAGAGCTACTTCGGATAATTTGTATTCTAAGCACGAGAGACCTACTACATACATCGTTCGAGAATTTTTATATGAATTTACCTTTAAGTCTTCATATACATGTTTTTAATTATTATATTATAAAATAGTTAAACATTAACAAAGTTATAAGAAAAAAAGCACGCGTGTTTTTATTAAAGAATTTATAAGTAATTTATAAAGAATATTAAAGATATTATCTATTTTCTGATATAAATTAATTCTTAGTACATGTACTTTAATATACATAATATATTACTTGAAGCTAAACGTTAGATCGCGTCTTGCTCCAGAGATCAAACGAAGTATATGTAAAGGGGAACATCACACTTACTGTTGTATGGGGAAGTATGCAAGCTTTGTGCTCGGTACAGCAATGTTTTATAATTAGCTTAAGCGCTTTAACTGGGGAGCGATTCCTTTTAAATAGAATTTTTAAATTTTCCTAATGAATGTTTAGATTGGACATACAAATTTCATATCTTTGTATTTGAATTTAGATTGAGTATTGGGGTCGGAGCGGACTCTCTTTAAACTACCCCTTTGGTGACATGTGTCCAAATAAGGGAACGTTATCCCCTCACACGGTACCTGTATAATTAAAATTCTTTGATAGTATTATGGACATTCTACGATTTTGAATTTAAAGCTAACCCCTATCGAATTATGAAATAATTTACTGTATCACAGTCTGTTTCCATAGTAACTAACATAACGGTAAAAGGGTGTTAGGGAAGTTATCAAATTTATCAATAATTGTTAAACATTTCATCAGAAACGAAACTTATTACATAAGAAAGAATACAGTAAAATTGTACGTAATTTAAGACACTACAAAATTATATCAGTCGTCGAAATATGAAATAAAAATATGTCAATCGGAACGAAAATATTACAATGACAGCATTGTATGTTGTAGTATTATGGTAGTGCTTTTAGAAATTAAAATTCTGATTTCACGTACACGCGAACAAAGGCTTCGTCAAAAAATACAACAGTGTTAAACGCATCCCTTCACCCTTCTACAAATGCGATTTCTTAATTTACAATTCAGCTGTCCTTTCATTGAACCCGTTTAGTAATTTGACAGTTAGTTGACAGTACAAAAAAAAATGAAACCATAATGCGTATGACACTATCTCAATCTACACAATGGTGACGAAAATAGATTAAAAGATTAGAGTCAGGTAAAAGAACTTCCAATGACTTATTCCCATAAACGATTTTATTTCTTGGGATTTTATACTTAGTGGGTGGTGTAAATATGAACCACGACAGTCTGATTCAAGAATAATAGATTAAATCTAAACCAATAAATATATATTTTAATAACTTTCAAATTTTATAACACTAAAGTATGTTAAGGAAAGAGCAAAAAATATATAACTATTCTTAAAAATGCAATATCGAAATTGCATTTTTAATTATTATGAGTAAAATTTTCATAAGACCTATACGCTCTCACATTGTGGAAAAATGCCTGTAAAAATGTTAAAAACTTTTCCTGAACAGTATTTTAACGTAATTTAATTTTTAACTATTTTATTACAGGAATAAAATTTATAAGTAAGATGAAATATTTATTCTCATAATATGTTATAATGAAAAGGTACTTTGGATGTATTATAATTGTCATATTATTATTAAGCACTTCTAAAGTACGATACTTTCTAGATTTTAATATACATATTGATTTAATTTTGTTTAATAAAAAGGATAACGAATCAATACTTAAGTAGTTGACAAATATTTGAAGGTGGCATGACACAAGAAAACATCATTGCTATTAAATTCCAACAGGAGGCAAGTTTCAAAATTCATTTGTAAATGCATTACATTTACTTTATTATGCAGCTCATTCATAATTTTCGGAATATCTACGGAAAAGTAATGTGTTGATGCTTGACCTCCCTTTATATGCAAATATTGAGCTGAATTCCAAAAAACAAATCTCATTTCTGAAAAGTAGGATTAAAATCCAGGCTACCTCGACCTGGCGGTGTAAAGAGTAAATACGAACATTTTTAGGAATACAAAACTTTAGACTTTTCTTTTTTAGATATATTTAGAAGTTATTACAAAGTACTATTTATTAAACGAAGTATCTTTAGTAATAGATGGAAGCAAATAAACTTTGTGGTACCTATACTAAAGTATTTGAAATGACTTTTCTATATAATATTCTACATAATACATACTAGCTGTGCTCAGGACCACGTTCGTGCGGATTATGATTATAATAAAAATAGCATATACTCCTTATACCATCATCTATCCGCCAGTGAATCCTGCTAAAATCAGTGCAGTCATACAGAGATTAGACAAACAGACAGGCAATCAGAGAAAACTATTAAAATTTGTTTTTTTACCATATTTGCTTTCATATGCATGTAGTGACAAGCTGTTACTTTGGAATTACAAACATACACTTTACTTTTTTTTATTCGCATAGATGTATAGATAAGCTGAAGAATCAAAGATAAAAAAATTATGTACAAAGATTTTAAAAAATGTAAAAGAAAAACTAATTTTATGTATTAAATATTAGGTAATATTAACTGTAACTATTTGGGGATACAATAAGACGGATTATAGAGAGTTTGTACCAGCCTCACCCATCCGAGTCGGATAAAGCAAGGATTTGGCTGAAAACCTCTTTAAGCCGACACTAAAATGGTTAAAATTTAAATAAAACAGAAAATAGTTAACTGTACGTATAAAGTTACCGGCTTTAAGGCCGTTCACTTTTTAAAGGATTAATTAAAGACATAATAAACTGAACTGGACTTTAAGTGTTTAGAGATTAAGTGGTATTTTAAAACACGCGTCCAAAGTCAGTGTTTATTCTTAACTTTATTAACATTGGTTACATTTAATCTTATAAATATATTAAATAATTCTATAATATAGTAAACAAATTTTGTTCTTATAGTAATCAATAATTATAAAATAGGTATTTCATATCAATTGCACATAATATTATATTGTGTGAATAAGACCTTAATCGAACATAGCTTAGAAGATAGTACAATTATATATACTAATAAGTAACAGACACCAAAAAAATATATATAAACTAGCTGTTCCGGTGACTTCGTTTTATACAACGGGTATATAGTAATAACTTAAAAGTTACCTGAATGTTGACACAATGAGATGTCACACATAATTTTATTCAAATTCGTTTATTGTTAATTAAGTTTACGAGTTATGCTCGAGAAAACGAACAGATTCGACAGTAGAAAATAGTATATATATATATATATATATATATATATAAGGAACCTTAACCATATAAAAAATATAATACAAAATAAATAAAAAGCTTGTAGTTAATTATGAAGCCACCAACTACTATGAGGTTAAAGTATCTTCCGCTTTTCAAAATACACATACATTCATTATTTTATATAGTAATTTACTTTGTATATTAATTCAGGTTTATGACTCGTAAAACACTGAACGAAATGAGAATTATGTCACGCGGCAAACTGGAATTACTGTAAGTAGGAATTAGGCCAACCGAAATTATTACTCATTATTATAATTGTGGTCTTTGTCAAGCACTTATTATGATATATATTTCGTTTATATATAACATCCAAAAACACACTCTGGCTTGCTGAAATTAAGTTCATCCGGTTTAAAAATTTTTGTTATTTTCCTTTTTCGTGACACTAAAAGTATAAATTGAAATCGAATTACAGTCTACCTTTGACGAATTTGGTCCAAGAACATTAAATGGTGTTGTCTATCACTATTAATTTTATAAATATAAACATAATTTACTTGATCTGTTTATTATATTTCTTGTGCATCCTCTTCTTGAGATATTTGTCCTTTTGAAAATCTTTCAAATTTCTTTTGATATAATTGTTCCAAATACTAGGATCCTTTGTGCTCTTTGCTTCAAAAACAGGCGTGGGTAGACGTGTTCTTAGAAATCCTTGCAGGGCTTGTAGAAGAAATGACAAGAGCGACATGGACACAACAATGTTAAGGGGATCAAAACCAATTGAGTGATGATGGTATGTAGAAACCCCGTAATTAGAACTTCCACTTGCTCCATATCCTGTACTGACATAATGGCTGTTAAAGTTTCTAGCACTCGATTTATCGTTCGTTTTAATAATTTCGGTAACCGGCGATTCAATTTGATATTCCACTTCACCTACATTTCTTTTATATTCATCCATTTGATCATTCGTATCGGCTATTTTCGTATTCTGATTCATATTTCTTATTTTCTTCAACACCTTTTGAGCATTTGATTGTATTTTTTTGAGAAGCATCTGAATTTTTGAACTTTGCTCTTTTATTATATTCGTTATGTAGTCTTTAAAATTCTGAGTTAAAGGTATCATATTAAATGATTTTTCTTTTTGACTGTCCGTCTTCACAGAATTTAGGAACAAAATTAATGTGAACATAAAAATACAAAAAGACATCGCAGTCACAAATTTAGTTGAAAATATTTTTGAGTACATTAATTTCGTTTGAATATCAAGATCAAAATGAATATCAACTATTGTGCACTCATTTATAAGTATTATATATTCGTGGTTCGTCAACTAGAATAATAATGTGTTTCTGGACTAGTTATCATACTTAGAATTACCTTGACATTTGACCCAGCTGATCATTTCACCTATAAACCTTTCTCCGTTCACAATGAGACAGGTTAAACAAAGATAATTTGATATAACAATTTCTAGAGTATTGAGAGCAAGCGATAAAACATTTTGTATTCCTAACAGATGAAGGAACAAAATAGAATAAAGTAGTCTCATTATAATTATATCCCGTTTTAGTTCATATACACATAGATTCTTGTAACTATTTTAGGTTTTGTACATTAGTACTCAATTAAACTTTTTATTTCCTTAATTTTATGAAAATTGTCTGATTACTTTTAATAACTTTAAAAGTATGCAATGTACATATTTACAAGATATAGGGTTCTAAGATCTAGATTAATAAATCTAGATGTCAAAAGATCTAAAAAATTAGGTTATATTTAGAATGAAAAAAAGAAAATAATATTTTTATTTACGTGACTACTTTTTTCTACTACTACTTACTCCTAACAGCGCCATCTATCCAGCGAGCTACCTAATCAAGATATGTGCTAGTGTACCATCTAACTAAGCTTACACTCTTTGCCGTCTTAGAGCGCCTTCGATTGATACAAATACATGCGCATAACCACATTTACAACGCCATCTGTTACTGTAATTTGGAACTTAATTGACATAAGGTCTTCGGTTTTAGTACCAAAATTATAACACAGATGTCTTGTTGTTAGTGTTGTCTAGACTATAGATTTAAAGAGATTAAAAATCTTTCAGATCTAATATATAAATAATAAATATTTTGTGTGCCTACTACCAGATATTTAATCGAACATAACGATATAATATATGATATCTCTATTTCTATCTGTGCTTACAATATTGATAATATTTTAATATTAGTTGCTTTACAATCATAATTTTCAATTAATTAAATATTGTCAGATAAAATTTAAAACAAAACAATTAACTTTATTTTTTTATAGTTTACTAGAAAAGAAACAAACATCGGAACATTAAATCTTTGATTTCTATTTTGCACTCAAAACCAATGTTTTTGCAACCTCTAGATTTTTTTAAATAATTTCAATATAAACTATATTATAGCCACAATTCTATTTAATTATTAAGCTTTATTAAAGATACGTCAATATTACTTTAAACAAACTGTGTCTAAGTGAGAATTGAATATTATAATAACTAGTGTTATATATATTAACTATACTTATATTATTTTGAGTAAAATTAATATTACAAATTTTTCACTCATAATGTATGGTATTAAATAGAAGTGAAGCAAAATAGAAGAATTTAGTTATGATCATTTCAATACATATATAATATTTATTAATTGCTCACATGTACATGTTGTTTTATTGTAACTTAATTTAATGGTATGATGTAATAAAATATCCGTCAATATGCGAATATCCAGGATATTTCCCGAACGAACTTTGACTAGATTACAAATTAAAAGAAAAAACAATAGATTTTTAAGCAAAATGATTAAAAATAAATAAAATACATGTTTATTTATAATTACAAAAAAATTACAAAAAAGTGTGATTAAAAATTAAATATGAAAATAAACTAAATCAGTAAATTAAAAACAGCGCCATCTTTCGACAGTAATGAATTTTTTTTTTCTATCCACAGACATCCATACATCCATCCATCCGAGAAAAGTGAAAACAATACAGAACGAACAAAGTTCATTCGTGAAAATAACACTTAGTTCAAATAAGACATTACTTTAACGCAATCGAGTTGGTAAAAAAAAACGCTCTAGACACACTGAACCTGTATTACAAGTTTAAACACTTGCTGTAAAATATTATGAATCTATGATCATTATTGGATATGTACTCAATATTTCGCTTCTAAGGCTAAAGAGTAAGGCCAAACTTTTTAATTGTAATACATTGAAGTTATGAAAGACATTCTTTTTGCAGTTACACAGTTAACAGAAATAAACTAGCAAGAAACACGGATAAAAGAATAGGTACATATGTACTTATTATGATGGCCTTTTGATCCAGTTAATGATATTGACTATTGAGCCCAAAATTTGTTTCAAACCCGGAACCATTCTTTATAATCCACATAATGTTGTTCCTAATTGTGTTATTTCTGTTCGTAAAAAAAGTAACAGAAATAAAAAAAGAATACTAAAAATAAGACAATACAGATTCCAATCGTGTTAATTACATTAGCATATAAAAATACGTTGCATACAATTAAGTCACTGTAAATGTCCTAATTAGTATAATATCTTAGGGTTGTTGAAGTCATTTGTTCAAGTCACTCCTCCAATAGTAAAACCAAACAGAGGTTTTATCTTGATGCATAATTACCGATGTACTGAACGGAAAGTGAGAACTCGTTACAAATAGATTCCTAATATTAAATCCTCGTTTGTTGGACTGGACTGGACTGGACTGGACTGGACTGGTTCAAAGCAATTTTACCACAATAAAGTTAATTGTAACGTAACCGTGATTAGACAGGAATGGTGTGGAGAGGTTTTTATTTATATTTTTATTTAAGCTTTATAAGGCTGTTATTTATTTTTTAATAAGTGTTTAAAATGTTTTTTTAAATGAGTGTTTTTAATATTTTTTTTTATTCGTCGCAAAAATATGAAATAAAAAAACAAACAAGTATAATATTTTTAGTTTAAAATAATTTCATGCACAAATCAGTGAGTTTCTCAAAATTAACGAGTATCAATTTAAATTTTACAACCAATGTTATAAATTTGGTATTAATATCAATTCGTCACAGATATCCTAATTTATAGAAAAACACATGAACTGCCATTCTCTTAAAACTCGTTTAGTGCTCGGTCAGTTAACAATGAGAATACATAAATACTTAATTAATTCTTTTATCTGCTATGTTAATCAATGGGCGTGGACTAGTCAAATATATTTCAAGACTAAAACTGAACAAGTAACTAAAAAGTTTAAACCAAATTAAACTGTATTCTTATGACATAAGAGTTTAATTTAATTGCAGGTGATAAGTATGTATTACCTTTATCCAAAGTGTATCTAAACTAAGCAAGCTAGTCTTATAACGACTACAGATTTATTGGTACATCCTTAACCAATTAAATCGAAATCAAGACGTCCGAGCATTTAAATGTTTCAACAATAAAATTACTCTCATAAATTAAACTAACAGTACAACTACTTTAAATTGTTTAAATATTAGAGAAGGCTATTTAAAATTTAAAACATGATTGTCTAAATATAAATAGTTTTTGACTTAAACGGATGTCATCGTAAACATTATAAATTGACACTTCACTGAACTACTTTCATCAGATAAGTCCAACAGTTTACGCCGGTCGTATTCAATTTGCCGGCAGCGTTGTTGAAAAATAATTAAAAATGCAATTAAAAGAGGCACATAAATCCCTCCCGGCTCCGCCCGCCGCGTCACATAAACTTACTTACTATAAAATATTAATATATTGTTCTTTCTCTAATTGTTACTATCTTGCTTCTGAATTTATGCGTTTTTTATATTAAGAAAATATCTATTTTATATTATTTCGAATCATGATCATCGGTTCGTGTAAAGCTGTTCTTTTTGTATTTAATATACGTCTACTTAATAAATAATTCGATGGCTGACGTTACGAAATAAAAATAATACAAAAATACACACACAATATACGATTTGAAATTGATATAAATATTTTATATTGTATAAATCATGTTAGAATAAAATTTAATTAGCAGATATTTAGCATATGTTGAGTTTGGCGGCGGTCTGTTTAACCACTTGTAACATGCATACAATGTTAGTATAATAATGTAAAGTTATGTATTATTAATTTTTTTGAACTTTTTATTCATAACATAATTAAGCCAAAATAGCGCAACAGCGTTGAAGTCTAAGTTGTAATTTCTTTGCGCTTCTTTCAAAAGATTTTCGGGTAAAATGACCAAGACACAGATATTGAAAGGAAATTCCAGCCTTATATATCAAACTTTCTACCGGGATAATAAAAACGTTAATTTAAGTATAAGCCTTATTAATTGAACATCAAAAACAAATTATATTACTTGCTTCAGAAACTAAACTACAGGTGCCATGCCATTGCCATGCCATTGCCATGCAGGTGCGTTCATCACGAAATTGCCCAATTTATTTGAGCCTAAACATGCACTGTATGAAACAGAATTTTATTCAATGGGGGGAGAAATTAATGGCTGATCATTAATAACAATTAAAAAGGCCATGGGAAATGAAACTTCTCGCTCGGAGTTCAATCTATCACTTTTTTTTATATGTTATAAGTTATATGCATTTCTGTGAGCTGATGCAGTGGATAATTACAGCTGTAAAGGTAACTGGAATCATTTTAGAAGTTAATTATTATTTGTGAGATGAAGCTTATTTTGTGAATTCGCAAATTTCTTCTTTCACGACTTCTTCCGCAAGGAAAATATTTTGTATATTAAAGTATCCTTATAACATCCACCCCTGAAAGTCCTATTAAAATCGGTCCATCTGTTACAGAGAATAGCCGTAACAAATAGACAAACAAATAAAATAGATTTTTTTTTGTGTAAGTACCATATATATTTTCATAAGCATTTAGATATAAAATATATATATCACCCGACGCTATTAAATAAAAAACCGTATATATAAAAAAAACATTTTATTGCTTTCAATACAAAATTATATTTCGACACCGAACATTAATACTAGTAAAATTAAATTAAACACACCTGTTACCACAAAAAAACACAAAACACAAAACTTATCAATAATTAGGCCCACGTTCTCCATTCTTTATTATACCAAAATATTTTTATTAAATTGACGCTTTAAAAAAGGAAAGATAAAACTAAAATCAAGTATAGGTATTACTCGTTAGTTGCTACAAGCTATAAAAAACAACCATTTCTCCCCTTTTCCCCCTTTAGTTAAAAATGTATTATTGCTTGCACTTTCATCTACAATTTATCTCCTACGAACAAAAATAAACCGACATCAAACGGTAATTAGACGTGTTCCAACTGTACAGGAACTACATACTTTTGAAGGCCTTTTCATTTAAATGAAGTCAAAAAGGAAAAAAAAAGGTGTTAACTGAAAATTATGACATATTTTTCAGATATTTTTCTAAACTAGTCAATTATCACTTAATAATACAGAATAAGACACTTTAATAAAAAAAATATCAGTCTATGAAAAAATTAATACACACTTTGAATCGAACCTAAATAGAACAAATTATTAAAATATATAAAAAAAATAGAAAGAATCAATTCACTAACATTAAACCAGCAAAAACTTAACTGCGTCTTCTTTCAACGTCTTACAAAGTTTTAATTTTAAAAAATAATACAACAACAACTTTTTGATATTTTAAATTCCCTAATATCATGCAAGTTCCAGTGCCTGCTAGGTATGGATGGCAGTTCCTCGTTAGCAACTGGTCACTACAAATCTAAATAGGACGAATTTTTCTTACTATTTCTTCTTCGCTAAAGGTCAAGCGTGGCTGGCAGCTGTGGCGGCGGCTACACTGGCACTCGTTATGGGAGGGAGTGGTATCAAGAGATCAGCGAGGCGACCAGCCTCTCGGAGTCCAGAGAGGAACGCCCCGTGTACGGTTGCTGGATAGTTTCGCATCGTGTGCTCTCCTGTAATTGGTCATATTGATGCTGGCACTCTAATTCTTTCGAGGCATGCCGTATAAAATATTATTATTTTTTTATTATAACGGCGAAAAGGAGGGATCGCCTGATGATATGTGGTTACTGTTAAACATGGAATGTCAATTTACAACACATTCGCAACATTAAGAAAGATTTAAAAGCCCAAAAATGGAAAGGAAAAATGAGATCGAGTTCTCACAATAAATGAAATAAAAATAACAACATTTGAACTTTTAAAATACGAACCAGCAAAGAAGAGTCTGTTCTCTCCGGACGAGTCGGCCACAGGTGCTGCTAGAAGATCGTAGTCCGTTCCAGAAGACCCGACAGCTACGAAGCTATACGAACCACGAGCGTAAGGATCCGCACGCCATCTATATATAATAACAACATTTTTAATATTACAATAGCAGACAAAATTTATTTTCTGATTACTTAAAATAGCATATACTACTTATTTCCTTGTAGGTATTTTAAACTGTGATCTATTTCTTAATGATAAAGGTTAAATACCTTTTCTAATGTATGTAATATGTATATATAATTTTGAGGAGCGAAAATTCTAGATGTCACCGTCGCCTGTTGTTCAATTTTTTAATTAAATTGGACATAAGGGTATTTATACATACCGCACTAACGACATTTAAGTCGCGGCAAGTACTTGATTAAAACTGGATTCCATTCTAATGATAGACGATAGTCATATTCGCGATTAAAATTTTTATGTTTCTTAATTTCCATCCCTTTACGAACTTTTCCATGACCACTGTACTATGCTTGTTAAATTTCACCAAAACATCAGAAAACAAAAGAGATATATAACGTAATTTAAGACGTCCACAGGTCACGATAATTTAAAAACATTATGTTATAATTAATCTTCCAACCTCATGGTAGCGATGTCTTCGAAAAAATATTTTGACGATATACAAAACAATAATCAGAATATTGGAAAATGGAATGCAGTGCAGGCAAAAACATGAACACACAAAGTATAAGAACACACTTTTGATATAAGACTAATCCATAATGCAAAGGTTGCAATACCGCAAACATTTAATAACCCAAATAACGACCACAGTGTCATATTCAACAAGCATAAAACAATACAAATAGCCGGCATTGTATGCATAAATGAATGTTTCGTGAGCAAATTTTGTGATTGCTACCTATTGTTTTTAAAACATATAACTATTGACGAAAGAGCGCTGTCAATTTGTGAAAACAAGGGCAGAGTTTAGAAAGTCAAATGTTTTTAAGCCACTCGAGCGAAGGGTCCAAAAGGGCGATTAACACACAATTGTGACAACGAAAATTTAAATCGGTCTAGTTTAGGTCGCGCAGACAACAAGCCGGCTTGCAAACTGCATACAAAATACCATCTATTGTAAATAGTGGGTTGAAAGGCCGGCACGTCTACTTTATAAAGTTGATATTTTAACATGACAAGCTTGTTTTACGGAACTGTATTTTATATTGAATTCATTATTTACTACAACTGTGTTGTCGTCATAAGTCTGGGAATTGAATTAAATTAGACAATCTAAATTAATATACCCGCTAATATTTTTCTTTCGTCAAATTGCTAGGTCAATACCCCCTACCTCGTAACAACACACTCCTTAGGTTGCGGTACAGCAGCGTGACCGAAGATGCTCTTGAGCACAGCGATACATCTTCCCACGATGACGTCATCAGTGACGTTCTCCATAACAGCCGCCGCCTCGCCCGCCACCAGCGCGAGCAGCACTGGCGCGCTGTACAGGTTCCAGAATAGGAACAGCTCACCTACGAAATTTAATGATATTTACGATAATTCTACTAAAAACTAGAGATCACTATAAGATTACATGCATCGTTTAATATTGTGTAATGAGTATAAATTTAAAGATGCACATCTAGCACAAATAAGGTCATAATGAGGTTCACGATGCTCTACTAAAAGACTACTGAGATCCAAGCGATATTAAGTAACTTAGTAAGAATTATATGAGCATTTGTTCTCACATAAATTGGAAAAGACGGCAAATCAGATAATGGAAGCCCGAAAAATAAATACACTATACGTTAAAGAAGAAGAAAATAAACAGTACATTGTTCCGCATTCCCAGCCACGAGGTTTAATGAAGTTGGCAGAGTGCACAACCAAGAACTAAGGAGGTGTACTAAACCATAACGTAAAAAATTGCTTTTCTTGACTTGGTGTCGTGATTTATTGCTAGAGGCTCCCCCTTAGGGTTGCTCAGTGGCGTTCAATTATTCAGCTTTTAATTCGTTATCGCGCCACCGCCGCTTCTATATTTTACACTATTTACGCTATTTACACTGGGAAATAATTTACGACTGTTACCCTTTGGGAGTGTGAATACGGCGCGGTTAATTTGCGGTATTTCGAGATCTTTGATAATGGTGTAATATTATTTATATATAGTGATGTTAAACATAACCACTAATGAACAATGTTATTTAGTACTATTTAATTGTTTTTAACCTACACGATGGTATTAGAGAAACATCTAATACATGTTATTCTTACCTCTGCTAGCAGTAGTCGTCCCGACGTGTCCAAAGAGATTAGCATTCGGATCCCAAAAAGTGCGCTCAAAGCATAGCACTACTTTATTTAAGTTTCCGTAACCTAGACGTTTTATCGCCGCCACCTAAGAAACATTAATATAATATTAAAAATTATCAATAACATTTTTCCAAAAATATAAAATCAATTTATTAAACAGCCGAATAACTTTCCTTTGGGAAATAATATTGATCAATGTAAATTTGATAAATTTTAACTATTAATTACCTAATAAAATGGTAAATTAAAATATATAAAGTGATAAACTTTTAAATAAATTAATTTTAATGGATCCAACACGCGCTTATTGGATCGATTTGTACGAACACTTATTGCAAAGCTTTTAAAACGTCATGTTAATATTTAAATTAAAATCCAATACTGTATGAACCCTTCAAAGTGGTGTTATTTCAAGCGATATCAAGTAGAGTTCTTTAGATAATGTGAGGAGAGGACGTAATAATGAAGTACACGTAAGCTCACTTTCCAATCAGGTAATGGTGGATCAAACTTTACAAAGTTCTGTTGGTTCTGTCCGTTGTTGGCCACCGCCACTTTGAGCACTCCCAGCGGTAAAGTGCAAAGAATGACGTCACCTGAAACATGATATTCATCATAATTCTTTCAATTCCCCATTGAATATTGTTTGTTTACCAAATTAGAAACAAAAAATAATATAACACTATCTATTTTTATATTACACTAGCTGAGCACATGACTTTGTTTGCGAGGAATATATATATATTTTTAATAAAAATAGCCAAAGTTACTCCTTATAACGTCAGCTACTCGCCAGTAAGAGTTCTGTTAAAATAGGTCCAGCCGTTCCCGAGATTAGCCGGGACAAACACACAGACAAACAACTTTAAAAAAATAATTCTTAAGCAATTACCTACGGTATATACATTCATATGCATTTAGTGAAAAGCTGTTAAAAAGCACTATATAACATAAATATTTTTAAGCGACATCTTTACGAAAATATTAAATAAAAATTAAACTTATGCTACAATTTATTAAAGTAATGAAACCGTTTACTTTTTGTCGCAGACGATTTTATCTAAAAGTAGTGTACCATTCAGGGTGTAGTTGATTATTGCATTGGTGGCGAGAGTATACATTTTTGTTGGGGTTGTTCGTCTATCAGTACCTACGTATCTCCATGATCGGCCGTCAAATGAAAAGGCCGCGGGCTAGAAGCAATCACCGTGAAAGCCTGACCTTAACTAACAAAGCCGCAACAACCTCCACATTCTGTATAAAGTGCTCTTTGGATTAATTGCGGCGGCAAGTTTACCTTTGCCGAAATTTGCATACATGCGAAAAGTAGACAATAATTAATGACAAAATTTGGAAATAAGAAAATTATTCTATAAATTTAAATACTTAATGATATTTCTCTAAATAAATTGAGATCGAATTTAAATTATTAACATAATATTCTGATCGTCTAAAGTGTTAAAAAATTTAAATTTTCATAAATTATTATAATCGTTTTATCATTCCTAGTGAGATAATCAAAACATTTTAGAGTTTTTCACATTACTTTAGTGTCGGATACGCCTATTTATCGTCTAACTGTCTCTTTCACGACCGACTCCGCCTGTATGCTAATGGGTAGCTTGAGGCGAGTACCGAGGGGAGAGGGAGGGGGGGTCCAGATCACCGAGTAGACGGAGGCTCGTATTTTTGCGCCTCGTCAAAGTAAAATTAACGCGTTAGAATTGCAAATCACTCCGCTACAAAGAAATGACAAGAAGCCATCAGCGTTGTGGATTTTTCTCATAACCTCCATTACGTCGACGCGCCCGGTGTTTTGTTTTCAGTTTTAAAAGCTAAGACCTCTATTTTATTTTTTAAATAAACGAGATTGTTCATTCTAAGCATATTTTGTGATGCTCGTACAGAGGTACCGTTTTAGGTTACGAAAATATTAAATAGAATATATTCGATAATTTATAAATTTAATACCGAATTGGAATAAAAATATGAAAAAAATCTCACCTTAGTAGACTCAGTGAACGCTTTACAGATTACCATCATACGTTACTGTCATCAATGCATAATTTACTCATAAGGGATATAAGGTCATAATTTATACATGTATTTTATATTTATCTAAAACATATGATTAAATATATAATACATTAGTAATTTTAATGAAAAATATAACAATAAATGGTGAATATAATAACTATTATTTATGAAATACAAATGTGAATTTCGACACTGTATAAATACCTTATTTTTATGGAATCGTATGGAATAACAATTTAGTAAAAATATATTTCTAAGAAAAAAAAAACTTATACAAACGCAATGACTAATGACTGTAATATTATATTATATTTGTATGTATTCTTTACATATAGTTCTAATAAGTACACCTAAAATAATGATATAAATATTGTAAATAAAATGTATATATATATAATAAATTATTCAATGATAATATTTGAAGTCATTCTGTGTCAGCGGAGTGACAATAGACAATTGGTTGTAGACATCTAAAGTAACGAAGTTGCTCACCCTTAAACGTCTGCGGCTGGTTGGGCGCTCGAGGGTTGACAGCCTTCACAGTGACGCCCGGTCCGGCGTAAGTGATTTCTGTTACCGCCGTCCCCAGTCTGATGTCCAACCCTTCAGACAGTGCGACCGGCACGCACGAATAGCCATTACGAACTGTAAGAGATTATTAATAAATATATGTTAAATAAAATAATCAATAAAGAAAATGGAAAATATAATAATATAGGCATTAAAACAATCAAACATTCATTTTACAATCTGTCCTAGTTTCGGTGATGGATTTAAATTCAATTACGACGCTCATAATGTACGGAATCAGTTTTATCGATATCGCGAAGTCCATCGCGCGCCGACCTATTAATTGATGATACTCGATACACAGCCGTGTATTCACAGTACACACCATTAATATTTGAAAATAATGCTTTTGTGTATTTAAGAAAACTTATTAAATGTTTTTTGTGTTCAATAATATTATGTAGTTGATGACAAAAAAAAAATTCTTTCAAATAGTAATATAATAATGTTGTACATTGTTTAAACGCATTAAAAATTGTATTTAACTTTGATTATATTATTTTATTATATTATTTTAGCTTTTTATCATTGTCATTACCAGAACATTTACTTTAGTATTATAAAAAAATAATTGAATCTAAGATTCCAACTGAAAGTTATTAAAGTGTTGTCTCACGCATAAGAATAGTTTTCCCTCGTTTAAGAGTGCCCTGTTTCAAGTAATTCAATATCTAATTAGTCCTCAACGGTGATTAAGGGGTCCTTCAAGACTTTTAAATTACACCAATTATTCCTAACTTAACGTTCGCTTCCTCGTGATTCTTCTATCACTATACTTTCCATGATTTCAAATTTGTCTACAAAAATCCTTTTATATATATTAATATTACAAAATATACATACAACTTGACAGCTTTTACTTACAAATATGATATCACTACTTTGCAAATAAAATCTCTTGAAACTCGTTAATTTTAACGAAAGTATTCCCTAATGATTTATCCATTACAAATTATTTTCACAAATTTATATAACATTTACCAACTATAATATAAATCTAGAAACATCTAAACATTATATGACTTTCAAACTTTATATGAGGTAATTAGTCTTATGAATGAATGTTTTTACGGTCATGAATTTAGTTAATAACGCAACACTAGACGGCTTAAATATTAAGTGACCCGTGTCCGGCGCAGAGACAAGGCTGCACTTTGAATGCGAGCTTGCAGTACCGACTTTAACCATATTACCCCCGGTAGTTCTCTCAAATGACTATTTCAACAAACTGACCGAAACTAGAGTACGATTAAGGTTATACAGGAAAATTAGACGACTCACTGTATACTGGTATGTTTTTGTTAATATAATTTATTTATAATAATGTTGCCGTTTTTTGTAGGTTCCATGCTTTATAGACACTTATTTTTATAAAATATGTTTAGTCACGGTTTTATTATTATTTTGTATTACAGTATTTACCTTTGTTAAATATTAACAATAATATGTTGTTTGGAATAACTTTTTTTTTTGTTTCTAAGATTCTTATCAATAAAACTATACGAGTAAACCCTATACCATTGTACCCAGTGTACAAAGCTAAAGTGCTCAATGTTCAAATTGTATCAAAACCATGACATTATTCCTGACCATGCTTCACCAGAACGCGTGCGAAATCCTAATGAATGGCAACCCTAAGTACGATAAAAGGAGACCGCGAATGGGGCAGAGACAAACTAGGCGGACCGTTGAGCTTTAACAGGATTGGAATGGTCTAGTCTAAAATCAGAATCTCATAGCGTGGCCGAATACAAGTCTAATTTTGGTTTAAAACTAAACGAGGACTTGAATATCGGATTATATAATGGTCAGACTTATAATTAAACCCGTGGGAATACATAATTGAACAGATGTGTTTAAAATGGCTTTCGTTACTGTACCGTAATATTTGAAAGTATTATTATACGTCGAGTACCTAATCAACTCAAATGTTTTATTTTCCTGAAATTTGCTTTTTCCTTTATTCAGGGTAATTAAATTATTAAAACGATCATTTTAACTTTTAAAACGAGTCTAACATATAAAAACTTGTTTTCATAAATATTATTTTATAAACATTTTTTACCTTAATCAGAAGTAAATTAATTTCTACAAAGATGACACAAAATTTATCACGAATAGTCATGAAGGATAATCTTCTAGCAAACTTTAATAGTGACTTTCAAGAAAAGTTTTAATATTAGTATCATTTTCTTTAACCTGGTTATTAAAACCAAAAATGTTAAATTAAAAGACGGTGGTAAAAAGAACATCCCAAAAAATCAACTATTCAATATGTTTTAGGGTAAAAATATATTGTCAAACTGGCAACACATATTTAGCTGACATCCATTTGACAAGTGATAGTTGTCCAATATTTTTTCTTATCAAATATATGCAATGCCAATGTCTGGTGCTATTTGCTGACGCTACAAACGCAATAGGACGAATAACGGTACATATTTCTGTAAAAACAATAAATACATTAGAGGATTGATGCATTATGGCCAGCAAATAACTTGCGTACTTATTTCATAATCATGTTTTATAATATTTTGTAATATTACGAATCAATAGTTTTGACTTAGTCTCTTGTTCATAAAAATAAACATTTATTAATTCTACATATTATATTAATTATTATTCTACCAGATTTTAAGAACAAATTAGTACATATATAAAGACATTTTAGTAGACCTCATAAACTAGTTTTTTTTTTCAATAATCTTGGAAATTCTAAAGACAAGCTCGTGCAAACAAAAAAAGACGAGCTTTTAGTTTCATATTAGGTAGATTCCATAGATGAATCTACCTATTGCAATCGATGCGATGACGGGACCCAGATCCCAGAGTAGGGGCGCTACGCCGTTTATGAACTGGAGATTGAGAATCCGTCAAAAAAAAAAAATTATATATCCCTCTATATATATATGTATATATGATCCATCAGTCCAAATTCATCGTAGGCAAAATCTGACTTCACAGGTCGATAGGATAAATTAGTAGGACAAACGTAGCATCTCGTTTTTTTGGAAAAAGTGAAAGGGGGGGCTGGGAGGAGGGGTAAAAGTGCAAACCTTTGGGACACTCTACAGGTCGCAAATATTGACGGAGGATTTTCAAACTTAGTATACACATTTTTAAGGACAAAATGAAGGTTAAGTTCTTGAACGGATGAAATCGGTCGGGGGGTTGGAGGTCTGTGGGGGTTGAAAGTTAAAAACCGAAAAAAGTCACAGAAGAAGGCAAAATTTTGCCGTCGGAAAAATCTTAGAAAATTAACAAATTAAAAGAGAAAACTTTTTTGTCCGAAAAGTTTTTTGATGCGACCCCCCGTTTAGGAAATAGGGGTGGGGGGTGGTTCCCCGCTCACCCAATATATGCCGAGTGACCCGTCATAAGACTCATAATGACCAGTAGAATACTGCTGGCTAGTTTTTCTTTGTCGATCAGACCGACGGGAATCTACCTAACACGATCGACCCTGTCGAACGAAGTATTTATTATTATAATTTAATATTTCTTCAGGTTCGATGAGATTTAATGAATTTAATATAGTATAAAAAAGTAAACTTTGTAAATTCAATATTAGGTAGGCAAAAACGTAGTAATAAAAAAGGCAATTCGTTGCAGTCCTTCTTTCAATTGCTATATCCTGGAGTGGATAGACCTTTTGAACAGTCAATCGAGCTTTGGTACAAGAGTTTGTGGTGAAATATTCTGAAAAATGTAACAAGCCTGCCGCATTTATATAAAAAAGGACATTTCTAGATACGACTTTCAAATTTAATATAAAATTAGGTTGGATTTAAAAAAAAATAAAAAAAATAACTAACACAATAAACATACTTTTGTAATAAATTTAGAATGAAAAATTCATAAAAACGTGCCGGATTTGATCCTGCGATTTCTGGTTAACCATCTCCTCTCGTTGCAAATTAAGTTACCGTGAACCACTACAGATTTTTAGATAATATATCTATATATATTTATATATACATATATCGCAGATATTCCAGAAATTAAACATCATACAGGCGAAGGTGAACATCCCTCGCGAGCTAGCATAGTTCATGCCCCCGCGGAACTCTTCAATGTCGGTAGTTTTAGAAACGCTTTAGCAATTTTGGCTTTGTGGTGCTGTATGGAATTTTTGCTTTATGATCTAACCTGAGCGATATTGCCACGCGGGTTACGAATTTACAAACGTTTTGGTATTACGTGGCTTAGCTTTTGAAGGCTTAGAATTTAAAAGTTATACCTATATCGTTTTTATTTTTAAAGTTTTTTTAAAAACAAGCAGTAACCAAATAAAACATCGCGTAAGGCGACAACTTCGTTAAAAACGGGACATAACATTTTTATTTGTTTAAAAAAGTTAGCGGCAAATTTTTAATCCAAGATAGGCCCTTACCTGTGTAGATAAGTGTTGTTTATGCTACGCGGTACACCAGAATTTACGATCGCCGAATTTAATTCAGAAATCGGCCATTAGCACGACAAGCCGAAAAAAATACGCACAATTCGTTGCTTAAAGAACATTAAATTAAGCTTAATTTGAATAATTCCGCGTGGCGATGCGTTTAAATAGCTGTAATTAAAGGTGTATTTGCGCACGGCATTATATTTAGCGCAATAAGACTAATTGGAGGAATGATATATCTACAATAAAAGACCCCTATAATTAACAATAACTGATGGCAATTTTATACTTGTAAAGCTTTTTGTTCACCAGTAAAATATTAAATTAAATACATAAATTACACTCCCTGGATTTAATTATTTATACCGAATAATTATATAACTAAACAGAGTTATACGGTTAGGTACTCCCCATTTGTATAGTATAGAACAAACAAATTTATTTAACGATGAACAAACACAACTAAATACATTTAATCGTGCTAAATAAACTCACATACCGGCGATAAGCGACCGGCCTCATCAAATGATATATTACCAATTAAATTAACGACCGAAACAATTGAATTCCACTCAACATTCATTCGTTTGCTAATTATTCAAACAGCGGATAATTTACTTTTTAAATATTAAAATTGCAATCGTTCATATACAAACTGGATGACGTTTTATAAATGAAGTCAAATGTCAATTTGATAATTAGTTTAAATACGCAATATTTATCGAGTTACAATACAAATAAAATATATTGTTGTTAAAATATTTCGTCGACAGTTTAAATGGTGTGACAATCTTTTGTCATAATAATTAATATTTTTAACGCTGCTATTTTCACATAACAGGGGCTGAGTTGAGAAGGGTAAGTTCAGATGTAGATAAAAAATTGAATCAAATATATAGGTAAATATTTCAAAATAAATACAGTTGTCACACTTTTATTTCAGACTTCCTAAATCAAATAACGTATATCTATGAAAATTAATATTTATTCTAAATTTATATATATAAATTTATACTGAATTTTCTAGTACTGTCAAATAAAATACCTATAGATAGAATAATTAAATATTGATGTCGTAATGTCAACGTCAATCAATACAAATAATTTATCTGCAGATAAATTCTAACCAATGGATGGTCGTGAGTATTTGGGTTCACTGCGCCGGGTTGAAACACTCTTTTATAGAATATTATAGTGAGACTTGTGGAAGGTCCACACTTTTTTCTCTTTCTCTCTCTTTCTCTCTGTCCACATCGATATTTTTTCTACTCTTATACTAACTTTTTATAAGATAAAAGATTTTTTTTAGATATTTATATACTGTCAGGTTTAAAGAAAATGGTAACACTCAACAAACATACTGGATAACAGCAACATATGGTTCAAATGTCCACTCTTATTAACTAGGAGAAAGGGTTAAAAACAATTTATCAATGTAGAATCGGTTATTAAGATTTTTTATTTGTTTTATTATTACTTGTAAGTTATCATGTATATAATAAATACAGGATACTGCTTCTTTTAAGCAGCAGTATTGTTTACGAGGGTTTTGGTTATATCAATAAATTCTCATTTCACAAAAACGAATTAGGTCTAAAATTTTATTGTACAGTTTATTATCAATTTTATCAAATAACAACATTGAAAACCACTGACTGGGGCGACGCCGTAAAACTCTTTACCTTACACAATTCAAAATTTATTACTTTACCCGTATTGTTGTATTTAATTTACGACGACGTGTTTAGAAAGGTTAATTATATGTAAATAATATAAAACTGTAGTTAAAATGTCTCTAAATAGAGAGAGAGCTAACAAAATACATTCATTGTTTTGTTTAATTTATATATCAAGAACTACAAATATCATAATGTCAAGAAGAATCCAATTTATATTTTAGTTTAATATAAATATTATACACTTGTAATAATAATAATAATAAAATAGTAAACAGAAAAAATATACATTAAATATATTTGAAGTTCTGATTGCTAACTATTCAGTACCCATGTGACTCCAACTCAAAACAATGTTTTTTAATTATGTTAGTTTCTATGTTTTTTTGTTTGAGAATCACGAAAAAAGTATGGACGAAGTTTAATGAAATTTGGTATGGTTCGGATCTACATATACTTTTTATCCGGAAAGTTGTTCCGATATGTGACATTTTAAGAAAATTACTGTTAGGGTTAGCTTATTATCAAACTCCATATATATAACAGTTTTCACCCCAGCCAGTTTCCTAGTTGAGTAAAAAGGGGGAAAGCGAGAGGAGAGGACAGACTGACAACATCGGGTCATAAATAAAATATATGAATAGGAAATTATATTAAAAAATAGAGCTAATTACCTAATTTAAAAGGTCACGTCAAACAACAAATTACACATGGCGATAACTATGTAGGCCTAATAATAATTAGTGTGTACGTTGGACTAATCGAGTGGTACTTGACGAGGGTCGGGAGAGGTCGCGCGGAGCGCAGGGAAGGAAATAACTCGGGCTATTATTCGGACAGACGCGGTTCGACGCTTTTTAGCCCTTTGACGTTGCCCATTAGCATGGTTAGGCTGGTTGATCCCCCCAGTTAATTACCAACCTCAATAATAACTTGCACGAGATCAGAAAAGCCCCAGACAGTTTAACACGACATTTAATTACACACATTTACACACAGAAATAACTTACATTATTAAAGAGACAGATTAAGTTTTATTAGTAGTTTTAGTTTATTTTTTCTTTTGGTAAGTTATTGAGTATTTAATTATCATCACTAAAGAAATAATACAGGCGACAAATCGCATCTATAAAGAATAATTAGATGCGTAATAAATTCCTTGATAACTTCAAATCGAGCTGAAACAATATTAATTTTCGGAGGCGTTGAATTTAATCATCGTCAAAAAAAACATTCTCAAGCGAAAAGTATTCAAACGGGGGACCGGGGTCGTTTTACGAAGAGGATGTGGCACAAAATCAAGGCAGCGAAATCTCCGAATAAAACTGTTGATTACGTCCCGCGTACAGTTACGCTCCGTCAATCGTAATTTTATTTACACGGTCGTACGAAAAACAAATATGATGTCTTTTAATTTATGAACGCGTCCGTTCAGCTCTGATCACCCGACGCTATAATACACTATATAACCGGCCCGAGAGTCGTTCAAATTCGTGATACCGATTTTATTTGATCTTTTTATAGAATCTCGTTTGCGCCGTGACGACGGTGTACGAGCTAATGGAGATATCGTATCTGTCATATCAAGAATATATCGTTTGACAGTTTTATTGCGATTGCATGCGATGTTCAGATAAAAGACACGATTTAAGGGTGAGGACAAGGATTGGTTCGGTATGTGTGGGTGTTTACGACTATCAACTGAAATAGGCTGTATAATGAAAATTTAAATAATAATAGCCAACCCTAACATTATTTCACATTGCGATTGCAAAACGGAATCATATCTAACTGGTCCGGCCTTATGGCTCCGCTAAAAATGAAAATAAATTTATATTTTATGAAGTAATTTTATAAAAACTTATATAAATATTTATTGAAATATCAGTAAAAAGTAAAAAAAGAATTCTACTCGAGATGATCATATTTGTCGTGGATTCAGTCCTTTTATATGTCTGGCCTCCAACGCACCATTTGCATCGAAAATCTAGCCAATGCCTGCTTAAACTTATGAGATCAATGTCAACGAGTTGCTTGGATGAGGATATCAGCTCTAAAACGAATGAAAATTTGTTCCCAAAGGACTAGACTACGGATAGTCTTCGACTAATATAAAGTTCAAAACATTGGCTTTAAGCCAGAAGGTAGTCCACGCTTTGTGATCAGGTGCAGATTCTTGCTGGAAAAAATATTGCTGTGTTGCCGAGAGGTTTCAAAACACGATCCAAGATGATTTTTTAATACACCCTGGCCAAGTCTCCCATTTTTCTTGGCAAATATAAAGATTATACACCACCACCAAACTGATGCAGCAAAATCATAGCGTTGCACCTTTACAACTAGTTTATGGCTAGACTGGTTACTTCATTTATAAATCACAAGCTTTTGCTGGTAGCTTCATCATCATAATTGGTAATAAAAATCGATTTTGTTATCCTTATAATCCTTTTGGCGATAAGTTTTTGGGATGAGGATGACCTACTCCATGTCCTGTTCCATCTCACTAACAACGTGTGTTCAAAATTTCATAAGATGTCTAAGTAAGGTGTGAAAGAGTAAGAAACAAACAAACCTATAATCGCATGTATAATATTACTTAAGAGTTCTACTCAAAATTATAACCGGTCGCGAAGCAGAACACATCGATAGTGTGGTGATCAAAAAAGGTGGTTGATTACACACTACATACAAGTCACTACACATTCCTGTAGCCAAGTCGACATTTATTGTTACTGAGTAAAACAAAGTATGTTTAAATACACACCTGAGGGGTTACCTACAACTTTTATGATTCTTTCTAAATATATAATATATTAAACTAAGAAATCAATCAGAGAGATTATTTCTTTAAATAAATTGCAATCGAAAAACATAAAAAAAAACAAAAATAAAATTTGATTTATTCATTCATATCATTTATTTATTTGTTGTCAAATTAGTTTAAAACAGAAAAATCGTTTCGGTTTTATCATATTTATTAATCATTTATCGTATTCATTAACGAATATTTTTATAATTTCCAAGTGTAAGAACGTAACCGAGCTAATATTACGTAAATTGAATTCAGAGTCCTAATAAAGTAAGGGACGATAGAGTCAAGAGCTCGACAAAGTTCATTAACCTGTTATTTGATTTCAAGTAAACTGCAAGAGCAATAGAAGGCGATATTTTAAAACGTTGAAAGGGACCTTGACAGGAGTTTGAGAAGCAATAAAACCTAGTAACCCGAGCCACTTTAAACGAACTCAACCGTGTGCTGTAATCGCTACTAAGCAAAAACTCTACTCGAGATTCCGCTCGAATACCCGCGAAACATTCTTCGGTGTGTGCAAAATTTTATATCATTTTAAGGAAATAAATAACCACTCCACAATTATGAAATAGTAATTAAAAAAACAAAAATGGATAAAAATTATCTATTTTTATTATTAAATATGTATATCACATTAAGAAAAAAAAAACAAAAAAATAATATAAAATATAATATTTTAATTTAACTCGATACCATTGTAACAGCACCTCGTTAAAGGGTAAACTAAATAAACCTTCGAGTTACCCGTCGACGTCCGCCGCTTATTCTTGGCGCGTAATTTGTTCGCAGTCGCCATTAAGTAGCCCTTTAAAAGTAGATTACTCATCTCGCACTGCCCCGAGCACTAATGATTTTATCCAACGTGACACAGTTTAAGAGAATGGAGATAAAAATACTGAACACACATCTTGATGCCGTTTATCGTGAGTTATCGCAAGTGTATTTAATTAGTTGAATATAATTACGATGCGAACAATTATTATTTTGTTTGAGAGAATATTTAATTCTTATTTTAAAATACAATTCATTTTCGAGTTGTTTTTCTTTCTATTTATCAAGAAATCCGTAAAGGATTTCTCGGGACCGTAAAGAGTCATAAGCGTTAGAAAGTTTTTCATATCTTTTGATTCTTTCTTTAAATGTTATGCAAAACAATATAACCTGTATATATGTACAATATAAATGGAATAATATTAAAAGGTAACCTTTGTTCTTATAATGTTCATTTCTCTATTTTTACTACTCTGTTAAGATACTTAGTTTCCTATTTTTAAAGACTTTATATTATTTTCTTCGTGGAATTTCTATAATGACAATTCCAGCCGGAGTCCTCAACAACCTTTGTGCTTAAAAGCGTAACTTGGTATACAGAGATAATTTGTTTTGTAATAACTAAGAAATTTAATACTTATTTTGTTCTGGAGATTGGTTAGGAATCGATTCTCCCGACCTTTCTATCAAAATATAAATAGAGTCAGCAAAGTAGCATACTTGAGAAGAACCAGCACACTTTAGAAAAAATTGTTTCAATAAAATTAATTAGTAATAGTATTTTATAATTAATTCAAGTAACAAGCAATGTGTATTGACATTCCTGAATATTCATTAATCTGAGACAGTATATGTAATCAATTATCGATGCATCTAATACATTGTATATTTAATAGGTTTACCTTCCACTTCACGCTAAACTAATTAACTAAAGCACAGCTAAGAGGTTTCCTATACGAGAGAAATGCTGTTTAATCTTGATTAGTTGGAGAGTGAAATGCAAGGGAATTGAATTATAATTAGTTTATTGAGGCAAAGAAACCAAAGCACTGATTATTTCAATATTTATTTTAATAAAAATATAAATTCATTTATTATATTAACTAACATATCTTTAATATCTAAGGTCGTTTCGATTAATATTAAACAAATTCTATACGCTCCCGTGCTCTTGTATCACAAAAGGACGATTCGAGATTTAAAAGATGCCGAAATCAGATGGTTGCATCGTGCGGACATCTCCATCGAGTGACAGACGTCAGGACAAAAAGATTTTGTCTTATAAATCAGCACATCTGGTATTCAACCGGATTGTAACAGGCAAATCAGATACTTAGAATAAAGTTTTGATTGTTAAGAGACAGCGCTCGTAGCCGCTTTATATCTTTTTAATAATAAATGTACTCTGTAATACATTAGTAATCCTAAAACGTAGATATACTAATTGATTAAGGATATGTTGTTACTTACGACAATCATTTCATCGTCATATTAAAATATGATATATATAAAATTTAAATTCCTAGCAGCCTCCCCTTAAAAATGAGTTAGCGAAACCTCTGCACCGTTGCATTTAATTTGCCTTTTGACGTGATATGTGTCGGCAAGTTTATGCTGCAGTAAGTCAAAAAGGAGAAATAAATTTAGGCATAATCCTCAAGCATTTTTATATCTTTTAAAAATATCAGTTTCAACGAAATAAAATAACATATAAAGCATTCAGTAATAACATATTTATTATGAGATTACCACGGCAAATTATATTTATTTTTCTATTTTAAATATCTTACCTATATCTATCTATATCGTTACAAACCCATCAACGGGGCGGTAGATATATTTGTGATCGGAGTGATATAACAAAGATTACGTATTTTCTCCGAATCACCAAACAAACCAAGACAATAACCCCGGGCGGAAGGTTGCTATATAAACATTTATTGATCATAAATCTGGAATGATAAACGCATTATACTGCTTACTCATTAAAGACTTGATTTTGTATAAGAAACAACCTCTCGGATTATTTACACGATGTTCTAAAAACGTTGTCCAGATCATAATTTGTTTTTAGTTTATTCAATGTCCGAGATCATTATCCACAAACTCTGTTAATCACTTTTTACAATCTATTTATTGATGGTTGTACAAATGAGATTTTTTAATGGACTCCATAATTCTAACACAAATAGTGTAATAAAATATTTATACAACGAACGGATACCGACAATTACTAAAGCTATCTATGTATGTATGATTACTTTTAACTTATTACTACTTCAATTATTATTATTTTTAGGTCACCGAAACAAATATCATATTTTAGCGGTGTTAATACGCATAATTTCCACCTTCATAAAGTACTCTGTAATTGTAATAATTTTGAGCTTATTTTACCAATAAATTCCTACGTATAAAATACTTTGTCACGAGATCAGTACGAGTTTCATATTCCATCTCACAACTAGGCTAAGCAGGACGAAATTGCTGTTTAAACCATTAACAGCTAGTACAGGGCGATGCTTTGTAGTATAAATCTACCAGAAAAGCCTGCGGAAGTGTCGCCTTTATAAGTCGTAAATCAGCTAGCTTATCGCTTTACTCGACACTGCGCCGTCCACGAAATATGCAACCGGGTACCTTATTCGAAAAGCATCCGAGACAATACAGGTACAAAATGCTTATCGCATATTTCGCATGCGAGAGCAATTGTATTGATGTTAACATCCCGATTTGCATCTTACTTTCAGGCCGTTTACAGTAACTTCTTTATTTTCGTTTACTTATAGAGTATTGGTTATTCGCTTTTGAAAAAAATATAGTTTTATCAAATCATTACTTTGATTACAAGTAATATGCTTATGTATGAATTTATACTTTTGACAAAATAAGAGTTTTATTTCACACTGTTAGTCCCACTCGATTTTGTGAATATTTATATCTTGCGTAATAGCCCCCAAGAGTTATGTTCCGGTGAAACCAACACGACAAATTGTCCGAATGTTATAAATTTGTAAGCGTCACTATTTCACAATCTTTTTTTTACTATACACTAAAGTCTTTATTCACTATTTTATACCGAAACTGGCATTTGTCAATTTTTTATCCAAGGATATACTTTATAAATGACAGCACACATGCGAATTTATAAAAGGCCAAAGATGATATCAGAGGTCACAGGTTAAAGTCATGACCGTGTTGATATTTTTATTCTATATATGTATATAAATAAGGTTAACATAGTGAATTTGCTTATATACCATGGGAAAAACTTTTAGATATAAATGACCTGAATAATAATAAACAATGGAACCTCACAAATCCATGAAAGAAATGGAAAAGAAAAAGTTCAATAGCAAGTTAATAAAAAGAGTTCAAATGGAAGCAATTTAAATCATCTCTAGGCTGTGAAGATGCGAAATCGCAATCAAACTGCCGAACCCGACTTCAATATGACACGAAATCGGATTCGCAGCTGGCCATTAGTCAACCAGTATCCATGAGTTATCCGCATTGATCGGTACTCTATAGTCTCATGGAAGAGAAATCTACCTTACAAATATAGAGTAGTATATTAAGACTTTTAATAACACTTTAAAAAACAATAGAAAATTGCAAATTAAATCATAACAACAAAATAAACCCAAGTCATCCATCCCATACATGTCCGTTGATTTCCAAATATTCAAAAAGAAAAAAGCACCCGAATTCTGAATAACAATCTATCCAACTAGGTTTTATCCCGTATCGGAATCAAATCCGTGACCGTAAGTACTGATCCGAGAGGTCATCAACATGATACAACAAAGTCATAATGATGATATCTAAAGTGTTGAATGTATAAACAATATTTGAGGTATTAAATAATAAATTTATTATTTATAGTCCCGGAGCTCTTATAATTGGACACTGGTCTATTATTAGCGGCGGTGTGAGATTACAGTACATCGACGTTTTTATCTAGATCTAATAGTAAAAAGTAGATAACAAGGTAGATTGTATGTTTATAAAAAGAAATATTTAATTATTGAAATATTTAACTATCTCATAGATACTAGATTAATACGTACTTTTTCATTTTAAACTAAGGACCTACTTTACACTATAATTTCGACTATTCCAATTTTAAAATAGGTACCACAATATATTTTTGATAAAAAGCTCAGACAGGCGATATGTGATAACACATAGTTTTGTTTTTATTTTGTCCCATAAGTTAAGTACTTCCATCATTGAGTTCCTCATACTGGTAATTGTAATGGCGTTTTATTAGCAGCCTATACTTGAAAAGGAGATTTTTTTTTCTGTAATAGCTTAAAAAATATATTGTGATAAAAAACACTTAGCATATAGCAGCAAAGAAAATTATGTTTTTATTAAAATTTTCATTTTATTAAATATAATATTAAAAATATATCAAAATAAGTGAAACTCGAAACTGTCATATTTAATAAGGCTAACCATACCATGACTGACATGGTTATTGTGAATGTTATTCATATTATCTTTAGGATATCTTCAATATATATATACATATATATATATATATAAGTTAATACTTCCACGTATTCATTTATCAGTTTCTTTTTATTTTAATGGGTATTCGTTTCCGCTATATAAGTATAATATAAAAACAGTAATACACAGTACTTTCATAGGTTTACACGGACATATAAAAATAGTTATCAATCTATCAGAACACCGTTATAATACAGCATTGAACTAATCTATCTATATATATATAAGATGATCACAGACTCGCCACGCAGGATCGATCACACACTACGAGTGAATTACGAATCTTAAAATCAAACTTGAAACAAAATAAACATTATAAAATATATTACTCTTAACTTTTAATCCTATAAAGTATTTAACAAACAGTTACCGGTGGCAAATAGTAATTACTATATCTCAAATTTAATCTTGATATTTGATAGCGAAATCAAGTAGTCAATGATGCGGACTTCTGCCTGTACGCTGTCCGGGCTGAGTGACAGGCCTCTGAGTTCGATTAGATACGCCATGCTATCCGAGAGCCGGTCATGCGCACTCTTTTGTATGTAAATCTATGTCACAGACGGACACACAGACATTCGCGACCGACGCCTCGGATACACGTTTAAAACTAACAACTAAACCCAAGTGTAATCTATACGATACGTTATTTTTGTATTCTTACACTTTCATAAAGCATTCTTTGCTAATTTTAAAATGGTCGTAAAGACAGAAACAGCATATATTATACAAAAAATATACATGTATAATATACATTTAATATTAGTTATTCTTTAACCAGTTTATCTTTAATATTCTGGGTTATACGAGATTTACTGATAATAAATGTATACACGTGACCGATCAATCTTTTATCTTTTACATATAAAGATAACCATCTCACCTCACAAACTAATCAAGGGCAAACCACAAGCAGATTAGGTTAATTAAGAAAATGTTTCCCAACCTTGTACACAAATAGCAAACTTTGTTAAATTAAATTCGGTTATTTAGTTAACTAAAACTTATAAACATATTAACATATAATAACTTAATAGTTCAGACGGACTGAAGGGTATTATAATATTATATGAGAATGATCCCTTTATTGAATAGATAGGGTGTTAATTTATTATTTCGTTATGAAAGGCGATCCTTCCAATAATTAATTGGAACTTGAAGGTAATGGAGGCTCTAAGACGGGCATTACTCATGTGTCGGGAACCGGTCCCAGTGGAGTATCGAGGTTGCTGTGAAGCTCGCACTCAGTAATTCGGCGTTCGTGCATAATACTTCGAAAAATAAATAATTGATAACCAGATTGAATATCTTATATGTTTACTTGATTCTGTGTTCATATTATTGTCTTTTAGATAAGCATAATTATTAATTTAATTTGTATTCAATCTTTAAAAGTCTTCTTGAATTAGTTGTTACATGGTAGAAACTCTTAGTATGACTATGAATTTTTAAATCCATAGTTTTACGACACCAACAATATCTTTTATTTGTTGTTCTTGTTATTATTGACACATAATGAATTAATTAATTTCTTAATATTTATTATAATCGAAATAATATCACAAATACACGACAAATACAGAATTTTGTGTTATGATGTTAAATTTTAAGGTGAATAACCTTTATTTGAGATAGACACTATGCATATGCACTTGTTATTTTAAAACAGTAAAAAATATTATAATAAAATATATAATATTTTTATATATTTTATGTCATTGTTTCGAAATCTTTACTAAAATCGGGTGACCGCTTCATACCAAAAGTGTCTTTTTGGTGTTAAGTTTATTCAGTTTTTATTTAAGTACGTGACGAGTAAATTTTTTCAGAGGACCAAGTAAATATATCAATAAGTTTATCTTTTATTTTCCGTATATCAGTTGTTATAGAAATCGTTATAAGCAAATTACGTTTACAACATATGTATCTACATAGAGACAAAAACAATATAATATTTTATAAATTATTTTGATAAATTAAAAATATCTATCTACGAATTATTTCTTTGTTCAGTAATTTCTTGATATTTTAAACTCTATATTAGAAGAAACATTAAAGAATTGAACGTCACACAGCACAGGATATATATTAAATGCATCCACTTTATAACTTCACCAATAAGAACTCATCAAAAGTCTAGCGACTTCCAGTTGCAGAAAATATTTCAAATTGATATTTTCTGGGACACAAAAGCTACGTTGAGTGAATAATAACGGTCCGCTAGTTTCAAAATGATCTGCCGTAAATGTATCGCAGTTATTGGCTTTCGAAATATACTAACATATATGAGGCTATCTAAGAATTGAATACAATAAAATGTAGCTCAAACGTTTCTCTATAGACCCTTTAATAATATAAATCACAGTTTCGTTAGTAAAATACAAAACTGCAGTTTGCATAAATAAGCAAACGTAAAACCAATAATGGAAAAATGTGATTTAAAACTCAACTCTCATATATCCATTATATTACATTAATACAAATAATATCGCACTTGTAAATCGCAATTATACTTAACAAAGCACCGCGAAGCAGTATTTCGTACTTTGGTATCAAATATATTTTTAAACGAAACATTCCTATAATCCAAATCCAATAAGTACTTTTTACAACTTGCAAACTATTATTTCATATTTACGCAACGGTTTTACTCCAGTTCGGTGGAATAATTTTCAATAATAGCACATAAACGTCGTATGAAATGGCGACTTATTGAAAGAAATATAATAAGCTTAGACGTTATTCAGTTACACTTCTTAGTGGAGGTAATTTTCTAGCTTGATTCCGCAGCTCCGCAGACCACTAAATAAAAAGTTTAATCGCCCATACTTCACAATCTGCCCCTGACGTAACTGCAGCAATAAAAGGTCGCTTCAAAAGTGGCGTACCCAATTTTCATGAGTCTATAAATGTCAGAGCATGAAAATTTAAACAAGTGTCATCGTAAACATAGTAGGGAGAAACGCGAAGTGAATGCTGGTTTCAATCCCGCCCCGGGCTTAACGTAGGAAGCATTAATAATAATTGGATCTTCAAATAATGCTTTGTTGATACACATATTAATTTACAAATATCTTATCAATATCAATCCAATTTTTAAAACTTAAAGCTTCTATTAAAGTAAGCGTTTAATAAATAAAAGTAGTCAAGTATTAAATTATATATAAAGCTTAATCGATTGCAATGTTTTAAAAATAAAGAAAAGGTAAATTTATAAATACAGAACACTCTAATAAAATCAAATAAAACGTATTGTTTGTCTCAGCCATCGCTCATTGTATTTCATATTGTCAATGTGTAGACGTGAAAACAAGGGGCGTGAGTGGAAAAATCGTGCAATTTTCCGGATGCCGTTAAAGCTAATACGGCCTTCGGAGGCGGCAGTCGATTAATCTCTGTCGACCGAGATGAGTTCCAACTGCTCGATATAAAGCACAAAACGAACTTGAGCTCCGATACTTCAAACAATATCCTTATTAGCTTCCTGTAAATATAGAAAGTAGGGTTCTTTGCGAATTGGTCTTTAGATTCTGAAAAGTCCCTTTGAACGAGAAACGGGAGGATGATCAAACCGTTTCTCTATGGTAACAGAAATTATGAGTGCACTCGAACGTGTAGAGATAAAACTGATGTCATGGAATCTAAACCTCTGATGTTATAGAAAAAAGCAATCTATAAAAATGTATATTTATAAATAACACAGATTTTTTTACCTTTGAATTTATTAATGTAGTAATATAATTTACAACGCACATGCTGTGACAGATTATTTCATGATGATATTCAATAAAAAAACTATTTACGGATAAACATAGTCATGATATGAATACGTGTAAACAAGGGCGTTTAGGCTTGGTCCATAGTATGGTCATTATCACGTTTCAATCCCCACAGAATTGCGTTCATTTAGACAGTTTGATGGCGTGAAATGAAACGCGACCGAATTAAATCGAAACTAAATGTGTCACATGTCGAATATCCACGATTTGTTCTGAAAAAGGGTAACAGATAAAACTCTCCGGCAAGAGTATGTCCATAGAATAATCACAAGCGAAGCTCCATTGCATAGCAAAACGAGACAAGGCGAAACTTGCAACGGAACGCCGCGATGGGTCCTTTTTAATGTATGAAGCATTGGATCGAGCGGTACACAGATGCCCATTCCCAGAAGCATTAAGTTATTAGCTAGACGTTTGGTTCCGATACGAGCTCGGACACAGCACGGAACGTTTTAGCCTTCAATTTGAATTCAATGGACGGAATTAGAGTTCCAACAAGCACGTTCGGCGTACAGATGAGATAAAGTACCTATATTATGCGACAGTATTTTCTAAATCGTTCGTTGGCATTTCATTTATCCGTAACTTACGAACAATACAGTAATTAGAAAAATGCATAATATAATAAAATTATACTTTGGAACTTAAAAGATAGCTGTGTTTATCGCTAGTTTAGTTCTTATTTGTAGGCAACATTTTATCAAGTTATCAGACTAAGGGGTCGAGATAACTCCGCAATCAAGCAGTCGTAACACAAGATAAAACGCAATAAATATTCATTTAATCTCAACGGCAGTGGGTCACGTCTCATGTACTGGGGGTCGGGAGTCGCGTAAATCTGCGAACAGTTGATTAGGTTAATTGAAGTCATTAATCTGAACGATCGCGACAACAACCGTATCGTGTTTAATTAACTAACAAATGTACGGGCATTCGATTAACGTACATTACCTCGATGTATGGCTCCGATGGTGTTGATAAAAGTAATTACCGCCTCATTGACACGCCCGAGCCATATTGGAAATGGACGAAACTGTCATTGTTTTAATTAGCCAAATTAGATACATCGAATTACTCTTTGTAATTGCTTTTAAATACAATTAGTTGAATATTTATATTATTATCTTATTTTAATGTTATATTTTGTTTTACATTAAATAGTAAAGAGAATGAAATATATCCTAATACTTTTGACCCGTAAGAAGGGTTAGTACACCTACGGTAAATATTGTAACATGTGGGATAAAGTGGTGTTTAAGTGACCCTAGGGCATATTTTATTGACTCGAACGTTTTTCTTGTATGCTTTCTTTTATATAATGCCAAAAACCAATTTGATTTTCCTTAGCAATAAAAAATATATGAATAATTATGAATGTTAAATAAGAAACGGCATTTATGAAACGAAAATAAGCAGACAATAAGAGATATCTTCACTGATAATATTGAAAATTGGTGCTAAATTACAGTTGGCATAAATATCGTAACCAATATGACAGTTTAATATAAACGATAGGCCGCGAATATGCCAACTCAGCGGCCGCCATCAGCATAACCTTATCACACGTATACAATAAAACAAACAACAGTTTGCTGAACCTCTGTTTATCGTTTAACTCGACGCACAGCTGAATCTCTTAATCCTAAATAAATATCTGTCCCCAATAAATTTTCTATCTCATGGGAGCATACGCTCGTGGAAATCCGACTTTCGAGATATAACGTTAAACGGTAAAGGAACGATTAAATCGCGTACTTCGCCGGCAATAATATAAACAACTGATTAAGGCCGGTCACAAAAGGAGACATTAGTTAAGGCCAAACATTGGCTCCGTAACCAAACGATAATGGCAGGAAATGATAGCGAGAAACTGTAACAGTATTCACAAATGGTTAAAATGAAATCCGATTACTTAAAGTTGCACTTTTAGTGCAGTAGTAGTCTATTGTTTGCTCTCTTTATAGACTGTGACTTTGCTATCCTATATCAATACATTGAAATATTCTCATAGTGGATTACGTATAGAAAATTTTAAAATTGATCAAAATTGTATTTGAACTAATCTTGTTTAATAAAACCTTAACAGAATTTAAAATATTTAATGTTTCTATTCATTTTCTAAAAAAAAACAAAATTAAATATGACTTTATAATATTTTAATAAAAATACAATAATCGCCAAATCACCAGCTTTCTGGAGGGTGTTTATAATTAGGAGGAGAAATGCACGACCACGCTCCTTGATGCGATAATCAAACTTGTTCTTAAGTTAAGGGGGACGGGAATGATGTTAATTATAAAGTAACAAAAGAAAAACGAGCAAAAAAAAAAGTCAAGATAAAAGCAAACGAATATAAAACAAATAATTCTGAAAACAATTAAAGTAATTAAATTAAGAATTAAATATCTATAATAAACACAAAAATCATATTCAAAATGAAGCAAAATATTTGATAATTTTGCGTAAAGAAACAGCGCGTTTTACATATATATGTACATATATTGAAATTACGTAAGAAATGATGGCAGTGAGCAGCATATAACAAACGCTGTAAACTTGTACCACCGCTAATTATACAACGCTATCTCGTCCCGCACTCACTAATTTCCGAGGACCGCTCGCCTCTCGTCCAATTTCTAGACTGCGGACGTGATTACGAGATAGATACGGAATGATTTATTTATTATCCACCACTTTAAATTGGCAGATTTATTAATATTTTACTTCAACATTTTAGGTAACGTAAACTTGAAATATAGATGTAATCAATGTATGATACATTGTATGGTATAAACTTAAAGGATTCCGTTTAATAACATATTCGACTAATATACGACTATATATATCGATATATAGTCGTATATTAGTTAGCTATGAAACTAAATCATCAACGAAATTCAAGCCACGAATATTATCAACAAATAAAAAGTGTGACCAAATTATAGAACTGAGAATACTCGAGCACTTTGTAAAGTAATCACGCAAACAACACGGTTCAAAGTTGTTAGCCACAATAAAAGGCATTAGAAAAATAAGCATTTCTTACACTAGCCGCTATACTAAGTGTCAAAGAGACCGCACTCGGAAACGTACAAAGAAATATACGTCACGGTACTCTGCAAAGCAAACAGTTTGATCCGCAGCAATAACTCCTTTGAACGCCAAAGACGGCGCTTTTTAATTAAATGGGTTATTTTAAAAGAACACGACAAATCAATTAGGAGCAATCAGAAGCGTAAGAGAGGTTATATACGGAAATAATACCAATCATACTAAAGGTTCCATTATCAAATTCTTCAGAAAAGATTATTACAAGTATCCAAGTTTTAAAAGAAACTACAAATAGAAAAGAAGCGATAATCAAACGTCACAATCCGAAAAGTTTCGAAGAATGAAACCAAGCCGTCCATTTTCTTTTCAGTTTATAGCAAATAAGGAAAAATAGCGATGGCGGCATACAAGTTGATAATCCGGGTAGACAGTGCAGGACGTCCGGACGGCGCGCCGGTCCGGTCCAGTCCGTCCGGGATAAGATCCCGATACTGACGATCGTCAGATAGTTGTAACTGATTTGTTGAGACAATGGACGCCAGAGATCTTTAGTTTTTATCTTACAGCAGCTGACATCTTTTGTATAGAACTATTTTTAAAATTAAACAAGTTTTTGCAGATAGATTAATTCTATAATAAAATTAATATAAACTGAAAATATAATAGAATATTATTAGAAATCAGTTTAGGAGATAAAAATGATCATATGAATATATTTCGTAGTGAGAGTTTATAACTCATACAACTTTATATTATTTCATTTATTACCACAACATATTGTTAAATAACTTAATAATATATTTTAATACAATAAAATATACATGAAGAAAACAGCAGCTGCTGTTTAAATTAAGAAGCCAAATACAAAGCAAGTCTACGTTTTTCTGGAGCAGATTCGAGTTTAATACGAATTATTTTTTATTCCTATGCTCTATTTATGCATCAAGGTCCTATAAGGATTCAGAATTATTCACCGAGTGACAATCCCAGTGTGTCGCCAAATAGCCGCGTCTCGCCTGCGTCCAGCAAAAACTGTTGCATCTCACGCATATCTGACTTGGCGAATGACTCTTTTATTTATTATTCAGAAAATTCCTCTTTTTCCCCTCCCAAAGGATACCACCGACACGAGTTTGCAATGTAAATGTAAACAATTGTTTGACACAAAAATTATATTGACATTTTTATATTGATTCTAAATACAATATGTTTGTAATACTAATTCATTAATTAATTATTGTATATAATTTTGTTAATAGTGTGAATGACAATTCGAATAAAAAAAATGTATATAATAAAAAAAATTGTAAACTATAATTTTTCAAATAACAATTATTTTCAAACGTTTTGATAAATTATAATTAGCCAGCTGCCACTGTCTTTAAGGTTAAATTAATCTCATTACAGAAATCCTTTATTTCAAGAAACATGAAACCAATGATTGTTACTAACTAGATGTGATAGATAAAGCTTAAATAATTTAATAAAAGACATATAAATACAAATATTACATTTCAATTACATATATATGAATATTTATATTATTAATATATATCCAAAGTAACTTTGACCTCTCTAATACCTACTACAAATCGAACAATATTGCCTAAGTTTTTGTCACTATGAGAACTAGTTATTTTGGTGTCTTTTGTTAATTATCCACTTAACATATCTAAGAACAACAGACGAGCATCTCAACAGACTTTAGATAAAAAATACCGTACTCAAATCACCTAAATCCACGTGGAAGATATGGTATTACGGACCAACAAAAAATATACATATACACATTACACAGAAGCACATGTTAATTTTATGTCACCCCTCGTTACTACGTCGGGTTTAAAAAGAATGAAGATCTTATTTTAGATACATGTTATAATAAACGCATTAATTATTTAAGATCTTAAGGGTTTTATGAATATCTGATATTTATAAATATTAACTAAATAAATTGGTTAGGCATATACCTTATTTCTTTAAGAGAAACGAAAAGTTCACGAAAGTTTATGATGACTTTATCCCGTAACACGACACTGAAACGATAATAGGAACATGGGTTTATTGAAAATAAAAAAGATTATTTTGTGTGTACATCCATACTTTTGGACAGGAATAAGTGTACGAACATGTTCAGATTTGCAAACAATGCCTTGTTGGACGCGAAGCCTCCGCGTATACAGAATACAAACAAATGGCGTCAAATTAAACGCGGAAAGTCTTTTATAAGATAGCTTCTTTTCTGCGACTTTGTCCGCATAGAGTTTAGGTTTTAAAGTTTTGAGCCCTAAGAAAGGAGGGATCTTATATCACGACTACTTTGTATATTGTTTGGATGGTTTTGCTATAATCTGTATATATATAAATAAAATTGAAGTATCTGTTTGTAATTCTATATTAACAGCTTTTCACTAAATGTTCATGGAAATATATAATGTATTTACAAAAACATCTATTTTATATTGTTTTCTCCCTGTCTGTTTGTCTGTTAATTGCAGCTAATCTTTGAAACGGTTGGACCGATTTTAACAGGACTTTTACTTTTGGATAGCTAATATAATAAGAAATAACTGAGACTACGTTTATTTTAAAAACCATATTCTATGCCAGCGTATTTTAAGTCGAAATTGATTATCAAGTTTAAATCTTTAATAGTTTTAACTTTAAAATTAATTTATAGTCACAATAACAAAACCAGCAAAATAATAGAGTCTTATCCCCTATTATTATAACAAAAATACGTTCAGGTAATTTTCCTCTATTATACACTGAGGAATATACAGGAATATTGTATGTCACATTCTGTATATCCTTTGTTGCACGAAGAATAATTTGCAAACCAAGCTCATAAGCACCTTAAGACGCGAAGGGATCAAATAACGTTGGTTTAGTGTAGCATTAGGCTTTCATGTGTAATCCCTATCCCTTAAGTTGGATTACTATTGGTGGCCCACCTAAAGCGCCTTCAGTTCATCTGACATCGTGTTTGTAGCCTTGACACACCGCTTGTTCGTAAGATTTATACCGGGGCAAAAGCCTATGTTATTGTAGCAACAACGACTTAATCTATCATACTTCTGATAACACGACTATCTCTGGATTATATGTGATAAGGGTAACTAACAGATTAATTAAATGTTTTTCTTAATTAGCCAGCAACACGTTTATTCATTACATTTAATCTAAGAGACTACAATTAAAAATATACAGTGAATATGATATAAGAATTACTTAAAATATTAAAATTATTGACACGATATTGGACCTATATATTGGATATTGGATACTATATTTCTAATTTTATAAATAACCTAATTATATAAACATTATTTATGTAATGTCAATGTTTAATAAAATACTTTTTGATACATACACTGAACGCTTTAGTTTATTGTCAAATAGTAATCAACCTTAACAGGAATATCTTACTGGCATTTTAGTATGGACAGTACAAATAATGTATTAATTTTAAATTAAAAAAAAAACATTAAACAAACAGTATAAAGTCAATTAGCATTTATTGAATGCTGAGAGAATAATTTTAAAATTACAGAACAAAATTAAAGTTGATTACAACATTTATGGTCGTAATTAAAATATTGAAATGCAACTCTACATATTCCTATTAAGTTCATTATATCTGTTCCACACGTGAGTTACGCCTTCCGTTATTATTTCATAAAACTATATTTTTAATTGATTTAGATGCAATTAGTGCTATAAGTATTAGTTTATGTTAGTGTACTTTAAATATTCAGATCATTAATGCAATTTTTTAAAACTTTTATATCACACTTGCTGCAACGACTTCGATCGCGTGGATTTTTTTTTTAATAAAATTAATGTAGCCTAAGTTACTCTTTGTAAAATCAGCTATCCGCCTGTGAAAATCTTGTTAACATCGGTTCAGCCATTTTAGAGAGAGAAAAAATAAAAATCCTATGTAAGTATCGTACATACGTAATTTTCAAAGACATTTACTGAAAAGCTGTTGATTAGGAATTACAAATAGATACTTCAATTTTATTTACATGTATAAATGAAAAATTAACTTTTTCTTTAAAAATCTCATTATTCTGTGGAGTCTCATAAGCCACAAGTACGAATCGAGCTAAATCTTATCCCGGTTTCATCGAAACCGCTCATTAACAAGATTTATGGATGAAACATAGACTTGGCGACGACGGCCATGTCGTGCGACGTCTTATTTACGGTGCCCAGATACCAAGATAGTCTGTGCCTTATTGAGAAAAATCATTGATCACGTGTTTTTATATCATCTAATAAACATGTTATTCTTATACAGTCCAGAGATAGGGAATATATGTGGTTTGTTTATAGACCTCGCATTCATTACGTTTACCATTATATTTGCGAGACTCGAAAGAAAAATAACGACGTCCGTATAATATTATATGCAGAAATATAAATAGTACATTTTTTACTTCACATATATAACTTATTTAATAAAGGCGTTATATCCTGTCAACCGACTTTCAAGTACCAGTAATAATTAAATTAATTTCTTACACTGAAACTAATACAACATAAATGTATATTTTCAAAACACAAAACCATTATAAGGAACAGGAGCGAAGCATAATCTGTTGTGTACGTGAGTTAGGAGCGAGTCCATACAGTATAGTATGGTCGAGGAGTTCGTGCGAGCAGACCGAACGGGCGGTCGTATCGGTTCTCAGGTAATCCGATAATAATGAATAGAAAATAGTACAAGTATGCCCCAGTTGAAAGTTCCCGAACAACAAGGGGCACGAGAATTTTATCGCTTCACATAATTTGGACTCGCCGTCACGCGCTGTCCGTTCGGATTTATCTAGATAGTACCCTGGGGTATTGTGAAGAAATTCACAATAACCCTAACTCGGGCTAAAATAGAAATCGATGTTTTTAATATGAAAAAAAAAAGTCTCTAAAACAACAATAAGTAAAAACTCATAACACAGAAAATATAAAAATAATTGTAATCCAAATACTATATAATACAAACAAACTTCCAAGATTTCAAATTAAACATTACATTTGCGGTTACATATTTTATACATTTTCCCAACTACATGTGTAAATTTTGCGAAGTGAAAACAATAGTTACAAGGGATTCTTCTTCTATAGGGAAAAAACATTTTTTGCCGTCCTAAAAAAACATTTATCATAATATCCCCAAGAAACTTCTCTACATGTATGCTTAAAACACTAATAAAAACATGTAAACAGCTTTAGCTTCTAGTAGCTTTTGCTAGCGATTTCGGTGGCTAAAAAGAAAAAATATTGATGGATTAATAAAACCCATCAATTTTAGAAAATACTGTTAACTCACACACAAATATAAGAAAAAACAATCATTTTACCACTAACCAGTGATAATTAAAAACAGAAATATTAAAAAGTACTGATTTAATATTATTTGCACAACATTAGACAGTCTTATTAGACATCCAGCCATTTTTGAGCCATTGATACGGATGTAACGGACAGAATACAAAATAGATAATAAAAAAAAGATAATACTCATTGACACGAGTCACAATGGGTATATTGGTCGATCAATATACAGGTTGATACAACAGTTATTATTATTATTATTATTATTATTATTAATTTATTTATCATATTTTTTTATAAAGAAAACAAAAAAAGTAACATGTCGGTTGAATTGTTACATATAACATGAAGGATACAAGTTTTACGACGCGATCACGTATTTTAGTTTGATATTCGAAAACGTAAATTCAGCGTCTGAATATAAAAATTCAAGGGGAGATGTGTGCAAGTGAAGGGGTGACTGCGGTTATCGGATATAAAGTACTAGCGACGCTGGCAGCGATCTTTGTTACTACGCTATATATTATGTAATTACGAAATGATAAAAAAATACTATTATTATTACAGTATAAAATCGTAAAATATAGCTTTTTTTTTTCATTTATTTTAATAATTGCTAAATAAGATAGGAGAAAAGCATTTTAAACTGGAGATAAATATATAAATTTAATTTATATATTGTTTTAAATTATCAAATTAAATATATATATATGATTTTAGTAAAACTCAATCTCTTGTACCGCCATCAGTTTAAACGTACCCTTAACAAACTTCACCCCCACTCAGCGTCACCTACCCGACGATTTACTGAAAATTGACATCTCACACCACCGACACAGATCTTGAATTTATCCAGAAAAATTTTTATCTATTTTTATTTCAAATTCTCGACAGTTGAGAATATTTATGCTTTATATTTCACTTTAATTAAAAACGACTAATTAATCTTTATATGTTAATAAATTTTTAATATTAAGAAGGGCAGTTAATTTGAGTCATTTTTAAGGCCCTTATAAATCATAAAAATTAACGATTCTCAATATTATTCCTGGAACAACATAATAACAAAAATAACTTTATTTATCTTAAGCTGTAAACATTAAACGTAACAATTACTCTTTTAAAATATAAAAATATTATATGCGAAAAAAATCCAGAGTACCCTCGTTTGCGTTGGGAATCGATTCCCTATATTAGGGCCTTCCGTCAGAAAACAAACTCGGTCCGTTCTGGGGAATCTTTTGTTCCATTGTGACCCGTCCTTTGTTCTTCGGTCGCGGATAAATTATTTTCCTTCGATCCTTCTTAGCTTCAATCTCGTTCCATTTCGTCCGTATTAGTTCCACTCGATGCGTAACAATTACTCCTTTTATAATAACTCGGATCACGCAAAATCATCCTATCTATCCCAACAATTTTACGCCTCAACATCACTTCGCATTAAAAGCGGAAAAACACACACACTCACACTTATATATATATATATATATAAGTGTGAGTGTGTGTGTGTTTTTAATAAATCATTTATAAATTTATAAAAGGTATCATAAATTAAAGTTTAAATGTAAAAGATAATTATACGTCTGAGTAATAAACGTGGAATTCCATTGGAAAGTTTATTACTTTTTTAAATTCACAATATAATTCTTTATGTGTTCGGAGGTCAAACAATGTATATTTTAAGGATACATTCATTAGCGTAAATAATAAGGCGTCCATAAATATGAGTGATTAAGGTAGACATCCTAGCGGGGGGTGAATAAGCAGCATCAAGAGAAATGACTTTTTTACGATAAGATGCAAACTTTGTAAGCAATGCGCTCGATTAATGTAAATAAACATGTTTTTATTAAAGTCTTAGATTATACGGGTACGTTTACGACATTTCATTAAACTGTCGCTTAAAGTATACGATTTTAACACCAAAATCAACTTCCACGTAGATCATACGTTTAGAACAAAACTGATATTAAATATAATCACAATATATATAAATTACGTGTCACGTTGTTTGGCCGCGATGGACTCCTAAACTACTTAACCGATTTAAATAAAATTTACACACCACGTGCAGTTTGATCTAACTTAAAAGATAGGATAGTTTTCATTTCAATTCATAGTCGCAATATTATTTTGTTGCAAATTATTTGTTTATTATTTGGCAGTTACAATTTTCAATTAGCTCCAAACTATTCTAAGATGGCAGTGTCTGTTGACTGGATTGAGTAATTATTTGTATTTGTGGTTTAGAATTGGAAAACCCATGATTTTTCTAATGGTTCACGTGTAGGAAAACCGCCGAATCTAATTGTGTTAGCTAAAGACAGGTTAACCAAAAATATTGTTTACGATTAGTGCTAAATTAAATTAATATTATAAGTATTTTAAATTTAAAATAATTAATATTATTGTTAAAAATTTTAAACTATCTGCCATACCTACCTCATTCGTAAATTTAAATGTTCCACGTTATTTACTAAAAACTTTGTAATATACTTATTTGTTACAAGCTTGGATAAAAATAAAAATTAATTATTTTTTGAAGTATCGACTGTAAGAAAACATGGATGTTTTCATAACAGAGGTTCTCTTACTGTTACCCCTTAAATAGTTTACTACAATGTAATATAGAAAAAACAATAGTCACAGCAACGCGTGGCCGGATCTGCTAGTCTTTTATAAGGAATCAATAAAGTATGACCATTCAGATGATGAAGAATAAAAATATACAAGACAAAAACGATATAAATAAATAAACATCATCATTTCTTCCGTAATTAGTTCGATAAAAGGTGGCACACACGACGCGATCAATCGCCTCACCCCGTACGATAACGCTCACTTCATCCGGCTCTGATTGATGTCATCACCACTTACGAGTACATCTAGAAAAACGCTAACAAAACAGCCGCTAATGGAAAACGTTATCCATCAAGACGAAATTAAGACGTAAAACTAAACCGACCACTAACTGACCCTATCTTTATCTAAATTACGACACCATTTTTTATTGAAACAATTACCGAAGGTGAGGTAACGAAGTGGACGGACGAAGTGTAACGTTCAAAGTGAACGAAATGAAAGCTCCCGTTCAACGTGAAGCGTCACTTGGAATAATTAAGCGGCACCTCGCCTACAATGGCCGTTGAGTTTACGAGTTGCGGTGGAAATAAGATTGTATGCTAATTTCTTATGATTATATCAACTTGTTTTTAAATAAGACACTATTGTATGATTAAAATATTACGATATTGTTAATAGACAATAATAAAGTTAGATGAATCCTACTTAGCAATATATAATTTTTTATTACTATAATATGAATTAAGTAATTTTGTAATATTGTACTCTATTTCTGTTATGTTTTCTGTATTTTTTTTTGTATATGTGCATATAAAGTATTATTCTCGCTATTTTAATAAATGATTATTCGAATAAATTATAATTACAATTATCACATTTTGTTAATATTAGATCAAAAAACTACCATCTATTCCCTGATATCAAATTTTAAACCGTGTCAAGGATGAACAAGACACCTCTTTCAATATTATTTCCTGTTACAAATTCAATAGTAAATCATTAAATTATTAACAGATTTGTTTCAATATTGTTTTTCTTTATTATCAAGAGTGTACTTAATAAAAAGACACTTAAAAAATACAAATAAAAAAACCTTAAACAAGTATACAAATTAGTGTTTAAATAATTAAAGTTTAGAAATTATAAGAGCTAAAATATATATGCATATTTACGATTCAGTTAAAACTCAAAAGCCACGTATTTAATAAGTTTGTCGCTTTGACGGCATTGTGTTCTCGATGTCATCTCACACGTGAAAGAGTTTCAATTTGCCACAAACGGTGTTTTTAGTTATCGATAAAATTCCTTACTTCTGCTACTTGAAATAAATCTTTAAAATATTTTTTCTATTTTAATTAAAATTAATAAGTTATTGGCTACATATTAATTTATTCTGCTTAGAAATTTTCATTCTCAAGATAGTTATACTGTTTCGGTCAGAATTTATATAGATATAATAATACTTATCAATTATCAACTTACACACACATAGAAAGGTGAAGAAATATTTCGTTCCGTCTCGTCTCGGTTACCTAAAATAATAATTCAATTCGCCGGAGGCGTCGTGTTCTCATTTATTTTACACAAAACATAATCAATGAACAAATCAAACGGACTTGGACTGTACAAATACTCTCCCCCCGAAAAAATGCCACGATAATTATATCGATGATAAACAAGATACACCGACGAAAACAAGAGAACCAATCACCATACATCACCGCGAGGGGTACAAATAAGGCGCACTAAAACAAAAGGACTCCACACTTTTTGTACCAAAGGAAAACAAATTGTAACAAGTGGAGATCATATCACGCTAGGCGCCTTCAAAGACCTGAAAACTAATTAAGATCGGGGGCTTTTCTATGGCGATAACTCGCAACAGACGGACGGCGGACAGGCGGGAGTGCTTGTGTGTTGGCAATGAAAATAATTAATTTTTTGTTGGATTCGCTGTACACGTTTATTAAAACAAACGAACGTGATTTTTTACTCTCGGCGACCTTCTCACGGTTTTTTTTTTGTATTTTTAGATATTACGTTTTAAAATATGTTTATTATTACAATCAGCTTGGCATATCAATACTTCGTCGTGAAGAGTCTCCGGTTCGATGCCAGTCGATGAAAAATATTTGTACGATGAATAAATATTATTGTCTAGGTCGTTTTGTTGGAGAAGAACGTATGAGGGTATTAAAATAGTAACAAGTAAGGATATTAAGATATCTCTATTTCATGTAACCCACCAGTCAATAGTGAAGCAGCGTAGCGGGTTTGGACTCTAGTAGTCTTAATATTTATGAAGGTAGTCCCAATATCTGATTTGTATAATTTTATATTAAACATTGACTTATAATGTGATTAAAATAGAAATATTTTTTGGAACAAAATTATCCAAGTTACAGAATAATAATTAATGATATTATTAGAGTATACATAATTAATTAAATGTTATATGAGTAAAACAATTAAAGCATAAAAATAAGGCGAAAATTTATTTAAAAAAATGACAACTAAACACCACGTCGCTATCAGAATAAAAAAATATATAATGGAAGCGTCCTGCAAGGGAAAAAAAGTATTAAAAAGATGTCTGCGTTAATTTTCCAACGAGATTTCCCAACAGTCTAGGGCTCGGAATGGCATCGGACACATGATTTAAAAACGTTAACAATGGCAAAACCGGCTTCATCGTGAAAGCCAAAAGCATGGAATTTAGTATTTAACCTTGATTAAATACGATTGACGTAATTTACAAAGTAACATATCCTCGTTAAATAAAACAATCTAAAATGAATTAACACATAATATATATTATAACTTCATTCTATTCTCAAAAGAATACGTTCATTATAGGTTTTATATAACTGTGAGAACTGTCACTTGAGAATAATTTGTCCTTTAAATATTCCATATTATAGACACGTAATTATGCCAGCAAATAGCAAGAATAGCCCCCATGCCATAAAAGAGCAAAATTTCTGCTGCAAGAGGGAAAAAGCGTTATTGAAAAAGAGGCGAACTGATATATAAATAAAATACGGGTTCAGTTATCGGCGGCTTGTTATCGCATGCCTCGATCGAGGCCATTACAGCAAAGTATCGGTTATTCGGGGGTCCGTAGGCACAGTTTCCTTTGCAGCGCGCCGACTCGCCGCCAGCTCGTTATAATAATGTGAACTTCGGGAATTGCGGCGGCCATGGAGTAGAGAACTTTGAATATTTAGAGTTTTTGTGGGGCACATTGATAGCATATCATTTAAATATTTAACATTATAACACCAGATTTTAATTTAGAAAACTTTTATTATGATTTTTTTGTTACCTCTATGGATCATCCCATAACTGACAAATTATAATAAATTATACGAAAATTATCACTGCTATATACAAATAACGTTGCTGAAATATTTTTTAAAAACTATTTACAACAAAGATGAAGACCGTAAAAGTTTTATTATCGTTACTACTGATCGATTTCACTGTTCCAGCATCAGAAAGAATTTCTTTTACATACATAATAATTGCGAGTTGTCTCGAGGCGTCACGACCCTGATGTATAATGACATGACAAAGTGCATACTGACGTGAAAATTGCTCTACACTTCTTCATACTGTGTATATTTAACAGTTTAACCATACCGAGTCACATACGATGATACGAGACTTCATGTAACATACAGTGGACTTGTTAAAGGTCCAACACATTAAACTAAGACAAAAAAATGTATTTTATTATTAAAACCAACTATTTATAACTCAAACTAAAAATTATATTCATAGAATTTCATGATTTACTTTATATCTCTTGCATTAGTATAATAATTGTTTATGTTTTATTTAATTGTAATATTAAATCTCCATTATTAATATGAGTGTTTGTTGTTTCTATGTCCATGTTTACAGTCGAGAGTGATTGAACGGTGAAGCCCGGTAAGTAACACTAGCTAAAATATTTTCTACTCTAGGCTCTTTTTATTTTAAACAAAGAAATGATTAAGAAATGCAATTATCAAATACTTTCAAATGTTATTTCCGTCCCGTAAAAGTTGTGGGGCTAAAACATTTCACATTACAATGCCCCTGATGTTCGGGCAAATTGCATTTGAAAGAACAGGCAATGCGAATGCTTTCTCAAGAAACCTCGTTACGACCCCGTGATTTAAATGTCTTGACACGCTGCTGCTGCTATATTTTTTATTCTGTGTTGCATCTCTCAGCATATTTTATTTAATGTAATCATTCCGTAGTCTCAAACGTTAACTTTCTCGACTTGACTAAAAAGAAGTTTATCATTTTATTTACCATAATCAAAATAATTTTGTTACATTTTTACTAAAATTAATGTGTGTGTGTTTGTTTGTGTTAGTGACAAACAATGATTAAAGTAACTAGTATACTTTTCCTTCTACTTTATATTTAAGGTATATTTAATAGTTAATAGGTTACACTTCAAATATAAAGTATTTACGAGTATGTTCGCAAATTGATAGGAAAGAAACCGCGAGTCAGCTTACTAAATCTATACATATAAATAAAATTTAAGTGTCTGTTTGTAATTCCAAATTAACAGACTTTCACTAAATGCTTATGAAAGTATATACTATACTTATATAGAGTATAAATATTTTTTTTTTCTAAATCTCCTTCTATTTGTCTGGTTGTTTGTTCCGACTAATCTCTGGAAAGACTGGACCGATTTATAAGGGGTAATTAAGCTACTTTTATTATTAAAATAAAAAAAAAACCGCGCGAACAGAGTCTTGGATACCCAAGACTATGCCTAAATTTACATAAAAATTATGTAATACCACAACATTCACGCGATTTATATTCAAAATCAACTTTAACAATAGAGGTGTAAATTTATTGAGTACAAAAGGTATTGTCGTTATGAACGCGATAAGGATTTAATATATATTATTTAAGTTTTCATTGTAATTCACAATTGTCTTTATAAATCAATAGTTATACAAACATTAATCATATCAACTCATGAAAGGAATATTCATACAACTTGTTTAGTACCTTATTAATATTAATTTAGGAAATATTTGATTAATCGATTTATTAGCTTATTAATTATCATTAACAACTTTAAGAGATAAATAGTAAAAAATAAAAATACTTATAGTATTTTTATTAAATTATATAATTCAAATCACTTGTTTAATTATTGCCTTGATTTTACTTTGCCTTGACTATATAAAACGTAAAAAAAAACTCCAAACTAAAGCGTCTGATGTAAAACAAAATTCATTATATGCAAATAGCGTCAGTCCACAAACTTGGCGCCCTAATGAATGGATAATATATAATAGTACTTAAGTTTAATCTGCGGAAACATTATTTATGTAGCGAGTGTCAGTCGCCGGCACAGCATTATGTGTGAAGTAACCTAACATAAGTGTCGTAAGCGAAGTGTCGCCCGAGGGCTGCACATACGAGTACGACGCTCACACCGCGAGCCGAGCGATAATTTAATTGGTCACCTGACATTTAATCAATACACTCACTCGATTAAATTAATTGAACGTTCGGAAACGATGCACTTTTACGGCGTCGTCGTTACGTGCTTTGGCGGTGAGATTCTTAACCATTTTGGGGAGCGCGGGAGATAAAATCGAGGAAATGTCAGTTTCTTTGCGCATTGCGACGTAGACTTAGATAATATAAATTATAAGTCCTATCTGTGCTTAATCGTTCAATGAGTGCATTTCATTGCATTTTTTGTTTTTCTTTTTTAATGGAAAGGACAGAACTTTACTCTCACGATTTAATTGAATTTTGTAATTTCTCCTCCACTCCAATTACTAATTCAGATCATATAGCTTGAATTACAACATTAAATCATCTTAATTTACTTGACTATTAATCATAGTGTTCTTGTTAAGGTGTGTTTATAATATATTTATACTTTGTATATAAGTATAATAACTGTATCTTAGTACTACTTTTGTACAGTTATTATTTTATTTGTTCCAGTACCTAGTTACATACTTTTGATAGTCATTATTCAAAATAACAACCAAAAGTTTTTCATACAAGTAAAAAATTCAATATAGAGTGCCTCGATCTCAATAAGCGATTAGTGTAACTGTGATTACACTTAATGTTATTTATTTATATACAACCTGTGCCTACGACTTCGGTCGCACGGAATATGTTTTTAAAATAAAAGTAACCTAAGTTACTCTATATAACATCAGCTATCCGCCAGTGAAAGTCTTCTTAAAATCGCTGAATCGATTTTAACAGAACTTGCACTGGGGTTTTAGAGTTTAGACGGAACAAAAAACCGAAAAAATATAGATATATATATATAAATAAGTACCGTAAATACCTTCATAAGCGTTTATTGAAAAGCTGTTCATTTGGAAGTACAAACAGACGATTCAATTTTATTTATATGTATAGATACTTTATAATTTGCCCACTGTCGGAGTGTAAAGAGCCGTCAGTTTAAATTGGCTAGCCACAAAAACTTCGTGAGAGTGTTACGAGAAACCAATATCAATTTCACTTTCTAAACCTATTAGTGATTTAGTTTTTTTTTTATAACGCAAAAATTATATTTGTTTTTAAAAAAATTTCACCGCACTTTCAAATTCAATCACAAATTTTCTCTAGCGGTTTTGACACAACTAACTGTTATCTTTGTTTATGAAAGTTACTAAAATAAATAGAGCATTCAAAAATTCGCAATTATCTTAATATAACCAAACACGTTATTTTCCTAAGAATCTGACTTTTTAGTATTTTTACAGTATCATTAATAATATTTTTCAATAATAGTCTTAGTTTTACACTTGGTTGAAAAGATCTAAACTATATTTATAACATCAGTCGTAAATAAAGTCGGTCTCACAACAAAATATAAATTTAGCACAAAAAGTGATACAAAGGCGAAGCATTCGATACCTCTTCGTAGAAGAGAAGGAAAGAATTTAAATTTAAAAGGCCGCGAAAAATTCTAAAATAAAAAAAGGGCATGGGACATAGATGTCAGACGCTCCAAACATTTTAACAACAAAATTGAAAATAACATGAGGTAAACTTGCAATCTTTTTATCGTGCCTAAATCCACATAAATTTTCATTTTGTTTTGCCGTTGCAGTAGAATATCTTTAACCTTAAAACCATAAAATTTGTTTACATATAATCATATAATATTTGTTAATATTATGATAGTTTAAATAAATATCGTGATAGAAAAACGTTTTAAAATATACCACAAAACGAAAACTGACCAAAATAAGATCGGACATCTGTTAACTAGTGCATGAAATTTAAATTAACGACTACAAACGATTCAACCGCCCTAATAGAAACGAATTTCAAAGTTTTCAGAAGTTCATTAAGGCTGCGTCAAAACTTCCCATTTGGGAGCGAACGAGCAAATGAGCAAAAGTCTGAATTGTATATTTTATTCATCCCTACTACACGGAGACCCTCGATTCCTATCTGATAAAGCAACACTGAACAAAAATAAGCAGAACGAATAAGTGTACCTGTCACTCTGCCCTTGTTTTTATTTCTAAAATTTGTATAATATATTCCGAGCCGTGTCGCGCCGTCCTCGGGATTTGACCATAAATAAAACCTTTTAAAACAATAGATGCGCTCGGATCTGACTTTATTAAAAATAATATATTTTTTTATATTACACTAACACATTCAGATTAAATGACACGTTTTTTATAAAACCAACCAAACAATCTCAATGATCGGCTGTAATTGAGACGATATTCTCAGAATGCTTCTTTTCAAAATTCCTCAAATTTGAAGACACGCTAAATTTCTTCGAATGAGAATCGGCGATACGTGTCAGTCATTCCTACTATGTTCCGATTTCTTAAAACACCGCGACTTCTATCCTTTTTAAAAATATTTGACGAGGCGTTGTTACCAGAGATGTGTTCTCACCACAACATGTAGATTCTTCTCATACTACTTCCATGGGAAATAATCTGATTATGTAATTATCGTTAATAATAATAAATATCTCGATATAACTGTATCTATTTCTGTAATAAAAAAATATATATATTTTTACAATACCTACACGACTCTAGACTCTTATAACAAAAAAAAATAATCAGAAAATTCTAATCTCAGCAGACGATACCACTCATTCAATTCAAAGAGAAAGAAGATCCAGCGATCAGTTAATAGCGTACTAATCCATTAAAGTTGTGTGATAAGAAAATAAAAAGTCCCCGTCTATCCTAGCGGTGTTGTTGCGAGCGCCGGTCGGTGTCCGCCTTCACAATAGCACAATTAAAATGCCAACAAGTCCGGCTGCCAGCCCAATCCAATTACAGTGGACAAGGATTCCAACGAGTAATTGGGACCAGGGTACAGTAGCGCTAGCGATATGTGGCGGGGTGCGGGACCGATGTAGGATGAGATATACAATCTGGTAATGGAAAATAGATAGTCGATCGCTTGTCTCTAAGTCAACGAAATGTAAACAATTTTAAAAATACTTTTTCCATTTAACTAATTTATTTACAAGATTTATTTATAATGTTAATATAAAACATAAATAACTGATACTGCGAGCTTTCCGGTTGATTTAATCCATTACGGCCAATTGAAAAAGTTCACAAATAAATCTTTGACTTATTGCACAAATTCATTAAGGAGCTAATTATTTTTCACTTCACATAAAAAAAATGTAATATAAATTTTTATATCCGATTATATGTTCAATGAATCGCTTATTTTCTTTTTGAAAACTTCTTTTTTACTTGTTACGAAGCTATTTCAACGGTTTCGGATACAGCAAAGCGGCCAACGGCAGACGTTTACTAGGACTGATCAAAAAGAAACAATGTTAAACTGTAAAACTGTACAACAAGCCAGAAGCGCTCTAGTAGAACACAACGAATGAGCGAACTTGCTTTAAACTAACATTCCGCGCTTCTATATCAAATATATCACTACAAATATTAGGCTCAATATAATCACATTGTATATAATTAAGGAAATTTATATAATTATCTTAAAAAAAATAGATTATGTATTTTTTAAGAAACAAATACTACATAAAATTACTGATTTCGACGATTCCAATATTAACTATAAAAATCTTTATAGAAACCTTTAGATTTGCTTACTTTTAACTTCTGAATTTCAAAGGACACAGACGTCGATGCTGCAATCTCTGGGAAACAGTCCCGTCGATTTGTGAATTGCGCTAGCGTGTCGCAGCCCCCCTCGACCAATCTTGCATTGCATTGCAACTATTATAACGTTACGGTATTTATATTTATATATATAAAAACTACCAACACACCTAATCTATTATGTCTACGTTCCTCCAATAAAATATTACTACTATAATAGGTAACCTTTACTACCAGTACCTACTGTGCATATAAAACAAATGAAATTCCTTCGCTTACATTAAATCAGTCTCCTACAAAAAACTTTGTGTTCAACAAGCGGACTATGAGCCGAACTAATCTGGGAATCTGAGCACTCCTAAAGGTCCGAACTTTTCCTTGTGAAAATAAAGAGTGCACTCTCTCATTGTACAACTTTTATATCCGATTTAGGTGTTTTCTCTTCAGTCACCGACTTAAGTGGAACATACGTCTTTAGATGCAATTTTAAGCAATTCTATTTTGAAAGCACGAAGTCAGCTTGTTATATATATTTGATCTCTTGAGAAGATTCAACAAGATCTTTCACACGTTACCTAACACCAAAGTTCTTGCCTTATGAAACACCTTGTCAAAGGTGTGCGAAAGATTATTTATTACGCAAATGTTATTATTAAATGTCAAAAGTTAAATTGAATAGCGACATTTTGCTTGGGTAGTGACATTATAAGTGTTTGTCATTTTATATAGATTGAAAACTTAGTATATTTATCAGTCCATTTAACCAAATGATTTAAATGTATATATTGTGATAAATGCAGCCGTTATCGCTGTGAAGTAATTCCTTTTGATATATTTTAATCGAAAATCGGTTAAAATCCATTTATTAGAGCGTATCTTATCATATATACCAGTCCTGACTGGAGGTGCCACGCGTTGATAGTCCTTTAATGGGACCGACATTATATCTGAAACCTTAAACTGCTACCGGACTGCGCACATCCACGATACCGTCTTATTTATAAATAGTGGCAAACGTGTTTTTTTTAATAAAGATACAAAAAAAAAGATAAAAGGTCTAAAATTGAAATTTAAAAATTAAAATTATATTTTTTACACAATACCTCAAGGAACTGAACCCTGAACCTGAGACTCAAAAATATAAAGAAAAATATAAGATATTGAACGTTTGAAGCCTCATATAATATGCATTAACGCATTGTTAGCCTTTAGTGCGGTCAAACGCCGAACATAAATATTGAATGTAGTGGACACGCTCCAGAATATAACCAACGATGAATAAATCGAGTTCCTCTTCAGTGTATAGTGGTAGGCCCCGCCGGCAAAGCGCAGTAAATTGCACCGAAAAAGAAGGAACTTGGCGCATGGTAGGGGCCTAAGTTACGACCGGCTGCGACACAGCGAGCTAAGTGGGCTATCGTGTTTGGAAAAATACAAAAAAAAAATTGCATACTAAAAGGTTTGATAGATGAAACTTACCTATTGTCCAGGATTTTGGACATAGAAGAGATGGATGGATAGTATAACCCTAATTGTTATTTGAGAAAATTTTAAATTTACCTACATGATTTGTTTAAAATAACTTGAATTTTCGACCAATATGATAAACCGATGTACTTAAATACAAACAATATAAACGGTATCAAAACATTACTAATATTATACGTTTTTAGTTGAAATGTATAATATTAAATCAATATTACATTTAATTAGTGATTTAGTTGCTTTGAGCATACCATTACAATTCAACTCTTGTTTACTTTTTTAATTTTACGTTTCAATTAAATAAGTAAAACTTATAAACAATGGAGGTTTGGACCTCTATTGTTTACTTGATAATACGATTTTATAACCGCACGGATTTTGCTATTTAACTGAACTAGAAGTTAGTTAATCTGACAAAGTCTCATACAAAGGCGACTGCGGTGAGCCCGAAAATTAAGTTGGTTCGCTCTATTGCCTTTGAATTAAACCACCGCTCCTCCATAGATACGTTTACTTATCATTCTTGTTGTTTTAGGGCCTTGTAACTTTATTGATAATATCGTCGAGTTTCGTCAAAACTTTAATACGCTTCAACTTCAGTTTTTTTTTTCTCGTATAAACCTGCTTATCACTCTTTTCTCATCAAATATTCATAAATTTTATATGTAACCTTCCCTTTTGCAAAGAACACGTGTCAAAATCCAACTCCCAATTACATTCATATCAAGACTCGCACGCTTTGAGGACGATACTCGGGTCACTCGTAAATTCACGAATCGTCGGCACACGGCCTGAGGCGCGTCGTGACCCGACTCAGTCTCACTTCGCATTATTTACGATTTTTATTATAACGTGAAAAATTCGTGAATTCTTACAGAGGAGGCACGCCTCGGTCGCGTGGATCCACGCGTCGATAGCTGCTTCGTGCATTCGTAGTTTATAAATCATCCCAGATATTACGACCGCTTCCCGTTGCAGTATCGAAATTCAACGATTATGTGGAGGCTTGATCACACCTAGACAAATAAGCAGACGCTAATATGGTATTCTTTTGAAGCCATTTCATTATCCAAATCACCAAGCTCTAGTTCAACTAGCATACTAACATAGTGAAAAGACTACGAATGACCTTTCAGCGAGCTTGGCATTGGTGAACCCTTTAGCTTGATATTGTTGGAAAATCATGAAAGGGACTCATTTGTCTATTAACAACTTTTTTATAAGTAGTACTTTCATTAACAATGTTGTTATAAATCTTAGAATATGAGAGACAATTATACCTTTTAGCGTTTTAATAAATATTGCGTTTGTTTAAAATTAAATTTACCAAACGAACAAAGCTTTTACCTTGTCACAATTCATTGTCTAAACATTTGTGTTCATCCAGGTTGCACTTTCATTGTTTTAGTCACGGTTATAGCAATTATTCTCCTTTCCATAAGAAAAAGGAAACTGCCAACGATAAATAGTCATTTAATTTTATAATTCGTTATTTTTTATGGTAAATACACTCAACATAAATGGTATTATATTTTTTTTTATACATGATTATATTTTTAATTAAAACCTATTATATACATACAGTCCAGAAAATAAGGCAGTAATTTTTATAATGATACATCAATTAAAATAAGTAATATAAAAGCTAAAATACTGAAGATTATGAATACAGAAAGCTGTTTGTTTACAATATCGGAGGGTAGTTCGTGAGCTACTCTCGTTTGGAAACGAAGAGTGTGGATACGAAGAGTGGTAGCGGTCACATGCCCTTCCATTCATTAATGACCTCCCCCACCCTTTGAGATTCTGTGAAAGAGAAAGGCTTGGGGGCGTTCAAATGTATAACAAGGGCTCTTGTTACTCTGGCCTCTTCACTAGTTCTGTTAGAGAACTTTATGGAATAAAGTGCGTTTTATACGGTCTTTGATGTTTGGTTTCGGGCTTTTAGCTGCCACTGACTCCCTAGGGGCCATAGCAATAACCACTTCAGCGTCTAATGCTACGGGAATCATTAGAAATCAATTTATTATGCAGTTTGTACATTATTAATAAGTAAGCCAGAAAATTGCTAAGTACAATATTTTTTTTATAATTTCAATACATATTATCGTACAATAATTTTGTTGTCAGGCATACCAATACTAAGAATTATATATTATAACAGACAGATCACTAAATCCTTCATTTAAATACCACTCTTAATGGGGTGCAATGATTACCGCCAGATTACCACAAAATAAATCTCAAGAGATAACCTATAAAATTTTGAAGGCGATCTCGTTAAAATGATTCAAACCAGGACGAACGTGAAACACCGGATCATGAACGCATATAATTAAAGGACATTTTCATTTCGCACGAGACAATTTTATATCCAGATACATAGCACACTAAAACTCAGGGATTTACGATCGAGTGCTATAAAGGGGACGGATAATTTTCTCGATTTTACCTTTTAATGACTTTAGGACGTGTAGCTGACGTTATTATGGATCAATAATTTACTCTTGTCCGCGAATGTTAGTGTAACCTACGAGATCCGTATCAAACATTAACATTATAATGGAATTTATCTATAGTGCAAAATAAATTACGTTTGCAAATTTATGTTTATGTCGATGTATAAAACGATACGAGTTGGATCTGTGAATAATGCAATTTATACTTAGAGTTGTCCTGACTGATTGATTCATTATCGAACCTAAGCTATTTGTACCATAATACACGTCACTATAAGTCTGCTTTTGGGAAGAAAACAATGCAATTCAACATTATTTCTGAAAACTTCACACCAGATACATATCTTTTTTTTTGACAGAAGTTTTAAACAAATAAAAATATGTTATAACAGTATGTACGGTAAAAAATAATTCGTAATGTTGAGCGAGTTCAGACACAGCTTTTTTTCTACGAGTTTTTATGCGAGAGAAATTCTGTCAGTACTGTGTGAAATAATAAATATGAAAACATAAGTGTCCTGTATTATTTTCAACAACCATCATATAATATTAATGACTTTCTAATTATATAGTAGATTCTTGAAATATGTAAGCATTTGATATTAGAGTTATTTACTAAAAGAAACTACAAAAATACACCAACAAAATTAATATTTTTCGGATAGAAGAGCATATTTCTTAAATGCTTGAAGCAGAGCGCACATTTAACACTACTGCAAATTAAAGTAATTATTAATATCCTGCTATTAGGGTTTTCACTACTCATAATAATATATATATTTTTTGTATTATATTGGAACATTATATTATTTATTAGAAAAATTCCCAACTGATAATGTCTAAACCATTTGTGACCTAGTTATTTGCTATATAATGTCACTTTTAAAACGCGACACTTTGGTCTCTCAGCTAACGGTTTAACTACAAGAACCCCTCATTATATATATCATTTTTATAAAAGAAAAAGCTTTAACAATCGCCAACCCTATTCGTTACAAATGCATCCGATCCGGTATGTGTATTATCTAATTAAGTGTTCCTGTACCGAGAATCTCGCTAAACCATGTAAAATCCAACGCTGGCGCCTCGATACAACACAACATTATTGTTTACAAATCACTTAACACGCTACGTCCATTTCAACATATTATACACTGCACTCGTTAGAACTTAACTTAAATACTTTACTTAAAACACCCAAACATTCAAGTAAAATAACAGAGCTTTAGTGAAATAACTATTATTTTAATTAAATATAAAAAGGAAGGGTCTGAAATTTCTTAACTAAAAACTAAACTTTATTAAAAGTTCCGTTATCCCTCACTTTTAAATTATTTACGAAGCCGTCAAGTTTTATTTATCAATGGAATGGTGCGGGTATTATCTTTAGATATTTCGATCGAAACAATGCGATTCAGCATTCGCCGATTTCATAACTAACTGCGAGCCGTTACAATGAGGCGAGCATTGAATATACGACTTCAAGTTCAACCCGGATTATTATGAAGACTTCCAATTATTTTATAAAAGATTTTATATCAATTTATAGGACGATATATTTCGTAATAATTTTTAATTAATATCTTTTAACCAAGTCGTTTAAATCATTAAATCACTTGTATATAGGAGTTGTTTAATTTGTATTTCATTGACGTGTATTTTAAACCAGGTTTTAACTGCGGGCTAGTCGTTATGTAGAAAGGGAGGCCTGCCACCTCATAAATTCGTTTGACCGGCTCGCTCCACTGAGGTGCTAACTTACGCTATAAATAGTACAATTTTATCATTAAAATCTTGATACTTAGCTCAAATTTACATTCATAGTAGAAACACATAAACATGTATTTAATATTTTACGTCTCATTTAATTGTGATTTAATAATAATCTCCGGTAAATAAATACTACACCTCGCAAATATGACAAAGTCAATATAAGGAACAAAATAAACAAAACTTAAAACGAAAATATTGACTCTTAAACAACATTAGCGGAGACTTGTAACGTAAATATCAGTAATGCAAGATTGTAAGCTTTAAAATAAACTATTGTACCAGAAACAAGATAAGTAACTGATACTTACTTTATATTTATAGCTAATTTGATAAAATAATTTTGAATTTTTTATTTACACCATCAATTTTAATATAAAAAAAATATCTATATATAACATAAATAAAAAATAATTATGATAATTGTTATATTATATATATTAAATTAAAATCTTATATTATATTAAAATTATTGTGTTCTTGTCTGTTTAAATCAAAGGATTGTGCTTCGTCTGTGTTTACGACGGAGGCTATACGGAGCAGATTTATAGAGGCTCGTGTCACCTGCCAGCCGCAACACTAGCTGCTTCGCAAGTTATCGTCAACGTACAATGAAATTTGAGACTTAACACATTGCGTTAAAGTTAACAATAAACTGGCGTATTAGTTAACTGCAAAGTGGACAGCCGGAGACAACCGATACGACGGCCACCTTGACAGCGGTATTGTTTCAACGCGGTATAACATCCGAGCTAATTTATATCGATAGCACCATCTTGTTCACGACTGCTCCGTTTGAACTGCAGCGTATCCGAGGGGACTACGGTTTCCATTCTACGCAGCAAAGTTATTAGTCATGACGACTCAGAACTTACTATGTGTCATACGCAAGAGTCCTGGCGTCGATGGATTTAGTATCTCCATCACTCGGATATAACTGCCAGTACTAATTGTTATTTCGTGCAAAACTATTAATTACTACAACTACAAATAAATATTATTATTAAAATGGTATATAAATACTAATATGTATATTAAACTGGCTGTTCTCACGTTAATTAAATCGGAATTTGATCGAATAATTTCGAACCCAATCGGAGTCTTTAGTCATGAGCTTGGGTCTGGAAGTCGTTCATCGAAGACCTACTAGCACTAGACCTTTCAAGATTATACTACATCCCCCTCCCTCCGGCCACTTATCACGTATATATATATATACAGTAAAAAAAAATTGAAATAACATATAACGACAGTTATTCAGTACTGCAAAATTAGAAACATAAAAAATATTAGATTGTTTAAAACAAAAAAAAAATATTATTGGCAATAATTTCCGTTTTTATAACAAATAGCTGAAATCTATCACCGACCTATGATACAAAATATTTAATGTTAACATTAAGGGCTATTTTGACGGTAGAGAGACCTGACAATAATCAATTTGCAAACAGTTCTGCACATGTTGCGTTACTTTAAGGTTAGGTAAGGTTTTCTATTAGCATTCATCAAAATAAAGGCACTATATAATATTTACTTGTTTGAATGCTTAAAGCTATAATCCTTCAATCGCTGGTAAATGGAAGAGAAACATACAACTAATAATAATGATGGTGAGGTAAGTTAACCGAGTAGACATCTAAATGTCATGGTACTAAACCATGATATCATTAAATTCCAGTTTGTTCACACATATCAGATACGACTGTGAGTCATTATTATAACAAATTGTAAATTAGTAACAAGTTAAAATAATATCTATAATATCTATGTAGTTTCTTACCGACAGGATAGTAACACTGAGATTGCAGTTTCAATTCCTGTTCATGGGGGTGAATATTTCATTCGATATTTATTTTAATTTTTAATTGTACTTAACAAAAAGTATATTAAACATTCAATTAATAATAAAAATAAACGAAATAACACATAAAAAATCTTTATTACTTCGTTTTGTTTACGCAACAACAAAAAAAATGTCAGATTCTGGTAATTTAACGCTTATTCGCATTAACTCAATTCCATGCGCCGTACGGACACAAAATTACATTGCGACTTTCTACAATCCAATGTAAAATAAATTAAGTCCGGGTACACAAAATAACTGAGAACAGATTAGATTTGTGGGTACGAGATACCGTTGAAATCAAATTTTATTTACACGAAAAACATGTCCCTATAAAGGCTGTATCATTTTATCAGTGCGAGAGTCGCACATGGGGACATCAAAAGATGTATATGAGGCGCTGTCGAATAGAGTGCTTACGTGTCGTGAATAAGCCCGCGTGATGTATGTAAACAAATTTACCAACTTTTGATTAGATCAAGGGAAGTGAACGCGACCGAAATAAAAGACTTCTTTGACTTTTGCGGGGAGCCACAATGGCGAAATAATTTCTGTCACATCAACCTTTCACGCTTCCGCTCGTGTGGTTTGTAATATTTACTTTAATTTTAATAATATACTGAGTCAGAAACTAGGCCAGGACGGTATAGCTAAAGAAAACAAAATAATTATATTAACATTATAAAATAATATTTTTCAAAATAAATTATATCTACCAGAAAAGTATCTCATAAGAATTATTGTACATAATAACATATAAAAAGTATTTAGATCGTAACATTGTATACAAGAAAATGTAAATAAAAAAACCGTTATACATATAACATAACTCTAAAATTGGAACGAGCGAAACACGAAATGAACCCACATACATACATACATTATGGATGAAAACTAAATAAAAAAGGTATATAAAAAGTTTATATGTCAGTGGCGTAGTGTATACTTAGTTAAAATGCGAAAACGCGGTTACATTTCAGATTTGGTACATTAAACTTTATACGAATGTAGCTAAATTGGAGCGCCGGTTAGTTTGTTCTTTGCCAAGTTTTTTCCTGTCCAAGCTTCGAGAACCGAGGGAAATGGCCGTGGACCAGGTAATTGTGTTAAAACTTTCATCTGGAAGTGTGAAAATTTCTAAAAGCGGCGTGGCCAATGTTACCGCCCTATCTACAAGTTTAATTTTGTTTTAAAATTGTTTGTTAAATGGAAAAGAAATCGAATAAATAGAGCTGTGACAAAAAATATATAAAAACTATACATTACAAAAATGCAACAGTTATCAAAGGCCGTTCCAAATGTTTATATCCGCAGTATAAATGAAAGAAAACACCCTGATTCACCCGTAAATAACACTCAATTACAACCAGACAATAACACAAAAAACTAAATTAAAACGTAAGTAACAAAAAAGGAGGCTCCAAATTCATTTAGCGCTCAATTAGTAATGTGATTCATAATTTATAAACATCATACAATTTCCATTGAACGTGACGGGTCGCGAGACAACTGCATACAAATATGAAGTACGTGACTACGGAGTAAGACAGTATGGCGCCTCTCGTTAATAATATAAATGTTACTCGAGCGAAAAGAATATGTAATGATGATATAAATAAACAATTTCTACGATGAACAATGAATATATTTGTTTAAAAGCTTTTGGAGATCGTCAAGATTCGTAATACAAAAAAAAATCTAGAAAGTTTTCTTCTTTCCACAAAGTTCTCGAACTTGATCTCCAAAATTCTCAAAGTTCTTGAAAGTTCCGTATTATATTTCCCTAATTTTTGAAATATCATTTAATGAACTATAAAATAACATATTAAATTATTTAATTAATCACATGGAAATAGCAAAAATAATATATTTAAATGAAGTGTCAAAAAATATATAAAGTAATAGGCGAGTGTTATTATAAATGTTTTTAGATATATTCAACCCGTATGAGAGAAGGCGACACCTTGGTTTAAAACGTCTCTACTAATAATACTTACATATGAATTATTGATGAAGCATTTAATACGGCGGCTTATTACAGCGCATTATGAAAACGAGGAGGAACATCCATTATCACTGAATATTTACGACTTATACATAGGTGTTGTAAAGATATGTGAATTTTATTAATAAAGAAAGAAAATCACTCAAATAATTTAATAAAAGTTATTAATATAGAACATAAATACACGCGTTATAGATGTCGCCATCGTATAGATAAAGATGGTTGTATAAGGAATGCTAGATTGATAGAGACGGATAGCTTAACAGTCTCTAACTGTCAACACAGTTTCTCAGAGGTCGCAGCTTCTAATCCTAACTGTCGATAAAATTTTAAATTAAAATATAGATAAAATAAGAACACAACTAAACGTACCTTATGCCTTCAAACAAATTCTATTAAAAAATGAACATATGACATGATAAAGAAAAGTTATATTTGTTTGCTACCGAGTTGAAGCTCACGCATCGCGCATCCGCCGGCACAATAAACGGAAGTTATTATTACCAAAATTTATGGAAATTACACCCTCATTGGATACAACCCTTTAGTGTATCAGTTTTTTGTTTTCCGCACCACCGGACTTATCATTTGCATATCATTATTGTAACGTTTTAGTGGATGCCGAATAACAATAGCGTTTATCGACGCCTTAAGGGACCGAGGCTTGAATATTAATAGCATCCACACAACATGCTCTATTCGTGAACACGCTATATATATAATTTTATAATTATAGAATTCATAAGATAAAAAGAAATCTGAATTACCATCTATAATAAAATTTTCTTTGAAATTTATATTATATTTATTTTAATTCATTTATATCTCTCTGGGGCTCCTGTATACAGATACTTCATATTATAATCTAATATAATTGCGACATTAATATGGACTGTCTCCTTTGAAGAAGCGGACATAATCGTTAAGTCGACGAAAATAAATTAGATAAGCCGTACTAAATTCTATGTAGAGGTGATAACGTTTAAAGTCGTGTAACAGTAGTATATAAAATTTTTTACTTAATTCTATAATAAAGTTATTGAAAGTGGTAATAAGATTAACGACCGGCGAGTGTGTAAATCAAGTTGCATTACGAATCCGACGACAAATCGAAGGTCCGTGTCGTATTACTACATATTAATTGCATCTTAACATAGATACCACTAGGAAATATATAAATTATTTCGTGGTGAACACGTCTTACTACCATTAGAAAATTTTATTCGTTTGTATGTATGTTTATAATGAATAGGCTCAATAATTAAACCTATCTTAAATACTCTTCATCTAGAGAAAGCTACATTATCAACTAGAAAGCTAGGTTACTTAGGTACTTTTCATCTCGATATATATACGAGATCTAGGAGAAAACACAGACTACTACAAATGTTCGGCTTTAATAAACTTTAAAATGATAGAAAGCTTTTTATTTGCGACCGGTAATAAACGAAATCGCTGGCAAAAGCTAGTATTAAAAAAAGAATATAAAAATATCTTCCAGAATTATCATCAAAAATATATAAATATTATAAATATATATCTGTAATATTTCAAACTGATACGGCATTTAATTCAATATATACCGCAGTACCACCCGGGTTAAGGTTTACGACTCCAGTTTATTGCGTGAATTCAAATAAACATTAACCTTTTTACGATTTATGTATCGCCCGCTTTACTTTGGCGATACGGATTTAATTTGGCTAAAACATCCACCGTAATGATTACCTGGAACTTGTGGTAAGACACTTGAATAGCAGCTCCGCTCTGAGCTTTTGAGTAAATGGTATGAGTCATTATCTCAGAGTGTAGCGAGCTCGTTTGAATCTCAACAAATCATTTCATCGACCCGTTCCGAAGCCCGTCGCTCACTGCCAAAATTAATTTTCTGTAAAATCGCTTAAGCGATCTATCTTTTCCGCGAATAATAAAATTTCGAGATACAATTTTACTCAATAATATTTTAGGAAAAAAATACGATTACTCTGGATACGCTTTTAGCAAGACGTTGAATTCTTATTAACAAAATGTATATGAACACAAATTACTTAGTTTCCGTACATGGAAAAACATATGATGCGGTTATAACCATATCAGAGTGAAAACACTTTTTGTTGAACGAGTTCTTACTAATAATACTGATCAAGTTCTGAATACATAAATGGCTCAACTAGTTTTTGTCGAACCAACTACTGTTGGACTGTTTATTTGTTATAAAATATTTTAATTGCAAAAAGACGTTAGACTAAGCTCATATATAATATACTTTTTGTTATTCTAAATACTCAATGAAACTAAATAATCTCTATTTGAAAAAATAACTAAATAAAAAATTATATCGGCTACTTAAGCTAACTGTACCTACTATAGAGATTTTCTAGTTAAATACCTTATTTTAAAGTGACATTACAATAAAACAAAAGATATAGACCGTCTTAGACCTAACAATTAGAATACATTGTGTTTGCGTACGTCTAACAATACCACAAACACAAACTACGTAAATATAAATGATTCATAGAGATTTATTCACAGGTAACACAACATCTTTGTTATGATGCAAAAAAGTCAAGTGGGACCGTCTCTCGCACACGTTGTGATCCATAATTATTTGTGGTAGTAAAAGTGTTCGGTGCCACCGGTTAAAGTGCTTCGAATATGGAAAACATCCTCCCGACATTATGGTTCGGTGTCGCGAGTTAAAATGAATGGTGTGCATTGGAATGGATACAAAAACTGCTATCGGCTATTCTTAGCCTACCTCTGCAGCTATTAAGTTGAGAATGGGTGCATTTTACAACATAGATATTAAAGACTGGTACATATTTATTTGAAAGCTTATTTTATATTAAGATAAAAATTTACATTTATCTTACAAGATACTTGTCTTAAAAAGGACAAAATATATATTTATCTTTCCCTCATTCAAACCTATTTTGACAATTTGAAGATCAAAAACTCAAAAAAAATTATATTCAATGAACAAAAATAAACACAAACTTTATAAGTTACGTTAATGACTATACCTTAATGATATATATAAATATTCTAATAAGTAGTTATAAAGCCATAATTGGTTAACATATAACACATAACAGCCAGCATACGTACAAGTGGCAATTTAATTTGTAGCCACATCGAACGTATACTAAAAAGAGAAATAATTGTACAATTTCGAAGTAAAGGTGAGGTTTTACGATCTTTTTGTAAGTAGTTAAGTAATTTCTTAGGATATTTATGTTAATACGAAACTTAAGGATCTTCTAACATTATACTGCGTTATTAGTACAATATAACATATATAATATAACATTCATGGATCATTCTGACAATGTAGTAGGTCCTATGGAATACCTTCATAGCGTGTAGGGTTGACAATTAAAGACACTTGTATCTCCTAATAAGATGATTACATTCGCAGGATAAATGAACGAGAGACATCCTGCCACGTACAATATTTTTTTTCTGTTTAGTATTATTTTAATAAGCCAATATATATAGAACAACTTGTTTTATAACAGTACCCAATTAAACGTGAGTTAAAATTAAAAATAACAGTTATTTGCCATCAAATAACAAAAAATCACATATAAAGCAAATATGAAATTCTAACCACAAAAAAAATGTTAAATACTTTTACATTTAAAGCATAAATATTACAAAAATGTATACCAAATTAGAACTGAATATTACCATGAATATTATCTAGGTAATATTATGATAGATATTATCTAGTTTACAAGTCTCCACGCGAATATCAGCACGAGTATTGGATGAGCTTGATTTATGCGAACCAACAACATTAAATTACATCTGAATTGAACATCGCCATAAATTTCTGGTCGCATTGTAAATCTGCCGGTCGTATCGGCGATCAAATCACCCGACCAAACTGTATCAGTGACGTCGCCCGGGGATCAGACATACTAGTACGCGTACTCGGGACATATTACCGCTAATTACCATCGAAGCAATGAAATAGAAAATATTTTATGAACAATATTAACAAAAACAAAACATTTATTAACAAAATATTACAAACAACATTATTGAAAATTATTCAACCCGCTGCAATAATCGATGACCTTTACAAATATCTTCAATTCACGACCCGTACCGGAAACATCGCAATCCCAGTGACGTTAAATGTCGTCTCAGTTAAGAGTACCCGAGACAATGTTTAGACAAGTCGGGACATGTATTAGATACATTGCCGTGCTTTGATATAATATTTATTATGTACATGATGTCCGTATTGTAATGAATAGTACCGAGACTATACATAAATTATATAAGAGATAAGCTTACAGGGCATTTTCATTTAACAAAAAAATCACACCATATATGAAAGGTAATATAATAAATAAGTGCACGCTGTATTTATTACAATATTAATTGCATATTTGCATTTCGATATATTGAGATGTAGCACGCGATTATACATATTACATTACAAGGGCTCTTTGCGCTGTGACTTTTTGATTAAAGATTGTTAATAGACCATTTGTTTTATAGCTTATTTAACATTAGATATAATAAATCATAAACAAATTGTATACATATAAATAGATATCTAAAATAAACTATGTGGACCTTTATTATTTGATCTATAAAATGTATGTCAACAATATTCTTTGTTAAAAGGTTAAATAATTTAAATTCAATAGTGTAAGTGTATTCAAAATGGTTTGGAAACCTGTATATCAAATATTGAATATCAACGTTTTCAAAGTACAATAGTAAATATACAAAAAAAAATGTGAATATAATCACATCAAAATTTTGGTATGGGCGTTTATCGAAAAATAGCAATAGTCAGTAAACCGAGAAGTTAAGTATAAAAATACAAATATTAAATACTCTCTATGAAATCAAGACTATCATAAACTATATAATATATTAAATTATCCATAACTGTACTATGATCACATTATTTTTAACATAATTAAAGCTCAAACTTATGTCTGACCTTGTATATGTTGATGAATATTTCATATTATATTTACTTAAAATTAAATAATATATATATATATATATATATAAATTTTCGATACAGATATCTAAGTTCAAATTCAAATATGAAAACGAAAATATAAAGAACCTCACAATAAAACTATCCACAGCATACAAATTATAAAAAAAAAAGATATATTGGAATTTTATTACTTTCATCGAAGCGAAATTAGTTATTTTATATAGCGGTAAAAAACGATCCATACTTAGACACACGACTCCAAAATATAAATACAAATCTGTGACCGTTAAAAATAAATTATAAATAACGAGCCAGCAATAAACGAGCTGTTCGCAGGTCAGCGATGCCGGCAGATAAATCACGCGTCCACCTTTGTAGTGTGAGTATCAATAGTTAGGTCCAGAGGCGTGTATTATAAGGCGCTTATTTGAGCTTTTGTTACTTTCTAATAACACCGCTGGAAGAGCTTGAATAACACCGCTGGAACAGCTTGAAATCAATAAGTCATGTATATATCATAATTTTTGTGGTACGAAATTTTATCAAATTATTTGAGAATATTATTACACATTATTAGTATAGTGAAATGAATAGCTTATCTACAAGTTAGAGTTAAACAATATCAACATTGATTTTAAAAACTTTATCAAAAAACAAAACAAAGGAAGGGAGCATGCACCGTGCACCTGTTTTATAATGTAAGAATTTTAAATGTTTGTATTTCAACAAAAGCTCGTTATTGCGAACAGGATAAGCAAATCACGCAGACAAACACGACGGCACAAGGTGTTAACTAGAGTGTCGAGTGGCTTTCGACACCTACCAATTAACACTTCGATATCTACATTTTAAACTTTAAACATTTAAACTGTTATTTCCGATCGATCGAAGGTCAAATTGATACGAAAATATTTTATTACACACTAGCACAGGCGACAACTGAGATTTTAGATTGTTTTCTATGTCGGAAACAATTAAATATCCCATTAAATTAATACCTTCTTATTTCTCAATTACTATTATTTATCTTTGATGAAAATCTCATTCGAAAAATCAAAACGAGCCCACTCGGAGTTGAAATTAAAAATCATACGGTTCACTTGCAGCCGGCGATAACGACTGGGCGAAATATAAAGACTGGGCAAATATCTTTTTGAATTAAGCCTTAAGGCGAAGGACCTACGACCCAATACGATAAAAACGCCTTTAAGGGAAATTGGTTGTTTCATGGAGTCATTTTTTTACTCGCCGCTCTTAAATTGAGAGGCGGGGTTTGTGTAACGGCAAAAAAATTGGATCGTAAGGAGCAGGTTTAAAAAAACGTATATTTAAGTAAATTATATGTAGTTAAGCTTTAATCAAAAAATATATTATTTGTTAGTAAATAAAAGTACATAATTGTTTTCGCTATAATTATATCAACTATCAAGATTCAATGTCTAGCTATCAATTTATTAAACCTTTATTAAAACCAAAAAATGTAACAAATGGAGGACTTAATGCTACAGAGCATTCTCTACCAGTCGACCGAAAACACGATTAGAGCGGTATAAATAAAATAAACAATTAAAATAAACCTGGAAATATATATATACTGTATACAATAATAAAATATGATATTAGGAATAAGTGAATAATCAAAATTAATACATACCATACGTATTAAATTCATTATAATTTAATATAATACAAGAGTTGGAACTTAAATTGTTTTTTATTAATTTTTAAATATTTTAATACATTTAAAAACACGAAGAGTGTCATCAGCAAAAATGTAACATCATAAAGATAATTGGATGCTCCACATTTGTTGTGTTATTAAAGATACTTTAAGCGCTAAATGTTCTCGCGTTTAATTTCATTTTAAACCAGCAGGTGCCGACGGCCTAAGACAGTCGCAATCATCGAGTTAACCTCGGGAACTTGATACTATAATAGCCAGTTTCTCGTTTAACGCCACGTAAAAATTGCAATATTTAATTATTTCACAGACCAAGTGTAAATATCTCTGTACTAACAGGTTCTAAGGTACTTGATTCAGATAATATTGTATATTCAGAGGTAATTGCTGTGTCTCGTAATTACATTTGAGAGAGGGGACCGTGAAATAAACTACTATAATAATTACTTTCTTAATAACTAACACAAAGAAATTATAAAAAGTGCAGCTTAGTTTTATTTTACACTTTATATTATTTAACGGTAGACTTTATATAAACTTAGTTTATATTTTATTACTCCTTACATATTTTAGAATTCTCCAGAGGAATGAGCCTCTGGTAGTCATAGGGATTCATCAAAGGGCCAATTTTATAAGTTAGTTACAAAACTTCTGGAATTGAAAGTCCAAAGACGTTCTACTGGGAAATTTCGGTCCCTTAATACTTATGCAAAATACGCACATTGCCACGGTTTGTATAATCTAGCTCATTAATGAAACGAAATCCAAGAGAAATGGCTTTCGATGGTTAATAATTGGCGCAACAGGTGAGAAATAAATCTTATACAAACGAGGCCTTTATTAAGAAGCTCGTACATCATGCGTGAAGGGCGTACCACACGTGAATAAGTAATATTTCTATTAATGGTCCTCAAAGTATTACACTAATAGCCAAGATAAACGTGAGAGGCGCGTAATGACTATTATGATAATATCTTTATATAAAATAATAATTCAATGATAAACTTTCAAGAGACTTATTATATTAAAAGAAAAATCAATATTCATAATATATTTAACGCTTAGTATATATAGATGTGTCAAAACTTCTAATAAGACTTAAATTATATGAAGAAATGTACATAATTTTTTACGATACGAACAACAAAAGATAAAAGGCAAATCATCTCAAAAGAATCAACATAATTTTCATTCACAACAGCGGGGAGGCTCTGACACGCCAATTAAATAGCAATTGGTTGCCAGTAACAAATAAATTTATTTCACGCCTTCGCTCCTATCTTGTATCTTCTGAATTGTTCTTTCTATAACAATTGCGACTTGTACATACTTACCTACAGTCGAACGATTCGAGCGTTCACGTGGACAATTCTCAGTAGATAATTATTGGAAAATAATATATTCGTAACGTTTATTATTTATAAATTGAATTCATTTTAAATTCTTTAGAATAATCGAATTATTACGATTTATTAGTCATTATAATTTACAAGAATCTTTGTGAAATATTTAGAATTTTAATTATTCGAGAATTGGGCTACAGAATAACCCCCAAGTTTTATAGTGTTAAGTATAAGAGCAACAAACTTTCGCCTTAAATAATATTCACAACGGATAGGAAAATAAAAATTCAATTCCACTACGCTAAAGATAAATTTACATAGTAATTCAAAAAATAGAAGAGCTATTTAAAATAGATTTTAAAAGTGCCTATGTTTAACACGCCGCGGTGCAGGCACTCGATCAAGAGGAAAAATAAAGTAAGATGAAATGGATTTCGAAATACCTGAGCGCCCATTGATCCGTTTACAGCACTCGGCGCATATTTAAGCCCTCGGATATCTAGAGAGATCTCGCGAGAGGCCGAGCGTTGCGTACCCCGACCGGGGGTAATCATTGCCCGCCATATCGAAAACGAGAATCCCCCGTAAAAATTACCGAACCATAATAGGTACCTACGTATGTATTTTCGGGGAGATTCAGATTCGTTTCTTATCATCTCATTTCAATCTTTCGCTTATTATGACGCTTACTTTGGATGGGTCCCGGCGAAGTGATTGAGTCCCTTGATGATTCAATAAAATTCCTTTATTTTATTCAAATTTGAGGTTCAAATTTTACATATCTTACAGAAAATAGCACATCTTCATTGTGTTGAAGGCAATTATTTATACACGGTTGACGATATAAAGTATCAGAATAATAAATAACACAGGCACACAAAAAAAAAAAAACGTCATGAACCAGAGGGGAGACCCCATTATTCTTAGGTTTTTGGGATCGCTGAAACCGAATATGACAATAAAAACTAATTTTAAATGCCAGTTTTCCCGCTAGCACCCCCTTACTACCTCTTAAGGGGTGAAAATTTAAATTTTTCTATAAAGTCAAGATAGATGTGTATTTCTACGTTTTTTGGGATGCTGAAACCGAAAATGATAACTAAAAATAAATTCATGACCACTATCTCCCCCTACCATCCCTTACAGGGGGTGAAAATTTCAATTTTTCTATAAAATCAAGACAGATGTATATTTCTACGTTTTTTGGGCTGCTGGAACCGAAAATGATAACTAAAAATAAATTCATGACCACTATTACCCACTTACCACCCCTTACAGGGGGGGGAAATTTAAATTTTTCTATAAAATCAAGATAGATGTGTATTTCTACGTTTTTTAGGATGCTGTGAACCGAAAATGATTACTAAAAATAAAATTTAAGACCTCTATCACCCATTAACACCCCTCACCAACCCTTAAGACTGAATCATGATTTTTGTCCTATTCTTCACAAGTTTTTTCACTTTTTGTTTTTTTTTTTACTTTCTATTTAATACTACTTATACTATTATCCATCCGACAGTCTTGTAAAACGCTTAAAAGATGCTGAACCTAATTCTATGCCTCCGAAATAGAATTGTTACTATTTTCCTGAAAATTTAGGAGACTAAAAGATGCTGAACCTAATTCTATGCCTCCAAAATAGAAGGGACTATTTTCCTGACAATTTAGGAGACTACAGTGAGGAGCAAGATGCAAGGTTTTATCAGGATTAGAGTAGAATTAAATCATGAATATATATCAGATACTTCTGATCGATAAAGCATTTGAATTTCTAATATAAGAGCGAGAGAGAGAGTAACCTCAAACTAGTTTGATAAACATGTCACTTACTGTAAATCGTTAAAATTTCTTCATACATCTTGATTTTATACAAAATTGAAACCCCCCATTAGGGATGGTTAGGGGGTGGTATTGGGTAAAAGAGGTATCAAATTCACTTTTGGTTGTCATTTTCGGTTCCAGCATCCCAAAAAACGTAGAAATACACATCTATCTCGATTTTATAGAAAAATTGAAATTTTCACCCCCTGTAAAGGATGGTAGGGGGAGATAGTGGTCATGAATTTATTTTTAGTTATCATTTTCGGTTTCAGCATTCCAAAAAACGTAGAAATACACATCTATCTTGACTTTATAGAAAAATTTAAATTTTCACCCCCCGTAAGGGGTGGTAGGGGGTGATAGTGGTCATTTTTTTTTTTAAATTATCATTTTCGGTTTTAGCATCCCAAAAAACGTAGAAATAGACATCTATCTTGATTTTATACAAAAATTTCAATTTTCACCCCTTAAGAGGTAGTAAGGGGGTGCTAGCGGGAAAACTGGCATTTAAAATTAGTTTTTATTGTCATATTCGGTTTCAGCGATCCCAAAAACCTAAGAATAATGGGGTCTCCCCTCTGGTTCATGACGTTTTTTTTTTTTGTGTGCCTGTGTAATTAACTAATATATAGTAATAGAACTAAATACACAGTGCAGGATAATAAATCGTTTTTTAATTATGTACAGTTGAAGTTAACAACCCATCAAGTATTATGTTAGGAACTATTACATGCACTACTAAATAACAGATAACTCCTTTTAAAGTCGGAGCGTTTTAAACGGAATAGTACAAAATAGGTCCTGACAACTAATAACCTAGTATTTTGTTGGTGATTAATAATAGTTTAATTACATTTGACAACAATTACATTTTGCGGCTTTTTTTATTAAAAAAAATGTGATAACGAATATCCAAGGCACTTCAATAAATGTTGTTTTTAACTTATACAAATCCAACTATTTTATAAATAAGGCTACACAAAGACATCAACATTCACAGCATATTTTACAAAAGAAACGTTATATATAAAAAAAAACAAACCATCTCAGTGAGTAATAACTAAATTTATAAACACAAAGAGTCTAAGATAAAACAGAAATTACCAAATCTCACGGCTGCGATAGTAATCTTAAGATTATTTCTAGTTTGAAGCACCGCGTCGGGTATTCGGTGGCAAAACAGTTACTTAAAATCCATCGACACTACAGAGAGTCACTAACTTACAGTCTCAAGTATATGTATATGTGAAATAAAACCGTGAGAAATATTTATAGTTGTGACCTTTAACCAAGTTCACAGACGATTAGGAAAACAAATTCAATAAAAAATAGTTTTAGACAATTTTATACTTTAAGTAATACGCTCTTTAATCTTCAAATATTCGGTTGTTAAAATCTATATAAATATACATTATGTATAAGAAATAAAAAATTAAGTAGAAAAGAGGATTATTCATATTTTAATCAAAGCAAAACTTTAAAACTTACTTCAGTTTATTAAAAATAAATATATATAAAAAAATCGCCCAACGTGGGGCTCGAACCCACGACCCTGAGATTAAGAGTCTCATGCTCTACCGACTGAGCTAGCCGGGCAGTAATAACATTGGACAATATTGGGAACTACCTCAAAAAAGCTTGGAAGGGATCGCTCCTGCTATATCTCGTAGGTTTAGGTCCTTATTGTTTTAAGTTCAATGTGGACATTAAAACAACTTGTAAGTATGGAAGATATTTTGAAGAAATCATGGGGTCATCTTCACACAACGAATAGTACAATGATTTTTTAAATTTTTGTCTGTTTTTAAATTTTAATCTCTAAAATGGCTTATCCGATTTGAATGCGGATGTATTCTTTTAACCTTCACTGAGAATTTAATGTTTGTTTTATTAAAATCGGTAATTAAATATATATATTTTTTAAATAAAAGTATTATTACTAAATTTATTTTATTATTATAAATTAACTTATTTTGAATTGTTTGCCTCTTTAGCAATTCTGTGGCCCGCAATAAAAACACATTCCGCACGAACGGAGTTGTGAGCACCGCAAGTAGTCTAATAAGAAAAACATATTTCCTACTCTCTCTTACTATCTCTAATCTCTAAGTACACATGTTTTATAGTGTTATAATTGTCTTTCATAATACAAAATTATATCTGATTGTGTGCGTGTGTGCGTGTTGGCGGTTTTATACATATGTACTATTAATACATATACAAATAAATTTCCGACATTGTCATTACACACAGTAAGTCGAAACGAATTAAAGAAAATAGTTGCGGAACGTGAAAAAAAAACTCAACTTTTATAAAACTAAAATAACGACAATCATCTCTTATCTCACTGACATATCAATGTACATTTTAATCGGAGTCAAAATATTTATAAATTAATACAAATAATTATTTAAACCAATTATATCAACTATTTACGTTTTAAGAGATAGCATCGCACAGTTAATACAGGAATGAGCGCCGAGCTGAAGTTGTATGTACATACCTTCGAAAACAGTTAGGCCATTTTGTGTGCGACTTCGGAGCGAGTCAAGAGGCGTTCCGTAAACACTCTCGTACCATGTAATTTACTTGTTAGGTCACATCCACAATGCTTTTATCATAAACAAATTTCAACGCAGAAATTTTATATGAAATATCCTTTATGAGAATAAAATATGATACACTAGAACAGACCTAAAAATTCGTAGAAAAAATCTCAAACCAATAACTAATAAATGTGATAAATTAGTTTATTAAAAAATATATATTTAATATCTCCTACTGTTTTTGAAATTAACTAATTTTTTAAATAGCTGAGATTAATCGAACCTATCACACGATCGGAGTGAGCAATTAAACAAAAAAATATAAAAAAAAACAAAATCGATAAAATCTCGAGATAAATTTATAATCAAAACTCGTTCCTAATGCATAAATTTACAAGTGTAAATGTCCGTTATATGTTAATATTACCAATTAGCCCACGGGCACAGTTCTACGAGAACATCTACTTGTGTCTTCAGCTGGTATTATTTTAACCTAGGACTCAGGGCCGGCAGCATCGTTCTAATAGAATACTACCTACCAGAAATAGCATTCGTGATTTCTAATAAGAAAACAATAACTTCCTACCTTAAAGTATAATTATCTAATGGAATGGATATTTTCTCCATTAAAATAAACATATTTAACATAACAATATATTTGTAATATATTTTTTTTTGTTCTGAAATATATATTTTTTAAATAAATTCCAAAATACAGCTAATTCTTATAAACGATTTGGTAAAATATATTATTATTACAGCTTCTCTAATACAGTTATTATTTAATTGAAATCAGTTATGTTAATCATCGACTTACCAGTTCTCAAGGCTTGTCTTATCAATAAAATAAGATACACAAATGCTATCTTATCATTTAAATTTATTGTAAATTTATTTGATTTTCAACGTAGAAAAAAAAATAAAAAATATTGAACATTCGTTGACAGCATTGTATGAGAAGCATATAAGAATCCTAATCATTACTCAATGGAAGACAAATAAGTGGACATTAACGAGCCATACAGATTCTAATTCCATTCAAATTGTATACAATTCACAGCTTCTCTTATTGGATGTCTTTGAAACACGTAAAATTATCGCAATATCCAATTTGAAAAGACTCCACCAGGAACGAACGAGTCTATTTGACTTTAAGTTGACAACTTAAGCCTCCAACTTGTAATGGACGGTGCAACAAATCACTTGTTGCTTATTCTCACGTATTGCGAGATATACGTGTAATATTTTGTTTAATAGAAATTCAAAGAGCTTCATGTGCCTGCCAATGGGATGAATTATTGCCAATAATTTATACCTCGGCTAGTTGCCAAGTTTATATATCAAATCTTCTATTGTGATACTGATTTTTAACATTCAAATTAATATACAAAAAAGAATATTTTACTTATTTTTTAAATATTCATAACAATATACCTGGTATATCGCGTGCAGTGTACAAAACCCCAACATAATATTGCAAATATATGCAAATACTTCGTATTACAATTACAATCCATTCGATCGCATACCTGAAACAAAACAGAACATTGATAGAGAATCCCAAACATCAGATTATTGGGGGCGAGTCATCCTACTGATAAGCCGGCTATGTTTCACTTATCAGCGGACGATTCATCAACTTGTGTTAAAGTTAAAAACATTTAAACGGGCATCCCGAGTTTGAAACAATGGGTATCAATTGATAGAATCTTCGATAAGTGGTGGACGACCACTGATGGACGCCGGCGGGACTATAAATAATATTTAATATTATGGATTGTATCGTTATTGATATTCGCATGGCACATATTTTATTTTAATAGTATTCCATATAATAGGAATACTATTTTTACTAAAGTCGCTTTGCCAGACAAAGAGTAGGTATTGAGGGCCAATGATGACACCATTCGACAAAATTACGCATACATTGTATGGAAATATAGCGGTCATGTAGAGGACGAGACATCTTGGGCACTGGTAAAAACATTATACGTCATACGTCATTATTGAAAAATATAAAATTATAACACACTCAGACATGATTCCTTATTTATAATGTCGATAAAACCTTAAAGGAACAATGAGTTTTTTATGTACGGTCCATATGAGAAATATTTCTTATTCTTTTGAATTATCTCAAATTTTTTGATTATTAATGAACTTACATTGTATAAAAATATAGATTCAACACACTAGATTAAATTTTCAATTCGATTCAACACAATAGATATTCCTACACATCAAGTAAGAATTTTTTTATATTTTATGTTCATCCTAATTTTGACAGGCGCAGATATATATATTTACCGAAATCATATTATTTAAAATATAAACAAAAAATATATATATTTCAATACATTTTCAAGATATATTTCGCTCTTTGATAACAATAATCATAATAAAAGTAATATAAAGTTGCCTGCCAGGGATACAGGGAGTAAAGGAATTACAAGATACAGAGAGGGACACGCAAGATCGGGTCCTGCAATAAGTAATGACACCGACTCGCTGCAACCATCGATTGCGGTTACTATCTCAATAAAGAGCAACGGACTGCATTCATTAACACTGACATAGCGCAATAATAAATCGTGGAACCCCGCTGCGGCCCGTATGCCTACCCTTCTCTGCGCCCCTGGTACCTGGTTCTTGGCCCGCATTTTTTTTACCATATCCATTGTTTTTGGCAGACGCCCCTTAACCGTAACGGATCACCGATATAAGCGCAGGTGTTACCGTTCACACATTTCCAACTTAATTAAAACGTTTTTGTCAAAATGTACATTTGAAATGTATACCTATTTTCATTTGTGCGAGCGATAAAACTCGCAGCTGCGCGAAATTAACTTTCAGATAATAATTTGTTATCTTCTGTTTCTTTGTATCGAGGACCACCATCATCCATCGTGTCACAGATAATACAATACTTTTTAGGAAACGGACATGGAATTTAAATTATAAGGAACGATAAGAGAGAATCATACATCAATAAAAACAATTCATTCGTTACTAACAGGTAAGGACATAAAATAAATGTGTGTAATTCCAAGCGACGAAATCAACAGCGGTAAATGTCTAAAGCTATCGCCAAGTAAATAAAATATCGTATCCAAACTCAAAAACATGGGAAGTCATTAAAGCAACGGGCATGGCACTTAAGAAACTCCTATAGACTTAATGCTAGTCTGGCCAAGCATAAAGATCAATATCTAGGTGGCTCACTGCCAAATCTTTTTAATATCGTCCCAGACGCGACTGAAGAGTGGTTTCGTCCGATACCAACAAAAGTATTACGGGAGCAGAACGATCGCGAATTGGTCAGAGGGCTGACGATATCTATCTCCCGCTAGTTAAATCTTATTGTCAGACACAATAGGGAATAATGGCCCGAGCAGACTTCCGTTGGAGCACTTTTGAGTTAGATGATAAATTCCAACGATATCCGCATCGAGTTTCGAGACTCTCGTGGTCATGAGCAACTTTTAATGAGCGCTAGTTTTCGATTACTTTCAACGATCTCCATAATAGATGGTAGTTTAAGAAAAGTTATAGTTTAAGAATATTATAAAGAATGAAACCGAGCACATAAACAATAGGATTTATAAATTATCATTAATTAATTTGTTTATATCATATAAAAAAAAAATATTTTAATTTAAAAACAACACATAAAGTAGAGTAAACTTAAGTCAATTTATTTTGTATTATCGGAGCTAATCGCTTTAAATTAAGGAGTATTTGATAAAGCAACATCGAAAAAAAATTGAAAATGTAAAAAACCTAACCTTTTTTGATTGTATTAAAATCAACATCGCTTCGCTAAACCCGAATAGTTCAATAAAACGGCGTGAATTAAGGCGTCAAGTTTCACACTGTGTCGCTCCCGCGCTCACGGCGACGAAATGAACACCTATTATCATAAAGCAAACTCCTACTAAAAAAAACTAACAAACAAAGGCATTAATGACATGGTAGTTTACAGGATGAATGCCAACAAAGTTGGGGAGGATATAGCAATAAAACTAGCTTTTATTGGAGGCTATTCAGCATACGTTAATACGAATGCCGGGTGGTTGCACTTAACGCATAAGAATTGAACACCATCTCTTATAAAGACATTAAATTAATGAAAGTAACTGAGAGTTCCTGTGTAAAATTATCTAGAATACTGATTAAGATATTTATAACAATTTCAATTCTATCATTTTTGATGGAATAAGAAATATTTTTTTTACTAGAATTTCTTTTTATTCGTCGTCAAAGATAGATATAAAATTGAATAAATCAATTATTCAATAAACTTAAACCCACTACCTGCCCTTTCGTCTAAATGTGACTCTGATTACATTTTAGACACAAACTTTAACGGATGAAGGAAAATGTTTTTTTGTTTCTTAATTATTTTTTTAGATATCTTTTACAAACCCTATAATAAAGGTGTATGATATTTTATTTTTCCATTGCGTGTAGGTAATAGGTATAAAAAAATATGTAAATGTAAAATTAAGTAAAATATTCAAAAACCTAAAACAAACAGTGTGATAATCTGCACGAAGTAAATATTTGTGTGGTTTGGACCAACTGTTGTTTCCGTAAAAACATTGCGAAAAAAATTACCACTCTCCATTGAAATATTTTTAACAAAATATTTCTGTATTGTCATGATATATTTTTGCCAAAGGTTTTTTGCGTGAGAGCCATCATTACAATGGCTGGATATGGCCAATTTTGGCACATGCATTAAGAAAAAAATGTTAGAATTTAACATTTTCTTTCTTTTATTCCTGAATACACAAAAACAAATATTCATTTCTTTATGAAAGTATTTTTTTTCTTACACATATATCGCTACTTTTATATATTATAGATACAGTTACAATACAATGTTAATAGTAAATTAAAAAGTATCAATTATGACAAAGTGGTCGGATGGCTGCTCCCATATATAGATATAGACTGAAGTAACCGACTTGGTTTAGATTGGATTTCATACCTTTATACGGCATAGCAAGACATGGGCATTTTACATGTTATGCTTTTGATGGGATATAATTGACGATGCTAATCTTGTATTTCTTGTCAATATATTCTCACAACGTCTTCAAATCTTAAACAAATCCTACGTGTTAGAAAACAAGGGAGAAATTTTAAATGAAAATTATATAAAGAATTATTCAAATCACATTTATTGTTATTGTATCGGCATAGAAATGGGTGTTTATGAGAGGAGATGCTACTGTATTATGTGAGAAGTAAAGTTTTGGAGGTAATTTATTTAAAGATTAGCTAGGAACACTTTTTAAATACTTAAATATTTTATACATCGGTCTTATTGTCTATATATATACGAGTATATGTGTGTGTGTATATGTGAATATATGTAATAATACTTTTTCCGATGATAAAAAAAATACCGTTAAATATTAAATTAGATATTAATTAATATAAAGTTAAAGATAGTTTCTAAGACGTCATAATGCAAGAGAAAGATAATGTTCAAAGTAGGTTTATATATACATATTCATATAGAAAATAAATTACTCAAACTTTCTTTATCAAATACAAATTAGGGAACGTTATATGTATTTTACAATTAACACATTAAAGTTCTAAATACACGATTTTGACACATAATTTATCTTTGAGCGATAAGTATGAAATATGTCTCTTAATAATCCATTATTTACGATCCCTTGAAAAACACGATAGAACTGTTAAAATGTTTAATAAAAGGCAAGAAGGAAGCTAACAAAAACAACAAACACATCCGTTTCGAATAAAGACATAACTGCCTTCAAAATAGATAAAAATAAAACGTATAAAACTCAAAGCTTCATATTTTAGTATGACTTTTGTAGGAGCAACAAACGATTCGGCCATTCGACGCTTCCTCGGACAGGAGTAATAATAATTGATTATTTCCGGGGCGTGGTACGCGATTATGGCGATTGTCAAAACTAGGGACGTCTGTTGACAAATAATATTCCTATTCGAAAAGGTTCCCTGGGAAATTCTTACTCATTTCCGCTTCTAAACGTAACCTCGCACGTCGACAATGGCCGAGACGTGGCTCCAAATTAAAAAGAAATTGAATGTCGTGAAGCTACAACAATATGTCAACGGCATTCTCACTTATATTTGTATAATAAAAAATATTATCACACAAATATTTATTATAAAAAAATAATAACTGACGATTTAGTATTCAATTTCTCGAAACGACAATAGAATGATGACACAAAAGAACATCAGTTATGGTCTACTAAGTTGTTAATAGCTAGGTGTGACACTTTCTATGTGATGACAAAATAAAATGTATAAAATTGCTTTTTTATTCGTTTTATTTATACAAACGTTTACACCGGACACGTAATAGGGGTATTTCAGAATCGTTTCGGACCGCTCGTTTAACTAATGCTATTCAACTACAAATGCCCAACGTATTTCTTATCCCGTCATTAAAAAATATTTAGCGATACATCTAATTTCGTGAATAACACAGTTTTATTTTAATAGAATGTTCTTAATAGCAAGGCATCCGGACGCAATACGCCCCCAAGTTTTAGGTAATGATCGGGTCCGAGAGCCCCACGCGAGATTAAAACATCTGAGGGATACAAATAATAACAAAATCAACGACAAAAAACTAAAGCAACTGATAAACTTTCGTACCTGGACCCTTCGGATAATGTGGTTCAGAACAGTGCTTCTCTCAGGACCATCGAATTAGAGCCGAGATAACAATCCGCCCCAAATATAATAAATCTTTAAGATAAAACACGACTTAAACAAAGACCCCCGACTAATTGTTTTTCAAAACCTATCATTACTACAAACTTTACCAGCGAGGAGCTCATTTGTGATAAGTTAAACAAAGTTGGTAGTTGAGAAAATTACATAACAAATTTTACAACTAATCGCATGTATGCATATCAAGTTATATCAATTAGTTACGCTTAATCGATTATGTACATACGATAATTAATACAAACCTATGCAAGTAAATATTTGAATAATTAACATGACAAAATACAATAGAGCAAATGATACTATTGTTATTATTTAAATGGATGCGTAGGTTTACTGTCGGCAAAATTTTGTCAGCAACAGAACAATACGGATAATGGGTTAAAAAAAATAATAAAGACAACAATAGAATTGTAAGTTAGTAATAAAATAAACGAATTCGTAGTTGTAATGTTATTGCTACCTAAGTTGGACTAATGCCGCAATAGGATTTACATAACGTCGGCAATACTTTCATTTTCATACAAAAATATAATCTCTTTGTTTTTCTTAGAATTGGTACTTTGAGGGAATTCAAGTATAAGAAAGTGCATTTAAATAAACGCATTGATGATTTAACTCTGGCTACCCCGCAAGGGATATGGCGTGAAGCTAAATAAATAAATAGATGATTTAACAGGCGATATTTTATATATAAATAATATGAATTAAATATTATAAATATATCGTTAAACCTCTAAAAAGGCATGTAGTGGTAGTCCGTACGTCCGTGAATCATTGCAGACTAGTTACCAGATGTAATCTATAATAGTATGTAAAAGGAATCTCATACAATATAACGCGATACGTATAAGGCAAAATAAATTGCATTAATTTTAATTCATAACTTACCTACGATAATAGATGAATAGTAATAAAATATTTCTAACTTAAACTTTAGATCATTGTGTATAATAGAGTCGAACATAAACTAATATATGGTTGGAAATACAATTAAATATACTTTATTATGGATATTCAATTAATTGTTTTATTAATCTTTTATTTCGGCATTCAGTACGCGTCTATTTCATAGATATATCTTTAAATCGAATAACAGTGTTTTAGGTAGATATTTGTTAGAAATTACATCATAACTGGGTACGTTGTACTGTTTCATAAAATCACATAATTTTATTAAAATTCCAGTTAAATTTCTCCATTCCTGGAAGAGACCTTTGTAAAATTAACAAACAATGTTTGCTTCACTTAAACAAAAGACATTTGCACGTGCGACAAAAGCTCTTTACTATTTCACAAATTACTCATGAATACTAATTTATAACTTTTTATGTCCTTTAACGTGTCCATTTTTTAGCTCTAAACGAATTTGGAATGTATAAAAAGTTGTAAGAAAATTAAGATGGATGACACATTATCCCGAACTCGGCAAAAAAATACCACACGTGACAAAAGCAATATTACACTAATGTCTTTGCCAAGTTTTTGGAGCAACTGTCTCCTCATAGCCAAAGAATATATTGGACATTCTCATTAGACATTTCTTTAATTTGTTAAAAAAATATTTCATGCATAAATTAATAAGTAATCACAATTTTGATATTTGTTACATATACAATATATATTTATACATTGTTATAGATTATAATATATATTTGTAAGTCTCCCAAGTGAAAAGGAAAGTCCACATAATTCTTACGTAATATGAGAACAAAGTTACAAAACAAACAAAGGCGGCGGAGAGTGAAAGGACCAAAGGTTTTTCTGGAGACAATAGAAAAATGATACTTCACTGTTAAACAAATTCTCAATAGCATTTAGTCTTTGTCAAATAAATCGGTAAGTTATATTAGGATTCACTTTAAATACGATATTGAGTCATTCGGAAACACGAAACACTTTTTAAATTGATGTCTATGTCAAGACAATAAACCGCAAATCATCTGTCTTAAAATGATAAACCAACAATCTCGTATTACTCATCAATATAAGTAGTACTCCAAATAAGACAACAAATAGTTTTATTTACGCGCACATTACTCCAAAAATAAAGGTTTATATTAAATGTCAGAACTAAAGAAAAAATATTCAACAGGTTTTTGATATTAATTTTACAATTTTATTTCTGACCAATATGAATTTAAAAATCTTTTTAAAATAAAAAAAAAAGTAAAAATATATGTAAACAAACATTTTTATTTATCGAGTCAAGTAAGCGAATAAATTAACCGTGTTATTTCTTATCAAGAAATGACGAATTTAAAAATATATATTTGCTATTTTTTTCTACAAACGTGCAATTTATATTCTGACTCACTGATACATGAGAGAAAATAATAAATATTTAATCATATAACCGAAACGAACCGACCAACCGCAACACATTAGTTTTATTGACAAAAATCCTCAATAAACATACCTATACCGCGATTCTAATCATGTAGATATTTAAATGGAGTCATTATAATTGATAGTTACAAATTGTCTTCTCGGTTAACTTGGACTCCGTTAACAATATAATAAATTGAAATTGTTTAAACAAATAAATTATACCGGAAGACATAAACATTCCTGATCACTGACTCATTATATTTTAAATACTCATTACTTATTACCAATACACTACTATTTTTAGCAAACAAAAAAATTCTAATGAAATCGTCACAAGTGTCACTATTGAACTGACGTTCAAAGTGTGAGGTCCCGTGGATTTATTACAATTTGTACCAAAACAGTTTGACATAAAACAGTTGTCCCATATCCATAATTAATTACAGACACCCACCACCCACTTCAAAGCGCCCCCCACGTTTATTTAGAAAAAAAATAGGCGCCACGGGTGCAAAGCGTAAACGTTTCTGGTGGCTCGAGTTTTGCGTTGCCCAACGTCCCTCTGTCCTAACAAAACAATGTCAGAAAGTAGTGCCTTTGTCGGCTGCGGCTATTAGAACGAATTGCTGTACGTGCTTCGGGATGATTCTCTTACGCTCGTTATTACCTCTAGTTTAGCGCATTCTTTTATTTGCTGTGACAGTCCTTTCAAAGCTTGATTGCGAATTCATTCATTATATAATAATATTTAATTTGTACTAAATACATTGTTGTACGTATCGTCCATATAAATTATCTGCAGTAATGACTCAGATAGATAAAAAAAAAACTTATTGCATTTTACTAATGTTATCTTAACATTTTTGTTTATGTCAAGTAATTTATCTTCTCAAATGACAAAAGAAGTGATAACCAGAGATAGTGACTTTGTTTAGGATTACAGCAAACGTAAATGGAATGCAGCCACTATTGTCTATAGACAAGCTAGTCACCGAGTCATGCTAAAAGCACTTAACGAATTTAGGAAACCTAATAGCAAGGTTAGGAAGAAGAAACATAAATTAATTTTAACAGAACAAACTAATAAATATCTAGATATAAAAGTAACACGAAACTAAGCAAAAAGTTATTTAATACAATTAACAGCATGAAATCGTTAATTATAATCGCATTGCCAACACAATATCCCGAATCTAATCTAATAGCCTAGCATGAGGGTTGAAAGGGATGTATAAAATAAAAATAGTCCGTCAGTTTAACGGCAATTATCTCAAATGAACACTATCAAAACCGAGAATTGCATGAAATAAAACCGGTCACGTAGCATTTCGGCACCGCAGGACGGACGGTCGGCCGAAGTTTGAAACGATGCACCTGTATTATTAAAGCATCACATGCTTTTGTTCCCTTACAATAGACCCCCAAATTGCAACTTGAATTTCTCACATCGGACAACGGTCATGTGACGCAGGTAAGAATTTTTTTAATCGAAGACAAAGCTAATATTAAAGTGGACGTGCGCATTAAACTGGTTAGGAACTCTAAAGAAAAATGCTTAAATTTCGAAATATTATATCTCGAATAATAATAAATAAAACTTTCATTCTATTACTGCAATTAAGTAAACATAATATATTTTGTAACAAATCATTTGAGACAATTCTAAAACACAAAAAATTATAACATAACAAACCTAATAAAAAACTATAAGTGATGTCTTTCCTAATAAAAGCGATATAAAAAGATAAACACAGTGTCAGTTGATTTATTATACTTTACTCATGGCAGCTGGAAAGAATAATTGAATATAGTATTGAGGAAATGGTATAAACTATCTGTAACGTAAAGACCAATTGAAATCTATTGACGGACACCGCCCAGAATGTCTTCAAAATGCATCAGATAAACCAAATAACAGTACTTCCTTAATGTAATTTATCATAAGACATTAACACAGTAAAAACACTTATCACCCGTTAGAACTTAATATTATACGGGAAAAACGTATGTGTAACACGATCCAGCCACGACAACCCGGAAAAAAAAATAAAGAAATCTCCAGGATTGTTCTATGTTCCGCTTTTATAAATTATACATTTTATGGCTACAACAATCACTGATTTGTAATTATAATAAGACCCACGAGTCACGTTCGATGGACAGCGCAATGTTCACTTGAAGAATAAGCACCGAGCTGGTGATAAAGAGCCTTACATACTTGAAATATAAACACACTGGAAGGTGTTACCGTGTATATATGTGTCAAGATTTATGTGTTATAAATAACGACAACACAAGAATTTAAAGTATCCAATGTAAGTAAAATTTCCTGAGATACGGCACCTACAAGTACGAAAACAATATACCAAAGTGTAAAACAAAAATAAATCATATACATATACAAGTAATTTATCCGTTATTCCCTTAAGCTGTAAACATGTGGAAGCCTTAGCTAGGTGTGGTAGCTAATCAAATTGCTTTACACTTCCAATGTGCGAGTATGATATTGGATCAGTCAACGAGTTATAATTGCTATAACATGAAGCCTTTGAGAAGTGCACTTTACATGCTATGAAATATATATTAACAACTTGTTTAATTACATTTAAATATATAAATATTTTGATTAAAATTTACAAAAAACTTTAGTCATCACAATAAAAAAACAAAAACAAACAAATCAATTCGAAAAAAAATCTAAAACTAATCAAAAAATAATTATAGCGTAATATTTTTTGCGTTATCAAAATGTAATTTGACAGTCGGTTTTTTGTATTTACAGCAAGTAATTTTTATTGTTAAAACTCACATTCGCTTCATGACCTAACCTAACCTGACCGACAACTGTTATTATGTTTCCGATTATGCGCCGGCGCACAAAAACCGAATCGAATCGACCACAATACCGTCTTTAAAACTTATCTGAGAAATAATGATGGTCCAAAAACAATAACTGTCCGTTTATATCACTCCTCGTATCTCGCCAATATCAATAAATATCTATAAAATTCAAAAGCGATGATAATATAGCAGAAATATAAGAACCATTTCGTTTTATTTACAGTTACAAGCCATTTATATATTTATATCTTATTAAATATAGTTAGAATATTTTTATACCTTTAAAAGGTTTATTTCCGTTGTGTTTATATTTATTTTAAATAGTGTAATATCTATATTTTTTATTATGTTTTCTTAAGTTTATTTTTTTTGGTTTGTAGCACAAAGCACATTTTAGTAGTAGTTCATTGAATAATATACAAAAATGACAATTAATTGATAATTGTATAAGTCAAATGATCTACTACTTTCATTTTGTCACCACCCATTAATATTTTAAAGAATCATCTTTTCAGCTACACTTTCTGAATATCTAACCAAATATAAATTAAAAATTCAATAAAAAATATTTGATTGTATTCTCTCGGAGTGGCATAAAATCAATAACACATTATCGGAGTTCATGTCAGATATAAACGACTGTTTAAAACCGGACGGTTGATCGGATCGAATAATGACTAGCGCCTTGAGTTGATTGAAACTTCTTTTATTTGTGTTCATAATAACAATTTCACGCGTACTTGTGTATTGAACAAACACGTTAAACTGTTAGTCACGGTGGCTCTTTCTGTGTACGTTTGACGTTCACACGTGCATTTAAAACCATTGGAATATCTTAAGTATTCCTAATTAAATCAACTACGATTTTTATATATACTAGCTTTGCCCACGACTTCGTCCGCGAGGTTCGTTCGTTGTTTCTAAAATAAAAGTAGCCTAACTTACTCCTTATACCATTAGGTTTTCGTCAGTGAAAGTACTTTTATAATCGGTCCGATTGTATCAAAGATTAGCCGGAGCTAACAAAAAGTTTGTATTTACCGTATTACGTATACGGTATTTACCGTATATAATGTATATATGCATTTATTGAATGTTTTTATTTGGAGTTACAAACAGACCTTACTTTGATTTATATGTATAGATAAATATAATATCATTTGTTAAAGTTGTCAATGAAAGTAAGTTAAAAGTACTGATAACATCTTCTAAAGCGTTACGTTGTCCGGACGTCGTCTGATACGACCACGCAAAGCTTGAATAAAAGCTCTGCGAAGTAATAAAACTGTACCAAACTAGCTCTTAAGGACGCCTATAAATTCTTTGTTTTATGGTTCAGGGCATATATTTACTTCTTAAAGTGTCCGCAATGTTTACTTTTTGTCCTATAAAAATAAAATTATAGAACATTTCAAATGATCCTCGCACGTAATAAATTTGCATCTAGGATAATAAGAAAGAATAAAACATTATTTTTATTTATTTTTATCTAACAATAGGCGCTGCAGAATCCAACAGAATAATTAATTAACTTATGATTCGTAATAATACCACGCTATGAGTAAGTCACAGATGTTCAGACCAATATCGTTAAGTACTGATACTTTAATGAAACAACTTTAACTTTACTTTTGAAGTTCTAACGCGATATTCGGCGATGTGGTTTCGTCTTAAAAACAAACTTGATAATCTTCAAAAATAGAGCAGAACCATGGCAGAACCGTAGCAGAGCCGTGGTACAACATCTCATATCGGTACAATTATGATACAATTTACTACGACAAAATTTATTTGATAAATATTCCACGCAGGAGCTATATCAGTTACAATTAAGGAAGGTATACTACATAATTTTGATATTTTTATAGTATCAAAACATAGGTTTCAATCTCTTCTTACTAGTTGAAACAAATTTAAGCTGAATTAAATAAAACATAATAACCTGATATGGTATAGATATGAATCTTTAGAATATTCCATAGTATTTAATAACAATGCAAAAAAATACAATAATACTTATTATATTCATGAAAGACATTGGCAATAGTTAGTTGTACTATCAACGTTAGGATGGAGATACATAAGAACTTTTATACATTTAATATTTTCATAAAGTATCAAAATTATTCATCTTAACAACAGATCGGTAAGTATTCACACAATAGAAGTCCCACAAAGCAAGATAGGAGGTATCAGGGCAAACTGCTCAAGGGACGATCCCACACAAAGGCAACTCTGCCTACACCTCACCAGCCTTCACATTGAGCGGAAAGACAAACATTCAAAATATCATCAGTAATAGTACTCCAATAAAAAAAAACATGTTCGACTACAATGATCACATATACCACAATAGTAACTTTTGTAAGATAAACATTGACCGCTGCGAGTTTCAAGAATACGCATCTGAAGGCCTATAAAAACATTTTATGCCTTATAACGAAATACCTCGTTACACTTTGGATATGCTTATAGGTGAGGCAGACGAGGATTTTAATACGACCGGAAATTATAATAGACTATCCATATATTATGTATATAAGAAATTGTATCGATTACCTACTATCATTTTATTTATTATTTTATGTGCAAGTCAGTTATCGTAATATTAAGGTTACAATTTTAATAAACATTATTGTTTATTTTTTCGAATCATGAAATATAATGATATCAGCTATTTAGATATGGCGAAGCAACAGCTTTAAGTTCGTAGAATTTAGTTGAAATCTATCCATTTATCTCTAATTTATATCTATAAAATTAAAACTGATACGACATACATAACAACATACCATAAAGATTTTCTCCGTACAAACAAGCAAAAATAACGAATACAAATTATATTCTAAATTTCATTCTGTGTAACACACAAAGAATCGTTTTGGAATAGAACCTACTACCCTCGCCTCAACACGGTCACTAATCACTAGACCAACAGATCATTACAATTGTGAATACCTTTACTTTTTACACAATATCAACAAAAGCTTACATAAATCCATACCTTACTTTTGAGACCCTGTTAGCTCAGGTGCCGAGATATAGAGTCAACATTTACAGATTTGTCAGATATCATATTTCTATAAAAATTATTCGTTATGCAATCGTTTACTTAGGATGCGCAAAAATCTTTGAAGAATACGATGTTATTTTATATTAGGAATATTTATCTCAATAATAGAAAGATGTATATGGATACTCCAAATATATAGAATTCATTGCCAAACGGCAACATGGAGCATGAGAGCATTTGGAACGATGGAACAAACTCTTTGTAAGTGCAAAGTAGGCCTAATTGAAGTAAATAATTTTGGACTTCTACTTTGATATAGGTATATTACCATGTAAACAATAAAATCAACAAATTGAAATAAATTCTAAATATATTCGCTATATTAGCTAGTGTAATGTGTGTAATATAATCAAAACTACGATTGCAATGGGTCGGATGTATATTAAACTGAACGGCTATTACCATGACACTGAATCCACACAGAATGTTAAACTAATACGCCTATTGTTGACCAAACATGTTTTATTGTAATTCTCATCTCCGTAACCGCCCACAACGGGCATGGTAGTGACTTCGCAAGATACAAGTGAAATAGTTTCGAACAAAAAATGTATTCATTCAACCCGTTTTCACGTCCGCGGGCCAGAGGACGGAGGACGGAGGATGGAATGTGTCATAAATATTGAATACCGCTCACGTTGTAGTATTCGCGTAAAACACGACCTTAGCTGTCCGTTGAAAATAAATGGAAATTTTTGTAGAGGTCAAATCTGATTTTACTTAATATATTGTTATATAAGTACCTTGACAAAAAATTGTCTATAATTAAATTATTTGATATATATATATATATATATATATATATATATATATATATATATATATATATATATATATATATATATATATATATATATATATATATACATATATGAAATGAATAACAAAGAAATAAATAAATATACTAACAAAGCACTGTATCCGAGACAGCAATCGTACTTTCAAGATCACATTGGAGCGGGGCAGTGTAAGATGTTCACACTGTTTTATTCTACTTAAGCCCCAAGTAATTCAGTACATAGGCGCTTTGTAAAGAATAAGGAAAATAAATCGGAGGCCGTTGGTTGAAGAGAACTGCGGAACGTATTTTTAAATCACTCGCAATTAAATTCAACAAAGAAATTTTCTTCTTTATCAACTTATTAAACAAAATTTTCCGAATAAAACGGTATAAGTTTTCATAATTAGCAATGTGCTTAGCCTACATAGTTTTAATAGGATCTTTAAAAAAATAATCGTGAACTACTTTTCTCTGCAATTAAGAAAATGCTTGATGCTATTTTCAACTCTATTAACATATAATTAAATTGTTCGTAAGACTGGATTCTTTTGAATATATTTTCACTTTCATAAATAGCAAGTATGTAAGGGATAGTGGCCCAAAGTTGTCGAGGCATGTCGGCACGACCGGCGGCAGGTGCCGTCGGTCACGTCCGACTCCAGTGAGAAGACAGCAACATTACCAACCACCACAAACCTTTAGCTAACTGTTTATATCCATACCTTGCAATGAACGAAACATCTTTTTTCATCCGTTTTTACAAAGTTTTGTAGAGATTAAAGAAATTGGAGATTGAGAATTATTTAATGACGTATTTTTTTTTTCTTTCTTCTTGATATAATTTTAAAGTTTTTTTTTGCGTGTCTATAAGAAATAAAAACCGTCCAAGTTTGAGGAAATATGTAGGGTTCCGCAGTTACCCAAGATAGAAAGATAGATAGATAGACATACACTGGCAAACTTTTTTATTTTTTTTTAAGATATACAGTCTATAGTACATTATTTTGATTTATCTTTTAAGATTTATCTAGAGGAATTACAGATTTCTAGTACTGAGAGTGTACGAGCTAGGAATGCGGACAGACAGACGGACGAACATGAAAAATTATAAGGTTTTCTGGTTTACTACAGAACTTTAAAAAGCATTTTGATAGTAATTTCTTTCTACTTAATAGTTATTTTTGAGCAGAGAATATAAATAAAAATTAAGTCGCTACTAAGTTCTGTCTTAATTTTAATACAAACTTGTTTGGTGATACACAAAAATCCTTTCCAAGAAAAAATATTATTATAGTGAAGGAAATCATACTCATTTTTTAATTGTTGTTTTTTCGTTTAAAAAAAACAACAACCATTTACTTAAAAATAAGCTTCTAACGAACAAGTCATATTTAGAAAGGATTATAATATTGTGATAAATATACTTAAAAGTATCTAAAAAACACAACTTTTTAAGTAAACCAGTGAAGCGTATCGACTAAATAAATCCCTACTTTTTAAGATTTAAAAGAGCACTGTACCGTTGATATTAAATTAAAAAAAGTTAAGCTCCGTCGTCTTTGTTAATCCTTTTCTTTACGATACTTAGCTACCTACATCCCTCTATATTAAGGTTTAATGTTTGAATAGGAAACAATACAGTACAATGGGTAATAATACTATCTCGTGTGCTTAAGACCCATGAAACTGCTTACCGTTAAAATACTCATTACATGGCGATACATTAACGACCAAAAAGAAACAAAAGTATAAAAGATTACCTATGTTTTTTTATCTATACATACAAATCAAATTAAACTGTTTGTAATTCCAAATTAACAGGTTTTCACTAAATGCATATGATAATATATAGGTTACTTACATAAAAAAAATATTCTGTCTGTCTGTTTGTCTATTTGTTTCGGCTAATCTCTGAAACGGCTGGACCGATTTTAAAAGCGCTTTCATTGGCGAATAGCTAATGTTATAAGAACCTTAAGTTATTTTAAATAAAACATATTTCGCGCGAACGACTTCGTGAGCACACGCTAGTTAGTAATAAAATAAAATAAAATAAAATTTTATTGACTTTTGTTTAAGCGTATTTTATATACATTCTTTCACGGACATTTAATGTGAAAATTAGGAATTCAATTTAAATATAGATCTCAATTGTTCATAGTAAAAGTTAATTTATATTTTACAAACAACATTTATTCAAAGCAATAAAACGAAAAGTGACTTAAACGTCTAGACTGAAGATATCAACAAACTTTACCGAATTCCTTAAATTCCGTTAGCGCATTTGAAGCTTCAACGATTTTTATTATTTTATTTAATCAAATTACACATTTCACAAACGTAAGATACGCAAATACTGTGAAATAAGTTACTTATATAGTTAGCGTCAAAGTTGAATGCTCTCAGTCCAATCATCGAACACGAATACGTTTTTCGGAGATCATTAATTATAAACGCGATGAAATAAATTAAATATTTGAAAACATCTTATAATATCTGTAAAATTATTCAAATTTTAACACTCATATTGATATATTACTTTAAAATTAGCTATATATTAAATATATATATGTATGTGTGTGTGTGTGTGTGTGTGTATAAAGAGCTGTAAGCGGTAGTCCGCGTATCAAACTATTAATCAAAACACAGATGACGCCTACGGGGCGTGGTCTGAGTTTATTAATTCGTGGGGAATTATTAAATCGACGCCATCGTACAATGGTCTAGAGATTGAGAATAATTTGTCTTACATCGTAACATAAGAGATGATCGAGTCGTTGATCACTCTTAGAGATACAAGGCTGTATTACGTACCACCATATCCATCATCGGCATCTTCGAGTTTCCTTTTAATAAATAATATTGACATCGGTTTGAAAGATTGTTTTGACAAATAAAAGAATTGATATGCTTTCGATATTTTGTATTAACAACGTTACATGAAACAAATAATGTTATATTATTAGTGATCTTCTAAAACGTCAAAGAAACTTTGATATTTAAATCACAATCAAAATATAGAATGATGTATGTGTATTTCGCTTTCTACATTAAGTAGAGGTAAGTATCTGAAAATTAAGTCGATGAATCACTCTCGACTGCGCCGTTGCACTTAAATCTTTTAGATTTAATGATGACTTATTTATCACACACAATAACATATTGAAAACTCAATAAATCAACGGATAGATTTCAATAAAGCAAAATAGAATCAATTTACATATATCATTAGGTTTATTAATGACTTTGCAAGTGCAACAACTAATTGCCAACGAATGGATTCGCCGCTACACTTGCTACTACGAGGCACCGGCTAATTATAAGTGCTCGTAAACACATTTAACAACTTAGGTATTTATTGGAGACTAACTTAGGTTAATTGTCCGCCGCGATGCTACCATTAACGTTAACAAATTGGTTTATAATTATCATTATTTATGACCTAGTTGGCTTGAGTGATTTGTTACTTATATGACCAAGTATGGTTAAATATATCAATGTACTGAAGTTAAATTTTATGTTTGCATATGAAATCAGTAGTGAGATATATATAAAAAAACAATTTAACAATCCCTGAGTTAATAGAAAATGACATTGCAATTAAACTTACTTTAACTTCAGTATTCAGGCTTCGAGACGACAGCTTTTATTTCTTCATAGCCAAGCACAGTTGAAGACTTTCAACAGTTTGCCACAGAAGGCAATTAATACACATATACATATTAAATTTAACATACCCCACATTTTTACATTAAATTCAATCTAAATCTACGCAATTGTCAACAAAACAAAATATAAATTATTCATACAATTGTTATTTATAATAAACAAAAACGTGAGGCGTATTTATAATTATCTTGTTTTATTTTCCGTTTTATCATACAGTACGCGGTAACACGACCTTTCCAAAGAGAGATGCAATCGAATCAATCACAGTCACCATCCAAAAATAATACTCCATCAATACCCATAACACGTCAAGTAGCCTCTCATGATGAGTGGGTTTTGGACACCCTGTAGCTTTGAGAAGCATTCGTTAAATATGTTAAAGTAACTTGTAAAATACATTGAGATTAAAGGATCAATATAGAATCTTTTCTTCTTCTCTTCTCTTCTTCAATCTTCAGAAAAAATGTTCGTTTAATATTAAAGAAGATTATAAACAAACGTACAAAAATGTATTACATAGTATTGCTATGTTGTAATTTGTTTAGAGATCCAATTCATTAGAACCAGTTAGATTATACCAGCTCCGGAATGTAACTCAAATTGAGAAGTATACAAAGTATATACGAATCAAAACAAGCGAAGAACGTACGTCCCCTGAGTATAAATTATTTATGTAAATTTTTTCGACCGCTCAAAATTGTATTTCAGCGTCGACGTGATTAATATAGACGGATTTTTCACTTGGCTTCTTCCTAACGAAACGATCAAACAAATGACGCTGCGATCGGTAAGCACTCAGACGAATGTCTGCTGGGAATTCATTAGAATCTTTTCGATAAAAAAGAATGACCGCGATTTTACAATATTGTTCGTCTGAAAAATGGGATGTCATCTCAAATATATATATATATATATATATATATATATATATATATATATATATGTATAAAGCTAATATAATCCTAAAAAAGTTTTTTCGGTCACGTAATAAGGGATGATAGGGACGAGTATTGATAAAAGAACAATGAGATAAAATTCCTTATGCTAAGGGCCTTTATTTAAATTAAGTGTATTATAATAATAAAAAAAATATACATACATGCGGTCGGATCGAGATTCGAGACCTGTACTCAAGTGATATTTCCGACAGGGGCCGAAGGGCGCATGCGTTTAATGAAATCAAAGGGATTAAGAGCATCTGTCTGGTTGTTATTCAAATCGATTGGGAGGTCGTTTATCATTTTAAATAAGCTACTGCTTAGATAAGTGCGGGGTGTGGTTGGCGTGCAACAAAAGACGCGCTCCTCGGTAGCTCAATTAACAAACCAGTTGTATTCTTATAACGTATAAATGAGAAACGTCTATGACTTATTATTAAAATAGCTGACAAATTAGTCTATTTAGAGTTGGATTCGTCATCGTGACTCGATGGTTTTAATTTAGCTTCGACATTGCATAGAGCATTATTTGTTTTCTTTCTAGTTAATTATAATAATAAACTCTAATTTTATTTAATAATAAAATATTATAATTTGGATATTAAATATAATTTATATTTAAAATATGCTACATACATGTATTGTCAAACTTCATAAAATATACTTTAAGTGGGCACAAACTCGAAAACCTTTACAATAAGGTGACTTATTTTCCCAAAGCAACACATTGAAATAGCCGAGAAGAGCTTCAAATAAATTAAGTATACATTGTGAAGGTGTTTTGAAAATTGGGTACAATTGTCCTGCCGAGTTAAATCTTTGATAATGTATTTGGAGGAGCGAAGAGAAGAATAAATCTCGCCTAATTGGAACGCGTCAGCGATTACGACAACATAATGTTACAGCTTCGTTGTCCGTGTGCATTCCACGACGAATTGAATGCAACAAATTAACAGGGTTAATGAGGATGGCTTTTATAGCCTCCTTAACTTTATACTTGAAAGAATATAAATATGGTCCCAATCTTGTATTGAATTAAAACATATTCAGTAACATTTAAAAAGTCATGTTACTTACATGGTACGAAGGATAGCAAAAAAGTATTATATACAATTTAAATCCTAAGATGTAACTAAACGTAGGTGTCAAACAGATTTTGATGGTTATATTTGTTGTTCCGACCCTTTATCTCTCATAAGAACAGTACACCAATTCCTTATACCCTCTTCTATCATACGGCATCCCAGGGGAGACATACTTCTTTGTCATATAAATTATCACGCCTACAGCCATATCATCTTCTGTCTACCTCTTCTCTTATAACAATCCTAATATGTAGTTATAATTCTTACTTCTCGACACATGCCTTCATGTCTTGCATAACGTAACAACAATAACAAAATTTATATCAACAAAAATTTAAGGACCATCTGTTTTTAAAAATAACATCAGATATAACAACAAAAAACATATAACCGTTACTGAGTTGGGCTACTTAAATAAAATACTCAATTTACTAGTAACAGTTGGATATGTGAGTCACATTGAAGGGTTGAGAAGTCGATCTGCCGATAAGAAGCAGACGCTAGAGCGTTGTACAAATAGTTCGAATCGGTGCGTCCAACAAAAAAAAGGAACTTTGTAATACACGGACAGGACCGCTATTGTTAAATGTTTTATTGTTGCTAGTGAAAGCCAGTATCGTTTGATTAATCTATTTTACATTTAAATTAGACGTCAAATAGGCTACAAGTGTAATTATCGTTAGGCCGGTTTCATAATGTAAACAAAGGAGGAATGTTGTGTACTGATATAAGACAATTACTGTAATTTGACGTATCTATCTCTATTTTATGCATATTAATGAAATAGTTGAGAATGTTTTATGGGTAGCTTTTTGTGATGTTAATCTACATACATATTTTCCAAGTTAAACCTTAAAGATTCTAATCTTAGATATAAGTATATATATATGCAAAAACGTATACTGTTATAACATAATCTAATAGATTTACTCAGACAGAATTTCAAATAGTATAATAGAAAAAAAAATGATCACCGGTTACTGTAGCTAGTGGCAAATCGCTCGGCAAACATTAGTTAAACGCGCGTGAAATTGTCTGTGTGTCCATACAGCATACATTATGTTAGGATATTTTATTGTTATGCTTCTGTCCCGTGTATTATGCCTCATTACTTTAATAGCAAAAAAAACTCTCTTTTTATATACTTGTATACTATAGAATGTATGCTTAATCTTACTCTTTATAAGCGGTAGTTTCTGCTGATATAATAGTTTATAAAATGCAAGATATTATTTTAATAATCAATTTGGATGTTCAGTATCAATCGCACGACGGCAGGTGAGCTTTTGAGGGGTTCCTTTAAAATAACGCTTAACCTTTAAACGAGATATCGTAAAAAACTTACAATAAAAGTGTATAATTTCTATACCTGCATTTCACGGGTTATAAAAAATTTATAAGCAGCAGGGGTGTGCCGACGGAATCGACATTTTGTTTTTATTCAATAACCATAAGGTTTCGTGGAACGATTCGTATTACATAACCCTTTGTTATTTTTAAATTGACTGAACCGGAGTGAATTATCTTCGAAAGTAGGGGTGAGATTTGACAAATGCGATTTATATTATAATATATTAATAAAAACTAACAATTATACAATACAAAAAGAGCAGTGTTAAATAAATATATATTATTATTCTTTAATTTAAGTCGGTCAACGGAAACCATTTGAAACAAAAAGAAACATAACCTTCCTATTACGCAATTAAAAACAACTTTACGAATAACACGGACCTCCTGATCCTAACACAAACAACTTAAATATTAAAATTATAATAATAACACACCCTGAGGTTAAATGTATATATGAGAAACAGATTCAGATAGAAAATACTCTTCAATTACGTGATGCTTATTTTGATAAACGAATACAACTACAGAACTAATATATACATATAAATATAAATGAAGTGTGTGTTTGTAATTCCAAATCACAAGCTTTTCATTAAATGAATACGAAAGTAAATAAGGTACTGAAAAAAAAAAATATCTGTCTGTCTGTTTATTCCGGCTAAACTCTAACGGCTGGATTGAATATAATTGGACTTTCGAAGTCGAATAGCTGATGTCATAAGGAGTAACTTAGACTAATTTTATTTTAAACATTTTCCGAGAGAATGATGTCTGATACTTAACAAAATCTTTAAAAGACGTTTGAAGATTGGCGACAACTCACTTGTACGGGCCATTGATAAAAAATGCCGCGTTTATCAAAAAAGAATCGTAAGGCAAATACCAATCGCATGTATGATTCACAGAAGCGTATTATTCAATCCTTTGTCGCGGCAATTTGATTAAGTTAAGAGACGATCATATACGAACGCCGGCGGAAGTATCGCGTTTACAATCGTACCGACATCATTGTGGAAGGATCGAGTACTGAAGATCTAGGAGGATATCACCCTGATACAAAGAGACTATGGGGGCAGGTTAAATTCAAAACGGCGACGCTGATCGTAAAGGATACGAAATATTAGGTGTGAAATTCAACCCATGGGTGTGATAGGTATAACGTGTAATATAAGTACTTAGTGGATAAATATAAAGAATTTTTGGTTATAATTTTTTTAAAGTACAATTAATATCTTTATTACCATGATTCACTTTCTTATACTCAAGCTGTATTCAATAAATGCGGTGATTTATTGAAATGTGAGTATTAAAATAAGTTACAACATAATTAGCAATTAATAACAAACACCACAACGGAAGATTTATGACAGCGTATAGGGTGCGAGGTGTACAAGTACTAAATGTTAATAAGCGAGTGTATAACAAGAATTGCTCTTTAAACATTGACACGGCGAAACGCAAAGGTAACAACGCTTTATTCACGACGAGATCGCGGCGGGATATTCCGTTCCTAATTTCTCCGCGCGTCGCAGACATGCGCGATTTATTTAAAGTGAGATCCTTTGTCGAACTCCCCGCTGCGAAGACATCAATAATTTGTGAGGGCCTAGATTAATATTGATAATTAAGTCACAATACATTTTTGTGGTTTTTCACTATTAAACAAAAGGTGTTAGGGAATAATTTATAAATTGTCACAACATCGTATTTAATTATGTTAACTTAATAAAGTTTATAAATGTATCTTAAACTACTTATAAGTATTAATGGTAATTAAAATTAAATGTATTTATATTCCTGCGATGTTCGCGTCACGTCAAGTAAGACAGAATTCATTATTGGTATGTCATGTAGAATCGCCGTTCAGTTCAATATCCGCGTTGGCAGTAATTACCAGCAGAGGTTCTCTCGCCCCACAATCGGAGGGAATACTGTCAAACTTAATCGATTCCCGTCAAACCCCGCGTCCCGAGGAACTGTTTTAACAGCCTAAGCGAATCCATCATTACTAACTACCTTGAGTTCCCCAACAGAATGCTCTTTCTGGTGACGTTAACAATATAAGAATGTTTATAAGTAGCATTTGTTAAATCATATATCTAATTAAACCATTTCATTACTCAACCACAAGGTCAATTAGCGTACTAACATCGCATGGTGCAAGGGCTGGTAGTGAGCTGTTAGCGAGCTTGTGACTTGTGGATCTTATCTCGCTCTTTTTGGGGTCAGAGTGCCTTAAAATTGGACAATGAAATGGGCCCATAAGCTGTGTAATATCCTGGCTCTTCCTCCTTCTAGTATGTTATAAGCATTTAGTAATAGCCGGGTACGGACAGATGATGCAGATAGTGATGTATTGAATTACAATTATCATATCAGCTCTTAGATCGGGGCGGCTTTATAGTATCGATAAAACGGGCAGCTGACCCTTTGAAAATAAAACGACACCTTTAATGAGACCAGTCAGGTCAGAATGTGAGAATCGAATAGACGGGTAGCCCCGTATCGCGTTTGGAGATCTCAAAGTTATTATGTATTTTAGTTTTTCTTTTATTGCCTTTAATCCGCTTACATTATAGAGTTAATTATGTCAAGATATTTAAAATCTGTATAAGATATGAAAGGATTACATAAAAAAAATATATTCAATGTAAAAAAAAAAAAGGTGTCCCTTCAACAAATATATTTTGGAGCAACCAACTCACATGTTTATCAAAGTCCAATGCAATAGTGTAGAGTACAGCCGTAGTTATTCGACAAACATAGAAGCAAGGAGAGACGCTTGACCCCATCACCAGCACCGAGGTGTCAAAACTCGTGACACGCAGCCCGGCCACGCGTGAGAATTTTTGAACAAATAACTTCAACCCATTCTACCAGTAATGAATCATTTTCTTAACGGTCACCCTAACACTTGGAAACATCGAATACCGTTCAACGTCCATTAACCTTAGAGGTGATTTACATAATATCATAAAAGAAATAACACTTATCATACAAAATCAAACATAAATAACATTATAATTTTCACGAAAAACATAAATAACATGTTTTATATCGATACTTTACACGGATAACTTAATGTCATCCGATATTTATATCAAAGAAATATATACCAAGCCAATATTAATGTTGCATACAGACAAGATATTTAAATACACAAACAATAAAGGGTCAAAAAAGGGTTATTACCGAAAGTTATTGTTAAAACCGAAACAAAACAAAACGAAGATATTGTTTGTAAGTAATCGATATTATTAGAATATTCATATTTAGGAAAGCTTTCAAAAACATTAAACTAAAAATTGGTAAAAAATAACTAAATACAATTATAATTTTTAACTGTAATATATCTACACTATAATCTGAGTTTTATACTATACATAGAAATAAGAAACAACATTCGATCTCTCCTTACCCGTACATATATTGTGACCACGATGATAATCAGGTGTTAATTGAAAGCTATAAACGGACCTGCCGAATGTCCAAGTCTGATGACTCATAACAGACGTGCCCCACACGGCGATGGGTGCATGCACCCATAAATTAAACATGACATCCACTACGTTTACACCTACTTTCGTAATGTTTAATTTTGACACACGACGCGGTTGTCTCGGATCGTTAAAATTACGTAATTATTCATAATAACCGGCGTCTAATACAAACAGTTTCGTTTTTATGACGGTCGGTAAATACCGGATTGGGAGTGAGCCGTGCTAGACTGTTATTACATCCGGACTGCACGCAGGCTACAGATTTTTGGGGTTAGTAAAAAGTCCTCGTCGTTGTTATTAAAAAAAAAAAACTCGTTTGTTTAAAAAGTCCATACAATTTGTCTATAAGTTGGTTACTTTATTCATATTATGTATTATTGTAATCTTATAATAAATCAAGATAAAGCTTTCTAAATTAGCATTAGCAGAGTTAAAAACTGCGTAACATATTAATATGTCTATTAATTCATTTCATTAATGCAATTAAGATGTCATCGACGTATTAAGATTTATCACAGTAATTATATACGACTAATCTAAACATGAATATTAAACATGTGAAAGAAGTTAATACTTTACAATTATACGGTTATCGGGTAATAACGGTAGGTATTGGATCACAAGACTCAGCTCAAAATCATAGGAAATATAATCAGTACATTAAATTCAAGATTAATACAATTTTAAGATTAATACAATTTTATTTTGATAGAAAGAATATTAACATTTGTTTTGGTAACTATTAAATGAAATGATTTTTGTGTCTAATCGAATTATGTCAGCGTGCCACCTAAATGAGAACAGCTTTTCTTGACGATGTAAAAAGTTCACTTGAGCTAGCGAACAAGCTTCAAATTTTTAACACTCGTTCGAACATAACAATGACATCTCGCTAAGTGCTCTCTTGACGAACTCGACAAATATTTGTAGAAATATCAAACAATACTACAAACTTTAAGAGATGAATGGGAACATGAGACATCAATAAAAAATAAGTAATAATATAATATAAGATAAGATATGGTAAATTTAATAAAACATAAAACCTAAAGGTAAGTTTCAGAAAGTCGTTCCGAGATAGGTAAACACCCCAAGCTACTTCCGTCTACTCAGATAGACGTTCCGGTTACAATAAAACTGTCTGTATTCAGTGGATATCGTTCAGAGTCGGTTGCCAGCTCTCCCGGGACACACGCAATAACGCTCAATTTTAGAGAAAACAACCATAACTCAGAGCAGTGCACTCTGACGTTTGTTTTCTTTTCCTACCGGGAAATTTCTATTACCATATAGACGCGCTACTTTTCTATTCTTTTCCATTAAACTTAATATAACATCTTGCGTTCCGACGGCGGCTATACCGCGTGCCGTTTTAAAGCACTATCTTCATGTATGTTTTTCAGATCGATTTCGTCGCATTAAGACCACGAGTTGTCTTAGTAGATTAAATAACTTCAATCCTCACACGATTAACATAATATATCATTCTAAAAAAGTATATATCGAAATTAAAAAAGAACTAAAAATAGTATTATTAAATAAATAAAAAAAAGCTCATCGTGTGCACTGTGCTTTAAAATACATTTATAAAATGCTCTTTACTCGACCGCCGCGGTCCCCTGCGACTGACGTTCTATTGCGAATTTAAAAGTATATTTTCACATAAGGAAAAATGCCCCCGGTCAATGGAGCGTCCGCAACGACTGCGGAAGTAGCGATTCGTCCTTTGCAAACTTGCACTTTGATATATAAAAACTAATTGGTTTTTTTATTATTTAACGATTTATTTTTTATTTATCTTTAACGCATTCTTTATTAATTTTATTATCATCTAACATTAACACATATATATCCAAAAAAAAGTTATTTAAAAACAAATTATGTAGTATAGAAACATAAATAATACTAAGAAGCAAAAATATAAACGGACCTCCCAATTTGTCACAATAACATAATTTCATAACCAAAATATAACCAGACAATAATCTCCCTTCACATTGTATTTAACAAAACCAAGAACGCATACATTCCTTCCTTCACAAAAAATAATTCAATCGGTAGCAGTCGGTATTATTTGTCGTGTTTAACAAATAATATGGATTTTATACAACAATAGAGAACAGGCCGCCTCCAAAACTATTCAATACAAGCCGCTGAGAAAAATCTATTTATCAAACGCGATGGGTTCAACAGATAAATATATGTTGTCTATTATTACCCCTTTCAGTCTGTTTCTGTGAATAACTTGAAATAATCAGGTGGGTGCAATTTTGTTAGTTATATAGAGATCTAAGATAAACCAACATCTATACATACATATATAACATTGAAGTGTTTGTTTTTAATTCCAAATTAATAGCTTTTACTAAAGGCGGTTGAAAGAATATACGGTAAATTATAAATATAAAAAGATAATTCTCTATCTGTTGTTTATCTGTTTGTTGCAGCTAGTCTCTGAAACGGCTGGACTGATTTTGAACGGGCTTTTATTGTCGGATAACTAATGTTATAGGAAGTAAAGTAGGCTACTTTTGTTTGTATTAAGTTGTGGGCACAAATACTATTTTTACTCATTTTTAATCTATGTAATGCATGCCTTAATATAAAAATGAGAATTATTTGTATGTGTGTGTAAATGTGATAGTCTGTCTCATCAGAAGTAATACTTATCCTATAGCCTAGTCCGAGCACGAATTGATACTCACGATCGGACCCGCGATCACAACGTGTATATATATATATATATATATATATATATATATATATAAATATATATGTATATGTATGCATGTGTGTATGTATACGTAATAACATTAAAGATTTACCGTATGACGACTCTTTTAGTCCACGTAGAATATGAATTCGTTTGTACACGAAATTGCATACATTGTCATAACATTTGTAAATATAATCCCGACATGGTATCGGATGCAGCTCTTTGTTTTCGTAAATAAAATATCGAAACTTTATTTGTTTGCATCCATGGACAAATAAGGACGATCCTTAATGCAGCTCTCGAGATATTACTCCGTACTTATAAATAACAATGTTTTAAGAGTTTCATTCTTCATGTTTATTTAACGGAGATATACTTTTAAAATAGAACAGTACAATTAAATGTAATAAATAAATACAATAAATATATTTAATAATCAACCGTGAAACATCATTTAGCATCGGGATATGATAATCGCGGGCGACTTAAGTGTGCTCGCGGTGCGGGCACGCATCATTTGACGGGCGTCGGGTGCGATTAACTCTCTCACGCTGACGTGGGTGAGGAACAACCATGTGTAATTACAAATTGTCATACCTCACTCCCTAACAACCCACTTAAGGGATCGCATTAAATAATCTAGTTTTTTTTTATTATTATCATTTAGCAAGACCAATCGGGTGTTTCACTTATAATATTCTAGGGTTACGACTTACATCAAATAAATTAAATATTTCCATAAATGTTAAACGTATTGTATATTATTATGAGAATATTTGGATTCCCGGGGCGTATGAATAACTATGAAATATGTCTAACATTTAATTTCGTTTTTTATATATAAGGACACATTGTGTTAGATAAAGGATGGGTTGTAATAGTGTCGCGTCATCCAGGTTTGTAATACACCTCCTGGCGGGGCGTCACCCTTTGGCGTAGAAGTGATACTTTTTATTATGATCCTTTAAAAGAATTACAGATTAATAAATTTAAAGGGACTCGACATTGTCGCACTCGGAAATATTTATTCAAATAACTCGCCATCAAACCGACCGTAAAAGCACGCGGAGGGTTGAGGGGCCAACAGTTTTATTAATATTAAACGAACGCCCCAGTTGACACAAATTGGCGAAAAGCAAACGGATTTAGCGTTCCGCGGGTGGTTTTATCCGACTTTGTATATAGCATTTGTTTTAGTGATGATAAAAGTTTAAATTAATAACTTCATTAATAATCTAAGAGAGCGTCGATGCGATGCAATTCCTCATCTCGTAGTATGTAATACATTTTTAAAACATTGAAGACCGGTTCTAGTAACAGGAGAATTACACTATACTTTATTATAGATATAAAATAGTAATTACTTACAAAAATTATAACAAACTGTATAAGAAATTCATATGTGTCGTAAAATCCAACTCCCAAGTTTTTATTATTATTAAATTTTGTATTGACGACAAATTATAACGTCGGAAGTAATCAACCCATGCACCAAGCCCTTAAAGGAAAGCTCTGGACCTATAAAATAAACATTTTCATTATTTACGACATTATCATTTAACTGCTACCATTTCAAAGGATGCTCGGACGAGGAGGTGAATAAAGCAGTTAATTAAGAACAATTTATATTAACGTGTTTACTGCTTGGGAACTAATTACTATCAACGACCGACGATCTCTCCTAACAAAGTAAATACAAAGATCTTGACGGGGGACAGTAAATTATTAAAGGTCAAATAGTTTATATTTCATGAAGAGGTTAAAAACTTAAAAAATGTTGTAGATTTATAGTCTTGATATGTAAATCGAGCGTTTAAAGCAACATTTCTCACCTAATTTAATGGTGAGCGGGTGCAAGTGTACTCGTCTGTAGAGAGGCAACTAATAAAAAGTTTGTCGACATCTCGTTGCATTTTAGTGAACGAATAATTATGTACATTTATTTGAGGCTTTTATACTTAAGACTTATACAATTTTAGAATAAGCAATGAGTCACAAAGCAACGCCTTATACTCATAGAAGGACCAAATCTACAATGCCAATTAAAAACCTTAACAATACATAGAGCTCGTGCACTACCATCAATGTTCTGGAGCATTATATTAGAAACTAAACATTGCTCTCGGTGTATCGTATTAAATTCCGTATGAATTATATCGGTTTAAATATAAAGAAGAAAGCAGCCTCAGCGCTATAACAGTACTCAGGGTTGACACATATCACGGGTTATTATCAAGAGTGTGCAGTTTTTCACCTCTGCGGGCGGAGGCCGAGCGCGGGCGTCGAGAAGCCCCGCTGTGACTCCGAGAGGAATCTGCAGTTTAATTTATCGCAAACAATCGCATTACCATATAACTAACGTAATGCGGTCGAATCGGTATATCCTTAAATGTATTTCCAAGTCCTTTGTTGCCCAAAATTTATGAATGTTGGAATCGCTTTCATATCACCTTTCGTTGTGAATTATTTGCGCTATGAAAATAAGACTTATTGTAAGGAAATAAAAGGAAACTCGAGTATAGAATAAACCTTTGGGTATTGTAACCAAAAAGTATATTGTAAATTATGTATAATATCATACGGGGTAAATTCGAGTTTAATACGTTTTAGCGGAATGACATAATTGATAAATGAATCACGTTACTTCACAATAGCCAACATATCGTAAATAATAAATGCACGGACCCATCATATTCACGGATTATTCAAATCAAGTTAACAAAAGAATTCTATAGTTAGGATCGGGTTACGAGAGCGTGTACCATAAGTAACACAATACGCGCCCCACCATACAGAGTTATTGAACCACATGTATGGGGCTAATTGTAGAAATAACAACTACCTCGTTCTATAAGGACACAACTTTTATTATATATATTCATAGACTATTTTTATTCATGAAATCAATTAATGTACGGTTATTTATATATACCTATTATTTATATTAAATGTATAATTATATATATATATATATATATATTTATTACTTCGTGAAAAATAATCTTTGTACAGATTATTGGCACAATTTTAATTCATATGGGGGAGTGCAGAGTTTATAAACAATCCATTGAAGTACATCAATACTTTTATAAATAATGTGTTAGACATACATGAAAATAATTAAGTACATATAATGTACACACGCTTCACACACTCGACTCGATTTAAAGATTAATTGTTTACGATAATACTTTTTTTTTTTTTTTTTTTTGTCTCTGCGTTAGCCCTACTGGCCATGACAGCGTCACCGGTGGAATACGATAATACTGTCAAATGTCAATGTCAAATACATACATATGTAATTTGACGCGAAATAGAATGAAAAAAAGATGACTTCAATGATTATAGATATTTACCTTTTTACCAAAAAAATAAAAAATAAAATAAAATAAAAATAATAAAAAAGAAACAGCAATAAGTTTGTATGTTTATTAACATTCGAATTTTGGTCACTTTTGACTACTAGCATGAATAAATTTATATATATTAAAAATATTATATATATATATATATAATATTTTTAATAAAAAAATATAAAACTTTTATAGCCAGCTGCTGCACCAACAGCTTCACTATTTTACACTTGGCCTTTTACCAGTAAAAATAAATGGCGTTACAAAACTTTTTTATATACACAAATAAAATTGTATAACCCTATACATAAACGTTAAATCCTATATTGTAAAGATTAAAAATATTTAAAGGCAAACGTTAGAAAAACTTAACAAAGAGTTATATATCCTCTATGAATGCGTTACGCTAAATAATAAAAAATCCTTTGTTATGTGATGAATGACGTGAGAGGCGTCGGTTAATTAAAAAATAACTATTTATCATTAACCTAAGTTAAAAATAATAAAAATTATACGATTTATAAGTTTAAGACTTCATAACGTAGATATACGAGGGGATATTTTAAATAAATATTATTTAATACATAACATGAATCCCGTGTTACGATAGTCGCTAATAAACAAACCAAATACTGACTTTATCTCCCAAAAAAATGATAAAACAAGGAATTGAAAACGCGGTAGCCGGGTCTGAGCCGTGAAGGGCCACCATGTAAATTATTCTGGGCGACCTGAGTTATCTACCACGGACTGCAATAAAACACCGACACTGGAAATTTTATCAGTAAAGAAGAACACGTTGCCATATTTCATTAGACCAACGGTGTGTTCATACTCGACCATAAATGTATTATATTAATCTCTTACCTGTGTGCTGTGCATGAGTTGTATTAATGTTTATAGCGTTGAGAAGGAATTGTTTTACGTATATTGTTTACTTTTGTTGGTGTAAGAAATGTTTAGACTATGTTTTATTAACTAAATACTCCGAAATTACATTACTGAAACTATTTCAATAAAATCAGAACGTCAATTACATATAAAATCTATAACAATTTCAAAAATGTTATCTGTTAAAGAAAAATTATAGAGACAACTTCATTTCGAACTATGAAGCAAAACAAATAATCTCAACAACGCCGAGAGCGGAAAGAATTTAATCAAGAAGCACAAGTAAATGTCTGATTTTATCTACACGCATTGACGGTACGGACGAACAAATTGGAAAGGTGTATATAACAAAAGGTTGCAATTGAAATTTCTAAGATGCTTGTTACATTTTTCTTAGCTGGAGCACGTACCTCTCTACGGGGATCCCTCGGCCTTTATACGAAATTCAACACAATAACGTTCTTCCGCTTATAATTGTATCGCAAATGTGGTATAAGCTTCTACGTGACGCACAAACGAAATACCCGATAATATTGGATACCAATTGTGCAAGGAATTCCTATATCGAGACCATAATCATATGTATCGGCGGGTAGCTCTTTGCCTTGTTTGAAACGGCCAGAGATAAATTCACCTGAGTTAGTCCGATAAACAACTGGTATATGTTTTAATCTTACTTGAGATACTTTGTTAATCTAACTAACACTAATTAACTTTGCAATTTATTTGTGAACATAAACATTATTTTAAATAAATTAAATATTTTTAGTAATATGCAAAAATATGAATTACTTTAAGCTTTGAGCGTTTTAGCTGTGATATAAAAAACATTTTGAACACCGTCTGATAAATGCGATACAGGCATGTCTCAACAGACCTATAAGTAGGTACTGGATATATCTGAGTGAATGAACAGTTCAATCAATCATACATCATTAGTCAGCACCCACGATCGATTCATTCAATGTATACAATGCGAATCATACTCATAACTCGTCAGGAAAAATTGCCAGTCAATTACAAGAAAAAATATTGATACATTGCAATTTGATTGTATCTTTTATGAATAAAAAGAAACATTATTGAATTTTAATTTTAGGAAAATAAGTAAAAATATAATAAAATAAATATATATAAATCATAGAACATTATTAGATCTAAATTAAATTGTTTCAATTTTAAGAATGCTGAATACCTTTAAAGTATAAAAATCATGTAATTTGAATGGTCATTCAGCAGATGCCCCACTGCGGAGTGCAGATGTAATGGTGTATATAACAAAGTGAGCCCGGGGTTTCTGTTCGGTGGTTGCGACAGTTTCTAATTGTCGCGCCGGTGCGTCATCTAACCGGTCCCATTCGTTAGCACCCTGTCCAATGCAATGGAGTCGAAAACTTTCAATAATTTTTCTATTAGATAAAAACAATAATATTGTTCTTCATTTCAATAATAACTTCAAACTTTTTTTAATTAATCAATACAGTCCATCTGTATTCTAAACTGATTTAATTTTTAAGTTAATTATAATGAATGAAGTGAATTTAATTGTTATTATTATTAACATATTATTAGAGATTGTTAATTAATAATGAAATATAAAAATGTAATTTTTTACGAAAATTTTGGGACGCCCTAACCGGAAAAAACTATATTTTTGGATATAATTTTAAGAACTTTATAAACTAAAAATATTACAAAAAAAAAAACAATATCAATATGCGAGTGGTGGCGAGATTCAACTTATGTTTAGTTTTGAATGCGGAATCTTAATTATTTTTTTTCATATAAATTATCTCATAAACCTCTCCATTCCATCTGTGTCCGACAGTATGTCGCTAGAACCAGGTGCCACGGGCGAACGCGCCCTCTACTCTCACGCGCCAAATTGCCCTTATTGAGATCTGATGCACTACTAAGGGTTCAGGACATGTGTGAAATCTTTTGCAAAATCAATTACTTTCAAGGTACTCTAGCAACACAATGTATATGTACACCATGTCATTTATAAATGTCTCTATGTTGTTATATATTTTAAATTGTAATATATTAATAATTTATCTAAGATATTATAACCACAATATGAAGATATATAACATCCTCCGTTCGCCCTAATTAAGTTGTTGTCCGAGTGACAGTGACAAACAAGAATTATGAAATCCGTTGTTAATAAATCATATCGGTTTTGCGAAGCGAAAAGTTAACCTAATCTATGTTGCGTTGATGACATTAATCAAAATAGATAGGTACAGAGATTGTAAAATAACTCATTACACCTCGTATTTGTGTAATACATTACCTAATGGAACATTAATTTGATTTTCATGATATTACTCCATAACCTGACATTACCTGTAACAAAAAAATATGAATACATGAGTGGGAATGCATTAAAAAATTATTATATTAGTCAACGTTTCCCAAACGGATGTTAATTAGAAAATGATCAAAAAGATATATCAATGGGCTGACAGTGTAACCGATTAGATAAAAACTGGTTCTTTAATAGGGCACTCGGTATAACGTTATCGACTTTGTTTTAGGGTTGATATTATTGTTTTAATTTATTATTAAGGACCTTCTATTAACGGGTTACCGGCAGTAGCTAACAACAATATGGCCCGCTTCCTTCGAGGGCGGATTTGACGTGTGAGGAATGATCAACCGCGTGGAAATGATGACTTAATGGATTATACGTGTCCGCCGACATAGAGATAAGTGTCGCTCCGGTATCGGTCCTGTCGCCGGAGATTAGGTACCGAAATTACAAAAATTAATAACACAATGGAAGTCAACCGGGGAAACATTTCATACTTGATGAATGCGAGATAACGTTGAACTGAATGAGTCATTACAAATATTAGTCATTAGACAATAAAGTTTAAATACATTACGCATTTTTATAATGGGTTTGACAGATCGATTAGCTGTTATGATAATTAAATATATATTATTATAAAGCAATCAACTCGTATCAAGCAATCAAGCATACGTAACATTGATAAACGTGACAGGATCAATGTTTAATAAGTATATTATAAAAAATATACTGTTTATTAAAAAAAATATTGAATAGGTGTGTGTTATATTTTTACACAATCAAATAAATTTTGTATGAAACAATTTATATGAGCATATGGTCCCACCATAAAATGACCCACATCAGAGGTGCCCACGCGCTGGATCGTCATTCCGACAGTTGCATGACGACTTGGACCATCGTAAATTGAATACAGATACTTTTATAACGAGCTATGGATAACAGCCATCTAACATACGTTAAACTGCCAACAATGAACCACGATTTACCGGCAATCTATTCTTTAATAAAATACACGCTACGCCTCTCCACTTACGACAAAAAGTCAAAAGATCGCCCGCTGATCTTTTGTAGTTTCAAGGAGCGATCCGGACAAACGACCCACAGGACCCAACGTGATATATTGATTCGGTGTTATAGTGCGAAGGACGCAGTTCCCATTACAAAGCTATTTTGATGTTTACATAAAAAGGAAAGGTGCAAATCTCATTGTATCTGGACATTATCATATTTGTCTGGATTTATGAAAAATATATAAGAAAACAAATATATATATATATATATGGATCAATTTGTTATTACTTATTACAAACGTACATATTAATTTGTTATTACTTATTACGTATTACAAACTTACAAATTAATAAAGCAAAAAATAAATGAAAACGTAAAATATTTTGATTTACAGTTAAGACGAATCCAACGATGTATCTTATATCGACAACGATTATCTATAAGTCATAAAACTTTTAAAACTTTAATCTAAACTAGTAGCTCCGTAGAGCGTAACAAAGAAATAATAATAATATCCAAACGTACGTACATACATTCACACATACAAAAATACATGCATGCTATGTTTCTCAAATGATGATATTCATACAAACATACAAACGAGAAACATAACCCTCCTACTGGCGCAGTCGGGTAATAAACAAATTTTTCTTTAATAATTTTTAAAATGAATTTCAAAATTTACATCACCTATTTATTACTAAGACTCGCCATGCAAGGAAGGGATCATCAACTAAGTATATTCGAATAAAATTAGAAATCCCAATTTGCAGAATGAAACGTTTGATTCAAAAATGATTAGCTTCCTAAAACACATAATGTTTAACCGTTTAATTTGATGATGGGTTAGCAGTAGAAAATGGTGAGAAATTATAACGAAAACGTTTATGTTAAATAAAGAGCAATTATGGCCAGAATTCTTAGAATGCAATTTAATTTGCCAAGTTAGATTCTACTGTATTATTTACCTTTATAAATTATGTTATAAATTCTAAAAAAAAACATCCAGAATTTTTTAATTAATACAAATAACTGTGTTTAAATAGTAAGTAAATTAAATAAATAAAATATCGAACAAAAGTAAAATATCAACATAATTATAAATAAATAGTATTACTTTTATCTCATTTAAGACGTTATAAATTAACATATTATCATAATGATGCAAATCACTTAATTTCATATAAAGCGTGTCCGATGACTTAACATAACGAAAAACATTTGTGAAAAACACGCAGAAATAATTTTAACGCCGCACTTCTAAACGGCGACCTCGGCAATGCGCCAGCGATCTACCTGGGCAGCCGGCTTCCCCACCAAGTTCTACATGCTTACCCCGCAATCATTCTCTCTCGCTCGTTCTCGTTCTAATAAAGCATAAACGAGCATCACAAAAAGCGGTTTCACTCCTTGGTAGTTGTGTATCAAATGTCTATGTGTGCGTTTAGTGTATTTTTCTGACAAGCGACTTCGTAAAGTGAGTAGAGCGAAAGGTAAAGCTGTATACGAGGCGGTTAGAACGTTTTAGCCCGGGGCGTCGATTTACCTGTTGGAACGCGTGAACCGGCACGGCCTTGTGCGCGAGCGCAGCGCAGGTTTGATTTGAAGTCAGTTCCACCCCAGACATCAGCGCGAGCGTGCGCATCGCGTAACTTGTTATCGAGTGGTGGACACGATCTTGTCCAATAAAAGCTTTCGCGGAATAAGAGTTGAGTGGCCGGGTAATCGTGTACGCTTTTCGACTTGTAGACATATGTAAACGTTATAATGTGCAATTTAAGTGCTAAATACAAATAAAACTATGTATAAGTTTAAGTGAAGTTTAGTGAAAGGAAACATAATGTGTCCGATGTGGATTACGAGCGCTTTATTGGCGCTTAGCGCCGTTTTACCGGCGTGGAGTGCGTCGTTGTCGGCAACCACAGGAAGCCGATATCAGGCTCCTGATGAATGTCGATGGACGACTGACGATGAAGACGCCGGAGTAGCATTACAGTGTAGATTAAGAACTATAAATAGTGAACTAGAAAATACAAACTTCAGTGCCATTCAACCACATCTAACTGTGCGTTTACGCCTTGAATGCAGTGATGCACTTTTTTTCCAAAGCTCCCTCGCACCCGCAAGTTTTCGACAGCTAATTGAGTTAAGAGAACTTACCATTGAATATTGCAAAATCGGTAATCTTTCTGACGGCGCATTCACTGGCCTTCGGGAATTGAGAAACTTGACCATAAGAACTCATAATACTGATTGGTCTACAATGTCATTAGAAATAACACCAACTGCATTTTCAAGAGATGTTCAAAATCTAGAGAGATTGGACTTAAGCGAGAATAATATGTTATCATTTCCTGAAGGATCTCTATGCTCGTTGAGAAATCTTGAATATCTAAATATGACTGGAAATAGAATGAGAGACTTGAGTCATTTTCAATTTTCAACTGCCCATCGTCACCCAAACGATAAATGTGGAGACAATATTTTAATTCTAGACTTATCAAAAAATGTTATTGATACTTTACCACCTGGGCTTCTTTCGGGTCTAAGAAGACTACAAAAATTGTATCTTCAAGGAAATGGACTTAACTCTGTTGCAGACAGAGCATTAGAGGGATTAATATCTTTAACAACTATAAGATTTTCGGATAATCAACTCACTAGTCTACCACCGGAGCTATTCAGTGATACAAAAGAGCTAAAAGAAGTTTATCTAAACAATAATACAATTACAGTGCTCGCTCCAGGTTTATTCAGTGATCTTTTACAACTTTTAGTTTTAGATTTATCATACAACGAATTAACGTCGGATTGGATTAATACCTCTACATTTTCGGGATTAAAACGACTTGTATATTTAGACTTCTCTCATAACAGGGTCTCAAAAATGGAAATAGCATTATTTAGAGATCTAAATAATCTTCAAATATTAAAAATGCAAGATAACTTTATTGAACACATACCCGAAAATGTTTTTAGTGCTCTTGTGAATTTACATACTCTGATATTATCAAATAATAGATTGACAAATATTGAGAGTTTTGCGTTTATTGGTTTGCCTGTTTTATCTGTATTATCTATTGATAGTAATCGCATTTCAAAGATACATCCACATGCCTTACGAAATTGCACCTCATTACAAGATTTACATATTAATGGAAATAGACTTGACGAAGTTCCTATAGCATTAAAAGAAATACCTCAATTAAAAACGCTGGACCTGGGAGAGAATTTAATTGTCAGTATCGAAAATGCTTCCTTTATGACAATGCAACAGATGTATGGTTTAAGACTGACTGAAAACAATATTGGTAATATAAGTAAAGGCGTTTTCGATAAAATGACATCACTCAAAATTTTAAATCTGTCTCGAAATAAAATTCATAAAATTGAAGCTGGATCTTTTGACAGTAATATAAATTTACAAGCGATAAGACTGGATGGGAATTACTTGACTGAGATCGGCGGTCTTTTTGCCAAGTTACCTAATTTGGTATGGCTGAACATTTCTGATAACCGGCTAGGATGGTTTGACTATGCTATGATTCCAATAGGATTACAGTGGCTGGACATTCACGCTAACCGAATTGCTGAACTTGGAAATTACTTTGAAATTGAATCACAACTTTCTCTTAGTACGTTCGATGCCAGTTCTAATAGACTGACAGAAATTACAGGAAGTGCGATACCAAATTCTGTAGAAATGTTATATTTAAACGATAATTTAATTTCAAAAGTACAATCTTATACGTTTTTCAAGAAACCGAATTTAACAAGAGTAGATTTGTATGGAAACAAAATAACAAGCTTAGACCCTAACTCGTTAAGAATATCTGCTGTGCCACAAGATAAGACCGTACCGGAATTTTTCATAGGCGGAAACCCATTAGAATGTGATTGCACAATGGAGTGGTTACAAAAAATTAACACTGGAAACAGAGCGAGAACGCAGCCAAAGTTAATGGACTTGGATAGCATATACTGCAAATTACTTTATAATCGCGGTAACTCATACGTACCTTTAGTGGAAGCAGCGTCACACCAATTTCTTTGTAAATATGAGTTTCATTGCTTTGCGCTGTGCCATTGTTGCGACTTCGATGCGTGTGATTGTGAAATGACATGTCCAAATAACTGCACCTGTTACCATGATCAATCATGGTCAGCTAATGTTGTTGAATGCTCTAACTCTGGATACGTGAACTCACTTCCAGAAAGGATTCCAATGGAAGCCACGCAACTATACCTCGACGGTAACGATATAAAAATCCTGCCAAGCCACGCTTTCATCGGCAGAAAAAGGCTAAAAGTATTGTATTTAAATTCATCTCGAATAGAAACTATTCACAACAGAACTTTTAACGGATTAAAGGAGCTAGAAGTATTACACCTTGACTTTAATCAATTGACCAATGTAGAAGGACAAGAATTCGATGGCTTGGATAATTTAAAAGAACTTTATTTAAATAATAATAAAATAAAAACAATCGGAAAAGACATGTTTAACCACATGGGAAGATTGAAAATATTACATCTAGCACATAACAGATTGGTTTCACTGACTGTATGGCAAATAAACCCAGCCATAACCTCTATTACGCTTTCGTTTAACCCCTGGTCGTGCGATTGTGAGTACACTGAAATATTCCGTGAATGGACAAAACGGGTGTCTTCAAGTATCACGGACCTATCAAATATTCAATGTATTTATGCGAAGACAAACAGTACAGACATTGCAGTGTATAACGAAAGCGTATTTGATGAATATAATTCTGGGTTTAAAATAATTGAAGAAAACGGTACTATATGTACAGGATTACCAAGTATAAATAACAGTATCAATGGTAATTTAACAGCGACAAAAACCATTATTACTAATGATGAAGTACCAGATTACATTCCACTTCTCCTGGCAACCGCGGGTGCTTCTCTCTTATTAATAATTGTCGTGATTGTAATTTTCAAATACAGGCAAGAGATGAGAGTGTGGTTCCATTCAAAGTTTGGTGTCAGATTGTTTTATACAAATGTGAATCGTGATGAACGTGAAAAACTATTTGATGCCTTTGTAAGCTACAGTTCCAAAGATGAAGCATGGGTAAATGAAAAACTTGCGCCTGTATTAGAACGAGGAAATCCTCAATACAAATTGTATCTACATTATCGCGATTTGTCTGCCGACGGTTACGTTACTGAGAATATTTTACAAGCCGTGGAATCGTCAAGACGTACTATAATGGTGCTCAGTGAAAATTTTATTAAATCTGAATGGTCACGTTTCGAATTTAAATCCGCACATCATCAAGTGTTAAGAGACAGACGGAAAAGACTTATAGTAATTCGATTGGATGAAATACCACTAAAAGAACTCGATCCCGATATAAGACTATATCTTAAAACAAATACACATCTAAACTGGGGTGAAAAGTTGTTTTGGGAAAAGTTAAAATTCGCTTTACCAGATGTTCCCGACAAGCAAAGGTGTCGTGGTATGCCCAGTCCAGGTCCAGGTGCCGTGCCAATGCATAGGCACCACCACCCTAGAAACCACTTAGGCGCACTGCCACCACCGCCTATTCACGGAGCTCATCCAGTATTACCGCCGCACCCATCTCATGCGCAACATCAAATCCCACCACGTGCCTCGCCGCGAAATCTATCCGTCCATGTGTAGTTTTGTGAAGTGTTATATAAAAATAATAAGACTGCAGTGACAAGACCAGTGAAGTGACTGTTTTGTGAATTTGAATGGCTAGTCTGTTATCGTATGTATTGTAAATGTATCCTATCATTTAAAGTTATTTTAGAAGAATGTAAATAACATAAGTGTAAATTTGAAAAAGTATATAATAAGTATATTGTTCCGTATTCCGTTTATTTAAGCTGATAGGCCCATAAAGGCTGTGCTTATGGGACAAAACAATTGAACCATTAATTAATTATAGCTAAAATGGCGCTGTTGCCACAAACTGTGATAAATTAGCAGTAGTTATGTAGATTAGAATTATTATTTTAATGTATATTTTGTAAATTAATCATTAAACGAACATATTTATTGTATAAATTCAAAAATTGACTGTGTCAAAAAGTGATAAAGAGAATAAAATACGATTTTTATAAATCAGATTTTTATTGCGCAAACGCTTTAAACTAAGTAATTATTGATGAATATAACAGAATAATTACAACATTTTTAGATAAATCTCCATAATTCAGAAGACTATATATATTATTTCATGGCGGTAAAATTAAACAAATAATTTCTAAAATATATAATTAACATATTAATTTATAATATAGAGCAATTTTAAAATCATCCATCAACTACCGATTATAATATTAAAAAATATAATATAAAACAGTACGTAGTAAATATAAAATAATCAAAACTCACAACCCCAAGGTTTCACGAGTAATCATAGGCGAGTCAAGAAAACAAGGTAGGTTGAGTTATTTAAACGAGCTGCTATAGGCAAGCATATTGCATATCAGGTTTTTTATGTATGTTGTAGGGGCTCGGGCATCGACCGAGCCTTCAATCTCGGCTAACGAGCGCGATCCCACCGCCCTAAGGAGGTGTGAAACAACTGGAGAGAACAAAAGAGCCGCGTCTGTCTATCTATCTATCGATGCGAATATGACTTTCGCCAGGGATTGCAATCTATCATAGATTACGGGAAGATAGGAGTTTTAAAGTTGTATATTCTTCACTGTTTATTATATCAAGATATATTAAATATCAATAAAGATATACGTAACACTTAGGTTAGATGTTAATTAGGTATTTATTTGGCAATATATCTATTTTTATATATTAGTAATAAGAAAACTATCATATCTATAAGGAATATTTCATATACGATCGAAATAATTCATGAATTATATAATTTATGTGTTAAAAATTAGAATAAATAATAAAACATTTAAAAGAATAAAAATGGTAATGATAAAAAATTAATGAAGAAAACATTTTTAATATATTTTAGAATCAAGTCCAAAATCCATAAATTTCGCACGTACATCTTTCCAGACATATAAATTTCATACATATATATATATATAATATGAAAACTATTTAATATTTAAAGAATATCTTTGGTTCCAAACTGAAACTCCTAACGCTATAAAATAAATGCTGTATAAAAATGTCTGAGAATATAAATTTGAATGATTTTCTCGGATTTATATTTCCTATATAAAATTTTGCAAACATTTAAAAATAATTATCTTATAGAAAATAACGTCATTCAACTTCCTTTTGAAATATATTATAATTGATAAATATTATGTATATAGTTTTCTGTAACTGTAATAAGTTTTAGTTTCACAGATACTGGCTTTAACAGGATTAACGGCTTAGAAAATGTTAAAGGTTTCTTCATAATTGTGTGAACTGAATATTAGTATCAGAGTCTAGTGGTTAAGGAGTGTACCCTTTTACACTATAACTATACCTTAGCAGTTCCTGCCGTAGATCACTGCTGGTTCCTCTCATATTCCACTTTTGTACATGTACTATTAATATACACACTATTCCATAGTCATTATAAAAAATATGTTTTTATAAGAATTAAGACATAAGTACCTTTGAATAATGATCTTAACGGAGCGGAGGCGCACAATTAAATAATTTTATTTAATTAGATCGACCAAGTTCTTAACAAGTATATTTTTTTTATTTTAATAAATACTATTCCAAAGTATGTTAGATAAGTTTTATTATTTTACACTGCAACTGTGTTAGAGTTTTTAAGAAAGCAATATTTTTTTCTATCTAATACAAAAAATAAGAGAAATAATATATATAGGCACCATATTTTACTTGTATTTTGTAACTAACATTAATTATTGATAGTAACAAATAGTTTGAAGCACCTCTTCCATTTGTACATCGAAAATAGTTAACAATCGTATTATTAGAATTCAAAGTATTTTATTTATTTTGTGAATATGTGATACTATTTCTATTTCGAACCATCCGTTGGATATTGCGTAAATTTCAATGTTTTTTATTAAAAATACTTTCGTTTCGTTTCGTTTCATACAACATTTTATCACCTATTTAACTTTCTTAAGGAAAATTACCCTGTGTCATAAATAGAAACTATAGTGAAACATTCAAGACTGCCCCAAAACAACCAACAAACTATATTATTAAATAGATAGGTAATATATCAAAACTGAATTTTCTAACATTGTCAAAGTTATTGAAAAGTACTATATCTATTTAGACAACCAATAATATAATTACCTGTAGGTATACTTGTATACTCTGAAGTACACATACACATACAATATAATAATAAACGACATCATACCAGAGAATTGACAACACCGATAACGTGTAAACCTTATCAGCTCCATCAAACAATGTGAAGTCACGGATACAAGTAGTGAAGCGCACAGCATCAACTCAAAGATCAATAAATTAAACTAGAGAATAACACGGAGGTGAAAAAAATAAACGCAACGCCGCGTTGTGTTAAACATTAATCAGAGGTCTGAGGAGGCGTAGAGAATTTATTTTACGATTGTTGCGGAGCCGATGAAAAGTTAAAAACGCTGTCGGTGTTTTATATTGAAACATTCGACGCATTGTTCGTAGCGATTGGACGGATAGAGCACGGAGGTTCCGACTCGCACCGTGTTGATTTTTCAACACAAACTGTCGAATACATGACCGTAACTAGTTTTTTTTTATTAGTACTGGTTTAGTTCGGAACGGAACGCAAGACGGTATCGATGTTACGATTAAAGTATCGAGATATCATAATCACCGGTTGGCGCGTTTATCGAACACATAATCGGAGAGCGGCAATAAATTTTGTCTCATTTTAATATCCTAGAGCGTGTAATGTGCGGTCAGAAACGGCCACGATATTTGGTATTCGTATCTCGTTAGAGGCGATAGAAAAAAATCTCGGGCAATAACTAAGACGCCCGCGTACGGAAAAGTTCAACGAGCCGCCGCGCGTCAAGACTGAGCATATACGAGTATACCTGAGTATTTAATGATATTGATTTGTGAGTCAACTTTGCACCTCTAGCATCAAATTATACTTAAATGCTTCATAATATATTTATACTGTCATACTTATAAAAGATACGTCTAAAATATTATATCTATCTATTTAACGCTACATAAATTAAATTCATTAGTTTCTTATTTATTTTTATATATATTTTTTATCTAATAACAAACCTAGTTAAAAATATCGTATAGACAATAACGAGAGTGAGAACTGGCGGTTAATTAGAACCTTGTTTTGATGAGAATGATGGCTTCAGATAACAACTAAGTGATTATTGTAGTTATGAAGGCTCGTTTTATTTTGATTAAAATATCTATATTAATCTCTGTGATTAATTAAGGATGGATGCATTTTTTAATTTAAATTTATTCGTCTAACAATTATAATAATCTTTACAAGTTTTTTTTTTCATATAATGGACTTTTTATTTATAAATGTAAATGAAGTTTTAATTTAGTGTTATTGAAATGAAATACTTTAAAAGTTACATAAGGCTGAAAGTATGCGACTTACTGTTAATATAGCATTTAAAAAGATAAGAAATTATATATTACGATTTTTAACAATAGTTTTGGTTTCAAGGGAGTGAAATATTTTAGAAACAAACTGCATATCTAATAAACTAGAAATAGGGAAGACAATTTATGACATGTACTCTCTAAGTAATCCAAATCATAAACATAACGATCAAAGTACTTTAGTCAATTTGTTCATTGAACGGAAGCGGAGAATCCGACAAATATCACACCAGTGCTCAAAAGTGTCGACTTTGATTCCATGTATGGGGTCTAAGTAAGACCACACTATAATGAACCGGAATAAATATTTGTTCTACGCGCAGGTTGTGATAAATGTGTAAAAACAACACTAAAAAGAAAAAGAAAAAGAAAAAGAAAAAGAAAAAGAAAAAGAAAAAGAAAAAGAAAAAGAAAAAGAAAAAGAAAAAAAAACAGAAAAAGAGTGCTATTTTCATTTTCGTTTCATACTCAGATTAAAATTAACACATTTAGCGAGGTCTATATTTATACAATATTAAATTTTATTATACCAATATTAATTTCGATACACAAAATAATAATCTTAATAATACATTAAAAAAAATATTACAACATAATATTAGAATAGAAAAAAAAAACTTGATTCAATAGGAATGATGGTAACGAGCGAGCAATTTAACTAGTTTATGTTTAACCATTACATTGAAACCCGTATTTAGTAGCTGTTATGAAACCAAACAATATCACATACTTATTCAATGTATCAAAGGTGACTCATCGCACTAATATTAAAAATATACACACACATACACCTACGTAGTACGCGAAACAATTTCGACACAAATTATACACTGTTACGGACGACTACCTTAATTAAGTCGGTCCGTAAGAGATTAATTCGATTATCAGTTTCTTATTTCAAGTATATTACTGGGCGTTTGTTTCGACACGAAGTCGTTGCTATGTATGTTTCAATATTTGAGAAGCGTGCTCTAGGTGCTGTACCTATTAAATTAAATTGTTATTGTTGTATTCCCACTGTGGCAATTATGGACTTACATTAGATTGTACAGGAAGCTAATTTATTGAGAATTTTCTACCGCTTTCATAAGTCAATAAGTTTTAGGCTTTGTTAGTTATATATAAATAAAAGTGATTATAATGTGTTATTTAGATTACAAATCAATTACATAATTATAACTGTATTAAGGATACAGAAATAACAGAGGTACAAGAAGAGAAGCAAGAAACAAAAAAAAAAAAAAATCTTAACGTGTATTTTATGATTTTCCTCTCCATAACATTTAAGCATCACGAATAAATCCATGAGGTTGTCTTGTATAAAGATCAAAAAATAAATAAATTTCGAAGAAATATTTGAAATTCGGAGAAAAGTATGAACAAAGATGGCGTTACAATTATTACGCACCATTCGTATGTATGAGATAATATTTCAACCAGTAACTTGTGATATCTCATGTTGCAATAATCATATTATAAATATTGTTCTCTTTGTCAACAAATTCCATAAACATTGTAAATTCCCACAAAGACATACCGTTTCATTTCCACGGTCGAAACAAAGCCGCTAACTAATTGTGAGCAAAAATATAATTGATATATAAGACTATTTAATATAACCACACTTAGACCAGTGTTAGCAGTGAGACAAATGAACAATTTGTTCCTCTTAAACAGTGAGTGTAAACTCTCAATGTAGACATATTATTAGTTGCCGCATCATTCTAAATATTGATTATAACAGACCACGTCACGATGAACCAACTTACAGGTAGAATAATTGCCGTACTAGGGAGATGATATTTTATAGCGATATAACTTTAAGTATTTAAAATGATAAAAATTACCAAAAGTGGTATACTTAAAGCCCTCGTATCGGTAATTACACACGTCATCATATAAAGAACTGAACACCAGACCAACGAAATGCCAACTGTAGCTAAAGCACCAATACAGGATATAGTATCTTATTATTAAAGCATAGAATCAAAATTGAGAAGTAAGGCGTACCATTTTATAATGGTGAAACGTTAAATATCTTGACCCCGGGATCAACCAAACGGATAAGTGCTACATCGGCATCTCATTAATGATATGTAAATAATAATTGACTTCTAAATAGAAAATACTCCATCCACTATACGGATGGAGTTTTTGAAATAGATTTTCAATTACAGTATTATAAGATAAACTAAATACCAGTATTTATGTGCTAAGAAAATACTCACATGTTTTTTATGTATTCTCAGAGCAGATCGTTAAACTGGTTTAGTTCGAACTGCTCTTGAACCTCGATAGTCTCAGTTAAATTCAGATAGGACAACGGAATGGAAATGCAATCATAATATAATCTGATGTAAGCCTCCACTCCCGTCTCACCCAGCGAAAGTAAGCGAACCCATATCCTTTGTTTAATGTCACTCTAAACGAATTATCCGACACGGCTTTTGCTCATTAATGGTGGATTTTATTTGCTTTTATTTAATTTAGCATTTATTCAATCTGCCCCTGGCGCGATACGTATTGTGTTCGTCTTATTTCTCACCTTTTGTGACGGGGCTCATTGAGCGCGAGGTGTCGGGATGTATACCAGCGGCTCGCGGGTCGGTTTACACCTTTAACTCCGGTACCTTTCAACGCTCACAAAACGTAATTGAATCCCACAGAATCCTACGCACTCCGTAAGATTTAATAGGGTATTTAAACACTGGCATTGGCTATTGTACATCGCTTTTGAACGCAATTATTCATAGCAAACCGCAGCACTAGCTTTCCTCGAAAGCATCGTGCGTTAGACAAAGACTCGGAGCTTAGAGTAACCGCCACGTGCATTTTCATATTTATTAACATAAATTTAATGACCTGCAAAATGTTCACACAACTTACTCTGCATTCAATAACCATTTCTAACGCATGTGTAATACTTTCATGCATCGCATAGTATTTAACTCAATGTCAGCTGAAGAAGGATGTCACTACATTAATCAAAATATTTCCTCTAGTATCATTACAAATTCTTATCTTATCCCGATCCTAAACCATGACGGATAATAAATGTTAATACATCTTAAAATAACTGTATAACCTAAAATATTGTAGTAGTTAAAGTTTTATACTCTATATTTAGCACGAAGGCTGTAAAGTGGGAGATTTATGGAATTACCTTCTTAAATGTAGTAGTTTTAAGTCTTTATGAGATACACTGCAACATGTCTTAATGTTTACATAAATAATAGAAGCACTTCTTCAAATTAACTATGCTGTTAATCAGTCACATTCGTAACTAGCCTATCCATAATTAAAAGCTTTAATTTGCACTAATTAATCATATGTGTACCGATTGTATTAAAAACATACATTAATACACTCACATTCACATTATTTCAATGCCATTTAATAGTAAAATAGTGTTAACACATATAAAACGGACGTTGATTATTTAATTAATTGTTTATAATTTATAGGAACAAATTAACATACAGGTATAATTTAAATAGTTAACAATACCAGTCTCGTACAAAGTGCTAAGTAAAATATGAAGTAGATATGCACCCAGGGCGTAAATTCCTGACAAGCGTCATGCCTTCGAGGCATAACCCTTTACTTTACCACTTTACTGCAACATAAAATTTAACTAGAAGTCAGATAAACTTAGGATGTATCTGAGAACGAATTAGACTTCACATGCGAGTTTTAACTCTGACATATCGAGACTTATTCCAAGTGAAACCGACAGTCATTACAACGCCAAAGCAGTATTACGTTTAAGAAAAATACTTAGAAAGAAACAAAGTTATATATAATGGAATATAAATTTCTCGTAAAATTGAAAATGAATCGTAAATCAGAGGTATTGAGTGGAATCGCAACGACTGCTTAAACGTTGAGGGGCAGTCAATTTTCCTTGGTTTCAGTTCTTACAATCTAACTTTCATTTAAGAACTCATAAATATTTATGTAGTAATAACTCTCGTATTGAATAGACATTAAGCATTAAGACTCCTATTCATAGAATTGTAATATTGTCACTACTTAAATGGCATAGCCAGAAAAAAAAAATAGAATTTTCTATGTATTGGTTTATATCACAAATTCTTCGATTTATACAAATTAAATAATACATAAGCATCGAATCGATGAGTGAGATCAGTTCCTTCTTTTAAAAGTGTCGCACTATCATTAAAGATAATAAAATTTTAATCGTATTTAAAGCGACAAATTTATTCATTATACTAAATTAAAGACAGCAGTAAAAATTTGATCACATATATGAACTGAATACCTCAACTGTTTCAATGGTTCCGTACTCGTAAATCTACATATAACCAATATCGTCGCGGTGTATGTCAGTTATAAAAGCCGAAATATAATACATCGATCAGTTTGTACGGCATCCAGCGATGACCCAGCTATTGTGAAGAGCTATCTAATCGTAATGAATATAAATATTCAGATGACATTTATGATCGTGGCACGCTGTGATACCGACTATATAAATGTGTTAGATACATTTTTTACCCGCGCGTACAGTGTTGTAACAATAAAATACTTCAGTGTATCGCGAGCACATCACTTCATAGTTTAGTCGGCGTAAAATATAAACTTTATCTTCACATTTATCAGCGTACATTGATAAAATGAAATTCAAAACACTATTGTGAATAAAGCTGTTGAATATGAATAAATTTTATCATATTTTTATATCTATATTAATATCTATATCAAAAAATCATATGTTATTTTTATAACCATATCGTTTAACATATTATACAGTAATATTATAGATATCTATGAAAACAAACTTTAATAATATTATAAACTATATATATATATATATATATGAACAGTTAAAATTCCAGACAGACAGATATGATGATAATTCCTAGCACGAATTTATCGATTAGTAATTAATAAAACACTTATCTTAAGTGGATATCGATGTAAATAGCTCATCTCGGTAGACAATTACATTACAAATCACGTAACCAGTAAATAACCGACGTATCTAACAGGTTTAAAATATAATTCTTATCTTCACTATTAAAACTAATGTCTCCGTTTGAGGCACCTAGTTTTAATGAGAGGCGTCAATGAGATAAAAAATCTAAGGTTACTAACGATTCAAATAAAATTTCATTTCAACATTGCGACCGTAATGTGCTTTATTTATTTATTTTTATAATTTCACACATGAATAAGGAGAAGCTATTATCATTAAAAAATATAGCCGTAATATTTACGCTATAATGCAAGTAAATTATTTATTACAATGACATCCCGCGGTATATAATTTGCCACGTAAGCAGTTACTCCGCCATTATGCGCTTCGGCAATTCATTCAAAATAATGAGGACTCGCTACCGGCCATTCTTTCACAATAGAAACTTTACCACGAATCCACACGCAGTGAAATTGCCACATTAAAGCGTCTGTGAAATAAATTTACTATCTATGTAGGGGTGCAAACGCACGGACGACTTCGAATTAAATAATTGTATAAAATTATTATAATTTAAAAGTAATTTACACACAAAGCAACTCGATTATTGATTGCAAATAACTTTATCACTTCCACGGAACGTCGATAAATAATGTATTGAATAAAAATAACCTATTAAATAATAACTTATTCCTTTAAATTACTGAACAGAAATCTAAATTACAAATTAATAAATAAAAATATATATTGTTAAATATTTATGCATTCCTATGATTAGATTTGAATTGAATAGGATATATATATAATATTACAATTTATATGAAACATCGTAAAATATAATTTATATCAGAACCAATTATATCATTTAATCAAGACCATTTATGCAAATTAAACTCTGATAAATTAATGTATGCAGATTTGAAAGACAAACTTAAATAAATTTTTAAGGCGATAAATAAAACAGACGTCGTTGGGTTGGCATATGATATTGACGACGTACATTTGCAATTAAATAATAAAGAAAAAACTATATATAAACTAAAGGCCTCTAATACGTAACTACAATGAAGTGTGAAAATTTACAATTTAAAACTTTTATAAAAAGTATTATCACTGCGTCCCTCGCAAAAGACATTTAAAGACAATAAATAATTATTTCAATTAGGTGTTACATTTTTAATTAAATGGATCTTAATTTATATAAATAAATATGGACTTGTTCCTTTATACGTGTATCAGGGTAAAATATTTGTAGTAGCTAAACATGATTATATAAGTTTTTTTAAATGAATTTTTGAATCCTTAGGTCGAATATTTATAATCGAAGAATGTATATATTTTTTTTCGAAATATATTGTTATTTTAAATTTATTACAAAATATTTAAATTAACTTAAACAGTAGCATATAATATATTCCAAACCTTTCCTTCTATTGCTTTTAGATAACCTATTAAACTCGGACCAGTCGATAATAGAATGAGGCAAAATTATTTACATACCAATGTAATTTAATTCATAGATAAATATAATATTTAAATTCGTTTCAAAACTTCTGACCATTTTTTTACAGTTTAATTATAATAACATTTTATTTGAAATTCCATATATTTGTTCAAGTCGAGCTCCTAATAGACCACTTTGGGTTTATTATTAACACCGGATAAATCAGGATATCAAGAAAATTGAGGGCAATCACTAGGCACCAATGGCACCATTCAACCAATCCACTGGCCAATAAGGTAGGCTCTTGATCTATGTCTCTCCATTACGACGACATAGTAAATACATCACAGCGTAGTCTTAATCAAAAATACGGAGGCGAGATAAATAAGAGGACAGGGGGAAGAAGAAGAACGCGCAAGGAATGAGTAACGTTGAACGTTAGAGGAATAACTCGGATGATATAATTTGTACTTACTATAATTGTAACACTTCATCAAAAGCATTATAATATAACCGACGCTTTGAATACGTTATCTGGTTACCAAACTATTCCTCACAGAGTCGACAAATTTCTCTCCTACTTCGGTAGATTGGTTTGGAAATTAATTTTGAATCGAGTTCTGCACACACGCGAGTTTGTCTTCTCACTATTGCTTACCAAGTGAATATGTGATTGCATTTATTATCCAATCCTTTAGATTCATATCTGGCTTTAATTCATTTAATAAAAATATATCACTATTAGGATCTTGTGGTATATTTTGAATTTAATAAAATAAATGATTTTTCAGAATATTTGAACGAAATGAAACTTAATCTCCTACTATATAAGTTTATCAAAACAACAGTTTGTTAAAAGAGAGACTAAAAAATTTTGAATATCTCGAAAATTAGTACGAGTCATAATTGATTTATCAAAGAGGTACACTAAGAAAGTATAACTGTTTTAAAAGAAGAGCAGATGAGAACCACTGAGGGGTTAATTAAAACGAATCGGCGGTCATCCGCGGGCTGAATGTCGAAGTTTAGCGGATCACCAATTTCAATTCTTTAATATTATTACAAACTCCGAGCCACGTTTCTTTAATTAAAATTAACGACGCAAAACTCTGACAGTCAAACGAATTATTAGTACAGAAGCAAACTTTTAATTAGTTCTCCTTCTAGCGATACTTTAGTACACTTTCTTGTTACAAGTAATTTTAATTAATTTTAATACTTTAAATTTAAGTACCATTACATAACCCTAACAATATTTAAAGTATGTTTGCGGATTGATGCAGAAGTCGTACAGAATAAGAAATGTAAGTACAACTAACATAACTGAAGCATGCCATCAAAGAAAACGTAATAAATTATCGATGAGAGTTTAATATGAAATTAGAGATACAAATAAGACAAGCCAACAACAAATTGACACCAAAGATGTAGACAAACCAGACGTATTGAATTTAAATTTAAAATAGCAGCTACAACAGAATCGAGACAATCGTTCCCAGACTAGCATTATTGGAAAGAAACCTATCGCTGTAATATATTCATGAAAGTGATTTTATATTTGAAATTCATTCAGAATCACTGGAATACGACGGTGATAAGCAGAGATCTTGCAAACACCTCCACAGGGTGTTAAAAGGGATTGAAAGTTTGAATGAGTGTTCCGTATATATAAAACATTAAATTATATAGCAAGACTTATAATTACATATTAGTAATAATAAATATTGTTTTTTTGTGTACGCATCGGTGCCGCCGATAGCTAAATCAGAAACGCAGTACTATAATCCCTAATACTGCGTTCCTGATTTCGAATGCTTACCTAAAAATTATTCAATAATTTTAATTTCGTTCCACTAAACAATATCAATTCAAAGTTAATACGGTTATAGCGCACGAATGATTATTACAAATTACTATCAAAATTTAGATACAGATACGATGTATTAAATTATTTCAGATTTACTTTTTTCTATACGACAAGTTAATAACTTGGATATTTCTTACAACAAATGTAATGAAATCTTTACTTAATACCTCAAAAAAACATAACATGTATATGTAAAGTGAAGCTTATTAATTAGTTTTACATAACATAGCCACATTTTAAAGTTTAAATTAATCAAGACATTAAACATACAATTTCACCGCTAAAACCAATAAAACAGTTTTAAATTGTCTAATTATAATTGTCAATGTACATGAGGTACGAGTGCCAGTTTCGAATTCACACCTCGTGAAGCCCCGGGGAGCTCGGACCGGTCGCGGCGATTGGGAGATGCTTCTTTTAATTTAAGCACAGATTCGGCGCCCACGCACACCACGCACACCACGCACACCACGCACACCACGCACACCACGCACACCACGCACACCACGCACACCACGCACACCACGCACACCACGCACACCACGCACACCACGCACACCACGCACACCACGCACACCACGCACACCACGCACACCCGCGTAAACAAATCGTGAGAGGGGATCAATGAATATTAAGCAACCTTCAAAACAATTTCCAATCGCATCATCAAGATAAAATAAATAATATTCCAAAAATAAAAAATAATAACACTGATAGCTTCATAAATTGTCCAAAGGTTACCCGACAACGATATGTTGTTTTTTTCTGGGGTTTTATACGACAAAATAAATGAATAACGCGAGGCAAATTGGTCAATAAATAAAAGACTACCTTTAAATTATACCCGTGAAATATAAATTACGTTTTTCGATACTAATTGAGATAAATGCGTCATTCATTGCATATGCAAACGAAGAGAATGCATTTACAACAAAAAAGAAACCTTCAAATAACACAAACTAATAATATAACATATTAACAAATTAAGTGACGTCTTAAGTGCGATAGTTATTTCCTTATTTACGTATAATGTCTGATATAATAACAGATATTAGCAGTTATGAAACATCTCGACAAAAGTTTAGTCGATTCGCCATATGCCGCTTATAACGTCCAATAGTTTTTCAATAACAACGGAACTTATTTCCAAAGTTGTATTTGGGACTTATTCTAACTAGCATTTGGAGGCATCTATTATTATTGATTTTTATAATATAACTTTTTAGTCTTTCTTTGCCTGTTCAACATAGTAATCGTAAATTCTAAAACCGTAACCATTATATATAACATAAATGCATATACAATGCGGTCGCCGTGTACGTCTGAGAGCACACGACGCCGATACGAAAACGAATATGGAACTTGACAAATTGCTTACGCTCCTAATATCGAGACACCTCGATCCAGATGACGATATCTAACATCTATAGATTTACAGATAACGACGATGCGAGAAACATTCCACCGCTGTGGCAAATGAATTGTAAAACTTTCTAAATTATTACACTATTGGTAATCAATGATATAGTCTCTATTTTTTCTAACAAAACTTTTTAATCTCGTATGATTACGGAAGATGATTTGCGACTTGTGGAAGTTACAACACATTCTTTATTCTATTTTGCTTTAATAGGATATAAATTATTATCAAATATATTTATTATATAAATATAAAGTCATAGACCAGTCGCTAAGCAATATGTGAAGCATCATCAATATGTTAATAACGAAGATAAGAAATTTAGATTCCTGTAAATAAAACATCGTAACGCCGACGTTGAACAAGAGTAGCCAACATTCCAAGCAGATACGATCATAAATAACACTAAGTTCCGTTTGGATTGTATCTCATAGTGTTTTTATCAAGAATAAGTTTTGATATGCAAATAATACTATTTTAAATGTATTTATTTAGCTTATACAATCGCAAGAGCTTGAGTATTCGTCAGTTAGAAGTTCCACCTAAATATCCACATATAACATACGATAATTGATTAGTATGGAGACTCAAAACCAAGATAACATCGGCTATCAAAGTACCGCTACTTATTACAGCACATATCTTGTGTGGCATCAAGGATTATTCTAAGAAAAAAAAAACGAATGATAATTAAAAACTCAACAACAGAGCCGTAAAATCGAGATTGGCTCCAAGTGAAAACTCGTTACGGAGATCGTAAAAGTCGACAATAATTAGGCGGCCACAACCGCAAGCAACGATATGAGCTGATTACGAAAGAAATACAATCGTGGTGCGTTGATTTATTGTACGCCATACCCCACAAATAACGTCGGGAATACATAGCGGGTATCCCTTATAAAATCATTATGAAACGGACAATTTTCAAACTTGAAAGTCCAACCTTAATACAATTTTTATAGGGGCAATATTATCCATATATATTGTTTTAATGTAATCTATTTACTCTCCCAAATGAGTATCTTGTGTGACAATAACAAGTTATATTGAATCTGAGCAGACAATATAATCATCAGCTGTAAGTAATTAACTGACCACCGCAACACACCAATACACGAACTGTATACTAGTTGAGCCACAAATTACCGATAATTGTTTTACACGAGGCCATTAACACTATACACATACGTATATACGACATAAAACAAGATGGTATCGAAGTAAAACTTCAGGGAATCTACAAATAAAAGAGTAAAACAATTAATATTTTCCTTGTATAATGACAAAACAATGCCATAACTATAAATGTACGGTGCACAAAATCATTGTTAAATGTGTTGAAACGGCAATAATTTTTTACGCTTTAATTTTTACGTTGCAGTGATAAATGATTTGTTCAAGCGTTGATTTTGTACAATTATGTACACAATACTGCACAATAACTCGCGGAAACAAATAATGATAATAAAAAATGAAATATTGGTTACATTAGCACAGTCTGCAGTTAATTGACCATAAGTATAGTATATTGTATTAATACCTAAGAATAATAAAATTCATATCTCAATTATAAAATAATACGATATGAGACGACATATTACGATAGAACTTAATCAATAACATTAATAAGGTTTGTAAATCGATAACTTGTCCATATTACTATCAATACGGGATTTATTAGATTATATCAGATGCTATTATGAGAATAAATTCACGTTGAGATGGATGTCTAAGACATTCAGTGGCCAGGTTAATAGACCCAGCGGTATCTGGATTATGTCATTAAAACTTCATCATACGCCCGTCCGTGCGATAACTGGACTTGGTGATAATGAACACGACAAAATTTCAAAGCATCTGCATAGGCGCATATGATTAATTGCATTAATAATAAACCTTTTTAACTTTATCCTAAAATAAAAATCAAATAGTATCCCAGATTTTCTCGAAACTGACAGACACCAACATCTCGTTCGTCTTCCTGTGAACACGGTTGCAACAAAGCATTCGAAACGTCAGATTAAAATTAAAGATTTTAAAACTATTAAATCCTAAATTCGAGTTAATCCGTTAAAGTCATTTTATTTCAATACTAATAGTTTTATTTATTCGCTATAACTCCTATTTAAATAGAACCTCAAAGCCATCTTGGTTAATTATTCAGTTCACACCTCTTGATTTATATTGATGAGCCTTTTTGCAAAAGTAAAAAGGCATTTTCTTCACCTTCATTTAAATCTTAATTATCGATCGCGTGAGCACACTTGGTAATTCAAACTATACTTTTTGTTGATGTCAAATAAATAAGGAGAGGAGAAAAAAGCCTATAATTAACAATTAAAGCTCAGTGTGTCGAGAACTTGACCTGACGATCTATCGACAGGTAACACTTTATAACTGTGTTATTTAATTATAAGCAATTTTATTATTATTATTATATATATATATTACGCACGAAACAAAATTACAAATTAGGCAACGTAATACAAACCTAATAATGGCGTCTTAAAGTGCCCTACATGAGATTGAAACGGAACGCGTAAAGGAGGTCGCAGTCAAAGTGAAGAGCCCAACAAGTTTTCGACTTAAAAAGCGCTAGTGTAACGGCGGCAAGCAAAACGGGTTGCAGTTTTTGTAAAGATCCCGTCAAAGCTCGGTGTTGAGAGTCGCCCGCTCCACTGCGGCTCGCTCTAATTGGACGTGTACCTGTTGCGTCGCCTTACTGTTTTTTTCGCTCCACGGAGAATACACTCAGTGATGAGCACTCTACGTGAAGAGTTTCGTAATATCCTTCCAGTTATATTTCCTTTGTGTTTTGCCCTCTTGACGGGTGAAGGGTAATACTAAAACCTTTTTGCCACGAAAGTACTAACACACGACTTAATTTCAACATAATAGCAAAGTAAAAGATTGACCTACATTTCTAAAATTCTATTCTTAAAGGAGTTTCACTTCTTTCATGCAAACATTCATTTATTTTAATGACCGCGTGCTTCAAATGAGATTGTGTTTTTCTCTTTATTTATACGTATAAAATACGTCGGACACAACGAAATATTTTATGATAATTACTGGTTTTATAAATAAACAATGTAATGAACAAGGTGTTTGATTTCTTCAACGGTCGGAAAATAACTCACATATTGCAGATACTTTTAAAACAGAACAGGTAGTTAGCTGTGTACAGAACATTGAAAATCTAAGATCCACCATAGCAGATCATATCCGGCACCACTGTCCCATGATGATCGGTAATTTTTGTACGTCTTTCAATCATTAACGGTTAGTAGTGCGTGACGCTGGACGAACAAGTGAGACGGTCCGATGCGTACGCCGATTCTCCACGCGCTTCTGCCGTGCGACCAACACCAGCCGGAAACTAAGTGACAACAACAAAAAGACACTTGCATTCATTCATGCTTTTTTTCTCACCGCCTCTTGAACAGGTTCTCGATAACCATTATAAGGCTCATTGGATTAAAGCAATTCCGATAAAGATTTGGTACGCGCCTTTCTTGAAATTAAAACACTTCACCGAGACGATACCAAATCAATGTCGAGATCATTTTTATGTTTACGAATACTTTTGTATTATTGGTTCTGGTTTTTTTTCTGTGTACAAACATAAAATAAGCAACTTTACGTAATCATTTTAAATTGATAATAAAACAATGTATGCCAATCTGATTACTAAGCACTGGATACGATCGTCATCGAAGTTTTTTTTTTGTTCTCAGATTAAGATAGCGATTATACCACAAACGAGATAACGTATTAAGATGTGGGTTGACTAAAACATAACATCGAAACATGATGTATGCAGTTAGAAGATATGCGATCTCCGACCGGGAAGTAGGGCAAGTTATCGCTTTAGAACCGTTTCTACCGCTTACTCTAAGCGTGTCGGCATATTATAGTTTTCTGCGGTGTTACTTTTTGTAATAATGAGACCGGATCTGCAGCTGATTTTGCAGATAAAGTGAGCATCATTATTTGTTATATTGAGTGAATAACACTACATAATATATAACTAACAGTAATTCATTCCTAATAATTACAAATTTACAACATTTATTGTGTTTAAAGTGATTTTTAAAGAATATAAAGTAATTTCTTATGAATTGAAAACGTTAAAATAATTTAAAAATAAAGATCACCACAATGCTACCAAATGACAAAGCAACATGTGTAGTATAGCCTTCTATATGCTTTTGCCGATGGCACTTTGATAAACAGCGGGTGGCCGTATTATCGCCTAGCAGTCGTGGCCACCAAACATCGCTTTGACTTGATGTGATTTGTGCGCTAGCACCACAATCGATCCTTTGCCTTTGCCAATTTATTGCCTTTTCTAGACCTATAGCGGAACTAACTGCGAATTAGAACGGTCGCCCCCGTTACCCAAGTGTTCGCTGGCGGTGTGAACGCAAGCTGATATTTTCGTCGGAGCTGTTATTGTTTCAATAGCGTGCAGTAAACTAGAGAAAAGTAATATTAGTTTTACTTTCTCAATTACAAAAAAAAATAAAGCAACAAACTTCCATACGTGAAATGCGACGTGATTGAGTCATCCAAAGGTAAATTAAAAGTAATAAGCTTGAACATGTAATCACACGAGCCGATAAAGGTCCGACTATAAAAGTGGCATTAAAACTGTAATTAATATCCCGAGAGTTCATTTAGCGCATAGCTATTGTGTTATAAGGAATCAAACATTTCTATAACTGTTTGAAAATTTGATTTCCCAGTACTTATTATTGAGCAAAATCCAATATTACGCCATTAAGAATTATGGTTTTGTGTTCGTTACTCGTAATGAACGATTCTGATAGGAAATTCCACAAGATTTACTTTATTATTTTCATATATTTATTTAACAAACTCAACATTTGTTTCAAACAAAAACGAGCCATGTTGTTTTTATAGAAGAAAATAATAAAATAAACTTTTCGAGTACTACATTCAAACAAAAATATGGGCTATAGTTGTTCGCACCGTGAATTATCCAAAACTATCCATGTAGTATCCGCAACAAATGCAATTGGATATCGTAAATATCTTCCGCACACGTGACACACAACCCTCGTATATAAACTGCTCGCCCGGATCCAATTTCGGTGAAATTTAATGTAAATACATGAATTTTCCTCGTGCTACTCGCACAATCAGTGTCGAGAGCTGACATTTGCATATGCGTTGCTGAAATTTACAAACAGCAACGCCGTGAAGCTTAACCGAGTTCAAAACTTGAGGGCACGAGTCGAGAAAATGTACCGACGACGCGCCGGAATCTGCCACCGCTGACACAAGGAGGGCAATATGTTCAGCGGGTGCCGGGATATTAAACACGTATTGAATTTTTAAGGTGCTTCAGTTAGATGCGAAATATTGAGTGTGCATTTCAAGTGGCTATTAGTTACCTTATCTTAACAGCATATGTTACAGTATGCGGCACGGATCACGCCATACTCTAGACGCTACTTTAAACAGATTTGCCATAAAAACGAGACAGGTGTTGCACGGGAGCAAATAAGATGGAAAATCCGAACCACAAGCTTCTTATAATATTCTGATAAAACCAGCACATGTCAAACCAACTGCTGATATCATATTATACTGCTTCCACACACATTCAAGGATAAATATGTCGAATACGAAAGATAAAATGAGAAAAACTCCATAAAAAAACAATAATAATAACAGTACGAACCTACCCACTATATCAATCTACCCACATTTACAAAAGTATCGTATTATAGGTACATATATCATAATATTAATTAATAATTTTTATTCAAATATTTGTTATCTGCTACTTTACAAATTACTTAACGCCCACTGAACAACCAATCAAAGATCAGTTCCATTCGATCTGTCTGAGAAGCTCGGCAACGCTTGTTAACGAGTTGCCTACTGCCTAGACGGTGTGCGAATAAAGACACGCCCGACTGATTCGTGCGATCAAAACCTGTTTCATGAAAGCAATCATGTTTATGTCTTTTAACATAAAGATAACTAGAATGCGTAATATTGAGTTACGTAACGAGCTGTTCGTTAATGAAACGGTTTTAACTTTTTTTTTGCAGCCGGTTTTAAACAAGCAAAGTTATAATAATATAATTTTTGTTTTTTCATTTACAAATTTTCATAACTGTTTTTAATTTACAACTGGTTTTCTCACTTTTACAATATTCAAATTCTATAATTAACAATACATCCAAAAATTTTATCACTATTCATTAACGACAGATTGTATTCTTAACTTTATGAAATATACATTTCTTATTGTAGTTGTTATTTAAGATGTTATAATGTGGTGTTTTATATTTTTTTAAGTTTGATAAATGCAATGTATATTTATTAAAGTAAAAAAACTTTGACTTTGACCATTATTTATATATACATATTTTAATTTAGTTACGAGCAATACTCATGAAACCTAAGATGAAAATCTAAACTTATTATATATAATCTAACATTAACAAGATTTTAAATCCCATTTAATGAAAATATATCTGCTTATTAACATCAAAATATTTTGGTACAAAATCTACCATATATTGCAACATATCGATATGCTTATATAATAGACTTCATATCGTAAAGCTATCAAACAGTGTAGGGACATTCATACGCGGTTAAAATTAAACCCACGCCTGTCTCACGTTACAAGTAGACCGGGGACCGCGTCTCGCGACGACCGAACCACCTACCATTCATACAATATTATTAAAAACATTTAACTATACACAAACACTCACACACTTAACTCTGATACAAAATCGCATCAAAGTCATAATTGTAATAAATTATTTATAAATTCATTGTTAAAATTAATTGAATTTTAAAATTTGCACTTAAAACAAAAAGTTGAAACATAAACGCGTCAACTTAAATAAATGCAAGAATCTTTAATGGATGCATTTATGCAACAATTACCAGTTATCAAAGAGCAATTAAAGAGGCAGCGCGCGAACCGCCCCGCATTCTCGATTTACTTTTGACTTCGATTAATCGTTCTTTTTGTTCGAATCCAATCTTACTCATTTGCATAAGAATGTTACTGTAAGAATATTAGTCGTATAGACGGGCGGCATGTTCAATTTTCTTCTAACTAACTGATATTCGATATCAATCAGCGTTGCATCCTCGTACTAAAATATGAAAAAAAAACAACAGGGATGGATTATATCAATAAATCGAGAACTTCTCGCTATTTCAGACATATCATCACGTGGATTTTACAAATAAACAATATATAAGATGCTGCGTGTTTAAATAAACGAGAAATTGACGCGGTGACAAAAGTGATGAGTCACGATGTCAGTTATGCGTCGACGGCTGGCGGACGCCGCTCGCGCAACTAGTGCTATGCATTCTAAGCGAACACTGGAGCCGTTCTGAACTTGAACTTTTGCAAACGGTCAGGCACTTATGTACTCGGTCTCGAACATTAGAAATTCCCACATGCCGTTAATATTTTATAGTTTGTTTATACTTATAAACTTTATAACAGACCATACTGTGTAGAGTTTTAGATATTACACTATATGGTATGCTACATACATACTTATTTAATGCTAAGTGCTATATTATGTTAACTCGATAGCTATTAAAATAATATAATATTATTTACTGTCACTACAATATTTTAAAATTAAAATAAAGTTGATCTTGATTCTGTGTTTGTAACTTATATTATATTTTATTTATACAACAATGATTGCAGTAAAAATATATATTTCAATTTAATTAATTTATAATATGTTACAAAATAAGTAAATTTTTATTGAAAACTAATTCAGTGTCAATTAATGCTTAAACAGTTTATTTATTATTATCAATATGTGCATAATGTATTAGGTATTGACTGAGGGAGAACAGTGCGAGCGAGCGTTTTCTTATCAGCTAGTATAAAAATAAATTAGTGTATCTGTGCGGATGTTCTGCTAATCTCTTCTATAGGTTCAATTCTCAACGGATATTCGAGACATTTTGTGAGTAGTCAATAATCGTGTTTAATTTTTTATCGACACATTTTATGCATAATTTTTAAACTGGGTCTGAAGATTGGAAACTTAAACAGTAATAATTGTCTAAACGACTTTTATCATCCGATAAATTGAAGGGGGTACAAGGGATTGGAATAGAACGAAAAAATAGTCGCAAAATTTTCGTAACATATGGCGAGGTCTGCAGCTCAAAGCTACTTGTATTTATCAATTAATTAAAATAATATGAAGCGGGTCGCAGCAGCAGGTGGCGATGAGATATGGGAAGGGCAACCGTGCGCGTCCGAATCGTACCGAAACTAATGGCTGCTAATTGTTCGATAGATACCCACTAACAGCAACCACCGACGGACCAATATCTCCTTTTTGTGTCCATTCAAGACGCTTTATTCAATTTATTACAAAATTAATATTGGACATGCGTTGGAGGCGTCATAACTTGTATTGAGTAAGTAATTTAATATGTATTTTCAAATTAAATATGTTGATTGCATACTGTGGTCATAAATGTTTTTTTTATTTCGAATGTTTATTTAAAATGTATTAATATATTTTAAAATTAGTGACAAAAAAAGTTTCCATTTTTTTTACTTAAACTATAATTCTCTTAAAAGCAATATAATAGAAGCAATAATAGAATAAAGAAGCTTATAATCGGAGATACATATTTATCGTTGAAATCATTAATTTTTAAAGCAAACAAATAAGCGAATCAAAACACAAACATAAAATTTCTCCAAACAAAAATTTCTCCAAATAAAAAATTAAAAATATTTCACCATTAACCAATATTAACAGATTAGAGTTTCTGCTCTTGAATATAAAATTTCAAATCTCCACGCCATAACGTCAAAGAAATATGATACGTATAATAAATATAATCTAATATATCATTAGGTGAGACACGAGAACAAATAAATTTCAATCACAGATTGACGTTAACACAGAGCTGATTCTAAACACAAACTTATCAAACTAAATCCACGCGAAACGATTCTGAACCAGTTCTCAGACCGATGTCTTTATAACATACATTTGAATATTCAGCGTTATGGTTAGAAATTCATAATTTATACGGAGCGACTGATTTAAGATACTTGTTATACCAAACACGATGTTATAAGTTAGTGAATGAAATATTGTTTAAAAAAAATGTAAACATCCGTATAAATGAGATTCGTCGTAATTTATAAAGTCGCAGCGGATTCACGAAGTCGAGTCGTATCCAATTTCGACTACTTAAGGTGACAAACATTTATGATATTTCTTTTAATGTTGAACCTTTACATTTGTAATGTATACCGCTACAATAAAGGCGCGATGGTTCGGAGGTTTTTAGATATAAACGTCAAACATTATTAGTCGGAGTAGAAGACATCATTTGAGAAACCATTAGAACATAGAAAATAGAAAACATTAAATAAACAGTAGATATGGCATTTTATTACCATCATTATAGAGCTTCGATATCATCTATAAGATTACTTTATTGATCTTTACAAATAATTTTAATACTTGATTTAATATATGAAATATATCATAGTAAAGTATCAAAATATCGTATGTATTTTTTATTATTTATCTTATTTAAAACGTATAATTTAATACATATCATTATACAATGATTTAAATATATATTGAATTAAATTCAATTAATAGGTATGATATAAGCACATTTAAAATTCTTTAATGAATAATCTTGTTAAATGAAATAATTAAGCGGGCACTCTAAATAAATTGGTACTTGTGGACGATGCCTATTATTCCTTTATTCACCAACTTTTATTACTTAAAAATGTCAAGCAAAATATAAACGCTCTTTTAAATGATTATGTTTTCTTTCAAGCGATAAATGATTTTTTACTTCAAGTTCCCTCAAATGTAATTACAAAAAATTTAAGTTATAAAATCGACTTTTTATATATAAAAGTCACATAATAATTAGATAAAATAAGTAATGTTTTAAAATTATATTAGAAAAAACAATTGATTTATTTACGACAAAACATGTTTATATATCACCATTGTCTAACGATGTATATATATTATATTATATTAATATAATATAATATATATGAATTTACATCGGGAAGTGCACCAGCACGTTGCTCCGGCGCCCAGCTCATACTCATCTTTCGACGCGGCTATTAAGTCTAAGATCAATGAGCTTTCGTCTCGTAGGCGGAACGCTTCATTAACTATTACAACATAAAAGAAGTCCGAACTGATTACTCCTTTGAATATCTAACCCATATTATAAACGGTATTTATTCTGGTATTTTTATTGTGACTTTATATATCCATTGTTCTCTACTATTTTTATTGCTCGTTATAACCCAAACAAAGAACACCTACGAATAAAAATTCCATTGAACGTAAGAAATACAACACCGACAAGATCTTACTAACATTATACTTGACTATTACTGTTTTCGGATATCGGTAGACGGAAGGCGAGCAATACGGACTAGGACAATGGTTGACAATGGGGACACACGAATTACCCGGTAGCGAGGAGTTATCTGATTATAAATATTATTGTCCATTCTTTTAGACGAGAGGGTCATTAATCGACGGTTCGATATCGCGGGTATCGCCTTACTGGCAGTATTGTTGCTCCACCACTTGTTCCTATTTATCATGACGCCGTGAATATTGTTCTGGTGCATTCGAAACGACACTCTAACAACACCGATGGCTTTATCTCTGGACAGCAACAGTCGTGTTATTAATATATTCATTTATGATTATAAAATTTTTAAAATTCCAATCTTGAAGCTCATATATACTAAAAAATAAATAATATACGAGGTATATAAATTTATAAATCATATGTCGTTGCACAATATGTATTAATCACAGTCCGATGTCACGGATATTAGAGTCACGTTTTCGTCAAGTTAAAACGATTTGCATATAAATGAATTTCTTCGGTGCGTAAATCTACTTGTTGGTAAGAAATAAAGATTATAGTTGTGGGCACTGGTGGGTAAGTCCAGCGGGCACCGACAGACAAGTTAATCTGACATCCGTCAACGCCGTCCGTAATCGCCCAATCGAAGATCAATGCTAAGCCCGGATTATTGGACTTCAACGGATTCAGATCCGACCAACTCGTTTCAAGTTCATCGGTCGCCTCGCTTACAATGTTCACATGCTTATCTTTTTTAAATCTGACAACATTCCGCTCTTTAGACTTTCGTATGTCTAAGTTCAAACCTACGCATTTTAAGAAGACCGAACGTGAGAAGCATCATTTGCTTTACTATCTTCAATTTTACGATGTTTTAATTTTCATTATGTCTTTAAATTTTAAGTAATAAAATAAACGACATAAAACATTGAAAAGTTAAGACTACTTTTCATTTATGTCTAATGCATATTAATGAGATTTTACGATTTAAAATTATCTAGTTGGATCGTGTCCGCCTCTACGCTTATACACCACTCTAAATCGGATACATACTGATGGGTACACAATTTAGGGAGGCTAATTTGGTTGTGATAGGCTATAAGCACAGAGGGGGGTTGGTTAAAACGAGGCACGTATTTATTCTATTTGCTGAACGTGCTTCGGCGCGACAGGCGCTGTTTGACGATGCAAATTTATCGTAGCGCTAAATAAAATGTGCAAGGACCTCATTGATTCACAGATGCTCCTCATTATAAGGCTCCGCGAGCTCGCTAGCACGCCCGCCAGGCGCTACTACTTGTTAATTTAACAAATTTGTATAATTTATAGCATTTCCAGCTATCCACATTCCTGAGTACCGTAAATTATTAACTAAGATAACGCTCTGCCATGAGTAGTACAAATTTAAACGATTTTTTTAAATTATTTATTTGTAGTCTATAAGTCAAATAGATAATGTTTCTTAAGATTAATTAAAATATAAGGTTTAGTTTTTTAATTCTCATTACATTTATTGTGATTCAGCTCTCTAATGATCTAAGGAGGTAAATATACCAACTAATTACCGTTGAAGGTTTAAAAGCTGTCCTAATTAAGAACATACTTTTAATAAAAAAAACTAGTAAAAAAAACATTACAATAAGAATATCCGCGAGAATTGTGATATAATATTTCGTTTCAAAACCTTCCATACAATATTTAAATTCTCATTCATTCGTACATTCAGGTTATGGACTTTAAAAGAATTTAGAGATGAAATGGTAACTATGAACAGAAAAAAAGGAGATATGTTCTGACTAACAGTAACATTTAACATAAAGTCATCAAAAACATTACAGAAAAAGAATGTCATCGTAGATAAAAGAAAAGCATGTTTTATTCTTTTAATCTATAAATAGTTCCAAAACGTGTTAAAGGTATAAACATCACTCTCGATGCAGCTACAGTAGGAGCACTCTTATTTTCTTAGCAACTGCACACAAATTGATGGTTTTACCTCGTTCAAGGCAAAACAATTTTGCATCCTCGCTCATTGCGGCAATCATCTTTTTAGAAACAAAAGGGAACAATACAACCCAGTATATACGGACGTGAGAGAAAACCGACCGCCGCCGCGGTGTTCCGATAACTTCATGATAAATAGCTCTCTGAGTTTTACTTATTGTACTCTTTTTAACATAGCATTATATCTGTAAGCATAATGTATGCATAATCGACTAAGCATAAATAACAATTGGCGAGGTACTTTACGAACTGACAAACGGAATGGATATTAATCTCAAATAAGAGGAGTGATTTTTTAATTATAACCACCATTTCTCTTTCTTATAAATACTATGGGTATATAAAATAAAAATATTTTTTAAAGGAACGTATTAAACAGTTTAAATAATATGTGTAACTCTGTAATATTAATTAATAGAAAGAAGAAATAATCAATTATGTTTCAATATGTTTTCGTGGACAACTTTTTGTTCTGAACTGAGAGCAAGTCTTTGACCCGCTTTATGTTCGCTAAAATGACAAATTTAATACATATAGTATAAAATAATAAGTGAGTATTCGAATCAACTTTTGAAGGCATAGACGATGTAGTTAATGCTAGTGTACACTTGATATGCAGCGTACCGTACCTACACACAATCTGGCGCCATCACCAAACTAACTTTAAATATTAATTAAAAGTACGCGTGTATTTTTTAAAGAACGATATTTTAATCAAATTAATATTAAAAACTACTCGAAATATTCAAGGACTGCGATAAAATTTTATATTTAGATCCTGTAACCAAATAACGAATATCTTCTGAAACCCCAAAGATGTCTCCACCGCAGCGAGTTATTCCCAGGATAAAAAACTCGTCAAGCGAGAGGAGGACTTTCCAACTAAAAATTTTATTACCTTACGTTTATCCTATGTATGTCCAAAGAATTCTTATTGTATATTTTTAATGATCACTATTAAGGAATGCTATTTAAATAAAAATCATACTGTACAAGTTTATTGTTTAGAATAAAAAAATAAATACAATCATCATTTCAATATAAACTTTTGTTTAATAGTTGAGACAAAAACGTAAATAAAAAAATTTTTTCAGAACAAAAGGCAGAAAGTGAGTGTAAGAGAGGCTTCGCCTGATCACGCTCGACGAGATTCCTCCTCACTCATTTAAAGGATCAACTTACCTCGACATTCCACGGAGTCACAGTTGAAGTTTTTATTAAAAGCGTTAATCGGTCGAATCTTCTACTACCTTTTGTTTAGACTTCCAGAAATGTAAAGATAAACTTGTATCTTCAATTTACAAAACATTTAAAAGATAAAATTTAATTGTCCCATTATTTCTACATCAAGTTGCAAATTATAAATAATGTTAAGTAAATCTTGGTGATGTAATGAAGAAACATTACCATATATAATCTATACATATATATATATAAAATGGATGTCTGTTTGTAATTCTAAATTAACAGCATTTCACTAAATGCATATAAAGATATATAAGTTACCTACATAATAAAACTATTTTTAAAATTATTTTCTGTCTACCTGTCTGTTTGGTCCAGCTAATCCCTGAAACAGCTGGACCGATTTTAACAGGGTTTTCACTTTCGTATATCTGATATTATAAAAATAACTTAGGCTGCTATTATTCTTAATAAAATATTCTGCGCGAACGAAGTCGTGGGGCACAGCTAGTATTATATATACATAATTAGTCTCGAAACTTTTCAACTAAACAAAATTAAGTACGCACGAAGTGGCGACGACAATAACCCAAGCGCAATATAAAATTAACCAGACGTTAATTTGCTATCGCACAAATAGGCATCTGGTCGGCTACACCGAGTTACGCAAGACAAGCAAAACGGTCCGCCGGCTCGGCGGGCAGTACGTACGTACGTAACCACTTCATAATTACGGACATAGATCATAATCCTGATAATACGGCTGGAGCTTTGCTCGTAGGCCGTGAGGAGCACGACCGCGGTACAGTGTAACTTGCAGCGACCGATATTAAAATAAATATGTTTAAACACTCGCATCGCATGGTTTATATTTGTGAAATAATTTAACGCCTACCAAAAAAAAATGTCTTCAAAAACGTTAGACAATATAAGATATTATTATGAAAACAAACTTTCCAAATTTATCGGCCTTGTTTCAACATATTCGAACATTTGTTAGAGAATTAAGTTTTAACATCACAAATCTAATGTACTTTCAGTATTTAATAGACTGAAGTATAATCTTCTCAATCAGTTTGAGACATGAGCCTAACAGTAAATGAGTATCTAACTCCACTCGTGGTTATAGCCAACAAATGTAGTTCCGTTGTTTTTCCAAAATATCCAAAATTATTTAAATTATTACCGAAATCCATTATAAACTATACTAAAACAACAAACTCGGCATTGCTAATTTTAGCACAAGAAGTAATGAATAATCTACTTGCTTTAAGTCAAGCAAGCGTAATACAATGTGCAAAAAAGTAATTCAATGCCAGATCTTGTTACAACAATGATTTAGAGCGACAAATGCCGTGAATACAACTTTGATATTACACAACTATAACAAAACTAGATTAATTTTCATTTCTATTAAAAGAAATAAGGTCTATATAATTTAACAACAAATTAATATAATATATTTTTAAGAACAACATTCTGTATATATTCCGATATAATATATCGACTACGTTATTTGTATTATCAATAATATGTCATCGGCTTGTTTAGATGGTAACGATGGTTTCATTTCGGTCCGCCGCGTTACCTTTCAAAAGCGTCGACTCGTGAACAAAGCGACCTCTGAACTTAATAACAATGTGAGTCAGGCGTGCGAAACGGGAGATTCTCGACGACTTGCGATAATTCTTACCGAGTCCATCGAAATTCGTTACAAACTTCAAGTAATATAACTCAGTGACCCGATTATTGCATCGTCAAATGTTTGTAGCGGTGATACCTCAGCCAGATAATGCCTAAAGAGACTTTATTGTTACAATTCTGACCCAAATACCATTGTTTAACTAACAAGGCAGTGAATATGCGAACGAATCGTAAAACCAACTTTATAAGTTAATATAAATAACTGTACTGGTACTATTCCTATTTGACAAGGTCATCAAGTATAGATATAACGACAATAGACAAATTGCATCTGTTATCTGATATATAACTCGTGACTCGGAAAGGTTTTCTATTTAATTTTAGCGCTTGTTATATTGACATTTAAGAGACCGTTTTAATACTAGTATATTTCACGCCGGTGTCTGATATAGAAAGAGATTTCTTGTTAGAAAACTGTTAAGCTATATTGCGAACACTATTTACGATATATATATAATACACGGTGTATCGTGTATTGTAAACGTTCCTTTTGTAATTTATTCATTTAAAAGATGCTTATAATAACATTTGTCCGGTAGCGGCAGACCCAACACGCCATTCACCAATAAGTTATCACGCAACCACCATCACAAACAACTGTCCGTATCAACTATTTGTCATTAAATCTGAAATACTCCAAATCATACATATCGAATTACGTTGTAAAGGATTCTTTATTAAGAATAATAAACCGAGTGCATAATCTAGTTCCACTTCTATTGAAAGCGACAGGCAGTCAAAGTACATTTTAGCAACTGGCATAAAATGAATAAATTAAGATAAAAGAAACAGAACGATTCTCCTCTTCAATTAGAGCGACCCACGCACGGTGATTAGACGTTTCAATGATACTTTATCATAACAACACGATATATTTTATGTCAGTCCTATTAAAAATACATTTATGATAATTTGAAGAACAAAATATATTTATATATATATTTTGTTATATATTGTGTACTAAAACGCAGTCATAATTTGTACTCGTACTAATAAGATTATATAAATACAATATAAAAATGAAGTAGTAAAATGAATTCTCATAGACACCCGTTATCTGGACCAGAATAGTGACCTTCAACTCGACGCGGGCTGAATACAGAGTAGTGTAATAACAAGTCACCGGGAGGTAGATGTCGGGCGCTTTCGTATGCAAAAAGCGTTAAGTGTTAGCCGACGCGGTTGTACGGGACGAACATTAAACAAACGTTTGCAAGCTGAAATAGAAATGGGATATTTGAGGAGGGTTCTTTCGCGAACGCAATTGTAGTCGAACGTGTCTTGTTAGCGAATGCTCTATGCAAATGTCGGTCGGCGATGTTGAGCCAAATCGGTATTGTTAGTGACAGGGTGATGGTTAATGGTGGTTTACCGTTTCAGGAGCAACCGGCCGTCTTTGAATTACAATACGATAATATATTCATGTACTTACTTGCTTTCAAAGCTTTACAAATTGGGTAAGGCTATACACACAACTCTTGAACCAAATATAATTAATATAAATTAGTATGTATATTTATTGAATACAGTTTAAAGAAAACTATATTTATAATATTTAAAAAAGTTAGATATTTTTTGTATATATGGATATATTAATTTTTTATTAGTACTAGGTCCAATCAGTTACCATTTGATTACCTATAGAACAAAATATGTGGAGATCATTTGTATCGTAACACCCACGATAAAGCAGTAATTCTGAGGTGTGCTTAAGTTGTCGATTAAGACTGCAGTTATTCGGACGACAAAAGCTGTAACGCCAGTCACCGGTGCCCGTGTTATAAATACGACAATTAATTTTAATTTTATTTTAAAAGCCATCGCACGTCGACTTAAAGCGAGATTTGCGAGGCAAAGCCGCTGCTGCCGCCATCTGCCTTATCATTAAACCTTTAACAGCGTCCCGCAATGCGCTATTATTGTTTGCGAATAAAAGATTCCAAACTAAAAGGGTTCGACGCCGTACACGAAACATTCCGAAATTAAAAGCCATTATTGTAATAGAGTTTTCCTTGCAATTGAAAAGGCGGCGGCGGGTGCTGTTATAAACAGTAAGTTAAAAGAAAATTAATGAGAACCCAGGAACTCTAAAGAGTAATTTCTTTTATAAGTACCGTCTGGGAAATATTAAAACACTTTTGGTACGGATTCTTTTTTTCGTTTCACGAATTTATACAAACCATAATCAAAATCGTGTTCATATTTATAACCGCACTTTATAAAGGAACACCTCCTAATGTTAATTAGTGTTAGCAATTTTCCTACATTCATATGTGCATGTGTGTGTACATACATGTGTGACAATAACCTTACTGTCATAGTAGTGTTAACTGTCGCTGAAATAATTATAGAAAAGCATGGTGAACCTAGTGTCTAACATATTTCAGATATAAAAAATAACCGTCAAAATCAGAATATCTGTAAATCTTAAAAATATTTAGATCACAGGAGATGTTTATATATTTCTGTAACAAAAATTTACATCTTATGACCTGCCTATGATCTCACTGAGACACATCAGGTAATTATAGTTAGTGCCTGCTACGAGTATGTGCAGCCGGGATATTATACTAGTAAACTATATATTACACACCGTTATAGATGACAAATTAACTGACACCTACATCTACTCTTCTTGTAATAACTGTAAAATCGTTAAAAGTCGTATGAATAATTAAATTATAAACACTTTTATATATAAAAATTCAAATATTAATAGTGCATTATCCTCAAATTTCATTTTCAAGTTTTACGCTACCATGTATATTTTTGACATATTTTGTGGTATACTTCTTCGACATATTTGAAATATGATTTTGCAAAATTAATATAAACGATGTATATGTAAAATAAACTATAAGGCCGTCAATCTGTCCACAATCGTTCTCTTCAATGTGAAATATTACGTAAGCGTAATCATCAGAGAGGCAATTCACTCAATAAATAATAATATGTTGATTGTGAGGTCGCAGCCTCGGAGACCTCTACCTCGTTAACACCATAAGAGACGACAGTATTACCCGCAAATGGTATTTTCGATAAACGTGACTCTCATTGTGCCATAAACTAAACTTATAGTATAAAACCGGTCATGTTAATAACTATATTTAGCATAACATCCAAAATTTGAGACCGCGGTGAATTAATTTAATTTAATCTCTCTCGAATCTGAATTCAGTATCTTAAATTGAAAGGCTTACCAAGTGCATATATTGTGTGCATCTGTACAAAAAGGTACAATCTCGTGAGATAGGATAATAAGATAAACTGCGCGGAGCGGCTGAGTTAGACAGATAAAAACAGGGGGATCCTACGCACTGACGTGCAACTTATTTACTTAAATGCAGTCCACATTTAGCGCCTTTTTAAAAACCAATTTGATTTTAATTACTCGTTTTGATTACTGGCCATCAATTCACTGTCGAAATCGTGTTGGATTTAAACTGAGGGATAAGTATTGAAAGAGATATATGTACAAAAACGAGCAACTTTATTATTATACTCGTAGTATGACACGATGACAAACTAACTAATAAGCTATTTTTTTAAAGTTTTGTTTGGTGTTCAGTTTTGTTTGTAGTATCCGCCGGTAGGTGCAGTAAAAGGACATAATTACGAAGTGTCTTATTATTTTGAAATTTGGGTATCTGTAAAAAAATGTAGAATCCATCTATTAATCAGCTAACTAAAGGGTTTTTGTACTTCACTCATACCAATGGCTAAGCTTATCCGAATCTGTCGGTATCCCTTGTTTAATATTGTCTTTACTTATCGCTGATGATGAACATCCACTGTGACTGCGACGACGTGAAAACTAGTCGAATTATTTTCAAAATGTAGCCGCCCCTCAAACACAGGCACCGCCGTCGAGAAATAGTAAAATAATCAAACCTTTTATCATTTTAAATTCACATGGACTTAAACACGAAATATTCAAAAGGAAAACAAAATTTAAGTAATTCGAAATGTATATATATATATATATATATAGAGCAGGTACATCTATTTTCAGTACAATTATATCTGATTTTGAATTCAATATTGTTCTTTAACCAATAGTACTGCAAATGTTTGATTTTACCATGAAAAGCTCATTCTTATTTATAGTTACTCTAATAATAATAACATTTTCATCAAGTTGCCTTTATATACCCGTAAATATCACATTCAAATCGGATAAGCCATTCCAGAAACAAACGCACAGAAAATCAGAAAACATTCTAAAACTCACTACCAAATATCTTCTAAGCACAGACAGCGAGCGATCAGTTACAGATTTATTATATGTATAGATATTTTTAATAATCTTCTGGATCATTCCCGTGCACGAACCCTACACGTTCCGTGCCCTAAAAATTCATATTATAAGATATCAAAAGAAATGTAATAATCAGTGAAATCTTTATTACGACATGGGTATATTAATTATAATAAAAATGTTAACTATTCAAGTCAAGCGTGAAACGTCTATGTTATCTCGTTGGAGGGATCACGTCGTAACACGTAGTCTGCCTACGTTCATACATTTATTGCTTGCTATCTTTGTCACATACAACAAAGATATAATCTAAATCTTGAAAATATTACTTCATCTCATACCGGCTATGTTATCTTCTTAGATATATATATATATATATATATATATATATTCACTAACTGTTGCACGCGGTTTTATCTACACTATATTAAACTGTCGTTTTATATCAGACGGTCGTATAATTATTTCTCTATCCCTCTGGAACAGAGTTTTTAAAACCTATTACCTTTTTTGTGAGCACATGTGCAAAATAGCATCACAAATGGTTGAGTAGTCAAGATGTGATAGCGTAACACAAACAAATTCTCATTCACTTATATAATAATATTGAGAATAGTGTGCCATAGAACAAAAATATATAAAATAAAATAATATTTTTGCCCCAACAGTGTTCGTGGAGAAATCTTCAGAAAATATGTTAGTAATTGATTAAAAATAAAAAAATATATTTATTATTAGCTTTCAAGATATTTATAAATTAGATATTATTAATCAATATCGAAATTAATCTAGAATCCTGAACAGCAGAGACAATAGAGCCGTTGACTCCTTTCGTTACTCCACATGTCTTGTATGTCCGCGTTTCAATGTTTTATGTTAATATTACGGTCATAGTTTTGTTTATTCCACGTGGCTGTCCCGCCCCCGTACAGATAACTTGTACCAGACCGAGGCACAGCGCACAGCGCACAGCCCACTCGTGACACGGCCGTCGCGTGAGAAATGCTGGAATTGCTTCAATAAATACATTGAAATGTGTCAATTAATTTATAGTAAACATCTCGAATTCAACGGACAGGAATGCACAGTTTGATTTTTATTTAAATTATTTATATATTACTTTATATTTCCCTATTTTTTACAATTATTTAACAACTACTATAGAAGACGATCCGTTATGATATATCTGTTTCCAGAATACAAAAAATATTTAATACAAATTCCTTAACCGTCAACAATCGCATCATTTTCTACAAATCAATGATATGTATGTCTAAGTTCATCACAGAGATGTATCAACTGTCCACATCATCCACGAGTGCACTCGACACCAAAAGAAAATATCGTCCGCACCACAAAGTAAACACCAAACACTCGAGTTCATTATACTACGCTTAAAAAAACAAAACGCGTTCATCAAATCGTAAAGTGGCTTAGAATAATAGAATCATAGGAGTGGAGTGATCAAATATCTAATAAGAAGGTGAGAACGGGGTGTAGGTGAGTATTATTTATTGCTTTTAATGGAATATGAGCAATTAGGACCGCCGATGGGATCGGTGCTGACAAGGTGCAAACGAGAGTGCCCCGACCGGATACATCAGTATGGAAATAAAACAATGCTGAGGAATTACCATACAGTAGGAGCGGAACGGTGGGATTAAGTTAAATACGAACAAAGTTACTAAAGCAAAGATAAATATTAACATTAAACAGTCATAACATAATATGTACGAAACTGATTATATTTAAATAATTTAAAAACAATAATTGAATATAAGACAAAAACTTCAACACATCATATACGTATACCAAAAAAAAAGCAGTTTAAAATTAATAAGAACTAAGGGAAAGTATACAACATAGAGAAACTATCAATACGCGGAGGCGCCAACAACGTTCAACTCTGCTGACTCAGCAGAGACGCACTCCAGCGCACCGACATTATACAAAGTTATCATTACGCGCACTCGGCAGAACCAGAACCAAGTGAAAAAAACACACGAGTCATCCCTATTTCTATCAATTAACACCGCAATTTGTGAATAAAAAAAAAACAACCGTGACTAGATGTCGATACCTCCTTGTTAACTCCTGAATTAATAACGTTCAATAATTATACACTTAAAAAATAAAAAAGAAATAAAGCTACCGAACGCCTCGTCGCATATAAACGAGTACGGTGAATAATTATAAAGTTTGTAACAGGCTGTTTAACATATTGTTATTATACCATTATATATAAATTGACTCGCCTTCGAAGACGGTTTCGCTTGGTTATACAAGAATTAATATCATCAGGAGTTGGTAAGTAATCTACTTCCAAATGTCTAATTATATTCCATCGCTTTTGCCGTAAAATAACGATGACTACTACATTAAAACACATAGTCTCCTAACATACACATACGTACTACATAATATATTCCAACTCAACCACATTCGCCATTTCAAGAGTAACAATTAACCTTGAATTACTGCCATTCTGTTAATTCGATACATTAGTTACAGTTATCGTACTTTACAATTATCTTTGTTAAAATAATAATACACTTTTTACTAGAATCATTTCAGACATTCATTGGTCAACCTCAATATTCGATTTCCAATTATTTATATTCATCAGAAACATTTAAATCAGCATCTGTGTTCCTAAAACTAAACACGCTAAAATAACTTTAATTTAATATCATTAAAAAAGTTTCATAAAATTTTATTTCAAAAATGTTTCTTATATAGATCTTAGTAAAAATATACAAGTAGAGTGTAAAAAAAGTCATATAGATGTAATTGAGTTTAAAAGTTACCAGTCATACAGAGTTACTAAGGCAACTTTCATTAATTGCAGAACCTAATGGTCCCAAATATGATAGACGTAACTCATTGTGCTGTCACCGGACGAACAGACAGTCAAAATAATCCGCTATCCATTATTATATATACATTTTGATAACGGAATGATGTCATGTATTTTTTTTTTACATCATATATGTATAAAATAATTATGGAACAAAGAAAAATTATACTCATATCATATGCTGAATTGATAAAACATTCGTATAGAATAATTAATAACCTATTCAAATCGGTCCAGCCGTTTTATTGATTAGCCGGAACAAACAGACAGACAGACAGACAGATTTTAAACAATATTTTTTTATTCAAACGTATTGATATGCATTTAGTGGAAAACTGTTAATTTAGAATTACAGATACTTCAATTTTATTTATATCCATTTATAATATATGTGATATAATACCAAATAAAAAGACAATATAATATAAAAAAACATTAGCATCAAACACTAGTTTGAATAGTAATTCTATTCAAACCAGTGTTTGAAGTGATGGTGCATCAGACAATTAGATAGCTGGGATAATCTCAAAGCGTTCAATTTGCTCCAAATCAACGTGGGAACCTCGGAGGCGCAATTTAATCATCCCACATCACACCGCGATACGAATATGTGTTTTAATTACTTGGATTATCATTATAAGATACAATAAATATAATGTGAAAGGAATTCACAAGCAATATGAAATATTGTTCCAAGAATACCAATACAATGAAATAATTTAAATAGTATATTAACTTATTCTGTTAAAACAAAATATATTAATATAATCGAAATTGAATTTTATATGATGTGAAATTATATAACTATAAAATAGGATAATTTATATAAAGAAATAGCTATTAAAAATGTTTAAATACCCTTTATACTTCTTATGCTTTTAGGAAAAAGCTCTTAATTTGGAATTACAAAGCGACATTTCCATTCTATTTATATATGTACTGAATATATATTCAAAGCTTTGTATAAATATACAGACGACTACAAAATATCGACACTATTGTTGTAGATACGTTGGACTAATTCAGTTCCTTCGCACGTCGACACATGCTCACTATATTTATGGGAGAGAGAATATCGTTATCTCACGACGTCACAGAGAGACAGCAATGGAATTAATATTATAGTGATAACCAGACAGAACCAACTCGAATAAAATATAGATACACTTGTGAAGACAATTGGAAGCGACGCAGCGTCAAATGAGAGTTGGAGTTACCGCGAGACTATCTTCAGCTCAATTTGACTTAATACAGAAACCGGGCACACGAAGCAACCGCAACATAATACGAATAATAATCATCCCGGTTTAATTAGATTATTTAGCTTTATAATTATTCTATATATTTATTTAAAATAAATAAACTTCACTGAATAAATCAATGTTAAAAGTACAGTAATAATTCTTGATAGTGTGTGGGCACAGCGCAAATTATAGTAACAGGTATACATTTTGATGGGAATTGAACAACGGACAAGTGAAATTCATGAACCCGAATGGGCACGTATGAATATAAAATAACAATTGTAAAGCGAACAGTATGAATAACCCAAATGGTAATAAAGTATAATGCCTTATACGTACTCGTACCAGGGAGTTATAATCGGGATGGCGGTTTCACGATAACGTTTCATTAACTTAACCATTCAGCTTTTTTTATATTTTAGGTACCTTCATATTATACTCCTATGTGGCATGGAGACGTAATAAAAGACATACTAAAAATGTAATTACATATATAAAAACTAGGGAGAATTACTAAAACGAAATAAAAGATTTTTTTATCAACTCAATTTACAAAGGGAATGTAAAGGCGTATGGTGGGGTAGTATTTAATTATCCTGCGGCGGAAGTGCGAGGCGGGGTCGATTTGACCCCACCCGCGGTCAAAATGGCCGACCGTGTTACAATTACACTCCTTTATCAATCTGCGGAAGTCAGCACTTTAAATATTTAAAAAACGAAATTACCATAATTGCTACGGGCTCTCCCCACTGTGTACATTGACTGTGTAAAATTAAAGTAATAGTAACGAAACGCTCGCCTCTGAAGGACTTAAACTGAAAAAAATAGTATAAAAAGATTTTAACAAATCACAATCTTTATGAAAAAATATCTATCTATATAAATTTATTTTATATAATTTAAATTAAAAATCGCTCACTAATTAGATGATATTTATTATTATTTTACGATCTGTCAGAGAGAATGACGTTAAGTAACTCAGCGGAGATAATCGTAATCCTACGCGATCGCATCTCCGATAAGACGAGTCTATCCCAAAGTGACAGGAGAGCTGAATGTTATTAGTAATATTATTATACAGTTAATACTATTGTGAATAATAAAGTATATTACGGCTACAATTCGTTTTATAGATTTTACTCATTATATAAAAGATTACTGTAAGACGATTAACAATTGTTTCATTTTAATATTTAATATAATTTAGTTATTTTTACTTCGTTCAAGAAATAGCCATAATAATAGAATATATTTTTCAATACGGTTCATAATGTCTGATATGTCTGTATGAAAATATACTTTTTTTTTTAAACTCAGAAGACAAAACATATTATTTATTCAAATGTGTGTTCTTGTTTTGGTGAACAATACTTCATTAATAATTCAATTGATTAAACTTATTAAACAAATAAAAATAAAGTGAAGTAATACTTTATAAAAATGAATATTTTCTTATTTCCCTTATGATCGTTAAGAATTCGATTTATCGATACGCAATGAGGACGGACTCATTATCTCACAAAAATGGCAAAACAATTTTAAATATATAAACGATTCACAACGGAACGTACCTACCGAATCAATCTTAATTAATTCGTGAATTCGGAACAGGGAATAAATACATTTAAATATAAGAGAGACAGAGTAATATATTTAATTATTTCTGATTCTGATCAAGGTTACCTGCATGACATTCACCAAAGAGTTAATCTTAATGAGACTACCTCATAAATACCTACCGTCGAAAAAATAACAATTAATCAACGACCACTGCCCCTTAATAATGAAATGATTAATTCGAGCTGTCTCTTCATATTATTGTTTAATTCAAAACATAATAAAAAAAGTTTTTTACACACTCTTCTTTTTATAAATCGTTAAAATTTTTGTGAGAAAGTCGGTTCGGTAATCAATAAAATATCATTAAATAAATGCTCCGAATTTTAAACGGACTAAAACAATCCTCTTTCTGATGCAAGAAAAAAAAATACACTAGCATTTTAAAATTCATTGCAATTTATGGTAAGGCTGTATAAAATAAAACAATAAAATTTCCTATTATATTGTTCTAAAGGTCCGGCGCCGCCGTCTATTAAATTCGATTCCATAATAAAGCGAGAAAAATCAACATCACACGCTAAGACACTTCAACTGATCGTTTGTCATTTAACATTTTTAATTCACCGATGAAGTAATTATTTGCAAAATTTTAATGATTTTATTATTTTTCTCTATAAAAGTAGATAAAAAAAATCAACTTCGAAATATAATTAAAATTAACTATTATATTATACTTAGATTTTCAACCGTTTCACATTGGAATATAACTATTTTAACGGATAATAAAATTATTGATATTTTCATAAATTACATTGTAATCTTATTACAATTCATAACGTAATATTATCATTGAAAAAATTATAAAGCCATAAGATATTATAAAAAATAAAATTTATTGCAGAAAAAAACTAAGAAAACGGCAAAGAATCATAATACTAAAAGTAGATATAGTTTAGGAGGCCATATACTATCAGTTTTATGTAAATATATATCTATATATGACGCTAAATCTAACTATGTGCTGTCCCTCATTAGGCGGAGTTGTTAAGATGTCAATTTACTTTTGAAAAATAATTATTTCAGATGCCAAAATAGTTGATTTAAGTCTATATAGTTAAAGGTCAGGTCAGTTGTTTGTTAGGTTTGTAGCGACGTAATCAGTGCATGAAGCCACGTACCTATACATGAGGGTGAGTGTCTGGGTGTTGTCCACAATCCAACTAGTTGAGCACTGAAAGGCGAACGCCTGAGAACTATTGTCTAAAAACACATTTCTGACACTCGGCTAAAGTAAAATTTACATACATCAAAATTCTCAAACAAGTCGCTACGTAACTCTCCGTTCAACTTGAAGTTTACTTGAGAATATTTCCTTGTATTACGATATTAACAATAAATTATCCAACTTCGTAATTATTATGAATGTAAGTAATTTCCATCTAATTGTCGATTATAATCTGGATGCAACTTAAAAAAGTGCATTTCGAGATTAAGCACCAACACGGCCCTCCTACGGTTTAAGTAGAAACAATAAGTCATCGACACTAATTGGTGGTTTTCTCCCATTTATCAGCTCATTACATCACAGTAGCGCGAATAAAATAAAATATGTGTGCAGAGCAGTCCGTGCGCCTTGGGCAGATTATTCGCATGCGATAAGAGGCATCGGAAACTCAAAGAGCAAGCTCTGCCGAACTGCAGACCTGATTATGCGTCTTTATCAGTTGTATGCCTACTCACCCGCTGATTGTCGTGAAGCCATCGGCTCATATATTGCTAATATATTGCATTCTGTACAGTACATTCTGTTCAACTAGTACCAAAAAATCTTAAAATATTGTATACGTTAGAAGTATTGATATTCATTTCGTTCCATTCAATTACTTATTACCAATAACACAATTTTAAAATTTACTAAAACTATGTTAAAAATCTTAAATAATATATAATAAAAAATAATATCAGCACAGATAGGACTCGAACGTGCGATCTCTCAAATAATGTCAGACTTTCGATATATTACTATATTAATAAAACATTTTTAAATATCTTTCAATCTAATCCCCTTTTCTTATAAAGTATATAAGTTTATTAAGGTTTTTTTTTAAATAAAAGCCTGAAAATCATTCGATTAGTGGATGATGGCTTTTGAAAATATATTGTATTGCAGTGTCAACTTACAATATTCACATTAACTTTGTTACTTGTTTAATTTAAAAAGTTTGTAACTATAATAAGGGATTTATCTCTTAGGGTCTAGACTCTAGATTAAGGCGTTTCAAATCAAAAGAAAATGATACAGGACTCTTGAAATAATAAAAAAAATAGGTTTAATTTTGAAATTACTATCAAAACAGACAGTTACATGTTACTATGACTTTTTTAATTAAACTGTTACAGGGAACAATACATACCAGCGAGCAAAATTGTGGACAAAATATTGTACTACTTAAGTAAAATTCAGAAAAGTGCAGTCTTGTTACTTATTTTTTACGACATTCTGAGCTAATTAGTACCGATGAACTCTGAGAGAACGGACAAATGTCCTTTTAAGTACGTAATTTACGACAAACAATGGCTTAATTTTATTTTTTATCTCGAAATTTCTTTAAAACATTTAATTGTGTTTGAATATAATAGATAGTGTAATGTTATTATTATACATGATACTAAAACCAATAACTTCGGTAGCATTTTCAAAAATATACAAGTGGTGGTCAAAACATTCATAATACAAACATCGTCCCACAATTCCATTATAACATTGTAGTAAAGAAAAATAAAAGATATCAAATTTACATAGCACGAAGAGACCGGACCATCTTTATAGAAATCGGCGAATCATTACCTCTCTTTTCATCTCGATAACCCTAGTAATACAACACGAGATAGAGGAGGAAGGAAAGCCAACGTGACGAGGTAGCAGACCCGGTAAATGTCAACTAGAACAAAATTCAATTTCATTTTCAACATCGTTATATGCGCGTGAGTTACATTGCTCGTGCACATTGTTTCGTTTCGATCGTAACTTGGAGGAAACATTGAAATCTATTTGAGATTAATAGCTTAGATATACATCTACTGACATAAAATTATAGAACAAACATGTTTATTTTATAAGCTTACAAAATTACTAACAATTAAATGTCAGAGTTCAATATGTTCGGATGACAAATGTCATTTTAATGCTAAGTCAACTTGGTCTTTTATATCGTATCGGTGATTATGTCAATCTCTGGTACACTCTTTCTTTCGTCATAACTCACCTCAGAAGGGATTTAGTTCTTCATATCATTGATCGCACTACTACCACCATCTTACAACTTACTTATAACCACCCACTTTCATACTGATACTCTTCTCATTACATTTCTTTTCATCGGTCCGCATTTCGTGACCAAATCACAGTAAAAGAATACTTCTCACCTTTCTCCGTTTTACAGCGACTAATATAAATGAATGCATATAAAAACAAATAAATAAGACAATATAACAAGATACTTCAAACGTACTAATGGGTCATTGTTAAAGTCGTACGTAGCATCGAAACAAACCTCAAAACTCAGTGTCGCAACATTAACACAACTGGAGCAAACTGTAAGAGTGTATAAATTATAGAGATTTAACCGTAGCTTGGTGAACGTTTATACTTATACAGAATTGGAATTATAATAATAGTTTGGTATGTCGTAATTTAGTTCCGACCCAAATTATAAATTGTAAATTATTACTTCACTTTGCATTAAATAAAACTCTTTGGAAGAAAATGAGCATTTGTACTGCTATGCAAAAGTTATAAGGTCAATGACGTAATAAATTCTTACCTTGTTGTGGTAATCTGGTAATCGATATAATAGCAACATTTGATATATATATATATATATATATATATATATATATATATATATATATTATATATATCACAAAACCAGTCTGCGTCCATTAGTAGTTAGGCAGTAAAGTGACAGCGTAATAAACTGGATTAAAAGCAGCTTCATTGAAACAGCAACGAAATAATACATGAAAACAGTTGACTGCCATGATCGACAGACAAACAGAATTTTATTACAGATTAGACTAGTATTGATTAAAAGCTAATACGTAATATTAAAGTATGGTTAAGTATAACAAAAAACGAAAAGAAGAAATAATAATATACAAAATTGATAAATATTCATTACGAAAAGACGCTTCGGTACTTTTATTCCACGATTCAAAGTAACCATACCCTTTCCACCTATAAAATGTCAGAATCAAATTGCACGACTCCAAAGTAAAGTCCATGACGAAAGACCACTAAGAAACGATATAGCAGAACTCTAAAACATAAAAACATTTGAAATCATTTTATAGAATCGCAATCGAATGGAAGAAATCATATTCAATTTGAGAATAAATTTGAATTCGAATAAAAAGTTACAATGCATTAAATAAACCAATAACAAAATACACTCCAGTAGGAAATACTTAACAAATAACCAAGTGACGTGGACGACTAATATCTGTACTGACACTGAAAAATTACAACTCCAATGCCGGCAGCACCGTGGCGGTATGTTTTGCTAATGTACCGCTGTCAATCGTACATTTTGACGTATGAGATCACTCCGCCACCATCACACGGTCGGCGGAGAATTTTTGATGTCCTAATACCGCTTAGTCACCACGTATAATAAAAGCAACATTGTCTTACCTTTTGCAATTTAAATGCCTTTTGTTCTTTCGATTACCATTACATAAAGTCACCTCAAGTGATGTGCACATGTGAAATGTAATTATCTTGTTATTGTTTTATAGACACCCTACTCACATTTTCGACACTGTGTATACGATTATATTAAAGCTTGGAAGTATATTTTTATATATGCTTTACAATAGTTGAGATTCAAGTATTTAAATAAGAGCAGTGAATAAATGTATAAACACTTACTGTGTGAGCTTGGTCTGGTGCATGCAAATCTAGTCACGGTTCGACCTAATTTCCAACTTGGTTTCATCTAACTTTGAATGACTCAGTGGCAAATAATGAGCCAATTACGTCCATCAAAAAATGACACCGTCGCAATCATAATGCTATTTACGGTAATGACGAAACTAAGATTTGAATTATTATAAATACATTTGGCACTAAAAAAGTAATATTTAACGAGAACTTGAGCAGTACTAACTCCAACATTGTAAATATTTCACGTACAATCTTGTTATTTATCTGCTCTAGGGTTAGTCACAGTAAGGAGCAAAGTCAGAGCTGTCATATCAAATAAGGCAAAGTTGAAATACTGACCAGGTAACAACTTTCTAGTGAACGCTTAGCTTGGAGCTACATGTCGTAGACAGGGCGCTCACTTCAGGCATTTAATTATAACTTAATAGAACACGAAAAAACTTATATAAATTACTAAATTTGAAAAACAAAATTTATCCATTTTTTAATATATTTATTTATACATACTAAACTTTTTTTTTAAGTTTGTTATCAAACATATTTGAAACAATGAAATAAAATATTTGTTTTTAGATTATATCATCGAAATAATAATTCACACTCAACTTTCAAAACAAACTATACTTTAAAATACAAACCAAACAAGAACGAGGTATAATAATATCCCAAAAAGCAGCATTAGCATTTAAAAGCTTTGAACATGATAAAATTATGTAGGTAGGGACCAAATGATACTGGTCCACCAAGTTTATTATTAAATTGCCGGCATTAGGTTTGAGCGTGGTCTATTTGTCACCGCGTGCTCCAGTTTCGTGAACACTCCACAGCCATGGGAAGTCGTTACGAATAGATTACATTCTATGACATCGACCAACCTAAATTAACTCCATGTCTTAACAATACGGTGAATGTAACGGAATCAAATGCATACAATGAGATGTTCTCATTTAAATGTGCATGTTTTTTCTAAATTATTGACTAAAATTGTGAAGTATTCAGAGTTTACTTTAGTGAAATTTATTTTTTATTATGTTACTTTCTATAGACGACGTGCTAACTTAATTAATATTTTATTATATGGAAGTTGCAAAGTTTGGTAACAAAAAATACAAAAAAAAAGAATAAATATAGAAATAGTACAAATATGTGTGTGTGAATTTACATAGACCTATAATATAATATACATAATATTTATATGTAAAGTTGTACAATAAGCATAAGTTGACGACATTTACCTTTAAGGTAACACACGATTTATAAATAACGAAGATGCAAAATCATGCAGTATGTTAACAAAAAAAATGTACAAAATTCAAGGAGGGTGATGATTCTTTTCAGTCCTAATCTATTTAAGGGTGAAATAAAAAATTATCTCCAACACATATGAAGTTTGAACGCAAGTAATCAATCATGCCGCTGAAGGGGCGAGGAAATCCGCCACTATGTACACCGACGGAAGGAACTCTTAAAAGAAGCTACGAATAATACAACACCAATCAATCATAGATTTTGTGACGATGGATCATAAATTTCCAATAAAAAAATATAATATAATTTATTTATAAATTATTTATTTTCACTCAATGTAATTGATGAAGTTTTCTTCAACAAATTTGCTTCCATTTTGAATTTATTGTGATAATTACGAAGAGTTATTACACATAAGATTGCGGAGAGTGGCATGTCTGCTGAATCGGTAGTATTGATCTTCCTTCCGCGAAGAGCGGCAGCTCCCGAACCAGCCAGACGCACGACAAGTGCACAAAGGGCGTTCAAACACGCCATTGTAATGCATTTAAGAAGGCAAATCCTTCCTTAAACACTAACTAAGAATCCCAATTGCTGCTTGATAAACGTGGCTGTCTGTATGTATAAAATAAAACTATATATTTTATAACTATTAACTTTTTTGATAACTAATGCTTTTCCTCTTTAATTTAACAGACAAAACCAGTCGTTACGGATAGCCATAAAATCAATATACCAGTATCTCGTATTATCAGTGACAGACAATAAAATTTTATGGTGCATGCGAAATAAACATCCTACAGTATGGGAGCCGTGGCTTTTTTGATACAGATCTGGACAAGGCTAGTAGGTTTAATAAGCTATATAGGCAAGGGGACAGTCTAGTTTATAGGAATGACCATAAAAGAATTTAATAGAAGCTGAAGAGGCTATTTGGACAATGTTATTATATCTGGTATCAATTTATTTATAACTAGCTGTGTCCATGACTTCGTTTGCGTGGATATGATTTTAAAATAAAAGTAGCCAAGTTACTCCTTATAACATTGGCTAACCGCCTCTTAAAATCGGTCCAGCCATTCCAGATATTAGCAGAACCAAACAGAAAGACAGACTAACAGAGACAAATTTTTTAAAAATGATTTTTATGTAAGTACCGTATACACTTTAATACACATTGAAAGTCTGTTAAACTGCAATTTAAAACAGATATTTCATTTTTATTTAAATGTATAGATATCTACACATATAAAAAGAAAAAAAACCGAAAGTACTAAAACGGATTCACACAATAACCAATAAACAATAGTACTTTATAACCGAAACAATAATTCTATAATAAACCCTTATTCAAACACAGATATAAGGTATAAGAGGTCTGAACTAGCTGGCCGTACTAATTTAGCGGAGTTAGCTAATTTATCCGGCATTTAGCCGGTGGTAAACGTGAGATCCATATCAGTTAGCGCAGTGGAGCTGAAGCTCGCATCGCAATCGTGGCGGGCGGGCCTTCGAGACGTCTGCACGAAACTGTAAAACAATTATTTATTACATTGCCGATTAACTTATATGGCAAAATGTTTATTATACCTCTGTATTTTATCTCGTTTCGGAGAATATTTACTATTATTGTATAATTATACAATACAATAACATTTCCATAACAAATGTATATAAAAATAAACAAATATTGACGTAATTGAAATAAAACTAGAAAATGTTAACGTTTTTTTTTTCATAATTTTAGTTTTTTATTGTTACAATTATAAATTTATTTTCTTCCTATTTTTTGTTCTCCCGTAAAAAATATAAATGTTTATGGAAAGCACTAACTTTCTGCAACGTTAGATTCCAGTTCGGTGGTCTTAAACTAGAAGTGAAGCTTAAACAGAGGGAACATTTAAATAATCGAGAATCCAGATCCCCGATCCATAATCGCAGCGTTCATTTGTAACCGGCTAACAGTACAAGAAAATATCTCTATCAGATAGGCGACGCTAGCTCAATATTATTCAGAACTGAGAAAAACAATCGTGGCTCGTTAAAATAAGATAGTGGAATCGCGCTTACCTTTATGCATGGTCTTCTCTTATCTAACTTTAATTTTATTATATCCTTTAGAAATAAGTTTAAACAAATTACAATAGACCCTACATTTAATAATATGAATTTATCTTTAGAAAACAACTAAATAATAATAGAAATGCAATTAAAGACACAGACCTTTTCAATGTCCGATTACAAAATGTTTGTAAATAAAACTTCACAGTAAATGTATCAATCGACGGTATGGGTCGAAGCTACCCACCGATGCTAATGAGGGCGACCGGTTAGAGGGACAATTGCTTGGCAGTTACTGAAGATTTTCGTTAAGACGTTTAAGGCTCTATTTCTAGAGAATGTAAGACGTTGATTTATCGCAATTCGACTTTATTGGAATTGTGTTGAGAATTCAATTGAAAATTTAAATTAAAACCTTAGTTGATGGTAAGGAATCGTGTACCAACTAAAGTAAGAGTAAATCAATTCTGTCTAATGAAGCAAGGGGTACAAATAGGTGAAGCCGAGTTCATTCGTTGCTTACATAAATTTCCTGGTAATAAACATTAAACAAACAGACGGATCGTGTCGTGAACGTCACCGTTTCGCAAGGCAATTAGATCGACATTTGGCGGGTGACAGCGCAGCAGGGGTTACGTACTTGTATAACATTATACATTGCTTAACATCCAGTCACTGCTTGAGATTGTAAACTAGAACTTGCCATAAATTATTTATCGCTCTCAGTTTGGAGCGCAACCGTTAATTTCACTTTTAATTATTCATAATATTTTCATATTATATAATCAGTAAATAAAATATGAAAGTGAAAAATAAGTTAATAATATTATAAAAAAGTCAATCCAATAAATCTATTCGTACAACTATCAAAGCACGGTATACAAATACGAAATTGATTGCTTCGTGTGGCGAGTGACATTTCGGTATCCGTACGGACACGTTGGGGGGGAGGCAGGGAAGGGGGGGTAGCGCTTCACAGTGACATTTGAATAGGTCTGTCCCGGCATGTACTGGCACCCGACGACGACCAGCGAGAGGCGACAATGTTCCCAGGACAACAAACAACCTTCCTATTGAAAAGAAAATTTACTTTATTCGAAGCTTAACAATGCAACTCCTTATTTTTCAAGTATTCAACGACCCGTGCGTATATAATGCACATTTTTGTAAAAAAACAAATCTGAAATATATTTTATGAATCAATTTCTTAAGATTTTTTTTACTTATAAGGTTTATATTTGGTATATCCTAATTTTAACGTGGGTAACTGACTGATCTGAGCAAACGACATAGGTTTAGCGAAGTAAAATTTTTTAAAATTTCAATATATAATTTTGACAATAACTCAAGCGTAGTGAACATCGATATTGTAAAATAAATCAATTTTAATGGCAACTATATATAACCATATACAATCTAAACTATAATCATAGTACACAATATTTCAAACATTAAACGCATACTGTATAAGATTATCTATTCGCGATACGTGTACTGAAATAATGTTATAGCTGTGAGTTAAACGCGAAATACGAGTTAAAATAATATCACATTAGCGGAGAACTACGTGACTTACAGTTTAGGGTTTATCTTTCATATAAAATTCATTTTATTACTCCTTTATTTAATACAATTTTATATTAATACGTTTAAGAATTAAACTAATATTCTAGCTCTCCTTGTGTCTCTTTTGCATATAACGTTTCAAAAGCTACATTTCTTTCCTTACACTGGTATAATACATTATATATATATATATATATATATATATATATATATATATATATATATATATATATATATATATATATATATATATATATATAATATTTTGAGTTTATCTATTCTAAGGTAGAGAATGATAAATATAGTTAGTATTTTAAAAGCTTATATGCTAAGTAGCCACGAATTTAATTATAAAACTATAAACGAATTCAAGTTTTTTTAAACCATATTTATAGTATATACATTATTTTTTATTTTATTACATATTTATATGGATCCATATACTGGTATGTGATGATGAGCCAACTCGTATTTTTTTTGTCAACCGATACTAATAAAATGTTTTTAATCTTTCTTTCCATGTTTTCTTGGAAAACCTAATAATTGTATTTAATATTACCAGGTTCAACAGTTTAGTAGTACTTAGTGGTAAGTTATGACAAATAAATATTTTTTATTATACATTAAATAATTACGACACAAAAAAATTTACAAAGTCGAAGACGAAAGTTAGTTAATGACAAAAATATTTTTATTATATAACATTGTAAAATTTCCTTTATATTAAAAAGTATGCAAAAACAAAAATATAATAGTTCCGCTTACGAGATTTCATTTAAAGTATCACTTTATATGGAACATTTAAGCCATTTACAGACACGCAACTGTCAAAATTATCTAAGCAATAACCATAAAATCACTGTTTCAAATTAATTTAAATACATAATGAATTTAATAAAAATCCAGATAGATATAAATTATATATAACTGCCCACGGCATCGTTCGAGCGGAATTTGTTATTTAAAATAAAATCTACAACTATCAGCCAGTGAAAGTCCTATTAAAATCGGACTAGCCGTTTCAGAGATTCAGCCGAAAACAACAGACCGACAGACAGACAGACAGAGAAAAATTTTGTGAAGTACAGTATATACCATACATACCTAATTTTATTTATTTAGTAAAAATTACAAACAGAAACTTTAATTTTATTTACATGTATAGTTACTATAAAAGTATATAGCTAGGATGTCGTTTTTGTGATATGCCATAGGGTATACACATGTTCGTCACTCACCTTATAATATTACTACTGACAGTTGCGAAACGATTTGAAGCCGTCACCATAAGCCGCGTGCCACATGCTGGAGCACGAGACGAACAGATTTTTTTTTAATATTAAAGGACGCACGCGTTCAACATGTCATCAATGTCATACAGAGGTTTTTAGCTTGATTGGTTAGATTTTAGGCTCCAATGCATTTCAGTAATATACTCAAGTTTTAAGTATAAAAACTACAGCAGACATCAACCAACTCTTGTTCCAATTATTTTGGGATTGGCACAATGCGTCAATCATTCCATAATCTTATATCATACATCACATAATAAAGACTTGCTTCTTCGCCATCATTTTTCACAAACTCCATCCATATCTTATATGCCTTCTTTTATAACAATTCACACTCATACTTAAAACACTTATCGTTACATGTTTCTTATTCCTTCGCATTACATGACTACACCACAATAAAATAACCAACCAAAAAGGAAGATAAACAAGGAATTAGAAATCATTGTTTCAATTGACATTAAGGAAGCCCATAATTATGCAATGCCAAAGCAATAAGAAAGTCTACCTAACAAAGGGCAAAGGGTTCCATTCGCCACCTGCAACACTAATTGCCGCACCTCCGACATATAAACAATTAACAGTTATTCCCTAACAATAGGCCCATATATTATTTAATGCAGTTACAATGAAGCATACACCGCAAAGCTCAGGCACTCAGCTATCATTATGTTACTATTGACTACAATATCGATGGAATATATCATTTTTAATACATTCTGTATTGATACTTTTAAAATTTTTAACAACAGTTAAAGGTAATGTACGTTATTACAAAATAGCATTGTAAGTTTGTATAAATTAATGAGTAAATATACTTCATATTAATAATAAATTAGCTTTTTAATTGGTAGGTATTAAAGGTTCTTTTCTTTTGATGATGAAAATTTAAAGTTTTTATCATTGTAAGCTTAAAAGTATTTATCACATATATAAATAAATGTGCCCGAAAAAAAGTTTAATTAAAAAAGCTTACATACAGCCAATTAAATATTTTTTACCTTCAAGTAGGGTTTTATTATTTTAATTATCGATAATTAGTTATACTATAATAATTGATTTCATTATTAACTTTTAAGCACATCACGTCCACATAGATATGTTTTTCAACCAACCTGTATTCACCCAGCAAAAAGATAGTTGAAATAAATTTATTTAAAATGCAATAGGTTTCACAAATCGCATCAGATTCGAAATTTACTAGTATCTACAAATTATACATTCAATATTTAGTTAAAATTTTAATAAAATTAACGTGGCTTCACATATTAATGATATCATTAATATATTTAACACTAAACCTACCAACAATTCTTGTGTACCTGCTCCTACCGCACGCCGTCAAATTGACCGGTAATTAAAAGTTATTTTATTATATAACGCATTTAATAATGAAAATAACTAAAAGTATAGAGTGTAGAAAATATTATATGCATATTCTAAGAATTGTCATGTAGTTTGATAACGATATCATAACGTTTGAAAATGTATAAGTTTTACAAAAGTTTAAGAACGGTCAATTTGACCGGTACTTGGCAGGTTTAGTGTTAAACATAGAATTAAAAAAAGGTTATGTAACTCACGATAAGCTCTCAACACATTTAATAAAACTCTCGTTACTTCAAATTGAATGAATCATACACACTGTACGAATGCAGTTGTATAATAACAGGTTAGTAAACAAAACTAAGTTTTCATAGTCACAATTTACATTCATCATGAGTACCAATCGTCACGATTATCAATAATAGCTATATACATTGTCACGACAACAATAGACCTGAATATAAATTGTACTATACAAATATACAGGTCATAATGTCCCAAGCACTAACAAATATACATTATTTGTATTTTGCTTTGTTTCCTACAAAATGCGTGAAACGTTTTGCATACATCCCGTCACGGCTCTATATACAAAATGATATGACATACATACATTATGATAGATTTATTATTATATGTTGTAAACCAACAAATTAAATATGTTCTAGGTAATACGAAGAAAAAAAATTGTGTACTTAATTTTTTTAAGTCATAAATTTTGTAGATTCAAAATAATTCACAAAAATAAGAGGGTAGTTGCAAAAAGCTACAAACATTATGATAAATTTCATATATTCAAAGAACAATTTTTAATATCTTCAAAATATTAAAAAGCAAAAAAAAATGATGGCATTTTCAAGTAGATAATATTTTTATACATTTGAAATAAAACAAAAAATATATGTGGGTAGTTAGAAATTATAGTTCCATATTCATATAAAGAGATAGAGTGCTCATTCACGGTTCAGTAAAATAAAAACAAACAGCCCAATAGGAAGTTGTTAGGAAGCCGTGAAATAAAAACACCAAGCTTTCCACGCTCCATTGAACAATCGGACCAGTTAACACAATATGTCCGCTCATGATTAGTCGGCTAGATTGGACACCTGAAATCAACGACCAAAGCCCGAGTTCCGTAATCGCCGATACCGATTGTGGTATTTAAACTGAGGTGGAATGGTAACAAATAAATTACGATATTGAGTTAGCGACATTCATTTGCAAGTAAGCATTTAGTACTATTCATGTTGCAACTACGCAATAATAAATTGTAATTTAATCGATTTTCTCAATGTTTGTTGACGAAATGTTTTTAATGCTTTTGAGATAAGATAGGAAATTGTACTAGTCTTATGAGCGTTTAAAATTATCTATAAACAAGTTAGTATTGTTAAGCTTATATAAATACAAAAATATAAAATTAAAAATTCATCACGAGATACTCCGTAGTAATTTATGATGTAAAACGGAATAGCTTTCCTCGAGATATGATAAGTATGTTTAAACGTTAAGTATTGATCAATTTACAAGAGAACATGTACGACGAGGGATAGCTAATGTTAGCAACAATTTTAACGTCGACGGTTTTTGAGTTACGGCACTACAACGGGTTGATGCTTTATTATCGATTTCATCTCTGTTGTTATGTATTATGCTATGTTTCTAAATAACGGACAACGGGCAACATATCCGTGTTATTAATCTTACCATTGTATTAGCTACGACCGCGTCTCTACATGTACAACTGATAACAGTAATGGAAATAATCAATAACTTCAATTACAGTTACCGGACACCTTTTATCTGACAGCTGTGCATAGTAACACTTGTTCAATTCCGATCAATCTGTACATTTTTATATCATCTAAAACAAACAATGTTATTTTAAATTAAAATCTCCATTTAAAGATACACTTTTAAACCTAATTAAAAGCTCGTGAATCAAGTTAAGTAACCGTAAATTTTCGGAGGTAATAAAAATGAACGAACCGTGGCTTACGCCCACCAAATTTTCTAGGCGTTTAGCACGGTCCCTCTACCCTCTCCCCAATTACGATAAGCATCACTCAACGCGAGCGGAACGAAAGAAGGCAGGCACAGGTTAAAACGTAAAATTACACTTCAACTTTTACTCAACGCCGAACACACAATAAAAAACAAATATTCTCATGGCGAGTATCGACGAAACGTGACCTGCCTTCGTCAAAACGGTCGACCGTTGTCTTATTGGGCGGCACCTCACAGCGCCAGCGCCGAGTGCTAAAGTGTAAAGAGCTGCAGTGAAATTTATAAGTCCGACGTCACGATTATTGAATAATGACTTTACAAATTAACGCCTTCAAGTTTTAAATTATAATCTAACGTTGAGTCGTAAATCTGAAATAATAATGTCGATAATTTATCGCACACTCTCATTAGGATTTCGCGCGCGAGATCCTTTATCACCGGTAAGGGAGAGAATTTAAGTTGCGATACATTTAAATAAGCGACGCGCAGATGAAGAAGGGTAACGTTAACATTTTAAGTTTATTTATACCGTGGTTCGTTAAGTTAGAGCGCCGTAGGGAGCGGCCATTTGTATATCATTGTCGAATGGTGTGTTTTTACGAGAACGGCATGTGATACAGAAACAAACAACCGGCCGTCATCTATCAGAGACGTTAACGAGCCGAGATGCCGCGGCGATTTACAATCACTGCGTATTAATAATATACAATGTTCATATAAAAAATATGCAAACTATATTTATGTATAAAAAATGTAAATAACAGGAATAATCTCATCGATCGACAATATTTTTATATAAAATATATATCATTTAATATATATATAATTACATTAAAAATGTGTAGGTATAAAGAGACGGTCGGTTCGTGTTTGTTTATAGCGACAAATATTGGTGATATCAAATAACAATTTACTATTATAGCTTGTAATGGAATATTTCCACTTTGCTGGTGGACACTACCGGTTTTCAATTAACTATCTACTTTACGTAGTTTATTATTTCTATTCTTAAATAAAAAATTATTTACACATGAAGAATTCGTCACATTTGACTGTGTTCCTTTAGCGATAACTAAATGCCTAAAATATTTTTTTTTTTAATTATAACTGATTTCGACACCTATACGGTTTTATATTAAATTATTAGTTTTAAACATAGCTATATATATCTTGCAAGTATATTGCAACTTGTCAGGCAAAATACCAATTAATAAATAAATAATTGTAATAATAGCTACATTTTATATATCATCAAACAGACTCCAAATCAAAAGTATTATTTTATTTACCTTTTCCTTTGTTGTGACTGTGTCTACTAAACGCGTTTTGATAAGAATTTTTTGTGAATAATAGTTGACTTCTTAGAAGATGCCACCGTGAAGGTGAAATAGATTATAACGGTCTAAAATAATATCATTATAGCATTACGCCATATGGAATAGAGGTGGTGGACCCCAAAAATAACAACACATGATATTAATTTCATGTCCAATAAAATAATTAAGAAGGTTAAAGCCTCACTCAAAGCACCATATGTCAAGGTTATTATACAGTTTGAATGGAGCTTTCGGTTGTATAAAAGAAATCTAATTATTTATCCCTCTACCTTCTTGAGACCGTTAACTTTCTATTAAAAATATTTTTTTATTTATTAAAGAGATATTATGACCCTTAATGTAACTTATTTAAATTGTACGTTTAATACTTGGAAAGATGTTAAATGTTTTTCAAACAAGATAAACACAGACAACATATCATAAAGCGTAGTGGACATCGATAATGACGCGGCACAGTGTATCAAGGAACAGTGTATCCGCATCCTTACATCTGCAGACTCACGGGTGGTCCCAGCAGGAGATCTCACAGACTCCCATATTTCAGTGAATCTCGCAAATCTTAAGTAGATTTAATATCTAACACGACATACAATATGTTAGCTTTAAAACAATACCAGTTAAAGGTATAATAATTTAAAAGTAAAAAGATTGCGTGACGGTGAATGAAATTAGTCTGCGGTCGGTTTCAATTTGCGCCCACATAGCTCGTTAGTCTCTAAGAAGCTAACGTAGAAGAGCTCAAGGAAATTGTATTTCTACTTTCAGATTGTTACAAAAAAATAATAAAATTGCGAGAACTTTTTAATTCGTGTTCTTATACATAAAATAGAAAATCATTTTAAATTATCCTAAATTGTCGTTAGCACTCAATTTGCAACATTTTATAACCGACAATTCAAAACTTAAATTGAGTGTGTTTACGCTCAGAATTGACCATTAATACTTAATCTAAACCTTTTAAAAAATAAATTTAAAAAAGGCATATAAATATTAAAAATTAAATTAAATTTTAGCGGTTATTAGTGGTGAGTAAAAGTTGCCCTCATTTTCCATGCGTATCAAAGTTAGCTCGAGCGTTCCCAAACAGCTTTCAAAGTTAATGTGTAATCAGCGGGAGCGCGAACTTGTCTAATTTCAAAGAGATGTAATAGTTAGATTAATCCTTCTTTACTAACAGGTGTATTAAAATAGATTGTTATTTTAATTTATATAGTCTATAAGATAATATTAGTGAATTCGTTTTCGTTATTTTTTATAATATAATATAAATATTAAAGTGAGTACGTTTACGGATTAATAAAATATATATTTTAATTTTATAACTCATTTATTGAGGAAGGATGTATGTTATGTTATACCGTCCGATCTCTAAAATCAAAACTAGAAAGTGCCTTATACATAAGTAAAGCAATTGGGAATACGTTCTTTCTCAGGTTCCATTCGCTTTAAACTAATTTGGTAAAATCTAGCTCGGGAGGATGGAAGGAAGAGCTTGTAGTATATATCTTAATTCGCCAAAAGCGGTACGTAAAATTGTACACAAAAAACGGTATACATTGGTTTAAGAATATTAAAAAAAACTCGTTAAATTTAAATACTTAAGGAAAATAATACTTTGTTATTTAAAACTTCCTTGGTAGAGTAAAAATATAAATAGACAAGATGAAAACCACATCTTCATTTCCCAGCGACGTAGGCGTAAATGGTATTATTAAAGATTCTATTTTTACAAAAGAGAGGCTTATTCAATTTAAAGAAATATAAATAATGATGGTATAAAACTATTATAGAACTTAGGACTTAGTAATAGAAAACATCATTTATTCACTAACACCACACCATCTCCCGTAATATAAGATAAAGTGCTTTATATACCAAGAATTTGTATTAGGGAGAAACTAAGCGTAAATATAATTTTAGAGAGTCAATTTAGTTCGCTAACGAGATTGGATGAAAGACGGGAGGTTGATTAAGTTCCATTAGGAGGCTAGTCTGTGCCGGGCGACAGTGCACAAACGAGCCGCGCCACCGCGTCACAGATAAACATGTGCACAAAGCCTTAGGCACACATTCTACTAAAATTAACAGCATTAATTAACTACAACCTGCACTCACCGTGCAAGATGTATTTAATGCGACATATGTCATACGTTTGCAACAGACACTGCATTCCATACTTTCCTATTCGTATATAATTATCTCGAAGTCATTCACGAGTCATGCATGCGCAGCAGATGTGTCGGCGAAGTTTATAAGGCGGTGTACATAATTGTTAAATTTGCATCCATAATAATGGATAACAAGTGAGATTGCGATCGACCAGTTCGCGCCGCAGCGACAAGTTGATTGAAATCGATCGCAACCGGCCTTCAAATAAAATTACTTTTAACGACAACATAGTAAATATTTATCCTAGACTTTGAAAATGGAACGACTTTTACAATATTTAACAAAACCAAGTAACTGTAACAAAAAAATTAAAAGTATGCAGTAATATAGAACAGATAAAATTTTATGAAAAGCCGAGTCCGACGCAACAACTGATAGAATTTGTAACGTTTAAGAACTTCCTTAACAATTAGCCTAGAAACTAAAGAGGTAATAGAAAATCCGAGCGTTTTATCGACATTCAACACGCGAACACTAAACGCTAGAGATAGGACGGTCCGCACTAATTACTGTTATTAGAGAAGTTGTCGGCCGCCTGGGACAGCGGTCACCGATCAACCGCGCTAAATATATTTTAAATACACGTAAATCTGTATTATTAATAATATTCTGAACGAATTAAATTCAAGACTATACAAAACAAATTACTTGATTAACATTTTAATTTTAGATTAATCTTATTATGTTCTTAGAAACAGATTATTTTGATCAAATATAATCTCACTTATTTGTTATATCTTACTAGGCTCATCTTATATTGAAGCATACAAAATATACCTCATATGATTACACATCACATATTGTGGTGGTAAAGTTTACAAACTTAAAAATATTAACATCAAATTTATTCCGTTTAAAATTTATATTTATGACTGTTAGCGCTTCGCCTAAACAATTAAGTTTAACTGAAAACACGAAACACGCGCCGGGAGACAGTACAGCACGTGTAGCAGTTGTGTTTAATAACTGACCTGACAGAATCTCCAAAAGAATTAAGCTTCATTACAAACACAATGGGTCCGAGCTTCAGCTGACTGCAGACTAAATAATATATCATCGCGATGCTAACGCCGACTCGCCGTTAATACTTGTTTTAATAACGTCCAAACATTTTATAAAAATATGAGCTCCGCGTATAAATTAATTGGCGAGATGGACCTTTTTTACTGCGGGCTCAGTGTTGTATTAGGGTTACAATATCCGAGAGGGAAAGGGTTAAAAAGCGTAACATATTGCGAAGTAATTATAAAATGTAACATAAATAATGTTTCAATTAAGCTATTTGTATATCGGTGTTTCAATAAAATGTTCAATATACTGTTGTATTTATTTAGACTCGCGTAAAATTTATGTTCGGTCGTGTTTAATTATATAAGGAAATATAAGATTTTAGATTAAATTCTGGACTTAAATTCAGTTAAGTAAATAAACCTTTATTTAACTCTCAAATTATATTTTTTACATACGAAAGAAAAGACAAATTTATAACCAAATTGACTAGTAATTGAAGAAATTCTCAAGTTAAACTTACTCAGACATCCTCAGGTGCTATGGAGACTTATTCCTAGGAATATATAACAAAATACTTATCTATTTTCACATGTCATACAAGATACATGAGCATTTATCAATGTAGGAGCATGCCATGAACCTACATAATAAACGTTTGGGTTTTATAAAATTTTAGAATACCGAGGTTAGAACCGTCTTATTTATAGTAAATACATTAATTCCTAATAATATTGATGTAATCATTATAAGCCAATATATAAACTAAAATAAATAGAGGTCACAACAAATATATATTCCTTACGTCTCCCCGTTGTAGCTTACAACGCGACATCTCGACTCGGGACTCGAGATCCATTCCAACGCACAATGAATACGAAATAAGAAATCAACGCAACCGCACTAACGCTAAGCAATTTTCTTTCATAGCCAATATTTCTGGCGGATTCGCGAAGCCCGCCTGAAATATGGAGGGTATCGTTCTGAATTTTTTTTTGTTTAGTTAGCAATTTTGCAACCTAACAGACGTATATCACTATTACTCACAACTTAAACGCAACCAGAATGGTGTAATAAATCTAAAAGTCCATTTTCATATAAAAGAAAACCGATTAAGGAGCTTTTCGATAGCAATCGCTGGAATGAAGCTATATATTTTCATGATCGAGCGATTTCAAGATCACGAATGGCTGACGGGAGGTGCGTGAGGAAATTGAAAAGGAAAATGTTTCTTAAACAGTATTGTCCTTGATAGGGAGATCATTTATTTGTATTTTTTCCGGGATCTCTATTTTTAGATTCTATAATTGATCGGTGTAAGGGGAGATATCATTTAAAACATATACGTATAATGACTAAAATTCTATTATAATCTCTTTGTTAGCGTAGTCGAATTAAATAATTTAATTCCCGGAAGGTTGTACGTCATATCTATTCGTTGTATTCTGTCCAAGTGGCGTGTGACAAGAAAAATACAGACGAATTATATAGTTCAAAAAGCCGAACTGTTGTGAAGACATTATCAAGGATATAAAGAAATTACCGGACATGAGAGGCACGCCTTTACGACGTGACAATGAAACCCGGTCACGCGCTCCTTCATGTTATTCAACAACATTTTTTTATTCGCCAAATAATAAAATATAATTACACTCAGGTTTTTTGACGCCGCACTTTTGTGTTATAAACATGTACAATATTTTTTTAAAACATATATAATTTTTTACTCTTATATGTCGTTTTGTAGAAAAGTTAATAATACATATTATATACATTTTCAGTTACTGATAAACGACAGGTAAACAGCATTCATATGAGAGTCGTTTTATTGGAGAAGAAAAAAAAAGATTTCTTTATCGAGGACAGGCAAAAGGAAAACAGGCGAAATAAATAGCTTACGTTGTATCAAAAAGTAGGAAAATTGCCGGAGTAAGAATGCGGGCACGCCTTTTATCTGTTACGTCTATCAGGCTTAACTTTGCTGCTTGTTTATACAGGAGAAGAGATTTAAAACAATAGACATACGACAATTAGAGGTATTTTACGATTTTTTACGTATTTCTATTAACATAAATATAGGTAGTATAAACATGTTCAAATAAAATATTTTTTATTACGTCCATTTATAATAATAAACCTATTTCCCAAACATAACACTCACATTTTTAACATAAAAAATGACAAAAACAAAGATTAAACATAGTAAATTAAATTATGTTAATGTATTTAAAATATCACCGGCGGTACATAAAATAAACGATATTAAACTCGCGATCAGTGCAATGATTATGAAAAAGGTATAAAAGCGTGACACAAAAGCAGCTTGATAACTGCGGAGAAACGAGCAGCAAATCGCCCCAGAGAAAGCTGTATCTGCTCCAGTGTTATTAAATATTAAAATAAACCAGCATTCCGACACGAGTCCCCCGCGATACGATTGCGATTTGATCACAAAATAATGAAACAATATCATACATATTTATTAATGTAACATACAATTTATTTGTACACACATTAATAACAATTTAAAGTCAACATCGTGTTTTAATAACCCCCAGTCACCTCCTCTAAAGGGCAACAACCAACATGTACTCGTATCTTCAGAGACCGAAATGTTATAAAAGGCATAACTCAAATTTCATCACGGCACGAAAGTATATCGATCTTTGTATCCGTTGCATAAGTATTGCACCTCCCACTTACCTGAAACAATACATCATTACAATATCAGTACGGATTAACAGTTAGAGATAAGACCTTCAATCAAAGCACAATTATTGTAATACTTGACATGCGGCGACAACAAAAAGCTTTAGGTACACCGAATAAAATATGTTATTTTTAAAAGACACCAATTTATTGTGCTTAATTTACCCGTATTCTAAACTAACGAGACGCTAAGTTCCAATAATAATTAAATCGCCGGCAGTCGCTCTATCGACAACGTCTATCGGTGGGACCATTAAGTTCAACTAGTGTTATTATTAACTTAGCCGGGGATTCCGCGGGAAACTTACGGATTGATTCAGCGATGTCATAACAGAGGCCTGTTGAATTAAGAGTTTCAAACGGGAAATAATAATAAAATATTTTTATAGATGGAACTGTAAATAATAGTTTGGGAGCGGCTAAATTAAAATACATTGCATCCCGAGGGCACGGACGCCGCTTCTATATTTTATTCAGGTTCATTAGTATACGAGGGTCCTTATCAGGTTTCGTGGGTCACAACACGAGTACATGTGTACTTTATTAGTAAACCATTAAATCTGCATTACTACTTAATTTGATTGTTTAGTTGATTGCATTTTGCTCGTCGGCTAATCAATAATTGTATTATAATTGCAAATCAATTTTATAGTTCATTAATTAATTTTAAGACTAGAACCTCGTTTAATTTGTACGAGAGTTTATCGCCCACATATTTATTTATTAGATTGGAAACGTTAATTCTTTCTTAAAGAAGTTAATCCCATTACATCTCGAGACAGTAATCGGCAAGTAAATGTATATCTATTCGTGATACATGGCTTATTTAACGAAGGGGTACGTTCGCACGGCTATCGTCCTCCTGATCTGTCGTCGTGGGCAGGCGCCTATGTTCGAGCTAATGTAGTTTAATTAACTCGTATTCATTATCGGGGGGAGCGCGTGCTTCTCTACCACAGGTGCTGGCAAAGGGACTTTGGATGCTCAATACCTTATAATACTTTCGTTACTTACTATTTCTAATTAATTATTGGGGCACAGCGCAATATGACAATTATTACCTCTACCATAATTCATCTCAGAGATGCCTCTGCGTCATTAGTTTTAACTCTCTCCACCCATATCTTCTTCCTTCACCCTCTTATCTATATCAATCCAAATTTACTCTTAAAACTTTTATCCTAACAAGTTTTTATTCACTCCAAATTAAATTATTCTCTTTTCTATCACCAAATTACAATTCGAATAACAAGTCTTGATCCAATCCAGAATTTAAACTATTTTTAAATCCAATTCACCGACACGACTGTAATATTTCTTTGTCTTATCTTTGATAAAAAGTAATCATCAAGTAAAGAAAATAGCACTAAAATACTGAGGAACAGGAGTCTTACCTTACATTTATTATTTACGATATTTTTATTTGCAACATATTTGTATAAGATATGGGATTCGAAATAATATGACATTTACAAATCATACCAACTTTATACCGTGTTTGGAGATAAGTTTAAACTTACATATTAATCCAGGCGACAAGCGAGTCTCGCGTCGCCGGATAGTAGTCGGTGATGTATAAAGACTATTAATATTCGGTGAGTGGTATGAAGAGATAGCTGGTGGAGGAGTCAGGTGACTTTAACGTATTACTATATCCCGTAAACCTTTACGCGTGATCTACCGGACCGTAGAATACTATCAAACTTTTATATTATGGACATATAATTATATATATTTTAAATACAGTTCTAAAAGTGATGCCTTCGAGCTCTAATAGAGTAATGCAAATATATTATGCATATGAACCACTAAATATCATGAGGTCACGATATTAGCATTCAATAGCTTAATGATAGGTTAGAAATTCGACTTCTTAAAGGCGATAAAAGTCGATAGAATTAATAATATAATCCATACACATGAACTAAATTGAAGTTTCTTTTTGTAATTACAGACACATTATTAATATATTAACAGCTTTTAACTAAATGAATATGAAAGTATACACGGTAGTTAATAAAAAATCAATGTTCAAAAATTTTATTTGTCTGTCTGTTTGTTCCGGCTAATCTCGGTAATGGTTGGACCGATTTTAATAGAACTTTCACTGTCGGATAGCTGATGTTAGGAACTGAAAAGTCACTTAGGATATTTTTATTTAAATAAACATATTCCACGCGAACGAAGTCGTGAGCACAGCTAGTAAATAAATATATATATATAAGGGTAAATTTATTCATACAGAGACGACCATTTAAACTATAACGTCTCAACCGTACACAAATATGTAAATCAGTAACCGAAATATCTAAATCACGATAACCTAAAACTCCATTAAAATTCAATCGGCCATAAGCATATAAGATGTAATTGAAAATCCTTGTAATATTATGCAAACAACGGTATTAAATCAGTCGTAAATGGCGAATTGGTAATAAAAATATGTATGAGTACAATAATAGTGAATGTGACGCGACGACCTCTCCGCCTCTCTCAGCTGTTCTTATCTATCGTGAGTAGATAAGAATCTTCGACGTATTTTAAAATGTTGTCCGCTAATAACATTATACATGTCACCCGGCGACACTTACTATCCCAATGGACCTCCGATTTACGATCTCACCCTCGGAAAAGGGTATACAGATTTTACAACTCAATTTAAAACACGACATATTTTTATCACGAAGGTGTGTGACCAATAAAGGTGACGCTCTTAATATCTCTATTCCACTTCTAGCGACATAGAAAAAAATCAACCTTTTTTTTGTACTATTCTACACTAAGGGCGAGAATAAAGTGTAACATTTTATATTATTAGATTACTAGTGCAACATGCATCGGTATGCATTACATTTTAGCTGACTTTTTAATTAACTTTTATAGCAAGATTAATATTTTTAGAATTAATCCATAAATGCATTCGTATAATCTGCGGATAAAAAAGACCTTCACCGCCGATACGACAAAAATAATCCGTTTCTAAATGGAACGTAACTTTTCTAATTACATTATTATAACTCCTAAGCTATTTAATGTATAAAAACCGCTAGGTGATACGCCGTATAATGACGTAATCGATTGTGACGTCACCGTTTAAGTTGCGTCTTGATCTCTTGATCGTTTTAAAAGCCTTCATTGAAACGGTTGATGAGATATTATAAAGAAAGCGACGCAATCCGTCAATCACTTACACAACATTATAATAATGTTGATCCAAGATCACGCCAAAGTTGCAAAATGTAAATATATTTATTATTTTTATATTGTTATAGCAACAACGTAATGTCTATCACAATTGAATTAAATTCATGACATTACATAATTATTACTGTTGTAACCGTTCAATTCTTCTTCTTAATAATAAAGATATTATGATTATCTAATAGTATTACCATCAGAACTATTATAAATAAAATTTATAATAAGCTAAAAAAGTATCCGTGGAGTTCGATGCCAGGTCTTTTTCTCAGACCTACCGTTTTGCGACAGACAACTAAACTCAAACGTTTATATATGTCTAATTGAAATTGAATCTTTCATTTCGATATCACATTGTATGATATCATATAATAAAATCACATTTTTAATCGAGCATATCAATCGACATTAACAACATAATTATATTAACAATACACCGTCCCAGAGAGGTACGAGACGTGATATACATCAGCGACCGCGGTAGGCACAGCGTCGCGTCGTGGAGTTAATATTCATTGAGATTGTAGCCGGAGCGTAGGACGACCACACTCCTGGGCGCGGCTGTGACACGCATTAGAGACAATGCGATTTGCATAGCCGGGCGTTCCTAACTGTCACATTAACTAATCCGATTAATCCAATTTTATATTACACGGACAGGATTTGAATCGGAAGACTCACAGATCCAAGAGGTACCAGCGGTATTTAGCAGGCCGACACATGACTCAATTTATAGACCATTACAAATACATAAGTACCTTTTTGTATAATGCATACTTGTAAATATATACATATGTAAAAATTCTATCACGTAATACATTCGGGATGAAAGTGGGTCGCATCTCGCATTTCGTATCCGCGTAACACCCAAAAGGCAGTTCTCATTTCGCCTACCATAGCACTTATTCCGAAAATACAGCTTGAAGCTGGGAGCTTAAGGCATTGTACATTCGAGAGGCGTTGTACAGAGTCTACAGCCACAGAGCTCCGCCTGCAATAATGCGCTTACAGCACTCGGCGGTTGAGAACCCTTATAATACCATTCTTTGAAGGTACATAGTGACTTCGGTTAAGTCCAAACTCATGTTGTTTCAGAGTCTTTTATCATTTTTTTTTTATTATTTACCAAGCAACATTTATGTTATAAAAGGATAAATAAAAGAATGCACCTACTCTGTATGTGTATACAAAGTTAATGTGGTAAGTTTGGTAATCAAAGAGGAGCTATAAATGACCCCATCTTTCTAAGAACTAATGAGTAAAGTCGGATATAAAGGACACACACACACGCACACTTATCGTCCTGATAAACGACTACAAATAGCATACACGTACTGTATAACATCTGCCGTCCTCTATTTCTTCCTTAATGTCTTAAGCAATGCTGTACAAACTTTATCAGTGAAACGGATAATTCTTTTCCCAATTAATTAATTAAATATAGTAGAAATCCTAATTACTTTTAGATTACCAATATTAGTATCGCTTTGGGATATAAATAAGTATTTAAAAATATATTCTGAACAAAATCTTCTACTAAAATAACATGATTATTTTTATTATATTTATTTACTTTTTTATTAGTAGGTATAAAATAAAATAAAAATATTTTAAGAAAGAAATAACCAAAGAAGCCATTTTCTTGAAAATATTAAAATTAACAGAATATGTCTCCCGCCGGATTAAAATTGCCTCTCCCCTAGACCAGTATCTCTCTCCAGTATCCGAAGCCCGGTTTTGCAAAATGTTAATCAAAACCAACAGCACGAAGTCGATTTGTAAGACGAAAACAACAACACGTAGAATTGGGATAATAAATGAATCCTAACATTTGCGGATATTGTCCGACCCGCCTTTATTGCTACATATTTTAGAGACAACTAGCGTCTAGCGACTTACGAGAGACGGGACGAGGCAATTGTAATAAAAAAAAAGATTTTACAATAAAAAAAATGAAAAAATATGAAAAATATAATTATATGTTATTTATTTCTAAAATTAAATTAAATTAATATGATTTTTATTGATGTTATAATGAACTAATTAAATCGAATAAACGATTAAAACTATCGAATAACGATCGAGTTTGATGAACAATTAATCGAATCAATTAAATAGAATCCAACACATCATTAAAAACAGTTAATGAAGATCGTTAAAAGATATTAATTGTATAATGATATTTCGCGTAACCTTTAAATATGAGATTCTAAATTGAAATTATTTTATGAAACCATCAACTGAACGATTATAGAACCTTTTCGCTTAAATAAATATTAGAATTAAATATAAAATGGACGCCGCTCCTCGATGGACCTTTTATCTGAATTACACTAAGTGTTTTATTTTAAACCATACTGCATACATAAGTATACGGATAAAAAATATATAAACCTCTAAATAATAATAAAGAGACGATAAAAAAGAGAAGGGGTAACACCTTTTATGGTATATAGTATAGGATTATTATTACATAATAATTAGTTAGTAGTAAGCGGTAAATATAGTGATCATAATAACGTATATAAGTGAACTTTATAAATCTTAAGGAATCTGTACTTTATATTGAACGGAGATACTACAAGTGGAGAGCAGTGGACGGGATTAAAAGTTACTTCATAGTTGAGACTAAAGTAAAATTTATCTTGAACAAATATAATATGAGTCAAAATTTTCCTTTGGTATTTTTTTTTTCTTTATCTCTTCCTCTTTGAATCAATAATAATGATCACTTGTGTACGTCAAGTGGTAGTGTCAGGAGGGCCTATTTTAATACCATACTTATCGAAATAAACCTTTTTGTAAGATACTCTCCAACTTAAAATTAAGGCTATGAGGGATCCCAATCGCCCTGATCTGGTTATTTCTTTATAGTGATCACTGTTTCACAAACGTCAATATTTAATGAGCAACTTACCTACAAGTGGAACAAATCGATTCAATAAGTAAGCGTAATTCTAAGATAAGTAAGCGATTCACAACCTGATATAGAAAATTTCTATCCCAGGTAACGAACGACTTACCAAAGTTAAAGTACTATGAAATAAACAAGTACTCGTATGCACTTGTATATTTTAATTATCTGACACGTATTAATATATTTCATTTATTTAATGCATCTTAAATTCGGTGTTAATTAAAAATAAAATGGCGTGCAATTTTTTTCTCTCCTTATCTGATACGGAGCCGGGCGGGAGGTGTATGTAATTACATCGAGAATGTTTTTAAAAAGCACCGCCAAATAAACGAATAATTCATCTGTCAACCAAATAAATGCTTATTTAATTAATATAACAGCTGTAGACTAATTTAATTTGAATACTTTGAGAAAATTGTGAACGCTGCAACGTTGACATTATTTAAAAGCAACGGTGCTCACATTTTAAGGAGTCCGATTTTAAGTACATTCACAAATTATAATTGTACCGAGTAATTTTTATTCCTTAATCTGATTCGAATTCGAATTCGACTTTTGTGGATAGGTATTTATAATCTTGGGAGATAAAAACCGAAAATATACAAACATTTTTATACGTTTAATACATTTAAATAAAATATTGATTAAAGTTATTGGAAACTTACAGAACTTAGAAGTGAATTAAACGCTTTATGTATAAAAAAACGCAATAAATAAACTGAAGATTATTAATCGAGATAAAACTGTGCAATCTTTTAAGTTGAACAAAACAATAGACATTAAAAAAAAAGAAATTTATTCAGTTGTTTCAAAGATTAATGCTAACGAACATCCCGGCATGGAATTTATATATATTTCTGTTTACCTTAAATATTCAACTTGGTAATTAAATTTAGAACACGGGTCACTCCCGTGAGCATAAACTACAAAAGTGCAGCCTGCAAATGAGGTTGGAGATACGCTCCGTAGTTCGTAAGCATAAATTAAAACAAGTATTTCTATAAAAAGTTGATAAATGGCCGTCCACAGGCTGCTTCACAAAAAACTACCGACGTCAAGCGAAGCGCTAACGTGTTTCATTTTGCACCCTATGCGACATCTGGGCGCTTTCGGAACGACCAAATTGTTAAACTATCGGTTTTTACCAACAAATATACCAAATAGTTATGATATTTGCAAAGCGGAATATTATTTAACATCATAAAAATGTCACAATTCAGATCTTCAAAGCATTAATAGCAATTTAATCTAACAACCAAGTCAAAGAAAGAGTATCACACATTGAAATTTCAATACCTAGCAATATATTAAAGGAGTAGGTACACGATGTGTTAGAGGAATGTAATACAGATAGCAATAACGTTTATAAAACCACAATACTCCACCATTAGAACACACAGAGGGAATTCTAAAGCCACTGAAATGTGCAATAAAGCGATATGCACTGACACTACTCTCTTTCGGTAGCTCGCTAGACACCAGTTAAAACTACATATTAACTTAGGTATATCAATCTGAATGTCACTTTTATTACCATTGCGTCAAATGAATGAATGTGAATAAAGTTTGAATGGTTATAAGATAAATAATAATTTGTACCTATTATAATATACGAAGAAATAGGTCTTAAAACAGTATCTTACATTAGGTGACAATTTCAAACATGTTGTTACAAGTCTTTAAATAAGTTAGTCATGTTAAGCTTTATTTAAATTTGAAATCTAATATATTAAATTCTCGTGTCGCAGTGTTTGTAACAAAACTCCTCCGAAACGTCTTCACCGATTCTTACAAAATTTTGTGTGTAGTTTTTAGAATACGTAAATTTTTTTTTTTTTACTTCTTAATGATAAGGTGGTGCACCCCAATTTCTCTTTTCCATTTTTTTTTTTATAACGTTAAGAAATACATAGATCTCAAAATTTTCTCCCTCGTACCACAAACCCCTATCGTTTAAGATACTTTAAAAAAATCTACTCTCGACGGTCGATAATTGATCAGTTACTGTGGTAACCATCAGTGATGTGACCATCAGTTACTCCTAAAGTCAAAGCTCCATTCCTCTTTCAGCCCCGCACACAATAAGTTAGTTACTAAGTGACCGTGTCTTAACGTGCTTGAATAAATTTAGCATTGTATACTGTAATCATACAAGTATTTATTGGACAATTACGACATCTGTTAGGATCCTTTCACATAATTTCACATTACGGCAACATTTAACCATCAATGAAGAAGGTTAGTCCATAAGTTTCAGCTTTAGGTTTATGTTTATTAGTACACACGTGTCATAGACGGCGTACTCCTATTACTCGTAACAGATTTAACTGATCGTGGAAGCATCACATTATACTATTACACCACACATACACTGAATAGATTTGGTATTAAGCGCTGATTACACTCATGTGTAAACACGGTCTAAGGGCGCTTACGCACTGCATTTGATCTGAGTTCGAAAAAAAAAAACGGTTAACTCCGATTGCAAAACTCTGAGGCAGCGTGTAAATGTTCTTAAAAATAAGGCTACTTCGGATTGTAGTTTCTCGAAATATTATCAGATTCGGGTCGGATGCGGTGCGTAAGCGCCCTTACACTATCAGTATATCGAAAGTTGCGTAATCCAGAAACGCTCCCTTTAATTGGTTTACCACAGACCTCTATTAACGAAATAAGATGGGAAATAAGAGTATTAGCATAACAGTGAATTCAATTAGGGTTCACAAAGAGGATTACAACTTGAACAATGAACGGAAAGTTAAAACAGAAGCCCAATAAACTAGCGTGGAATAATCAGAACGGGAACGAGTGTGATTATCAAGTTCAAATTAAATTCGTATTTTGTTTAATCCGCCTTTAACATCTCCACGTTCAATTCACGTAAATTATGTTGATTGATGCAAAATTTTATATATTAAACAATTTTATTAAATATAAACGAATTTCACAATACTAAGACTCTCTTTGATATTGTAAAATTTTATTATTACGTCTGAAGAACGAAATTCACAAAACATTTCATGTTAAATGAAATTGCAGACGTAACATACAAAATGCAATGTTTCTTCGAGGAGAATTTGATTATCTAGATGTAGGACTGGTACCTAGTTTATAAGTTTCCACTATCTTTCGTATTACTAGACTGTTATTATTAACAAAGTGATAACTTTGATTGATTACTGGACACACCGAGCTCAGACATTACGATAAATACACGATAAGAAAACGATGTTACGTTTTGTGGCTTGTAATAGTAAAGATTAAAGAATACAATTCCAACAGGGTAAAAACTTTGATAGATGCATATAACAAGGTCAGTATAAGATCATTGATGTGACGTCAGTAAGTGTACCAAAGCTTGTGAAAGCTGAACGCGAACAATGCGTACGGGTTGCGCAAGACAACAATGGAGTATTAATAGAGCCATTCCGAGTCTCATCGCCTATTCATCCACGCCCTCGACGCCTTCGCAGCAACCGTCCAAATTGATGTCCTCGTGTTTCAAAACCCTTCGCCGACTTTGAAACGATTCGCCAAAAAGCATACCCTTTGATACCACTACAATGGCGAAAAAATATGAAAAAACGCTTGGTATCCTAAACCATTTCTCGAATTCAGATTATTTCGTGGGAATGGTATCAATTTTACATTTTTAATTATTATTATTTCGAGCAATGTTTTTTTTAAATTACCTTTATTCATTTTTTATTATCTCTAATTTTACTATATTATACGATTATGTATATATATTATATATATTATGAATTTAGCGTTATTTGATATGGGATAGATATTGTTAAAATCTTCTAAATCTAACAAAAATGGTCCCTATATAAAAATTGCGTTCCCCTTTCTTCGTGCCTATCACATTCCACTATCATGTGGTATGTATCTTCTTTACAACATTGTGAATAAAGAAGTTATTTTTTCATCATATATAATTTATATATTATGATGAAAAAATTACTTGTTTAATCCATCCAAAAACTATACTCTCAATAATTTGAGCATATTGTGATGTGTTGTATGTATATATGTCACCTTCAACATTGATAACAAAGCGCGTATTGAGCTTTTCTTTCATTTAATTTCATTTTTTTATAAAGTTATCCGTACTTTGTTTTTTTTTTCATATTACCGTTTTTTTGGTATTGTTTGGTATGATTTTAACTTTTTGCTTTTGTATTTTTTTTCTAATTTGTTTTTTACTCCTTTTTGTTATTTTTTTTTGTAATTTTTATTTTTTACTTTGTATATGGGTGTTACACATAAATAAAAAATTAAAAATCAACATCTTTCAAAGTGAACGAGTTAATTTCTAAAATTAAAGATATGTTTAAAATTCTGTAAACTTACATAGGTGTATTCTGAGTTAACTTTCCAAATCATAAAGTTATATTATTCATAGAGCACAGCTGTACCCCCGTACCACATACATTTAAGACTCACGCACGGACGGGCTAATCAAAAACTAGTTGGCGCCCGGAGCCTGGCTATAAAACTATCATTTAGTCGAGGCCTAGGAGACTCGTTCCTGCTGCCATTTCTCATTCGTTCATTATGAAGTATATAATTTATATTAACTTTATATTCCAAAGTGGCTGAGGATACATTACTTTGTATTAACTTTCCTGTTTTAAGATGGAGGTCTCAACGATTCCTATATCAAGTTAACACAAGTTTATTACATTATTTCGTAATATCTTTTAGTATATTATTCTACACTTTTAAATAAAAAGATGACAAACACTTAACTAACAACAATATCCAGACAGTATGAGATTGATCGACCAGACAGAATTAAAATACTAAATACATGTATTAAGAGATAAACATGTCAGTAATGTTATACAACTATTCAGGATTAACTAAAGGAAAAGCGATCTGAATTCAATCGTAAAGATAATAATGTACCCGAAGCAAAATGCAGACAAGATCATGCAACCAAATAGGGCTTGAATAAACTACTGCCCACAAAATATATTACGGTAAATATAATAATTTAACTACAAGTCACGATAGCAGTGCTGTGGAGCGGTTAACAATAGTACGAGCAGAGTCCACATTCTTATAGGATAACTCGCAACAATCAAGATGTCATTTTTCAACTACCCACACGCGACCGCGGGACAAACGAATGTGAGAAATATGGCCGACAGCGCGTGAAACGTCACACAACCAGGCGTCCCTTGAAACACTGGATTCAAAATTATAAACAATGCTGATATTAAATTAAAAAAATATATTCCAATCTTAGTAATATTTTGTAAACAAAAGAAGGAGAAGACATTAATTTATTTATTGAATATCCACAAACAAGAAATTTTAAGCCGCGACCATTACACATTTCACAGAAGCCAATATCGTATATGGGAGACGCTAACGTGCCGAAAAAAATAATAGTAATTTGTAACACGAACTACCAGTCGAAAAATCGCTGCTTGTTTTTAAAGATAACTAACTTGAAAATTCCACATAACGGAGAGCCCTTGGGGCGGAACAGCCTCGGAACTCGTTTGGGAAACGAAATTGCTATTCACTGGGATAAGTGTATGTACTTACAATGTGTCCATATACTACATTATCGATCGTTAAGTCGATTACACATTAAAATCGAATATCATCATTTATATTATAATTAAAGTAGAATACGTTCGTAAATTGACGTTTGTGAAACATTGATCACAATAAAGAAATGCCCGACTGAGATTGTGTTTTTTCTCAGACCAGGACGCGTTTTGAACCCTCCTAACCTTCATTTTACAGTGTCTTTACAGAAGGGCTTATTACGATAAGTATGGTATCAAAATGGCCCTCCTGACACTCCCGTTTGACACAAGTGTAAAAAATATGAATACATTAATAAATAAATTTGCTTTTATATAAATTAAATTTAATATGGCCGATAAAAGCACATGTATTTTTATATTATGTTAAAAATATTCTAATTCTATTCTAAATCTTGTTATAACATATTATTAATATGATATTGTACGTTAAACCAAATCTATGCACACATAAAATACACAATGGTGGTAATAATTTTCAAACGTCACGATAAAGTTAAATTCAAAACAACGGAGTATACATTAAGACAAAATCGTATAAGGCATGGAAGGAAGGGCCGGTGCGGTAACAAATGAGATAGATGCGGGACGACCTTTTAAGGGAAAATTTTCCATTCGGTAGCAAGTTAGCATGTGACAATGAGCACTATTTCTCGTACGCTAAATATCATCTGATAGTAATTGAAGTTATTGCATCTGGATTAGCGCGACAGTGTTTATATCTGACTCGTATGTCACCTTTAGCACACTGACACTTTACTTGAGATAATTTTCTTGAAAATATATGCAATTTATAATTTTATCATAAAATAAATTATACATGTATTGACAAGTATTAATGTTATTATTTAATTTGAGTAGATTTTTTATTTTATTTTAAGTCAAAGAATTTGAAAAAAACTTGCGGTAAATATTTATTTCTTAAACACAAATTTTATTATTTTATTTCAAATACTATTATAAAATACTATATCGTGGATTGTGTCAGCTATTTATTGAGCATTTTTTTTACTATTTCGTTTTTCATAAAGCCAATAAAAATAATTCAAAAAAATTCGTCACTATTTTCATATTCCTTATGCAACGTTAAATAGAAGCTCAGTTATTATACAATATGTATTAAATCAAAATATACTCAGTTGAGTTATAAATTTAATTTACAAGTTGGGATTATTTTCCCGATCAGTAAATGATTGTTTACGTACAACATTATATTTGTGTGTGTGTGTGTGTGTGTGTGTGTGTTAGCTAAGCGTACAAACACAAAATAGGCGGAGTCTAATACGTATATACTTTCTATGCGTTACTTTTTAAATCATACATACTATTAATGTAATAATGTAATTCTTTGTATATGTACACTTGTAATGTCACAAATACGAAATTTACCATTTGGAAACAAAAAAAAATTCTTTGCAAAACACAACGTATAAAACAACCTATCCCATACCTGTGAGATGGTTGCCGGTGAACTCGAAGTCGTCGTCCTGGTCCCAGTGCTTGAGGGAGAGGTTCCCGAGGGGAGTCGCGTTGGCGAACTCCAGGTTGGCGAAGTGCCAGTCCAGGATCTGACGATCCCTGACCGACAGGTACACCGAGCTGCGGGGAGACGACAAAGCTAGCAAGCGTGTGTGTAGTTCGTTTAGTTTTTTGTAATTTTTTCTATGGTCTCCGCTGTTAGCCATACTAGCCATTACAGCGTCACAGATTAAAAATGTGCTTCTAAATGATAAATGCTTCTAAATGTTTATCGCTGAACTGTTTTCAAATATGTTCATATAAAAATACAGAATGATAAAACGAGAAAATCTAATTTAGCTACACGTTATTGGACGCAAAAGAATCAATTTATAAGTTCGGTGATTTTGTCCGCCGCCGTAGTATCTAAGAAATATAGATAAAAACTCAATCCATCAACATACAGAAAATATAATATTCGAACAAATAATTAATTATTATAATACATGTATATAATATTTTTTATTATTGATCATTCGCATTATATTCTTGCTACTTATTTCATGATCAGATGCATTCATTTCATTAATTCAATCACTATGTCACTTTATACATGAGTGAATGAATGATCATTCACTCATGTATAAAATAACACATCCCTCACCTCGGTGGGTTAGACTCCAGCTGCAGCAGTTTTTCCTCAATGCTAGTGTTCTGTGCGGTGAGCGTCCCGTACTCGTTGCACAGTAGGTTCATCTCCCTGTTCAGTCTCCTCAGGTTGAACTCCCGCAGCACGCTGTCCTCTCCCCCAGCCCCTCCCTTGTCACGCTCACTCACCAATGTCTCCTTTTCGCACTTCATTGATTTCAACAATTCCCTTATATCAGACAATCTACAATGGAAATGTATTAGTTGTCTTTATGAAACTCAAACTGTATTTAATTTCAAATTCAGATTTTAGTTGGACGGTATGAAAAGAGTTAAGAGAGAAACAGAAAGAGACGAAGAGAAAGAAAAAAGAGAGACAGAAAACATCCATTGGTTTTGTTGGTGCAATTATGAAACATATTTTTCAAAAAAAATTTTTTTGTTAATCATTACTTATTAAGAATATTTGATTTTTTGTTGATTTTTCTATTCTTTTTATTCAGTGTTACAATTAATTCAAAAAGTGAATATAAGGTATATTTTGGAATAATATTATTCGTATTTTAATTTAAGGTACTATACTACATAATAAAAAATATAAAACTAATATTGATTGCTTATTAAACTAAGTATAGTAGTATCATTATTAGCATTTCATTATGAACTAACTATAGAAATACCCAAACAGACTACCAATGTCATGTAAATATATACATTGATAATTTACTATTAAACTTACTTATTCATATTATTCTTGAGCTTCTCTTGTAAAGTTATAAGAGCTTTCAGGTGTTGAATCTGGTGATAAAAGAAAAATACAGTATTATTTAAAATATTTTCCATCAAACTCAATATCACAAATAACAATTATTTCCATATTTTATTATAAGTAAATTTAAATTGTTACCTGTTTATGTTTCACACTCTTTTGTTGCAATTTGATAACCCATTCCAGAGCCTGCCCCAGGGATACCGGGGTGTCATTGTAGTAGTTGAAGTCCACTTGGTGAGACAAGTATGAAGTAGCGTCCAACAAACGGTTAAATTCACGTTCCACCTGCAAATAATCAGAAATACCAACATTATTAACAATATTTTACTTATATATTTTCCACTTTGAATAAATACTAATGATCACTTATGTGTGTGTGTCAGGTCTTTAATATTGTATTCATCGAAATAAGCCCTTCGGAAAATAACCTCCAACTTAAAATGAATTCTACGGGGGTCTGAGAAGAACCACACAACAGACTCGGCCGGGTTGTTTATTATTAAATATATTTATTATAATTTACCATCTCATCTTTGTGTTTAGGAACTTGATTCCCGGTTGCCTCATACAAAGGACACTTTTGTTTTATTTTATGCAGCTCCATGTTCATTTGTACTGACAACGTTGTGACAGGGTTGCCACCCAATCCTGTAACCACCATTGCCCCTAAAACAAACAAGAATAATTCATATTATTAGCAGTTATTATTATTATAAATGTCTATAAGATCTAATTAATATATAAACTAAATAGAATAAGCAGTATATACCCAAGTCTGCAACATAAGGTCCTTTTCTGTAAGTGACAACCCTTCCACCGACTCGGTCTCTGCCCTCTAATATGACAACTTCACAACCAAATGATTGTAACTGCCGAGCTGCTGCCAAACCAGATACTCCTATTTTTGAATACATGAAACAGAATCAAATAAACAGTAAAATAACTAAAAGTGTACATAAAATTATTAAATACATAAGAAATAAGTAACTTCTCAAATATTAATATTATACTCTTCTTTCCTCAGGATTTAACACTATAATTGATAAATAAACATGTTAATTTGAGTTATTCTATAGTTTCAGTAAAAACATGAAATTTTATAAAAATAAATTATAGAAGTATAAGTTGAAAAGATGTAAAAAATATTAAAAAACAATTGTATGTTATAGTAAACTTGTTTAAGGTTTATTTAGATAAATTAATTTACGGCTTACCTGCTCCAATTATGATAACTTTGGGCCTTTGTTTTCCCTTTGGTGGTGATGGGATCGGAGTTACTCGCTCATAAATACCATAATTTATAAAACCATGCCTCTCCAAGAAAGCATGGATTCTCATTACTAAAGCAGGATCCGCACTGTATGGTGGCTGTAACGTAATAGTATAAGAGAATTAGCTTCTCTATTTGGTATTGATAATTGAAAGTTACCTCCTTTAGTAATCTGTATCAGTTACCATTTGGTGTTAACCAATTTGTAGTAGTTATTTCAGTCACAATACACAAACATTTATCAAGTAGAGGTCATAAAACAATAAAGTCACAAACACGCACACATGTATTTAACATGTGTTCCGTCACATGTATTTTTTAAATAAAGTAAGCAACTTTTTCATCAATTTCAAACTTACTTCCATTTTATGAACTGCATGTTCATGAGTGAGTTGTTTCTTTGGATCCTCAAACCAAAGCTTCAGTACACGGTTTCTGATCTGGACAAAGGCATGGCTAGATGCTCCTTGTAAATCAGAAAAGGACTCTGCTTCTAAGGAGGACATTTTATCAAATGGAAGCCGTGATTGAAAAGCTGCACCTTCCAAGCTGTAAGAATAAATTTTAATAAATCAAAGCATTTTTAAAATTATTAATTTTGCAAATTAAGACAATATTTACCTATTTAACATTTCTTTATAGTTAACTTCCTCGATATCTTCAATTTTAGTTTCTTCAACAACTATTGGTTTATCTTCTTTCTTCGAATCTACAGTCCGACTGGAAGAAGATTCCCGCCGTCCGGTGACCGAGGTTGGACTTGAGTTTGTAATCTTGCTTTTTTCAGATTGATCCGATTCAGAATCATCTTGTTTTAACTTCTCATCCAATTCGCGGTTTTCAGCCTAAAATCAATAAACATAACCTTAACATCAAAACAATATAAAATGTAGAATTTTAGTATTTAAACTAGTATTGCCTACCTTTGCACGCTTGCGGCGACTCATTTTCTAATATCAAGAATAAAGTACAAATCTAAAGTAAAGAGTGATAGAACTTGAGTGTTAAAAGAGAAATATCAAAACAAAACACAAATTAGACACTAATAGGAGAAAAACAGGCAACTATAGTGATGTCAATACAGTCAACTGTCAAGTAAATCGATAATATCGATTCTTTCCACATAAATAAATACTACTTGTTACAAATACATGATAATAATGAAAAATAAGAATAAATAGTTTCTTAATGTCTTAACATACATTCACTTTTGGTGGAATTAGTATAATAACAGTAATAATCAGTTAGTGAATTGCATAGTATTCGTAGCGTTGTACCCTGAGTATATTTACTATAAATTGTTTTTACATTCGATTGAGATTTCAATAATTTATAAAGATGAATATTACTTTTTTTTAATTTTTGTCACGTAAACAATTAAATATTTTAAAATATAAGCGTTATGTTATTCATATTAGTCAACCACCTGGTGCGAGTAAAGAAAAAGATATATCGGTCAAAGGTCTTTATTATTGAGATATTTACATTAATAAATAAACTTATAATTTAATTGTTTGGGTTGGTCGGCACGATAGTCGATAGATGAGATTAGAGACTATTCCTAAAATGACTCTGAAGGAGGCCTTCATCAGCATAACCGGCTATCTCTTGCGGTATAACAGAACTTTCTTCGACTATACCACAAGGGCGACACATACATTCTAATGGAGCCTTCGTGGATACCTGTAAATACGAATAGTAGTTATAACTTATTCAATAAATAAAACTTAAATTTGAAAAGAGATATATTAAATTTGAAGAGAGATATATATTGATATTTATTATTTTTGCCAATTTTACTTTATACCAATTACCTACAGAAAAGAATAATGAAATAAATAAGCAAATACTATGGATAACTTACTTTTCTAAATCTTTTTTCCTCGCTTTTCGCTTTTGGGCAAAAAAGCACTACAGTTGCCTCCCGTTCTCCTGACTCTTGGCAACAGTTGCACGAACGCTCCATCTGCCAAATTTTACTTCCCGACACCTAGAATAAGAGAATGAATATTATTTTCTTTTTAGTAAACACCCAATTTAGAAAACGTCTTGATTTTGTAAAACTAACCAGTATTTATAAGGATTAAAATTATTCTAATAGTCCAGTCTGTACGAGAGCTTTTAAATAATATAAATAACGGTTTGATTTTCCATAATAAATTAGATAGCATACTATAAGAAATCTCTTTAGGACTTCCAAAATGCATCGCACGTCTCTCTCATTTTCTCCCCCATTTTTTTCAAATATTAAATGATTTATTCTTATCAAGTATAAAACAGAAACCCTTCAGTTGAAATTGCTGTTTTTTTAATAACGAAATACCGTGTAAATAATCTATAATGTAGTAGATATGATTTCTATGGGAATGTAAAAATGTGTACATGTCTTATAGAAATATAGTAGTCATTTCATTCGTTCTTACTAGAACAATGTAATGAATCGATTTTTATATCGATTCTGAGCGCATTTAACCCTATTTGAAAAATTGAAAGCTATAAAATCTGCTTTAATTTTGTAAATTCGATACTTTGTAGTTTTTAGTTTGTTTCTAAAAATATCTAGGTAGTGAATACTTTGTCGCACTTTACATACTTTTAAAATAAGTACCTACAATTACTCCCCTGGAGTGTCAAAGAATGTTACTGTTAAGTATATAGTTGTTGAACTAGTTTCATTATTCATTGAATATGATGACATTTAATATATTTTTTTTATTTATCAATGAATCAATCACAAAGCATCTATCCATAGTAATATTATATAGAGGAAAAATGGTTGTTTGTGTATTTGGATAGACTCAATAACTAATCGAAGTGAATTCTAAACTATATTTATATGAATAAATATTAAATGTATATAAAAACAATTAAAGTACCATTTATAGGAGCTAAATTGCAATGAAATATTATAAGTTGTTCGTTTTGAAATTTAAATGTAAGGTTTTTGTCCAGCAATGGTACATATATGCGGTAAACTCAATCGCTACTAACTTGATTACAAATTGTTACTTTTACAATTAATGACTATGACTTGGCACTAGTTTTTGTCCCCAAAAGTTTAAATTTCCCCCGGGCAATATATCTGTACATTATTAAAAGAAACCTATATAACTTACAATCCATTCCAAAATAGGTAATACTGATTCAATCAACACCTATGACATGTCATCTAGATTTTGGACCCATACTTTACCTGTACATAACTCGTGCATTTGCCAATACAAGCATATGAAGGAATAGGCTTCGGGACGCATCCAGGATGTTGCAGTACGTGTATAACTGGTGTCATTTGACATTCTTGACCTGTAAAAGTATAAAATGTATATATGATAAAAAAATTCTCGAAGCGTTTTACTTCATCAAGTGTCGCCTTTTGCTATAATGACTGTTAGGGAAGTCTGAATAGCCCTCAAGATCAATGTTGAACGCATTGTCTTAAGCTCTTCAAGATTTGACCTCAGCTCGCTTTGCAGAATGCACGAAGGAAGTGCTACAAGGAGAGATGGACCTTCGTTTTATATAGTTAAGACGCTGTCTATATTTTATTATTCTTCACTTCATGATTGTCAATGATGTACTACCGCACCATTGTGATCTATAAGAATTAATTCAAGAATTCTCCTTCGATTATGATATTTTACAAGATTATCTTCTATACTACACTTTTCAGACTATATTTGTAATTATTTTAAACTTGTCAATTCGTCTAACTTCTTCAACGACTTTAACTTACTTAAAGTAGTTAATAAACTTACCAGGAGGTAGTTGTATTTCTTGACCATTAACGCTCTTCGGTTGTACGTAACACATTGAGAAAAATACCAAAATTAAGCATACTTTTTGATAAAACATATTTCTTTTTTAAAAATTAAACTTCAATATACTTGTTAATCCAGCGGAGGATGTGACTTTTGTGATGAGTTACGCTGAAAATCTGGCTTATAAAGGCCCGATGTCACATTATCGGAATATCTAACACTTGTTTCAGGCTTGGTACATTGAAATCATTTTAGAAACCATCTTTTCAGCCGAAGAATTACATAGAACTCAAGCGGCGTGTACAAGCAATGCCTAATGGAGCTTACATCGACGCGTCGCATGAGTTTAATAGCTTTTATAGCAATTCTTTCATACTTACTTTATATATAATTATTAAAAGGATATCTTATTAATTATATTCAACCTTTTGTTAAACAAAAAAAAAATGAGAGTGTAAATTAGTATATGAAATATTTACTACTCATTTTTGGACTGTTTTAACACCACCATTGCGGCTAAAATATCCAGAAATATATATTAGAAAGTGGATATAAATCTAAGTACATCTAAGTCTGTTTTTACACGGTCTTTTTTTACACGGTTTTGAAATAACACTGTTTGAAAATAAAATATTCTTATTTTTTTTACACGATTTTATTCCATTTAGCACGATTTAAAATTTTTTAGTCTTAATTTTTTTTGTCAAATTTAATTTCTGCGAAATATGTTCATATTACAAATTTAGGGGAGTTCCCTTTTTGTGCATACAAGCAAATTTACTGGTCAGAGCAATTGAAATGTGTTAATATTTTGTGAATAATCTTCAATAAGTATGCTTGTAAAAATAAACATTGTATATGTGATTTAATTAAATAAACATGAATACTTGTTCTTAAAAAATCCTTCAAACCAATCACCTATTTCTGCATACGATCAATGTCTTTTTTTACACGGTTTTTTCTGGAACCAACTACCGTGTAAAAACAGACTTAGGTGTAGTTAAGATATTAACTTAATATAAAAATAAAACTATTTCAAAACAAATTGAAATTTCCATTAACGTCCGTCTTGTATTATATTTAAATTATGTCTAAAATGTGTTAATTTAACATAAATAAGCTCTCTTATAAAAAAATAGTTTATCTGCTTCGTAAGTACCTAATATTTGGATCAGTAATAACTATATTTTTATAAGCCAAATATAAAGACTTATTTTATAGATCTGTACTACGAAGGGAATAGAAGAAAGCACGTGCATTCTGCAATGCGAATATTGAGATTAATATATGGTGTGAAGAATATCAGGAAGGCAATGAAGTGCAAATGGTAATAAGATAAGAGGTTTGGCGAAAAATACACGGATGGATTGCATGAAAAGTTATATGACAAAGAAGCGAGTCTCCCCTGAGGTAAATTGTGATAAAAGAGCGTGGAAGAAAAGAACATATTGCACCGATCACAAATGAATTGAATTGATGGATAATGACATTACCAGGACCGAATTTGGAAGTCTGGCGGTCCTGGGGCAACGAAGAAGTTGCGCTCCTTATTATTCATTATTTTCCTAATAAACTACCGTTTTTTTAATTTTTATGCATATTTTAAATCATAGGTACAAATTACACAATAGCATGCATGCATGAAGGAACTTATGAGAATAGAAGGAGCGAAAGAAGTACATCAAGGCCGTAGCAAATAGAAGCCTTTGGTCTCTGTCTACCTTTCCGGAATTGAGGCGTGATAATATATAGTTATATATCTATTTATTTCGTTAAATACATAGATACATATTTATCGAGGTATATATTTATATACCTCGATTGAACGAGACTGCCACCAAGCCGCAGACAATGTGCGCAAAATTAAATAAAATAATGTTTACATTCACACTCGAGCTGACTTGCCTTAAGTAGAATCTTTTGCTGACACGCCCAACTTCTTCACTGACAACAATTCTCAATACTGGTAGCTTACATGAGGAGCAAGTACAAAATATGTTAATTTGGCGATTCTCAAAAATTTACTACTTGTATTTAAGCAGGCATGATAATGCAAAAATTGTCTTTGGCGCACTAGTAATTTACTATTTGTTTTGATGATGGCTTCGCATATTATGATATTGTCAAAACCTAAGCCATGGAGGGACAATAAATCCAAAAAATCTAATGTATCTATTTGTAGAGCAATTTGCCTGCCCTGACTACGCGTGGTGGTAGCCATAAACTACCAAAAAAAAACACTTGGGAAAATATTTTTATCTTATAGAAGATACTTAAATCTAATAAAATAAATGATGGTAATACGAGTAGAACGATATTGAACGCGCAACGTTGTACAAATTAGATTTGGTTTTTGCAGTTACTATTTCAGGAACCAAAAAAGATGGATGTTTTTATTTCAAAAAAACAAGACGGTAAAAAAACAGTGCAGTCAAAATAGTCGATTCTCATTATAAAATATTAAATAACAAAAGAAACGAGTATCATCTTAATAAACCATTATCTAAATAACCACTCAGTGCGACATGAGTGTATTAATTTATATAATTAATCTATCTCAATAAATAATTAAAATCACAAAAGTTGATTCCTAATTTATCTTTGTTTTTACCCTGATCTACATTGTAATATAATATAAGAATAAAAGAGTGTAAACATTTTTGAAAACCTACTTGATAAATTTCACTTTCGGTTATGCATTTTTTTTTCTTTATTTTTAGTTTATTAGAAAGCGCAAAGAAATCTATACGAATTAGTAACTGTAATATTTTTTTTCCATTGAAAATCTGCTTTGAAAATATTGTAATTTCAATTATTATATAATATTTTTTTAAAGGCCCTAAATTAGTGGACATATTATAAAACCGACTATGTTGAAAAAACTCCAAAAATTACAATTATTGTGCATATTGAAATTGTTATTTTTAATTCGTTATATATTTTTTAAATTACTTCAAATTACTAACTAATCTGTTGCTGCTCATATGAGACAGCGCCGATAACGAAGTCAGGGAGAAACGTCTACCTCAACATAGGAAATCAACCTCAAAAACCATTTCAAAATGCGGCTTTACACCACCACCGTCACCACTTCTACCCTCGGAAGAGATATAATCGACCTTGGTAATAAAAACTTTGCAAAAAGACGTTCGCACTCCATTTTCAAACAATGATTGAACCGGGCAATTTTGTTTTTCAAACGCTGCAGCAATTTGACCCAAATTCGGAAGTTTCTCGAGTGTTTTGGGTAGACCTCGAAGAATTCGGTCTGCCCATTCATTTGTACCCGACTTTCGAATTTTGGAAAAATTTCTTCACAGGAGGTCTTCTTATGACCCTCTGAGTCCGAAATGACCATTGGTCAAAATGTTTATATATATATATATATATATATATATATATATATGCGTGCGTGCGTCCAGATTCGACTTTGTCAGCACGATTGCAGCCGCAGTTTCGCTTGGATCGCTTTCAAACTTTGCACAAAAATCAACTATCCAAAAATGAAGGTCAAGTTCGTTAACCAGAGAAATCCGGCGACAGGGGGCGCTAGGGCCTCACTTTTTCTGATTTCGGTTTTTCGACCATAACTTTTTCCCTATACAAAGTAGATCAATCGCGTTCATATTATATGATGTCTTTAATGAATACCTATAACTAATGTAGATAATCCGAAAACCTAACTTCAATAACTTAGGGGTGGGGGTAAAAAAATCGAAAATTTTTGGAAAAAAAATCATAACTTTTTTCTGGTAAACATTCTTATATCACAAGTATTTTTAATAGAAAGGTTATTTTTTACTCTTAATTTAGGTACCAAAAGTTTTTCCGTAAAAGGTACCGTTTCCGAGAAAAAAAATAAAAACCACTTTTAGCTTGAAAATTTAAGGTAGGTAAAACCACGGCAACTTTTTTCTGGTAAACATTCCCTCCGCGCAAATATTTTTAATAGAAAGGTTATTATTTACTCTAAGTTTAAGTATCAAAAGTATTTCCAAAAAAATCCGTGCCCGCAGGGGGACACGCGTGGGTAGACCTTGTGTGTAACTTGTTTAAAATATAACTCACTACCTAAGAATAACACATGATGTCGTTGTTTACATCAAAAATTTTCAAGCAAAGAGCGGTTTTAATTTTTTTTCTCGGAAAAGGTATCTTTTTCGGAAATACTTTTAGTACTTAAATTTATACCAGAAAAAAGTTGCCGTGGTTTTACCTACCTTAAATTTTCAAGCTAAAAGTGGTTTTTATTTTTTTTCTCGGAAACGGTACGTTTTACGGAAAAACTTCTGGTATCTAAATTTAGAGTAAAAAATAACCTTTCTAGTAAAAATACTTGTGATGTAAGAATATTTACCAGAAAAAAGTTATGATTTTTTTACCAAAAATTTTCGGTTTTTTTACCCCCACCCCTAAGTTATTGAAGTTAGGTTTTCGGTTTATCTACATAAGTTATAGGTATTCATCAAAGACATCATATAATATGAACGCGATTGATCTTCTTTCTATAGGGAAAAAGTTATGGTCGAAAAACTGAAATCAGAAAAAGTGAGGCCCTAGCGCTTCCTGGGTGCGGATTTCTCTGGTTAACGAACTTGACCTTCATTTTTGGATGGTAGATTTTTGTGCAAAGTTTGAAAACGATCTGTGCGAAACTGCGGCCGCTATCGTGCTGACAAAAGTCGAATCTGGACGCACGCACGCATATATATATATATATATATATATATATATATATATATATATAAACTTTTTGACCAATGGTCATTTCGGACTCAGGGGGTCATAAGAAGACCTCCTGTGAAGAAATTTTTCCAAAATTCGAAAGTAGGGGACAAATGAATGGGCAGACCGAATTCTTCGAGATCTACCCAAAAGATACCTATTCCGAGAAAAAAAATAAAAACCGCTTTTTGCTTGAAAATTTTTGTAGTAAACAACGGCATCATGTGTTATTCTTAGGTAGTGAGTTATATTTTAAACGAGTTACACACGAGGTCTACCCACGCGTGTCCCCCTGCGGGCACGGATTTTTACAAAACTTTTTTGTCCCAGGTATAATTTGTAACGTTTTAAAAGAATCTAAAAGTTTACGGATTTCAAAGAAGATGTACTAAATTACTCTCTACTTAAAATGTAATTCAAGTATTTTCCTTAATAATTTTATAATTTCACGTGCAGGTAAGTGTTATTAAATGAATAAGCACTTAATTATTGAAAAAAAATGATTAATGATAATGTAATAGTTAATAAAGAGAGGCGAATCATTTATAATTATGTATTTATTAATAATTTAAAAACTTGAAACGGCGTGTTTTTAATTGGGACTACAGGTTGACATCGAAAGACACTGTATATAGATAAACACTGCGCGCGCTCTGCCCTCTATCTCGAAAATAGTTGAAGATATAAAAAAAATGTTTCAACAAAAGTTGTAGAGAATTTAATCCTCTACAATATTTATAATAAATACAAATAACATAAAAGTCATAGGAAACGAGATATTTGCAATAAATGTGTAAAAAAATCGATTTTTTGACCTTTGTCCTTGGAATATCTGTAGTCGCAGACACCCTACGATAAGTAGGTTTTGAGACAAGTTTTAGGGTGTTGAAATAAAGGTTTATACAAGTTTATAGCTGACCATCTCTCATTCCGGGATTCTTGCGCTCATATGACTAATATGCCTGGACTAAAATGGGACCACACGGGAAGTATTACTTTTTAAATAAAAAACACCAAAAATCGGTTAATACTCCTCCTCCTTCTAATTTGTTTTTTCTTCAGTTAAAATTTAAATCCATCTATGTATTTATTATGTTTTTTAATATAAGAAAAATTAACTTTAACCAATCCTTATTGTTTCATTTGGTATTATTTATTCAAAGTGCACGTCTTTTGAATGAGACTCCCACCAATCCATAGACAAAGAGGACCGAATTTAAAAAAAAGACTGAATATTTCCATTCGCATTCGCGAATGTCGGTAGCAAATATTCGCAATGGTAAATGGTCAAAACATTCGTCACATTACTAATGTGTAGTTAATTAGTCACAGGTTTAATTTTTTTCTCATTTTAATATAATAACATTAAAAACATGTTTCAGTAGTAAGGAAAAGGGTTGTTTTATTTGAGTAAGTGTAGAAAATAGCCATAAGTATAATAATTCCAGTGTAAAGTTTAAATTGAATACTTAATCAATTTACTACAACAATGGGTGACTGGTGGTAATATTTATTGATGTATATATTTATTGATTATTGATGTACAATAAGTAAAATCTACGTCAAGAGATATGAATAATAGGTATCATAATATATATATTAAAACATCATATTTAATTTTTTATATATTATTTATTATATTTTTAAGATTATTAAAGTTTTAAGACCTTGACCAAGATAAAATTATTATTATTTACAAAAATGTTCAACAGCCACATATTGAAATCAGTATCAAAGGAGTATATTAATTAATTAATGAATTATCGACTGTAGTCTCCGCATTTATAACACCTGCATTCAGCTGGTTCCCTTAATCTAACTTCCATTATTGCACGCTCTTCATCTTGGAGTCTTAAACCATCAGCGTCATAGCAATGAGTTAAGGTCACCAAACGCTCTCTAAGGTAATTTTCTTTGCAGCAGTAACATTCCTGAAACAGAAATAATACTCAATACATGTTATATAATATTATAATATTCTTAACAGTATAATTTTTATTGTGACGCTGTTCTGATATTTGACATGTTGACATTAACATTTTCAATTTTGCCGAAGAGTAAGCACCTAAGAACCGTCACTAATTCTTCCCCTTACTTTTACTCGCGGCAACATATTTATGACATCTTTATCTTTGGACATCATGTCACAACGAGGTATGATATTGAAAAATGAAAGAATTTAATTTAATAATCCTTTTTTATTACCTTCAAGAAGCCAGTCGCTGTGACAACTGATGGTTGAACTTGGCTATTGCATATTCCTTCACATTTGTTAACATTAACTTCGCCGCTGCATGATCTTACCAAACTGCCCATGTCATCATACTCCTCTGAAAACAGATAAAACTTTCCTGGTACTGAACAAAAACTTCTATTACAGCTATAACTGTACTGACAGTATTTACTTCATTTACCTTTTGTAACATGTATTTCTGTTGGAAGAGTTTCACAATTTTCCTCCGCATAACATTTTATAGAAAAAATAAATAAAACTTCTAAAATACAAATGGTGATAATTCTTGAAATAAGAGTCATAATTAAAAATATTGGTGTATTCTTTACTGTTTTCGATGACTCTCGAAGGAGAACTGTAGATCGTATCAATAGAAAACCCTTTTTATACTAAGCACATTATATTATATTTCAACCTCTAATATGTATAATAATCTTAGAGTCATGTTTACCAGCAGGACATCGGGAATTAAGTAACTAGTCTTGTTCACCAACTTATAACTTAAAAGTATTACTAACTTTAACAAAGTAATTTTTAATAAAGTAAATAGAATTTCATAATCCATATTTAAGAATCTGAATTAACAAGTAGAATGTTATGATTCTGGGATCTGGAATCCCGGGATTTCCGGGATCAAGATTATATATGTCAATTGTGGGCATAGAATTGATACAAAAATTTATTACTATTTGATACTATACATATAATAAAATAGTAATATAGTAGCAGTAGTAATAATAAAATATATACATATTTAAAAACACAGAATTGTACCGTATTAATTTATATTTATCCCAAGACAATATTTCTTTCAAATGTTTATCCGTTTGTTTGTTTATTAGACAAAAAGTCCAAGCGATTTCTTTGTGGTGTTCTTAATCAACATATCATAGAATTCTTATTCTGTTTCCTTTCCAAGATCGTTTAATTATTATGTACTAATGAAAAAGCTGTGTAACGCCCTGCTGTTATCCATGAGGACGGAGTCTCAAGGAACAGCTAGTATTTTGAAAAGATTTATACATATTTATTTTTTACTTTGTGGAGGTTTTTTACGTTTTAATAACAATAAGAAAATATTTCGACTCAAGTATTCCACGAAAAATCACTAAAATTAGAATAACATATGTAAAGAAACATGTCTTGGAATTTCTACAAAATCGACACTCATAAATATAAGGTTGACTTACGACCTAAAAATATAAGGTTTTAATGGTATCATTGCTTATTAAGGTTTTGAAATTGTAATAAAAGAAATTAAAGAAAGTGTGATCTGTTGGAAAGAATTATCTTAATTAGTATTAGTGGAGAACATCGTCTTCCACGCATACTATATATTTATATATGATATCGCATTTTTTTCACTTTATATATTTTTTTAATTCAACTATATCACGATTTGAAGTCAGATGTAACTCCAATAAAGGTTTGTATTTATTTAAACTGTTATTTTTGTATCCATTAATAAATAATTAACCGAAATAAATAACACAACATAAAAGTAGTAATAATAATAATACATATCCATATCCCTCTATAAATTACAGTTTCTAGTCGACAAGACAATGGCAGACATTGAAAACTATATATATTGTTAGATACGATTTGATATATACCGCTTTCGTGTATCAATATTGTGTTTTGTAAAGTACATAGTTTCGATTCAAATACGGTATATAGTTTCAAAAACTGTATATGATTCTTGTCGCACATCATAAATAATCGGTAAATATTGATTTTAGCTTTCATCCAATATAAAATAGTAAAATCTTATTTTTTTGGAAAAACGTTAAAATAGTTTAATTAAAACTATATTATTCGATATAAAAGAATATCTAATGATTTAATTTTATCCATCTTTCTACTTCAGATAGATCTATAAACATCATTCAAATTACTAACATAAAACGTATTATGTAGAATGTATAAATACTTAATGGATGGTATACTTGCAACACTGAGCATGGCGTTATTGATTGCCGGTGAAACGTCAAATAAATCCACTCTGTAATCTGTCAATTGTTGCCTATAATTTTATTAATAAGTTACTAGTTAACTAATTGATTTTTTTAGTTAATATTTCAATAAGAATAAGTCATAGTTGCAATAATGGACGAGAACATGCTTTTATTTTTAATCCTAACATTTTCGTGGATTGAGTATTTATGGGAACTTTATCTCTCCTTGCGGCAGGTGAAAAATTTAATATAAACTTATTTTTTGATCCGAACTATACAATATACTAAAAAAAGATACATGTGATTTGCATATCCAGTAAATTGTCTTACAAATCTTCATGTATTTAAGATCTTTATATTATAATAATGGTACTAAACAAAGAATCGTAACTTACCACGTCAATAATTAAATATCTATTACTTTTCTGATGTATTTTAATTTTGTATGCATGAATTATAACAAATTTTAGTTAATGGTTACTATCGTTTTATTGTTGTAACCTGTTCTTAACATACTAATTCTAAACATACTGGAAGGACTATAATTAATTAGGTTATATTTTTATTATTTCAGCGTAAAATCTACAAAACAAATAAAACTATCCCAGATGACCTTAAACAAATGCTTAATGAAGAACAGTTTGAGAAAGCACGTATATATGGACTTGATAAGACAAGTTTGAAAATAGCAAAAGAATTTTACAGTATGACACTAACTTCAATAATTCTTTATAAAAGATGGATATCTATTGCTTGGCAAAAATCTGAAAACATTGCAGAACTGTTCAACATCAGTCCACAGCAAGAAATTCTAATAAGTTGTGTTTTTATGACATTCGTGACATTATTTAATTTTGTTACCAACATGCCCTTCACTATATATGGAACATTTGTTCTGGAACAGAAGCATGGTTTTAACAAGCAGACTGTTGGATTCTTTATAAAAGATCAATTGAAATCTTTACTGCTTGGTCTTGTGATTACGTTACCTGTGGTATCAATAGCAATATACATTATACTGATTGGTGGTAATATGTTTGTGGTCTGGCTTTGGTTGTTCACCACAGTTACCACTTTGCTACTTTTAATGCTGTACCCTTCGGTAATTGCTCCACTCTTTGATAAATTTGTTCCCTTACCTGATGGAAGTCTAAGGACTGGAATTGAGAACTTAGCGTCAAGACTAATGTTTCCACTTACACAAATCTATATTGTAGAAGGTTCAAAAAGATCAGCTCATAGTAATGCATATTTCAGTGGTCTTTTTGGTGCTAAGAGAATAGTTTTATTTGACACCTTACTCAAGAAAGAAGATGAGGTTAAGAAAGTAACAACAGGCTGCACAGAAAGTGAAATTTTAGGGGTTTTAGCTCATGAACTTGGTCACTGGAGTTGCAGCCACATTTACAAATCAATTGCCCTCACTGAAGTAAACTTGCTACTTCTATTTACAGCTTTTGGAGCTCTTTTCAAGTATCCTATGTTATATATGGCTCTAGGTTTCCCCCAAGGACAGGAGCCAGTTATTATTGGACTGATTGTTGTTTTGCAACTTATTCTAGCACCATACAACTCTTTACTGTCATACTTTGCTACAGCTTTGTCTCGAAAGTTTGAGTTTGAAGCTGATAATTTTGCCGTTAGTCTCGATTATGCAAAGGAACTAAGGTCTGCTCTTATTAAGTTGGGCAAAGATAATCTAGATTTTCCAATCTATGATAAACTCTACTCGGCTTGGTATCACTCGCACCCAACTTTGATGCACAGAATTGAAAATATTCAAAATCTAATTAAGGAGAGCAAGAAAGATTCCTAGATTAGACTTAAGGCGTTTACTTATAACAGTACAATTACTTATTAATAGTCTTTTATATTTATATAAAATCTATTTTCTATGTAACACTATTTTCTTAATAAAGTCTGCATGCACAAGGTACTTTTTTTTTTTTTTTTTTTTTTTTTTTTTTTTATGGAAGAGGAGGGCAAACGAGCTGGCGGGTCACAGATGACTTGTGATCACCGCCGCCCATGAACTCTTGCAACATTCGAGGATTTACAAGAGTGTTGCCGGCCTTGTAGGTAGAAGTAGACGCCTTTTTTGAAGGTACCCATGTCGTACCGATCTGGAAATACCGCCGAAGGGAGTTCGTTCCACAAGCGAGTGGAACGTGGAAAAAAAGTCCTTGAGAACCGCACAGTGGAAGATCGCCACGCATCCAGGTGGTAGGGATGGTAAAGAAGTCGATGGCGCGCTGTGCGGTGATGAAATTCGGCGGCAGGCATCAGATCGAATAGTTCTTCGGAACACTCCCCGTTGTAAATGCGGTAGAAGACGCACAAAGAAGCCACGTCTCTACGCAATGCCAAAGAGTCCAGCCGTTCGCAGAGCACCGGGTCCCCGACAATCCGAGCGGCTCTCCGTTGTACGCGGTCAAATGGTAGAAGCTGATATTGGGGTGATCCGGACCAGAGATGAGAACAGTACTCCATGTGTGGCCGGACCTGCGCCTTATAGAGCGCAAGTCTTTGGCCAGGTTTGAAATACTGCCTCGCTCTATTAATCACTCCCAATTTCTTCGAGGCCAACTTGGCCTTGCTCTCCAGATGACCACGAAACTGACAATCGCTCGAAATGTCGAGACCCAGTATTCTGATACTTGGCGAGGCAATGAGGGGGGTGCTCTCGAAGAGCGGTGATACGACAAATGGGGTTTTCTTAGTGGTAAACGCGCAAACTTGTGTCTTTAGGGGATTGAACTGAACGTGGTTCAGTTCACCCCACTCAGAGACCATCCCCAAGGAAGTCTCTATAGAAGACACAAGTTTCTTTCGGCACTCGTCGACGTTTTCCCGAGAGAGACTTGCACGGCCGGAATATACCGCATCCCCAGTGCTGTCATCCGCATAACAATGTATGTTGGAGATATCCAACATATCATTGATGTGCAGGAGGAACAGAGTTGGGGATAGCACGCAGCCTTGGGGTACACCAGCGTTCACGGGCTTGGGGTCCGAGCAAAAACCGTCGAGAACGACCTGTATGCTCCGCCCAGTGAGGAAGCTGGTGATCCACTTGCATAAACTCTCGGGAAGCCCATAGGAAGGTAGCTTCGAAAGAAGCCCCTTGTGCCATACACGATCGAAGGCTTTCGCCATATCCAAACTAACTGCCAGACCCTCTCCCTTGCTTTCAATAACAGCTGCCCAACGGTGTGTGAGATACAACAGAAGATCACCAGCCGATCGACCATGGCGAAAGCCATATTGCCGGTCATTGACCAACTGGTGATCCTCGAGGTAGGTTAGGAGCTGTTTATTGATAATGCTCTCCATTACTTTGGAGAGCAGAGAGGTAATGGCGATAGGTCTGTAGTTAGCTGGTTCCGAGCTATCACCTTTTTTAGGGATCGGATGGACAAGGGCACGCTTCCATGTGACCGGGACTACGCCTTTAAGGTAGGAGTACCGAAATAGACGCGTTAGCACTGGAGTCAACTCAGGGGCACACGTTCGTAGCACCAATGGAGAAATGCCATCCGGCCCACTCGACTTATGAACGTCCAAGGAAAATAGAGACTGCCTAATAGTTTTCTGCCGAAAAACTATTTCCGGCATTGAGCTCTGACACCGCGGGATGATAGGCGGTGTCTTCCCCTGGTCGTCCAAAGTCGAGTTGGAGGCGAAAAGAGTGCCCAAGAGATCGGCTTTCTCTTTTGCCGTGTGGGCCAGAGAGTCATTCCCCATGTGCAACGGCGGTAGAGACGGCTGGTTAAAGTTTCCCAGAGTGGCCTTTGAAAGCGCCCAAAATTTGCGCGTGCCAGGCGGGTACTTTGCCAGCTGATCCCCAATTTTGACGATATGCTTGAACTTTGCTCTAGCGATTTGCCGTTTGAAGAATCTGGAGGCACGATTATATTTCCTCTTCAGAACTCTAGAGTTCGGATCCTTAGTGACTAACGCATTGACCCAAGCTTGATAAGCCTGCCGTTTGCCAGCTGCTGCAGCCCTGACAGACGCATCAAACCAAGGCCGCGATCTGCCACCAAGTGGTACCACAGAGCTTGGTACAAATAGTTCCATGCCCTGTAGTATCACATCAGCTACAGCCGCAGCGCAGTCACTAGGATCATCGGAAGGGAAACAAATCGGCCCCCATGGGTAGGATGCAAAAAAGGACCGCATTCCATCCCAATCCGCTGACTTGTAGTGCCAAACGCGTCGAGTCGCAGGTGTTGTGCGAGCCGACCGTTGAATGGGCACTACACTCCGTACCAGACAGTGATCAGAGGAACCTAAGGGAGCCTCGACAGTGATCTGGTACTTTTCTGGATGTGTAGTCAGCAGAAGATCCAACAAAGAGGGTGTGTGGCTGTCCACGTCCGGTAGACGAGTGTGCGTCTTTACCAGCTGAGACAGACCATTTGCCAGAGCAAAGTCAAACACAGATTTCCCCGCGTAGTCGGTGGCACGTGACCCTAGCCAATCGGCATGGTGCGCATTAAAGTCCCCTAGGACTACGACTTCGGCGGAGGGAGACTGTGAAAGCAGATCGTCAATCTTCGCCTGAACATGGCCCAAGAGTTGATCCGTTTCTGCATTACCACTATGGGACCTGTAGAGGCACGCGTAGACTCTGACATGGTCGTCCATGTCCACGCGTAGCCAGAGTATAGACAGGTCCCGACCTTCAAAAACCTGAAGGCGACGGTAGCAGATATCCTCCCTTACGAACACAGATACCCCGGCGTGTGGTATAAAATGGTGTTCTAGTTTATACCCGGGGTATGACAGGTACGCTGTGTCGCTAGGTCGAGATATCTGCGTTTCCGTCAGAAACAACAAGGCCGGCTGCGCCGTCTCTAGATGATAATGGACGGCGTTCAAGTTGGAATGAAGTCCCCGGATGTTGCAAAAGTCCACATTTAGAGTGGGTCGGGGTGCCGCTGCGTCGACTCGTCGTTTGCCCTCATAAAACACAAAAGGCGATACTTTGCCCGCCCCAGATACGACGGGGGCAGCCCGAGCAAAATCCGAGAATCATTTCCCCGATTTTGCTCGGGGAGGGGGTCCCCGGCTTCATCAAAGCCGGTACCCTCCTATCCTATCCTATATTTTTCTTGTAGGCATCGCTTTCATGTTTGGCGTGTGGGGGGGGGGGGGTTGGGCTTCCGGATTCTCTCACTCACCGACGAAACATAACCAAATTAATTTGGTTACTACACGTCGGTCTTCTGTGAGAGGGTGGTCCTTCCCCGGTCGAGCCAGCCCAATACGAGCTAACTACAGCTAGGCTCTACCACCTTTAAAAGTGTACTAATAAAGTGACAATATTTTTTCATAAAATTAAATGATACAAACCAAACAAAATATTTAATCCAATTTTATTAATACTACTTATAAGTTACCAATAGGCATTTGTCTTACATGCATTTATAACCGGTAATAATAAGATATTTTTTATATATAACAGTCAATTCCAGTACATACTTAGTGTCTCAATAAAGTTTTATATGCCTTATCCTTTAATGTTTTATTTCTGGATTTAAAATCTATATTTATTCTGAAATAAAAATATTTCTTTATAACAGGTAAATTATTTTGTGAATTGTGTGGTATGAAAAAAAAAATTATTACATCTTATAAACTTCTTCTGCTTGATCCAATGTGTCGGGTAACGGTTGATCCTTTGTCTCGGGAAGAGGGACTAGCAAGGCAAGTTGTCCAAATGACAATATAGCCAACAGGACTAAAGGAAGATCTGGCCTCACTTCTTCAAGATTGACAACTGCAGGCGCTACCATAGAAGCCACTCTTGCAAAAGTCGTAACGCCGCCTACACCAGCGTTGCGGCCTATCGTCGGAAAAAGCTCGCCAGAAAATAAATACAAAGCTGGAACTGTACCCTGTTTAGCAAGTATTAATTAATTTTACTGTCAAAATGTGAACTTTTAGAATTAAGTCACTGCCTTACTGCTAATCCAGCAAATCCGAGCCCAGCAAATAAAAGACGCGGCCAGTCATTTACATATACATCTTTTGGTGTCATTAAAATGAGGACAAAACAAAAAGCGGTTAATATTTGAAACACCCACACCGTTGTTTTACGTCCAGCTTTTGTCACTACAAAAAGACACGATATTCCTCCAGAAACAGATATAACTCCACTCAATGCAACTGTTAAAAAAATATTTGAGCCTATTAAGCCAAGGTATTGCGAAAACGTGAAAAATTCTAACCCGGTGCAAAACCTGAAAGAAGTGAACGGTAAATATAAAGGTAGGTATCTAAGTTCCAGCCGGAATCAACTAATGTTATGTATTTATACCAATTTAAAGATAACAAACACGTTATTAGCCGCATAGTCTTTGATTTGATAAAAGCCATAAACCCCGGATCGTTTCGTACATGTGTTTTACATTTTGTTAAGGATGATGCAGCAGCTAGGAAATATTTTTCTCTTTTGTTTACTTTAGCAGCTTTCTCGAGTACCTCTGAAGCCAAATAATTAGAACTATTAAAATAAATGGAAACGAGTACTAAATAAACGTAAATACATGGATTGGTTTTACAATTTCTAATTAAAAAAGTATTCAATTAAATGTATTTAACTAAAAAATGGTAAATCCCACCTAACGCCTTTTCATTTTGGCCTGTCGCAATTAGCCATCTTGGTGATTCTGATATTAAGCACCAATAAAATAAGTAAAGGGAGGACAATGTTGCTAGGGCAAACTCCAATTTTCTCCAGTCTCGAAGCCAATATGCAAGTACCGCCATTACTGTATTTCCAAGACCAAAGGGCAATTGGTATACAATTGGGATTATTGTTCGCCACTTGCCGCCCACAATCTACGTATAATGAAAAATAAATGTTAATCGAAGTAGTGCAAAAGAATTCCCAAATTGAAATTAAGCTAACCCAAAAAATACTCTGCTAAATATTGTCTATTAACTAACAACTATCTGTTATTACCTCCATGCTCAATACAAATGATATAATTCCAATGGCGCCGGAAGCCAGAGCCAATATAAACCAGATTACTAAAAAAAGCCAGTACCAAGGCAAAAAACATGTTATATAGCTCGCAACGCATTGCATGGTTATTCCGATCATTAATGGAACCTTGCGTCCATACTTATCAGCGATTATACCAAAAATAATACCACCAAGGAGAACTCCCCACATCATTACGCATTGGGTTAACTAAAAAATGGTTGTTTGTAAATTTTACATAACTTCATTCTATCAAATACTTACATCTAGTTATAAAAGCTATCAATTTATTAATTTTAAAACCACTTTCCAAAGTATTAAACGTCTACCTACGTGTATTAACCAGTGCTTAGAACACACTAAATCCCAATCAGATGCAATTGTCCGACTGAATACAGTTAAATTGTAAGCAAACTTTGGACATTTGACTAAAGGTATCATTGCCCTCTCCATGTTCGGCGCGATAAGAAGTATATCCGGGTCGAAAATCAAACACGGATACTCTTCAATGAGCTGCAATTTTGTATTTAAAATTAAAATGTCCAGATAAGAAAAGAAAATACCAATAACTAGATAAGAAATAATAATTAGGAAATAAAAAGTAAATGCCGATTGTCAACAGATGTTAACTTTTGAACTGTTATTTGGGAAAAGTAAAAACAATAGGTATATTATGAGTGACATATTTCTTGTTAGATTTACGTACTGGAGCACAAAGTTTTCGCCATTGTTGGTCGGTGAAGGAATTTAAATATGAAGGCTTCATGCACCAGAAATCTTGAGGTGGTGCCATAAATATTATGTTCAACTGATACCAAGCTAGGGGCAATTTTAATAAAGCCATGTAAACACTTATCCAGAATTGCCATTTTCCAAATTCTCCAAGTACTTTTAAGGTAATATCGTCAGCGTTACATTCCGAGTTCAAATTAAATCCTACAACTTAAGGATTATCAAACTTATTAAGCCTGGTATAATTGATGTGTAAAAATGTAATGTAATTGCATTATTAAAATAGTTTCTACTAACAACAACGCAGTCAAAGAAGGAAAGAAAAAAATTAATAGGTTAATTTTATTTGTGGTCATCACATTTATTAAATTTTGCCATACTGTTAAAGTAGTGTCCGTTAGTCTAATAACTGCATGAAAATGATATATAAAATATAATTATTTGTCCAAGTTAACATGTACCTGGCAAATAAAATTTAAATTAGCGGTTATTTGTTGCCTGCAATATTGTTCGTTTGTATTAATCGGGGAATATGAGACTGAGTTGAGTTTTTATAATTAATGTTTATTATTTAACTATTTCCGGACTAACAACCATTTTATCCATTTTGATTCTAATAATTTAGGTGTTATTGTGTCGAAATGAAGTGCAATATAAATATATTTTTATTTATTTATAAGTTACTTACTCTTCCTTGATAAAGAGCCTGGTGTGACTACAGGATAGATTTTATTTTGTATCTCAGTCGAAGAGTGTTTGTTATCAACAGTTGTTGACATAATTATATTTTATAATATATGTGCAATGTTAATGACTTGTCTCAAAGTCATAATTTAATAAAAAAAATATTTTTGTAAGACCTTCATGATGAAGTAAAATTAAAATTATAGATTCTACTAGATTCTACTAGATACTATAAGGTTTGACTCTACTTTGTATTATTGATTACTAAAATATTTTTATATTTTTTATTCTTGTCTAAAAAAGTAAATTTCGTTTGAAATGTTTTAATTTGAGAATATTTAATTTTATAAATATAGAATGACAAATTAATAAAAAACGGGTGTTAATATACACCCGTTTTTTATTAATTTGTCAATAAAGAAGTTTCTATAAATCTGGATAACAATTTTACATGTATTTTTATTTTGCTATATACTGTACTTAGCGAAACTTTATACTTTCTCATAACATTACTTTGTCTTTCTAATGTTAACAAAGATGATGTCAAAATATAACAAAAAAAAAATAGAATTTTGTACTGCATGATAAAAGAAATGATAATGTTCATTTAACTGTTTTATTAATTTAAGAAATATCAGTTTTTTTTATTAACGTTATGTATCTATCGGTTTTCTTATATTAATAATAATGTCTTACGGTCAATAATGTTTAGCTTTTTGCAACACTGTGACTTATACGTTTACAATCACATTTTCGTGTCGTATTTATTGTACTCTGTGAATCACATCACAGAGTAGTAGAGTACATTATATAAATATTAAATGTATCTATATTCATATATATGTACGTAGTAAAACTCTACTATTTCTCTATACGTATTTCAATGAATGATGAATCAATTAAGTATACAACTGATCTAGTTTGGAATTGGATTTACATTTTTTATAAAGATTATTATATTTGTGCTGGATGTGTATAATTGAAAATTAAAACGATGCCTTTGGCCAACGCCACCGACCCATGGCGAATGCAGAATGTTGGGGATGTTACGGTATGTTATTGTAAAACAACTGTTTGAGTAGTTTATTTATAATAAATAATAAAACTGCGTTTATTCATCTGTACAAATTTCACACTTTATTATAAAGAGACGGAATTTATTTCATAGAAATGAAGACAAATAAAACTATTATTAACATTTATCTGTTGTTTAGAGAAACGCCCATTCGCTATTTGTTAATCACTTTAATTGTTTTAGTTATCAATATCGTTTTCAAGCTTTTTTTATACATCTATTTAAAAAATAGCAACCTTTATGGTTGAAATTTCTTAAATATCAACCATATTGTTCAAAATAAGTTTTAGGTTTTTCCATTGGCAAATTCAATATTACAATTAAAATAAAACTTCTATTGGTTACAAATAAGAATCTTATGTAGGTTCTACTAACCAATTAGTGTTTATTGACATGCCAATATATTAACCACATGCTTTGATAGATATTATACTATCTTATGTTGATCTTTTAGCGTGGTGGTGTAACACAGTCAACAAACAGTCTTCCAATGGTTGTAGAGAATGCAGCCGAGTCAAGACAAGCATCAACAACTGAAAGTCTGGAGTCAAGTGTGTCCAACACCAGTGACCAAAATTATGAAAGGGAGGTGGAGCTCCAAGATGTTGTTAAAGAAGGCCATGAAAAAGCAGACCCCTCACAGTTTGAGTTGCTTAAACTTCTTGGGGAAGGTTCCTTTGGCAAAGTTTTTCTTGTTAGAAAAGTTACTGGTCCTGATACTGGCACTCTATATGCAATGAAGGTATCCCATACTTGATTAAAATTGTTCGGATATAATAGGATTCTAAAAAAAAGTGATATTTAATAACTCTGATTTTATTGCAGGTACTTAAAAAAGCAACTTTGAAAGTTAGAGATAGAGAAAGAACTAAAATGGAAAGGAATATATTAGTGGAAATGGGCCATCCATTTATTGTTAAATTACATTATGCTTTCCAAACAGCGGGCAAACTGTATTTAATATTGGATTTCTTGCGTGGAGGTGATTTGTTTTCCCGACTTAGTAAAGAGGTAAATTGTGACATCATTATCCTTGTTACCAATTCATATATATAAATATAGTTATATATTTAAAGATATTTGTATTTTTTCCTTGATATATAGAAAAGAAAACTATTGGATTGATTATTAATTTCCTAAATATTTACAGGTTATGTTTACAGAAGAGGATGTTAAGTTTTATCTTGCCGAGTTGGCATTAGCGTTAGAACATGTGCACAAATTGGGAATTATATACAGGGATCTTAAACCAGAGAATATTTTATTAGATGCAGATGGCCACATAGCTCTAACTGATTTTGGTTTATCCAAGTTACCTCCTAGTGATAAAGCCTATAGTTTCTGTGGTACTGTGGAGTACATGGCTCCTGAGGTTGTTAATAGAAAAGGACACACTATGGCAGCTGATTGGTGGTCATTTGGTGTCTTAATGGTAAGGCCAGTAGACTTAATTTTAAGCTGGACATTCTTTATAGAAGGGCTTATTGTGATAAGTATGGTATCAAAATAGGCTTTCCTGATTCCATTTGACGTACACAAATGATCACTGGTATTGATTAAAAGTGGAAAAGTTATAAAGAAATGTGTTTTCACAAAATTTCCATGTCTGTACAACCGTGTTCTGAGGTTATATGATAAAAAAAGGAATACCCACACAGAGAGGGAGAGAGCGATACACGCACGCACGCATATCAATCACTTATGTTCTTTTCAGTTTGAAATGCTGACAGGGAATCTTCCATTCCACGGTTCAACGAGACACGAGACAATGACTCAAATACTCAAGGCTAAGTTAGGAATGCCTTCCAATTTGAGTGAAGAAGCACAATCACTGCTTCGGGCACTCTTTAAAAGGAATCCACACAACAGGTAGATCCTAAACTTGGAAACATGATAAATATTAGAATACATGACAAAGAATGATTTCAGTAGATATAAAAATATATATAATTATTTAATAACTAAGTCATTTCAAATTGAGGTTAAAGAAACACAATAATCAACCAAATATTTTTATAATGATTAAATTATATGTTAATTTTTATAGTAAATTGTGCTTTTTTGTTATAAAATTTTTATTTCTTTTCTTTCAGATTGGGTGCAGGCCCCAACGGTATTGAAGATATTAAGAACCATGAATTCTTTACCAGTATTGAGTGGGAGGCCTTGCTGAGAAAAGAGGTATAAGAAACAATATCTATACAAATAAACATAATTGAAGTGTCTGTTTGTAATTCCAATTCACAACTTTGCACTAAATACTTATATACATGACTTACATATACTTACAAATAACAATTTTATTCTCTTTTGTCTATCTGTCTGTCTTTCTGTTCCGGCTATTTTCTAAACCGGCTGGACCGATTTTAACAGGACTATTACTATAGCTGATATTATAAGGAGTAATTTGGCTGTTTTTACATATTTCGCTATATTCCGCGCGAACAAAGTAATGGGCACAACTAGTATACAATAAAAACAATAAAATAAAGTGCGTGATGTTCCATTTTGTAAATTTAAAGCATATAAGCGACAGGGTAGAAACAACAGAAATTGATATATATTACAAATATATATAAAAGATTATTCTTTATGTATACTTTGTATATTAAAATTAAATAGTAATCAGTCATCAAACAGCCATAATAGTATTGTCTAATATGCTCTGATATGATATGATATAACAATTTAATATGATATAAATTGCAGGTGGTGCCTCCGTTCCGGCCGGCGGTGTCTCGTGCTGATGACGCCTTCTACTTTGACTCGGAATTCACGAGCCGCACCCCAAGAGACTCGCCAGGGGTTCCGGCCTCCGCCAACGCACACGAACTATTCAGGTTCATTCAATTTATCCAATCTCTATATTGCATTGTTAAGTTTAAAATACACAGGTCTTCAAAATAAATTAGGTCCTGACGCCTCTTTACCACTGAACACAGAGGGCATATAGGGCACACTGAGAACACGGGGCACACTGGCTACATTGTGAATACTTAGAACACTGGGCAGACTGAGCGCACTGATCACACTGGGCACACTGAGCCCACTTGGCATATTAGGCAAACAGCACATGGGGCACACTGAGCACACTTGGCATATTGAGCAAACAGCACATGGGGAACACTAAGCACACTTGGCATATTGGGCAAACAGCACATGGGGCACACTGAGCACACTTGGCATATTGGGCAAATAGCACATGGGGCACACTAAGTACACTTGGCACACTGGGCACACTGGGCCTACTGAGCACATTGAGCACACTGGGCGCAGCGAGCATACTGGGCATAATATTTCCTTTTAAGATTGTAGACAAAAAGTATTTTGTATATTGTAACAGAATAGTAAACTTTGAAACATTCGTTGGTGAAAGACACTAACACCGACTGATAATGTCCAGATACAATAGACCATACAATGGTGCAATTTTTACTAATAGCATCCATAATATTATTATCTATAAAGTTTCCAGGTGTTGTATATTAAGATTTTTTGTCCGAAAAGTAATCATCATATTATTAGCTTAACACTGTACGTTTTTTAAAAGAATTTATTACTTTTCGTAAATCATAGTGAAAGCCATCATAGAATTAGAATTTTAAAAAAAATTGTCTTCTTTTAATACAGCAATATTTGGATTCCTATATATATTGTTAGATAATTATAGTAGTATAAAAAGGATCTTTAATAAAATAATAAATTCTTTAAAAGATATTCATTAAATTTCTTGATGTTTTTTCTATTTGGATTACTCTTTAGTGTAATGCAACCGAAGTCTGATGTTTCAGAAGACCAAAGTATACCTAATGAATTAAAATTTATCTTTAAACTCACTGGATGTGATCGAGAATAGTTACATCGACTATGGATATAGCAATATATAGTAATTCTGAGAATTGGAGCAAGGAATAGGATAAAACACACTGACAGGAAGATTTGGATATCTCATTAGAATCGAGATTATAAAATAAATATACTTTTTTATGTATCCATATATTTAATCCTTTTATTGATGTAATTTAATTCCAGAGGATTCAGTTTCGTGGCTCCATGTTTATTAAATGAGGACAATAAAACTGTAACCAATCAAAATCAAAACCACGTAGCACAAACGAAGACTTCAACAGAGGAATTCTGGGCTGGATTTGTTAATAGAAATAATTTCTTCGACGAATATAGGTAAGTGAGGTGTAGTTGAGTTAATAGACTTGTTTTACAAAATAGCTTTGATAAATTGTATATTTTACTGATAATCGCTCGATAAAACTTAATAGTTAATTTATTTATTCTATTTATATATTTCATATTACACTTCAATCTCATTTGATGCCATCTCTTATCAACTAATGTAACTAAAATTTATTAAATGTATATTTTTTCAGATTAATGGGTGAATTAGGTACGGGTTCCTTCTCAGTGGTCCGACTGTGCGAGCACAAGACGTCTCGCACACAATACGCCGTTAAGATCATGGACAAGTTACAATATGATCCCCGGGAAGAAATTGAAATCCTCCTAAGGTAAGTCGATATTCTAATATAAACAAAAAAAAGATTAATTATAAAAATTAATTTAACCTTTATAAAATGAATGAAGTAACATTTTTATTTTTTTTATAACACCATACCTATCATATATCTTAATATGAAAACATCTATTCAGATATAGCCAGCACCCTCATATAATAACTCTCCGCGGGGTGTACTCGGAGGGCGGACGCATCCTGGCCGTGACGGAGCTGTGCCGCGGCGGGGAGTTGCTGGAGCACATCACGCACCGCCGCTGCCTGCCCGAGCACGAGGCTGCGCCCGTCCTCAGGAACGTACTACACGCCGTGCACTATCTGCACAGGCACACCGTCGTGCACAGGTAGCTTTATAACTGGTGTGTAACGATCACTTGCGACGTGCTGCACGAGGTGCAGTAGCGGCACAGGCACACCGTCGTGCACAGGTAACTTTATAATTGGTGTATAACAATTACTTGCGACGTGCTGCACGAGGTGCAGTAGCGGCACAGGCACACCGTCGTGCACAGGTAACTTTATAATTGGTGTATAACGATTACTTGCGACGTGCTGCACGAGGAGCAGTAGCGGCACAGGCACACCGTCGTGCACAGGTAACTTTATAACTGGTGTATAACGATCACTTGCGACGTGCTGCACGAGGTGCAGTAGCGGCACAGGCACACCGTCGTGCACAGGTAACTTTATAACTATTGTATAACGACGTGCACTACCTACCTACCTACTTACGTGACAGTCACAAACAACCGTTACCAGCTTAATTAAATGCTGATTTATGGGTTCGTTAATATTTAGATTGGATTCATGTATGAGTTCCATCCTTAATTTAAATTTTTTTTTTAATATTTTAATTTCAACGTTGTTAATTTGACTAATATCGAGCATTAGTTAACTGCTACTTGACTAGTATTATGATAGCAAGATCTATATTAATCTCTTATATTTTTTTTTGTTAATAATAATTTTAATAAATACAAAACATAATCAGTACAATTACAACAGGGATATAAAGCCGTCTAACATCCTGTACGCGACGGCGGAGCGTCGTCCCGAGGACGTGCGTCTCGTAGACTTCGGTCTGGCCAAGCAGCTACGCGCGGAGAACGGTCTGTTGATGACGCCGTGCTACACCGCCAACTTCGTAGCGCCCGAAGTACTCAAACGGGCCGGCTACGACGCCGCCTGCGACATATGGAGCTTGGGTAATTATTCGTATTGAGTGTTTTGTGTATTACAAGTAGGGTTGCCCCTTTTTAATCTGTTCATTAAAGTGTTAAAGGTAAAAAAATAAAGTACTTCGTGTCACTGTACAATAAATAATAAATAATTTAAACAATAAATAGTTTATTTCATAACAAAAAACTATATTTTTTGTTATGAAATAAATTATTTATTGTTTTTCGTCAATTATACAACACTACTATAACTGGTATTCAATTGTACAGCATCTTTATAATATATTGAAATTGAAGAAAAAAATAGAAACTTTATAGGTACATGAACTAGTTTTTTTATTGAAGGAGATTTCGCAACGAATGAATGTTGACATTTGATATAAGTTATAAAGTACGTAAATATATGTATATATATATATATATATATATACATATATTTACGTACTTTATTGTTCCAATAAAGTATAAAGTACAATTAGTCTATATAACAATACTCTATTATAAAGTGCGGACGGAAACCCTAGTTATAAAATATATCAAAGTGTTTGAGCTTAATTTAATAATTATACTTAAAATATCAATCGAAGATTCGAGAAAAAATAAATTAAAATAAATTAACACAAGTAACTTTTGTCCTAATTAGTATTATTAGTGTACTGTTTATTTAGTAATAATACATTGCGTAGGTGTCCTGGCGTACATAATGCTGTCTGGTCGGACACCCTTCGCGTCCACCGGAGACGACACACCCGAAGCCATCTTGGAAAGAATTGAATCTGGAAAGGTAACATAACAACAAAATCATATATATATTTTATTTAAATTTTCAAGAGTAATTTTTATATAATAATTATTGACAGTCTTTTTATTATGCAGTCATAATTTATTCTTATAAATAAATAAATAATAATAACTTGAAAGAATTACCATGGGATTTCTTGTCGATTCATCTCCGTGAATTAATTATTTGCAATCATGCAACTGGCCTCACTAATCCCGCCTCTAAAATAAACGATACGTAGGTGGAGACATCTAGCGGGGCTTGGCGCGGCGTGTCCCCGGAAGCGCGCGCGTGCGTACGGCGCATGCTGCAGCTGGAGCCGGCGCAGCGCCCACGAGCGCACGAGCTGCTCCGGGAGCCATGGATAGCGCACACCGCGCCCCGGGGACACCGGCCCGCCGCACCCGCGCCGCCATCGCCCCTGCCACCCGACGACCTGCGCCGCGCAGTCGACCTCACCTACCAGGTAACACAGTAACACACCATTAGTGCACCGTCGTCAAATACCAGAAACGCACACCCCTCGTGTTTACAAAGACCACCCGCACATGTGAAGTATCAAATTAAATAATTAGAACAAAATACATTATCTAGTTATTTGCTCCCATTTTACATCTCTTTACCAAAAAATACAATACCTTACACCTAATGTACAGCAAGCAGTGCACCTCACTTACCAGGCGCACTGTAACACATATGTCGTGTCGTGACTTTGAGACTTATCTGTGTTGTTTACGCACAGGCAATGACGTCCGCCCCAATGACCCCCCACGTCCTGGGTCCCGTGACGCAGTCCACGCTCGCCCAGCGACGCATCAAACCCCAGAGACGATTCCCGCCGACGCAAGTGTAAACACAACTTGTACAACTCTGTTAAAAATAATAAGTCACGGTGGTTGATACTTTGAATTTAGTTTTCTCCTACTTTAATTAATTATAACTAATTTAATTATTACTAGTGTAAGAGATTGACATTCTTGTATAATTATTGACCTAATGCGACATTATAATTGAGATTTAAATGGAATTTTCAATGAGATGTCGGATCTGTGCTTTAAAATGGCCCCAATAATCTAAAAGTTCGTAATAAGTTAACATTCCAAATGATATATTTTAGTTGTTGTTTAGAAAATGTATTTTTTTGTTTATAGACCAAATAGTCTTCCTAAACAAATAATGTAAGAAATTAACTATATTTTAAAAGCAATTCTTGTCCCACCTTTCTATTAGTCAAAAGTGCCATCGGAACTAAAATCTACAATTAATTTTTAAATTTTGATGAATTATTTATCTGTGTAATGCCATACAGTACACTATCCTGTTTATGTAATATCTTATTTTACAAATGCTATTTTTATATGAACATAATAATCCAATAGTTTTTAGGTGAAAAAGATATTTAAGAGATATTTTGTATTATTTGATAAATAAATGGTTATAATATTTATATTGTCGGTTAGTAATGGCCTAAAATTTTCACAGATTTTACGCTAAAAAAAAAGATTTAATATTTATTAGAATTAAGTGGATAATGTCTATTTTTATTATATGCTTTAATTAGTTTATATCATGATAACAATTATATTTTTGTATATAAATAGCTCGAGTCAGTGTAACTTGGCATTCCAAATATATATGTATAGTAAAATATGAGCACAATAAAATAAATTAAGGCTTTTACAAAATACTCCTCTATATATATATATATATATATATATATATATATATTCAATTTTAGCCTCAATTAAAATTGACAATACAATTTTGAACATAATTTAAGAATATTTTTTAAAGCATAATATAATAAGATAATTAATTAAAAAACTGTTTTGTAAAGGATCAATATTATATGAATTGTTAATATCTCGAGTTACACTGACTCCTATAAGTTTTAACAGTATTCTTATTTTATATATATATATATATAATTGTTCAATTATAACAATATTATAAAGATATACTTAGCCAAAGATTATATATTTAAGTTTAAATGTGTCATATATTGTATTGATGTTGAATCGTGGGTATTAAAAACAGATATATGTATGTAATGGCGATCGTACTTATACGATTAATTATTAATTCTGTTATATTTCTCATAAAAAGCATAATTCAAGCATAATAAATTAAAACATTAATTTTAAAATTAACTCTGTCCTATCTATATCTAAGTATATCTACATCTATTTAATAATCTTCAATATTATCACACGGAACTAGGATAACTATTATACATGAAAGGAAACTAATGGAATTGATTTAATCTAGACGCTTAATGGACGCCGTATATAATATAAATGTAGAATAAATTGTTGGTACATATCTGATGATTGTCATTCATATCACGGTTTGATGTTAAATTCCTCAAAATCATATACGATGCATTCACATTTCATGTATATATATAACGAAATATACAAGAATTAATATATATAACATTATTTTGTATAAAAATATTATATGCCATTAATGAAGTATTTAACTGCTTTTAAAGAAATTGCGTTCTTGTTTATACAAATTGTATTATTTAATATTTTTGTTTTTAAGACATTTTGTTAAATATAATATTCTAACATATCTCATTCAATTAGACAACTTACAAGTTGTATTCCAATATGTTTTTAATATAGATTGTATTATATTAGATGCTCAAATATATTTAATGAAACAATAATGCAATTCAAATTGCAATATAACCGGATATATAGCACCTACTAAATAGAGCTGTATGACTTTCAGTTTTAAATTTAAGAAAGTTTAAATCACAAAACGTAGGCTTTAAATATAAAACCTTGTCTCAATGCACTATGAAGATGTTATTCTATTTCAATTAACGTAGACGCCATTGTTGTAACGTAGGCACGAGGGACGAGGGACGAGGGACGTGTCTTCACATTATTAGAGTAATAAGTATTATATATAAAACAAATATTTTCTTACTAGATAGATACACTGTTGTAGTTTTTTTCTAACACTATTAAAATGTTAATTACAGATTGATAATACATTTTTATACACAGAATAAAATTAAATAGGACCATGAATTATGAATATAGCTAATGTTTGTGTATGGTTGTTAATTTTATCACATTATCTATTTTTCTATCTTTTAAATGTGAATAAACATACTAACAGTACTTTGTTATAATAGGCTCTCATACAAATGTAATATATTGTTGACATTGCTTACAATTTTGTTTTATTTTAACTTGTTACCCAATATTATTTATTTATTTATTTAAAATGTTGGATTACAAGTTCCCTATGGCTAATCTGATCATTGTTTTGATACGTAGCCTGCAGGATAAGAACTACGCTGATAATATTTCTCCAACAAAGAATTACTTTGAACAATTTTATATTCTATTAAATAAATATAATACCAATACAGCCCTTTGCTTCAGTACAGGATGGAATAAAAGTAAAGAGTAACATCATACCAGAAGGAATTAGGTCATACGTTGAAACTACACTGATGCGGCTCCAACACGCTGTAGGTGTGGAGCGAAACGTAACGCGGATGCGGAATATATTACTAAGAAATTACGAAAAAGCTCCACATTGTATTTTATAGCTCCAGGTTGCAGTGTCAAAAAATACATTATCCTATTTAAATATTAAAAAAATTGTTTTGAATTTCCTGTATATTTTCTAAAATATTATTTATTGAGGCAATTCAAGTAAGAAACAAACATTGTATATGAAACAATTTATTTACATTTATTAATAATCTATCCAAATATTCAATATGTGGATTCGAAATATAAACACATTTGTAAGTAGACAAATTTATTCTTAATAAATTATACTAACAAAATAAGATTGCATTATTTCAATGCAATTTACTTAACACTTACACCTTTAAGGGAGAGTGCTTTCACTGCTCCTTTCCCCAGTACTACCAAAGGGCTTCCTTTGTAACATGCAATGGCATCCTCATTTGTTTTCAGATCAGGTGCACAAGTTTCAAATATCTTTTTCTTAGGATTTAGCTGCGGTTCCGGTTCCCGAGGGTATCCCTCACAAGAGACGAGGTCTCCTGGCAGAGCAGACGGAGGTGGGATAAGAACTTCTACCTTTTCAGTTGACGATGCACACATCACCATAGCCTCTGATGATACTCCTCGCATCTGGAATGAAATGTATATTTATTATCATTTTACACAAAATATTTAGAACAAAATAGAAAAACAGGTAATATTAAGTTAATAAATTGCTTTATTTCATATACCAAATATTTTGAATTATGTCTAATAAAAATCTATTACTTATAGCATTATCCAATAATATATAACATATGCATAAACATTTGTCATATGTTCCTTTTGATTTTTTTAACTATAATTTTTTTTCTAAAAACATTTTTTATCTTACCTTTGAAGGCTTTAAATTACATAGTACCATTACAATTCTATCTCTCATTTCATCAATTGGGACATGATTGATGAGACCTGATACTACAGTACGAGGATTATCTTCACCACAATCAATCTTTTCCACATACAAGGAGTCGGCGTCAGGGTGTTTGTTTATGTCTATTATTTTACCAATACGCAGATCTAATTTTCTAATGTCAACAACATCATCATTGCCTTTCGCAGCTGGTTGCTTTTCTTTAATTTTTTTCGCAGGATCCTTTTCTTTCTTCTCTTTTTTAGGTGCAGGTTCTACTTTATCTTTTTCAACTTCTTGTACAGGAATGGGAGCTGGTGTTTGCAATTGAACTGGAATCGTTTTGCCCGGCAATGGATATTGCTTTTTTCCATGCAAAGTTTCTAATTTGATTAATTCTGCCTTTGCTTCCTCAATCTCATTAAGAAGTGATTTGTTTGCTTGGCTCAATTCCTTTATAGTTTCTTCTATTTTACGTTTCCTTACCTCTTCTAACTGAAATAATTACGAATATTAATAAGTTTTTGTTTTATTACATTTATTTATTATTAAACTAACAGTTAAATAAGCACTCTATAAGAAATATTGGAATAATGCCCATTATACATAATAATACCATTAACTAACCTTACTCTTGATCTCAGCCAAACGTTTCTCAGCAGTCTCAGCATTTTTAATAAGCTTTGAAGCTACTGGTTGAGACATATTTCTAACAAGAATTCGTAAAGTCATTAACAGGCTTTTTACTCCTAAATCCTAATTTATTGTGAAAATTTGAATCTAAGAATTTGACATGCAAATAGTACGTAAGTGAAACATGGCAATAATTTAAGGATACGGATTTTAGTTTCGTAATTTATTAATCTGGCTGTTTTGTAGAGTTGACGTTTGATAGTCTATAATCGATAAGTTTTCAACATTATCGGCAAATAGTATTAGTAGTATAAAAGTGTCGCCAATGGCAATAGAACTATTAGATTAAACCTATTTACAATATTTAAACATTTAATCCTAATTAAATTTAAATATTTTCTTGATATGTCATTTTGAAACTAAAAGTAATATCTTATATAAAAAAAACTCTAGTGTACATAATAAAGATAAGTTATTATTAAATCTGTGATATCTCAGATTTATATAGAATGATATTTATATTTTTTTATTTAAATTTTAATTAAATAAGACAAAATACTTACTAATGTATTAAAATACATAATTTATCAAAATTGATTATTGCTCATATAATTATTTTTCTATTATTTCTTTAGGGAATTAATTTGGACACTAGACGTTTTAGATAATTACACTACTACAATACATTACAATACAATTGAATGCAGCTCTAACCATCCACGTTCGCTGCTATCCAAAAACCTTGGGTAGAATCATAGTAAAATTAAACATGTCTATCAAATAATTTTTATTATAAATCCAATATGAAACTACTTAACTCTTGCCGTTAGCGTGGACAACAAAAAGCAAAGTTCTTAACAAACACATATCTCCTTTCACGAACATTTTACGTCGACTCGAGATTGTTAAGAAGTAGTTTTATTTTAACAGGATAAAGATACCAGTCCGGCGACAATATTTATTACAAATTATTATGTAAGTGATGTGATAATAATAAAATTTATGTGCACATATTTATTAATGCTTAAACAAATAATCTTTTCGAAATGGGCACCTTGGTTTTCGATATAGTCTTTTAATCCATCTCGCTGTGAATCTATGGATTTCAAAAACATTGCTTCCGAGCAAATGTGGTCATTCTCTTTAGTCACTTTTATTTAGATTTCTTAACAGTCTCACTGTCGTACAGAGCTGGAAATGCCTTCTTAAAACGAAACGACAGATTTGGTAGAGTAAAGTAAGTTGGTTTTGAGGTATCTAATGGAAAGTCCGAGGTATATTTTTAAAAATTGTGCTACGGTTGAGTGTTTTCAAAATATGATCCAAGTACGTCTCTCGATATTCTAAGCGAAACCTTCAGTCTAAATGCTAAATTTTTTATATGATATTATTATGAATTAATATTATTGTGTTTTGTTATATTATTCTGAAAACCAAGAGCAGAGCTACTTTGGAGCTGAGAATATACAATTTGTCATTTAGTTTGTTGTATTGCTATAAAATTGTCAAAATGTTTTCATCTAAATTAGTAAAGATTATATTTATTTACTTACAAAGTACGCCGTTTTAAGAGATCCTCTCTTTAATTTTATGAATATACGACAATCTCATCGGGAGTTGTGGTGTCCGTCGATATTATTTTAATTTTTTCCAATATCAATCTTTTACAGTTACCGGCAAAAAACGACGGTTTCATGCTCATTTTTTTGCAAGAAAATCGATTAATGTTTTTTAAAATCGAATAACAAAGACCGCAAAAAACTAAGTTTTCGTGATCAAAAAAATTTCGACTTATGGCTTTCTATGAACTTATGGCTATCTCTTTGTAAATATTTAGAAAATCAAAATCTTCTTAGAAAATAACTTTTCAACTTCTTAACATATAAATTAATATTTCTGAATTCAATCAATCAATCCTACTGCGCGATTAGTACCGATATGATGTGTACAATGAAACTATAGGGACTGTCAATTTATAATTGAATAGAGATATATTAAAATGTAATACTTCTACAATCCTCATTAAAAAGAGATATGCAAAATGTTGATAGCATCTTCTACAAAAATATGAAAAATGTGCATTATACTAATAGTTTAGTATAATATTTTCTGATTGGATCCATCATTCGAAAACAATATTTATAATTCAGGTGTGGTCGTGTGGAAAAAACTATTTATAAAAATAATCTGTTTTTAAAGTCTATATGTATGATAGAAGGTTTAAAAGATTACTTATGGTTTTGGTTATTCAAACTTAAGTTATAAATGAAACAATTTTTTTCTCAAATAATTATTTTTATAAATAACCATACGTGGCCAGGACGATAATAATTGGCAACTGGCAGCACTAAGAGTCAGGAAAAAAAATTAAACTATCATGGCTGTTGGAATGGCGTCATAAATACTCTGACGTTGTTTATATTTGTGTAAAAATAATTTATAATTGGTTTTATATTCTTTATTACAATAAATAGTGATTGTAAAATACAATGTGATAAATGTAATGTGTGTACATGGACAATTAATTATAATGTTTTAGGAGCCTTGCTAAGAAACAATGTCAAACAATACTGTCGGCTCGTCAGGGCATGCTCCCGGCAAAATACGTGGACCTGGTAGACCTCCTAAACGGACTTGCACCTGGTGTGCTGAAAGTAAAACGCCTTTAAAGTATGTTTTACCAACTGAAAATGGGAAAAAAGAGTTTTGTTCAGAAACGTGTTTGTCAGAATTCCGACAAGCATATAGCAAAGGTGCTTGTCTTCATTGCGACAATGTTATACGCGGCAACGTTCCAACCAGTACCAAAAATTTTTGTTCTACATATTGTTTGAATAAATTTCAAAAGAAATCAGAAAAAAGAACGACATCACCTCAATCGGGTAATGGAGCGAACGGTTCCGAAACTCATCAAAATAACAATTCTACTGGTTCCTTTTATGATATCTATCAATCTTTTGATTGGACTGAGTATATGAAGGAAACTAACAGTATTGCTGCCCCACAAGAATGTTTTAAGCAAGCTCCGAACCCTCCAGTTAATGATTTTAAAGTTAATATGAAACTAGAAGCTCTGGATCCTCGTAATTTGACATCAACCTGCATTGCGACAGTTGTTGGTGTTCTGGGACCTAGATTGAGGCTGAGGCTTGATGGAAGTGATAATAAAAATGATTTTTGGAGACTTGTTGATGCTGGTGACATTCATCCAATAGGTTATTGTGAAAAAAATGATGGTATGTTACAGCCCCCTCTTGGTTTTCGTATGAATGCCAGTAGTTGGCCTATGTTCTTACTCAAAACATTAAATGGTGCAGAAATGGCTCCCTCTAAAGTATTTCAAGCTGAACCACCTACACCTAAATCTAATTTATTTGTTGTTGGTCAAAAGTTAGAAGCTGTTGATAAAAAAAATCCCCAGCTTATATGTTGTGCTACAGTTGGAGCAGTTAAGAATGACCAGATACATGTTACTTTTGATGGTTGGAGGGGAGCTTTCGATTATTGGTGTAAATATGACTCCAGGGATATCTTTCCTGTTGGTTGGTGTGCAAGAGCAGGTCACTTACTGCAACCACCAGGTCAAAAAAGTGCTACTGCACCATCTAGGTAAGTAATATTGTTGGCTAATCATTATTAAAAAATTTATAAAAGATTTCAATTTCTTATTTATATAATAATATTAAAGCAACTATAAAAGTTTATTAATATTTTCAGATTTAAATTACGTCCGAGTGGTATACCCAATCCAGCTTTACCAGAAGGGGGATCAACTGGTGCAGGCAATACAAATGGAGCTAATACTGCAACTCCATTAGCAAATGTTGTTTTGCGTATACGTAGCAGCTGCTCTGGAGGAAATGCAGCGTTACCGTCTTCCATTACTGGTGTGGGAGCAGCAGGTGTAGCTGAAAATCTTGTCAAGGAACTGCTTGTCACACACGCAGATCCTCAAAAGTTAACAAGGGCGATACTCACTGCTTCCAGTAGTTATTCTAATAATACTAATGTACAGGTATGCTACTGTATATATGTCATATTTGTTATCTTTGTTAAGGAATTTTGGGTACAACATTTTAATTGTCACTATTGCAATGTGATAACATCAATTGATAACGGAAAAGAAATAAGCTAATTATTTTAAAATAAGGCTTTATTATTAAATTTTCATACAAATAAAAAATATCAACTCTTATACCTTTCAGGTGACGGTTGTTAATAAAAATTACTCAGTAAAAGTGCCTCAGGAATTGACAACAGAAGAATTAAAGAATTGGTTGAAAGCAATATGCAGTGGAGTCGGTAGTTGTGTTGGAATGATAGAAGTAGACACAGGTGAAGCCGCAGGCCGGCCGTGCACACTGTGTGGTGAATCTACCTCAAACACCGTCACCTCTGCCGCTAAAAGACCTAAGAGTGTAAGTTTTATTTTTGTATTTACAAGAGTACTTTACTTGATTAAGGTAATAATTATTTGATGCGACCATGTATATTATTTATGCTACGTAACAAAAGAGTTTTTAAGAAAAAAAAAATTCTAATGTTAGAAATTGGGAAATTCTTAATAGAGAAAACTTAAAAATTGTTATTCAAATAAAAAATTTAATCACTATCCCGTTCCCTTTATGACGTGATTTTATGTAATTGCATAACAATAACAACCTGAAAATCATATTAAATAAACTTCAGGAATCCCCAACGGCCAGTACGAACGGTGAGATGTCGGGGGGCAAGCTGGCTCGCGTGTCCCCGGAGCGCCCCGAGCCGGCGTCCTCCACGACGGGCGCTCCGCCCCCGCCCTCGCCCGCCGCCGCGCCCGCAGACTGGTCCGTCGAGGACGTCATTGGGTTTATAGCGGCTGCGGATCAAGCACTCGCCGCTCACGCCGACTTGTTCAGGAAGCATGTAAGTTTTCTTATTATTTTTATTGGAAATTTATTGTTATTATTGGCTTAGATTGTATCATAAAATTTTTACCAGACCACTCACTATGCATGTATTTCAGATTTTTTTAATCCAGACCAATTACATAGTTTTTGATAATCTTCTGTTTCTTTAGTAACTAATGAGTCACGTAATAAAATAATTGTAAAGAAAAATCTGTAGATTAATAAAAATATAATAAAAAACATAAATGGAACCCAAAAGTATTTTAGTATGTGTCTGTTGGTATCTTTGAAATGCTGTTTAAAAAAAGATTTTTATACAGAATTTCAAAATGAAAGCATTTTCATGATCAAACACAAAGTATTTTGGAAGATTAAAGCTAAACTATTAGATTGATGTTGACGGAAGAAATAGAATGTTCAAATATTTGCAATAAAAAAATCACAAACATTGGTTTTGGTTGCAATTACAAAACACCAAAATGAATTCTGATGAAAATTTGATGAACAGTCTTGTCTTAATGTCTAGTACAACATATAGGTGGTACCAAAAAAAATATATATTGTAGCCTATAATTACATAATACCAGAAAATTACACAAAATACTAAACAGATTATGATTATATTAAGTGTGGTGTTGATCTATGGCCTAAGTAATTTAAAATATAAGATACCCTTCAATATTTTACCCTTACCCTTTTTATATTCCATGTTGAATTATGTGATATCCAAATCAAGTCTTTTGATTTAATTTGAATATAAAAATTTTATGGGAGAACACGAAAAATAACTTGGAACTTAGAATTAAATTAACTTTTAATTCTTGTTTACTTATGGTTTCAATATTAAATATAAACAAAGTGGTTTTATTTTAAGAACTAAAGCTATAAATACATAACACAAAATATTTTTTTTACAGGAAATTGATGGTAAGGCACTTTTATTGCTGAACTCTGACATGATGATGAAGTATATGGGCCTAAAACTTGGGCCTGCTTTGAAGATATGCAATCTGGTGTCCAAAATAAAGAATCGTCGTCACTACAGCACCTAGAACTGCTTCACCGTACTGAAGACACGTTTATGAAGTTCTTAGGATTATGCCTACAGTGTTTTTAAAACATTTTAAATTAGCTCTTTGCATTAAACAGCTTGTGTTTCAAAATTTTTGAATCTCGCCACATTTTAAATTGCATAATCATAATTATAAGAAGTACAAAGGTTATAATAGCATATTTATATAAATGTGTGTTGATATGAGATAATTGAGAGACAAATAATCTTTACACCGAGAATGTGGTATGGAGATTGGCGGTCAATATTATTATACATGCAGTATCAATTTTGGAGACAAATAGTTCTTACACCGATAATGTAGAACGGAGATTATAGAATTACTTAACATGCAGTGAAAATTTGGGAGACAAATAATTTTTACACCGATAATGTGGTATGGAGATTAGATGTCAACATTATTTTAAATGCAATCTAAGTTTTGGAAACAAATAATCCTTACACATGATAATGTGGTACGGAAATGGGGATGTTTTTATATGCAGTGTAAATTTGGTTACACCATTGTTAAAAAAATTACACTATTGGTTTTTTATTGTATAATTTCACTATTACTGTAAGATAGTCATGTATATAAGTATTTTCTTGGAGTGAATATGCATTTAATGTAATTGTACTCATCCGATGTATTATTAGTATTGAGAGTTGTTAAACATTTCACACTATAGTTTGTTATCTTGTGTACATACTGATTGGCTAGTCGTACCCAGCATTACATACGCACTAATATATTTAACGTGAAACATTATTATTTTTTTTATTTAAATTTGAATGTAATTCTCAAATGATAATGAATTAAAATGTTGAAATTTGTATCATTCGATGGATAATATATACTTTGTACAGAAATTTTATTGTAGGTTAGGTATAGTGCCTTTGATGAGTAGGTCTTGATACCTTGCCGTGCCGGTTTGGACTCCAGCAGCCAACAGCTCCACGTACATGTACTTGAAGTGTATTATATGATATTTACAACACTATACACACAGTTGGTGGTTGGTTTTTTACATTTTGTGTTTTCCGAGAAGTGCCCGTCTGCATTTTGTATTATTAGTGATGTTCCTTGTTTTATTTATATTTATATATATATAATGAAATATATCATTTGATATTATAGTAGCCTTGCCCACGACTTTGCGTGGAATATATTTTTAAAAGTAGCCCTAGTTACTTTTTACAACATCAGCTATCAGCCAGTGAAACTCCTGTTAAATCTGTCCATCTGTTGCTAAGGTTAGCCCGAACAGACAGACGGACAGAAAAATTTTAAAAATAGTTTTTTTTAACATATATAATTTCATAAGCATTTAGTGAAAGCTGTTAATTTGTAATTACAGACAGACACTTATGTATAGATATAATTTGCCATTTGAAGGGTTATTACAATGTTTAATTATATGTGATATTTCACTGTTATTTGTTATAGTAATAATAAAAAAATATAATAAAATTATGTTTGTTTGTAAATTAATTTGTATAAGTTGGTTCATGACAAAGCTAGCGGTGGATCATTTGTTGTTGGTGTAAATATTCATAGTAATTTTTTATGAATCTTTCATACTTGTGTTGATTCGATGCACCTGATCTATTGATTTAATTTCACTCGTGAGTTCCTTTGATTCAATGTCGGCTTGTTTTAATTAATATAGATATATGTACTTGCGTATGTATGTTTATTTGAAATGTTTTCTTTTTTAATTATTATTTTAAGGTGATATGAATTGTAAGTAGCAATAAATAATGTGGTATTTAATATAGTATGTATTTATTGTTCCAGAGTATATAATAATTAAAGTGTATGTCTGTACATAGTAAATAGACGGTGATATTTTCACTTAACAAAGCTATTATTTTATTACGGTAGATTTTTTTAATAATTTTAATATGTACATAGCCGAATAATTGGAAACAGATGTGTATAAACGAAATAAAGTCAAATAGGACAGCGTTTATTCATTTAACAAACTCCTCCCTTTATAGACTGCTACTTTAACTGCTTTTATCAGACCCCAACCCCCATGGTAACCCACACGTGGGTATTTACATGCGCAAGTCCACAGTTCAAATGTGTTTGCACAAATAGTTTTCAACGATGCACATGTTTGAAAACGAAAATTTGATAATTTCTCAACACTTGTACAAGTCAGAAAATATTTTGTGACAACAGTTTACCAGTGCAAGTTTGAACTTATCAAGTAAATCGCTACGTTTGTGGCTACAGTAACTTTTTTATAATAATAAATTTGCTTTTGTGAAATCTATAAAACTCAACATTTTCGAAAGTAAATATTAAAATTTTTTTTTCGTCTTATTAAACTCAAATATAGACAAAATTCGTAAAATTTGACAAGATTTTTTTATCGTAACAAATTAGGTATAAAATTAGTAGAACAATCATTTACAAGAGATGCATTAGTCTTATATTTCATCTGTCACAAGAGTTGCCTTTTTATATCCAGAATATTAAAAATAAAATATATAATATAGCTATTATTAACTATAAAAAAAATCCACCGAATTATTATGCAAGTTACTCGAGAGTATCTTCTTTATACTTGGTGTATTTACAAAGTAGACAAAATAGTAATGTGGCATACTTACAATGAAATAGTTAACGTATAGTAAGTACATGACTTCTTAAAACAATAGTTGAATTTTGTTCTTTTGGTCCATTTATTTACTTCGCGCTTAACGCTAAAGCTACCAAGTCGATTTTAACAAAATTAGGCATGACTACCGTATAATTATTGTCCCGCCAATATATAGGATTTTCTTACTACACAAGATTCTCACTTTTGCTAATAAACTGAATATGATGGGTTTAATGAAAAATGTTTTTGCTTTATTATCGAGGTCTTAAATGTCCACAAATCAAAGCTTGGTTAATATTCTGGGAAACAAAACTTTATATATATATATACTTACTATATAAATTAATTGAATCTTTTTTTTCTGTCTTTATAATTTGATCGATCTTGATAAAAAAAGAATATAACTTTAAATCGGTTATTTTGCAATCGAGCACAATGTGGGCAGGGTATAAAGATAAATAAAGGTTGGAACTTACCAACCAATGTCAAACTTAGCGCGGGCAAAGCAGCGAGCAAAAGCTAGTAAAAATGATTAATTATTTACTTCGAAACTAATACCAAAAGCCGTTACTTTGGCAACAGGTGACAGAAGAAATGATGCGTCAATCTGAAGTATACAGAGCAGCAGACTCCAAAAACTTGAAAAGAAAATCAACAGTTATCGTGAATAAGAGTGCAAAACATTTTCACGTTATTATTAAACCGATCACGGCATTATAATGCCAAAAGGAGCCGAAGCAACGGGTCTGAAAAAAATTCTAAATATAGGTAGGTCGTGCAGTATTTAAGAAACAAAACTTAAAGAATATCGAGAAAAAGACGTGGTAGTGACTTGGTCTTTACATGGACTTGGTCTTTCATTTAGATCAGAAACAAAATATTCGAGAAGTGATAATGTTAATCTATTTCTCCATTTGTAAAGTCAGATTCGAGAGTAAGTCTTGTAGTAGAAAATGAAAAAAACTATTACGCTAAATAAGACTTATAAAATAAGAAAGTAAAGTGAAAGTAACTATTTATGTTTTACTAATGTAATACTAATACGTAGAAGTATATAGTAAAAGTATACCAGTATTATTACAGAAGTTGAGTATAGGTAGTTTTATATATTTAATTCCATTTATTTTCAGGTCCTAAGACACCGCAATCTGAACCAAAACCTGATATAATAGAAAATATAATAGGATCTTTTGGAAAATATCAATTATTTTTATGTTTCATTATATTTATATCGAAGGTCCCGGTTGCGTTTCATCAGATGGCCATTATATTTTTGGCTCCAAAAGTGGACTATACCTGTGGGAATACAAGTAGCAAAGAACAGTGTCCATGTTCAAATCCTCAGTTCGATAGGTCGATGTTTAAAAACACGATCATAATGCAGTGGAATTTAATTTGTGAAAGAAAATGGTTATCAAGTTTAACGCAAACTCTGTTTCAATTGGGTACTTTGGTTGGCAGTTTAGTCTTTGGGATGGCGTCGGATAGGTAAGTATAAAATTTACATTTTGGACCGAATGAATCATATATTTCGGTAAAACATGCATAAAAAATAGACTCCACTTTTATTACATAATGTAGCACTGAAATGAGTACAAGAAAATATATTAATATTAGCTGACTTAGAAACATTTCATGATAATATTATTTTTTCTCCAACAGATTTGGAAGAAAAAAACCATTGTTATTAGCAGTGTTGATACAACTCTTAATGGGAGTATTAGCAGCGTATGCACCTAACTTCTGGCTGTTCACGTTCACTCGCTTCTTGATAGGAATGTCCATAGGAGGATCCATGGTTATAAGTTTTGTGATTGTCATGGAATTTGTGGGGACAAAATATCGTGATACTGTTTCAGCTCTTTATCAATCACCTTTCAACATGGGTCACATGTTATTAACAGTTTTTGGATACTTCCTGAGAGACTATTCGAAGTTCCAACTGGCGATATCTTTAAGTGCTGCCATGCTTCTGTCGTACTTTTGCCTAGTACCAGAGACTGCGAGATGGTTAATAGCAGTAAAACATACAAACCAAGCTATTCATATTTTAGAACGTGTAGCTAAAATGTAAGTTTTAATTTGTGAATTTAATATTATTAATATTTAAATTTTAATAGATATTATGTAGTGATATACCAGCCTAAAATTACGTTTATAAATTAAATAGTCTGTCCCTTTTATCTAAACTAAAAAATATATATGATTTTGACTGTTATTTTAAGTAGTAGGCATATTTCACCTATATAATGAGCAAAAGTAATAGAAATTGATAAAACATGGGCAAGTAATTTCAGTTTTTTTTTATTTTATAGAAATAATCGTCCAACAGAAAACATTCGAAAAGACGTTGAAAGTTACCAACAACAATTAGAACAAAATCAATCCAAGAAAGGACATATATTGGATCTCATCCGAACTCCGAATCTGAGGAAAAATATTTTAGCTACGTCATTCATTTGGTTAACTTGTGGCTTTTGTTTTTATGGAATATCGCAATACGTGGGACAGCTGAGCGGTAACATTTTCATTAACGTGGCAGCCAGCGCCTGCGTCACGCTGATAGGGACGTTCTTGTCCATACCTTTAATGAAAATTGTAGGGAGAAAGACTTTAATAATAATATTTAACTTCATCTGTGGCGTATGTTTAATAATTTTGGCGATATCACCCGCCAGCCCGCATTCGGTAATTTTTGCCAGTATCGGAGTGGTGGCTAGCTTTATAGTTTTTGTAGTTATTTATTTGTATTCTATTGAGTTATTTCCTACTGTGGTTCGTAACGCAGCGGTTGGTTTCTCATCGATGATAGCGAGAGTCGGTTCAATGATGGCTCCTTTCGTGATAGAGCTCGGGGACAAGGCCATTTGGTTGCCTCCATTAGTTTTTGCCATTTTTCCAATGGTAGCGGCTTGCGTTACTTTCATTCTCCCCGAAACTAAAGGTTTTGAATTGATGAACACACTCGAGGAAGGTGAACAGTTTGGGAAAAAAGAGACAACCTAATTTAGTAAAAATTAAGGCAGTAAATCATATTTAGTTATTTTTAATAAAAAATGTAAATAATTTGTAAAACAACTTTCTATTAAATATATATTTTCATAATAATTGTTTTTATCGTCAATATGCCTTAAAGTAGATTACTTTTAATTATGTTTCATATATTTTTACAGCTAGGCTATATTTGCTAGAAATCAGTTCCACATTTCCCTGAAAATATTTTACTGTTTTTGGGAAGTCTCGTTATCCAGTTGTATTTTATTATTTAATTGTAAATCAGCACTAGGATTATATTCGGTAAATGAATAAATTCTAAGATTTTTTTTCTTACGACAAACATCATAATAAGTTGCGTCTTTTAGTTAATTGTGGTGAGAACAAAATGGACAGACCATAAGTTTTTTATTAATAAGCTGTTGACGAAATATAGAGATGTACGAGTTATTTAACGACGAAAGGAAATACAATTAAATGACAGTAAAACGATAAACACTGCATGCAATATTCATAAACTAATAAAAACTTTGTTATCGATTGTTCCACGCGGAACATCGACCGATACTTTTTAGATACATATTTTTAGTCTTGTGCATAATTACTTATATTTTTTTAAATGTATGTCTTCTGCCACAGACCCCAAAATTGTCAAATCGTCACAATTTTTTTTTACTACCTCATTACTTTTAACCTTAGCTGTTAAATGCTAACTTTAGAAAGCAACTATACCTATCAGAACAACGTCATTTAGGTCATAAATACAATTGAGATCAAATACCTCGTTCGACAAGATCGATCGTGTTAGGTAGATTCCCGTCGGTCGGATCGACAAAGAAAAACTAGCCAGCAGAATTCTACTGGTCATTACAAGTCTTATGACGGGTCACACTGCATATATTGGGTGAGCGGGGAACCACCCCCCACCCCTATTTCCTAAACGGGGGGTCGCATCAAAAAACTTTTCGAACAAAAAAGTTTCCTCTTTTAATTTGTTAATTTTCTAAGATTTTTCCGACGGCAAAATTTTGCCTTCTTCTGTGACTTTTTTCGGTTTTTAACTTTCAACCCCCCCAGCCCTCCAACCCCCCGACCGATTTCCCCCGTCCAAGAACTTATTTTGTCCTTAAGAATGTATATACCAAGTTTGAAAATCCTCCGTCAATATTTGCGACCTGTAGCGTGTCCCAAAGGTTTGCACTTTCACACCCCCTCCCAGCACCCCCTTTCACTTTTGCCAAAAAAACAAGATGCTACGTTTGTCCTACTAATTTATCCTATCGACCTGTGAAGTCAGATTTTGCCTACGATGAATTTGGATTGATGGATCATATATACATATATATATATAGAGGGATATGTACATTTTTTTTTTCGACAGATTCTCAATCTCCAGTTCATAGGCGGCGCATCGATTGCAATAGGTAGATTCATCTATGGAATCTACCTAAAACTTTATGACATTGAAGTCGAATCTAAGATATCGAATATTATTTGGCCTCAAATAGCTTATGAAAATGTACTACATTTTTATGGTAAATGACATATATTACACACATAACATAATTACGGAAAATTTATTGGGTTTTAGAATAAGATACCTCCATACCAACCATACCTGTGTATAGTATACGTAGAAAAACAGAAACACATACATACACACAACACATATACACAAAAACATTAAGACACACAGAAAGCAAAAATATTTAAAATTAAAAAGCCATAACATTAAAATAATGAAATTATTTATGTTATTTGTTGCGAGTTACAGAGAAAATCAGAGGCCGTGTAAGTGCGATTTTCTTATCTAAAATCTTCTGTTTAGGTAGTTCTTAGCTGTTTGACTGGAATAAAAGTAGTCATCTCCGAGATATTCAGCTTCCATTGGGGTCTTATGATTGGAGCTAGCTATATATGCATAGTTTGTCAACAGGTCAGTCTGTGAATTGTTAAATACTTTGTATTAGCGCTCACTGAAGCTTAATGGCCTATATCCGTATTCAAGCGATAAATGTTTTTATTCTCCTTTAGTAATGTTACAGTTATCATTGTTAGATATATTTGTATGGATAAGATGAAGCGATAAAGTTGTCAAGATGAACAAGATATTTGTTGTTTAGTCAAAGTTATAATCGTATATATTTCATAATGTACCAGTATGCCCATACACTGTTCTGGAAGGCAACTTGAAGGTAATCGTGTTAAAAGATATTAAAAATCATAGAAATCATAATGGAGATTATTATTTATTAGTGTAGGTCGAGAAAACGAACGCTTAAACTTATCATTTACTACAAAATCGAGAGAGAGGTGACGCAGCGCTTGAATAATATCAAAAGGCTAAACAGTAGGCAGCGAGGAGGCAACAGACTCAGTGTGTAGTCGCCTCTGGGAGAACGTTGACTCTGTTATTCCCAATGACAAAGACGTGTGTGAAATAGTGTTGTAGTGCATAACAGATCACCATGGAGCTGCAACATCACAACGATAATGGTAAGAATTTTGATAGTGAAAGTAGCAACGTGTGGCCAATGGCCTCGATAGGACATTTCGAGTGTCGCCTTGAATGGGATCGCAATCGAGAATGATTATATAGAATATAGTAAAGTCATATTAATATTGAATTATACTAAGTAATTTAACAATAAATATAACAATATTAAATGAATTTAATTATATTATTGAGTTATTTTATAAATAATTTTAGAAAATATGGTTGGTACTTAAACTTGATATAGTTGTTAATTATTGTAATTAACAAATATAATAAAATAAAAGATAAAGTATTTCAAAACAATGTGAAAACCCAGACAATAAATACGTAAATCAGGCAACGACATAAGTATTCAAAATTTAAATAAAATTATATTAATATAAATACAATTTATTTGTGATAAATAATATTTGGTTTAAAGTATTAGTAATTATGTTTTCAGGTACTAAAACAGATAAAACCGAACCGAAGCAAGATCTTATACAAAATATAATAGGATCCTTTGGAAGATATCAATTATTTTTATGTTTACTGATATTCCTAACGAAGTTCCCGGTTGCGTTTCATCAGATGGCAATTATATTTTTGGCCCCAAAAGTAGATTACACCTGCGAGACAAGTAATGTAACCTGCCCGTGTCCAGACCCTCGGTACGATACAACGACATTCACAAATACCATCACAATGCAGTGGAACTTAATATGTGATGACAAATGGTTATCTAGTTTAACTCAAACTCTGTTCCAATTGGGAACTTTGGTGGGCAGTCTACTTTTCGGGATGGCTTCAGATAGGTAGGTTTCACACGACACATTTTTGAAACGGACATTTGCTTCAGTTTCAAAAATGTGTTTTTTGTGTTTCAAAAACTTGTTAATGTTTAATAGGAATGTGACCGTGATGAATGACATTCATTTGCAGGTGTAATGTGTATATTAATTTATATATATGTAGATAAAACTTCGATGTAGGTAATGATTCGATACGCTTTTCGTGGTTACGTTTAATAACTTATATTGATTGTGTTCGGAAATACTACTTGAAATGACGACATGATAATTATTATGTAATAAACGCTTTGAGTATCGAATAATATTTATTTAATAATTTAATGGAAACATTGAATGAAATGATCATTTAACAGTAAATGAATGTGTCATTAACAATAAATGTGTATTTAATGTTAATAATGTTTTTAACGGATCGGCTTAAACTGTAATAATAAATATTTAACCTTCTAATACATACGTATATTAAGCAATGATATTGCTTAATATACGTAGGCATTTATATATGTCACAATTTTTATTATTGAAAATATCAGACAAAAGAATCAATAAAATTACGACACGATACATATATTTATAGCTCTTAACGACACATATTTATAATTTTTTCACGAAGTTATCCATTTCATAAATTACAATTATTTTCTCTCTTATAGATTTGGAAGGAAAAAGCCATTATTATTGGCAGTGGTGATACAAGTTTCTATGGGAATAGCCGCTGCTTACGTGTCGGATTTCTGGACATTCACGTTTATTCGATTTTTGATAGGAATGTCGGTAGGAGGAACCATGGTCACGGGCTTCGTGATTGTCATGGAATTTGCGGGGACAAAATATCGTGATATCATTTCAGCTCTTTATCAAGTACCTTTCAACATGGGTCACATGCTGTTACCAGTTTTTGGATACTTCCTGAGAGACTATTCACAATTCCAACTGGCAATATCTCTACCAACTATCATTCTTTTGTCGTACTTCTTCCTAGTACCAGAGACCGCGAGATGGTTGATAGCTGTGAATCGTACGGACGAAGCCATCACAGTTTTAGAACGTGTAGCTAAAGTGTAAGTTTAATTCTATAAAAATAGTTTTTTTTTAACATAAGGACGTTTTTTAAACATTTTTAACTTGTTTTCGTAGGAATAATCGTCCAACTGAGAACATACGGAAAGAGGTCGACTCTTACCAGCAGCAATTGGAGAAAAATCAACTTAAGAAAGGAAATATATTGGATCTTTTCCGCACTCCGAATTTGAGGAAGAATATTTTAGCGATGTCTTTCAATTGGTTGACTTGTGGTTATTGTTTTTACGGAGTCTCGCAATACGTGGGACAGCTGAGCGGTAACGTGTTTGTTAACGTGGCGGCCAGCGCCAGCGTCACGCTCCTAGGGACCTTCCTATCCATACCGTTAATGAAGATAATAGGACGGAGGACAATATTAATAGTATTTAACTTTATATGCGCCGTGTGTTTGATAATATTGACGGTTATTCCCGAGAGTCAAGTTTCCGTAATTTTGGCGAGCATCGGTGTAGTGGCTAGTTTTATAGTTTTTGTAATAGTTTACTTGCATTGCACTGAATTGTTTCCTACCGTAGTACGTAATGCTGCTTTGGGATTCTCGTCTATGATGGCTAGAATCGGTTCAATGATAGCGCCTTTTGTCATTAGTTTAAGAGACACTGCCACGTGGTTGCCGCCGGTGATTTTTGCTATATTTCCACTAGTGGCTGCCTGTGTATCTTTCCTTCTTCCTGAAACTAAAGGCTTCGAGTTAATGACCACAATTGAAGAGGGAGAACAATTTGGTAAAAAGAAGGAGTCTGTTATAGAAAAATAAAAGAGACGGTTGTTTAAATAAAATTTGTAAATAAATAATATTATAGATAAATTAAATAAAATATAATTAAATTATGGAAGTATTTTGATGATTGAGACCTCAGATGTGTATTTATTAATGTGAAAATAAAAATCCCGTTTCACAAATACTTATTAATCTTTTCGAACTAATAAGAACCACATTCCTTATATTGATAAGAAATGTTTACGATGTTTATAAAACTGGAGGCTGTGAAAGATTAAAATATTAATTTCAGTTATATATATATCTTAAAAGTATTGTTTTTTTCGTGCTAATGATAAAGCTTATCCTTATCTTTATGAGTATAATATAAAAAAAATCTGAATATTTCGCGCTGAAACTAAGCTTTAGTAATTAAAGATGTAGGTTAGTGTTTAAAAATCTTATAATTATTAACTCGTATCTGATAATGTAAATGTTATTTTATATATCACTAAGTAGTATGTATCTAAATCTCTCTCTATATATCTTTGAAGTGCAGATAAAGCAGTGTTTGCTACAGAATTTGTTTCAAATGTAACAATTTAGAAAATAATTGTTCATTTTATATAAATTATTTTCAAAATGAATGTCGGAGTTGGAGAGCACATCACTTATCCTAGTTTAATATTTGAACATCACAATCGTAATAATCTACTTAATTTATTACAAAACATATTACAAAGTTGAACAATGTTACAGGAAATATAATGTTACAATTACAAAAGAATACTATATGATTATTGCTTCCTCACGTTTTATCCAAACGTCAAAATTATCTCATAGTTTTCTTATCGGAACATTGATAACTTTATTATCTACAATACAAGTAAAATAACAATATTATATTAAGTTCGTGTATTAATAAAGGCCATGTTTTATATTTAGTTAAATGCATACATATATATATTATCCAGCTGTTTTCTGTTCAAAACTTAAAAACTGGTTTCGCGTTTATTTTTGTTGACAGTTTGTTTTTTGTAAAAGAGTTATTTATTTATATAGAAAATCGTTTTATAACTATATGTATAAGCTAGACTAGGTTTTTTATTTTCTTTCACATCATACAACGCTATCAAATCGGGTTCAGTATTTGGACGTAATGTGTGTTTTTTTGTTATTTATAATGTTAATTACATCATAGTGTTATATTTTAAGCATAAATAATGACTTAAAGTAATTTAGGTTAAAGTCTTGAAGTCTCGAAGCCCCGTTACCTAATGATTTACACAAAGAACAATACTTTTAAATGTTGCTTTGAGTTCATTTTATTGGTATGCGACTATTTATTTGTCTAAAGTCATAAAGGGTTTTAAAATTACAAGAGTTGTTTTAAACTGTCCAGTTTTAATGTTATATGCATCGCTGCATCGTATTCCATCGCGTCTCCAAAGGTCAACCACCCATACATATGTTATATTATCATATTATATGAAAGTCCTATATCGAGAAATAAAATACAATGACTCACGCTTAACATTATTATAATAATATTATATTGTTAAGAATTTTATGTTTAACGTGTTATGAAGTACCATTTGAACAAAATAATGTGGAGATTTAACTAAATTAATATAAACCGCTCGACTGTAATTGTTTTCGTAATACTTTTGTATTGTAATTTTCCAATGACTCATTTTCTAGAACAGTAATAAGCGAGTACAAATTTTAACGCATATTACACACATGCATACATATACGCATTCACACTATATACCTAAATATAAACGAAATTGAAGTGTCTGTTTGTTCCAAATTAAGAGTTTTTCACTAATGCATATGAAAATATATATGGTATTTACATGTATCTGTGTGTCTGTTTGTTCCGGTTAATCGCTGAAACTGCTCGATTATGACTTTTACTGACAGCAGATGTTATAAGGAGTAGTTAGGTTACTTTTATTTAAAAAAACATATTCCGCGAACGAAGTCGTGGGCTCAGCTAGTATTATATATTATATATATATATATGTATATATACATATATATATATATATATAATATATGTAATCACATAGAGGTACTTATCTATATTAACATAATAAAGAAGTGTATAAAGTTTTGCATATATAATTGTTGTCTGTCTTAGATTGTTGCCATGGCATTCAAATTGACTTCCTACTGCCTATTACTATTTATTTATTTAATTTTAGAAGTCAGTCAGCCATCGCGATTTAAAACGCTGACATAATATTATCGGAAATATGACACAAATTATTTAGTTTGGACCCACTTAATAATCATTTAAATTGAAGGTCGCGTTAATTAATTCGTTCCTTTCATAATAATGGACCCAATTAACTCATTAATCGGCAATTTTGGGCGGTACCAGCTTTGGGTTTGTCTTCTTGTATTTGTTAGCAAATTCGGAGTAGGGATGCACCAAATGGCGATTATTTTCCTGGCTCCCCCTGTCAAATACTCTTGTATCACTCCTAACATCACGTGTTGCGACAACCCTATATTTGATAAAACAGAATTCGTTAGAACAATAGTGACTGAATGGAATTTAATATGCAAGAGGGCTTGGCTTAAGGATTTCACGCAAACTCTCTTCCAATTCGGTGTTCTGATCGGAAGTTTTGTGTTTGGAGTTGCTTCAGACAGGTACAGACTATTTTTGTATTTTTCTCGTTAAACTTGTTAAATTTTAATTGGAACTGCATTTATTTGTTAATTTTATGACTATTCATAGACTAAATTGATCTCTTTCAGATATGGAAGAAGAAAAGCCTTGCTAGTGTCTGTGATTTTGGAGATATTTACTGGTGTTATGGTAGCATTTTTACCAGATTACTGGAGTTTTACAATTATCCGAATGATTTTAGGATTTTCTATTGGTGGTATTATGGTGGTAGGCTTTGTTTTAGTCATGGAATATGTTGGAGTTAAACACAGAGATATCATCTGTTCCATCTTCCACGTTCCATTTACTCTTGGACACATGGTTCTGGGACCTTTCGGTTATTTCCTCCGAGACTATGCTGACTTTCAAATAGGTATTTCGCTGACGAGTATAGTACTACTGATATATATTTATGTTCTACCAGAGTCACCTCGATGGCTTCTTGCCGTGAATAAAACTTTTAAAGCTATAGAATTAACGGAAAAAATTGCTAGAATGTAAGTAATAAGTATTTTAAAGATTTAAAAAAATGTAACTTATGTAATAAATTTATCTAATAATAACATTTTAGAAATGGTCGTCCGGAGGATGAAGTTCATAGAAAACTTGAAACATATCAACTGGATTTGATTGAACATAGACCTAAAAGAGGAAATGTTGTCGATCTCTTCCGTACTCCCAATATGAGGAGAAACATAATAGTAATGTCCTTCAACTGGTTCGTGTCCTGCTATTGCTACTACGGAATAGCCCAATATACCAGCCATTTAACCGGAAACATCTATATAAATGTGGTGGCCAGTGGTAGTATTTGTGTATTTGGGTGTTTTTTGGTCATACCATTAGTGAGGAACCTGGGTCGAAAGCTATTAGTTATAACTTTTAATATCGCTTGCAGTGTCTGCCTTTTGGTGATTATTTTCGTACCTGAAGGTGCAGGATCCATTGTAATGGGTTGTTTAAGTGTTTTGTTTAGCTTCATGTCATTTATTGTTACTTACTTGTATTGCTCAGAAATGTTTCCAACGGTTGTACGGAATGCCGCGATAGGTATTTCTTCTATGATGGCACGGTTGGGAGCAATGGTGGCTCCATTTGCAGCTGCTTTGCGGCCGTATGGGCAGTGGTGTGCTCCTGTATCGTTTGCTGTGTTTCCACTCATCGCAGGTCTTAGTTGTCTACTCCTTCCTGAAACCAAAGGCATCGAATTTTTGACGACACTTGAGGAGGGGGAAAATTTGCGTTCAACAACGAAACATACGCAAAGAAGTTCGGCAACAAAAGAAGCCAATTAATATGATCAGTTATATAGTTTAGTGGCAATTGTAGAACGTTTCAAAAATTATTTGTAAATTTGGTTTAAAATAGTGCTAGGTAATGCATTGAAACAGAATATAAATTATGTAAGTATAGGTAAGTTAAGATCGTAAGGGTTCTAATCTGAAGGTAGATTATAGGGCTTCTTTAACCCCTCGTCGGCACAGTTGCCGTCATGGCTGCTGGACTGATAGTTTGTGCCGCGTGGTATTACACCATTCTAGCTGGTAAGTTATATATATACAATCTAAATGTGAGCTTTCTTCTAAAAAAAAAGAAATCCGCGGAGATACAAAATTAATATTATATCATTTATATTTTGTCGTTATCCAGCAACAATAAAACAATTTCCGTCGTATCTTAACACAAATATGTTAAAATTATATATCAAATCATATTTACCTAACTTAATGAATTGTGCCTTTATCAGTTTATATTCCAGGTTTTTACATCCTTTATTGTCCTGTTATGTATTTAATGTTTATCAACCATAAGTTCTACAGGAAAGTTGTGGATTTTCTTTTTGCTTTGTGGGAATTATATCCAGTGGTAAGGAATAAATAAACTATACAACTCATATCAATTTGTAACATTATCAATAATTTTGAGTTATTTCCAGGCTTTATTCCAATGGTGCTGTAGAACAGAATTGCACCATTATGGCAGTTATGTGAATCCAGATGAATCTACAATTATCGTAATGAACCATCGCACGAGAGTGGATTGGAATTACGTCTGGATAGCTCTGTATCACGCAACTCAGAATAATACAAATGTTAAATGCAAATCTGACAGTGAGAGTATCTATGATATAATTTCTGGAAGATCGAAGATTAAATTCGTTCTGAAGGATGAAATAAAAGTTGTTCCAGGAATAGGTGAGTTAATTTTTTTATTACAATGTTATTGCCTTTAAGTATGTAATTTGTATAAATTGTTGAGTCTAAATAGAAAATTTGCGGTTAAATTATTCTTACTTTACGAATGGGCGACTATAATGACCTGACCGCTATACAGCACACTTGTCATATTCAATTGTCATTTCCGATTAGACGACGGCACTTCCTAATAAAATACGAATTTTTAGTAGTATAGTAGTTAATAAAATTTTATATTTTTAAAGTGTTATTGTTATATTAAGTATAATAAAAGTAATAAAACTGATTCGCCTTAAGATAAACTGATATCAATGCAGTTTTTGTAGGATGTTATTTATTTTATTTTATGAATTTGTTTTAATATAATTGTAAATTTTCACGTGATATTTCTTCATTATAACATGAGCTATCCGCAAGTAAAAGTCCAGTTAAAATCGATCCAGACGTTTCTGAGATTTGCCGGAACAAAAAAAACTATTTTCATATGCTATTATTTTGGAATTACAAACATACACTTAAATTAAATTTTATTTGTATGTATATATTTGTTGTTTTGATAATATAAAATGTGAATTATGGTGCAGGGTGGATAATGCAACTGAATTACTTCTTATACGTAAAAAGGAATTGGCAAGAGGATCAGCTGAGTTTGTCACAATACGTGGATTACTACAAGAGGTTAAAATACCACCAAAGAGTGGTTTTATTTCCTGAGGGCACAGACTTGAGCGAAGACAATAGACAACGGAGCGCGAAATTCGCTTCCTCAAAACAATTACCGGTCGGTTGGATTTAATTAGTTATTCGATATTTTTAATAAACCATATATATATATATGTATTTGTATTGTAGGTATATGAGTATGTTCTACACCCTAGAACAACTGGTTGGGCGGTTCTATGCTCTCGTCTGCGAGATGCTGGATTGGAATCAGTATATGATGTCACTGTCGCTTATGATACACCAGCTCAAACAGAAATGGAATTATTGCGAGGGAATATACCAAAACATGTCCATTTTCATTTCAAACGGTAATTTATTTTATATTACTATTTAGGAATAAACAACTATTCACCAAGCTGTTTAACAGCGGTTTTTTTTCATAGAATTTGTAGGATATACAATTTTCTCGGTGACTTTATTTTAATGCTTAGACGAGAAAAATAGAAGTCGGTGGGTAATCGAATCTGGGACTACTGATATCGTTGTAGACTTTAATCAAAATTAGCTTTTTATCTGAAGGAAATATTAAAACCAGTGAAGATGCAAATACCCAGAGTATTTCCCGAACGAACTTTGATGAAATTATAAATGTTAATAAAAAAACAATGGATTTTTAAGTAAAATGATTACTATTTATTGAAGAAAAGAAAATGTTAAATACATGTTTATTTATAATTACTAAAAAATTACAAAAAATTGTGATTAATAATAATACAAAGTAGTAATATAATTAAAAATGAAAATAAACTAAAAACAATTCCTGTCCACAAACATCCATCCATCCAGAAAAGTGAAAACAATACAGAACGAACAAAGTTTCTCTGTGAATATAAGCTGTTTGGTATTTGTAATATCCAGATATATTATATTTTTATTTATTTGTCTTACAAATATAAATTTTAATATATTTCTTGTTAAAAGTACTATCGTAACGTATCGTGAATTTGTAGGTCTTTAACAAAACATATAACATAAGCTCGTTACTACTTTAAATGAAAACAATGAAATGAAGCTGACCTCGCCATTATCTTCATTTATTTTTTCTCAAATATAAATGTTCAAACATGTAAAGTCAAAGATCTGTAACTAGTAATCGATTACTCATAAACTGCGAATTATTTCATTTTTAAAATAATTCTTCTACCTGTGACTCTGTTTAAATAATATAAGTCAGAGCATGTAGGAATTATATTGTTCATATTGGTTTTCGTTACCTTATATTGGAAACTTTATTATTTTTTATCTTTTGAGTGGGTTGTTTTTAATTATTGTTTGGTGAGAGGTTTCTTCATCGTAAGAAAATGTGTTATTCAGAACATACAAGATATATTTCTGGTCTTGGTCTGAGAATAATTAAGTTTAAAACAATAACACAACAAACTCAGCTACAGCTCACCATCACCCAGGTGTAATATAATATTACTGGTATATTATTTTCCACTGGTATATTATTTTACTGATATCAAATACTGGTTCCAGGTATCCAATCGAAGAACTGCCACACCAAGAAGACGAGTTGCGAAGCTGGCTTCAGGATCGTTGGAACGAAAAAAATAAGAGTTTGGAGAAATTTCATAATAATGGTAATTTTTTTAATAATTTTGATAATATAAAAGTAATTTCATTTCATTACTATAATTTTATAATGTTAAAGATAAGAAATTACTTTAAATATCACTTATTAGTTTTGACCATCTAAGTATTTTATATTATGTTCTTTTCGAAAAAAAAATTATGTTATAAAGTTTCTTTAAAGTATTTCTTTTACTTAAATTATATAACTGTTTTAAACATAATTTGAAATAACATTGACATGACTAAGATCTTCCTCAACAATTAACCTTCTGCAGCGGAATTCAACATTTGCTGGCCTTAATCGTGTTGTTACCTTGTTTTTATATAATTACACAAAATTATTTGATTTAGAATTTCTAGTTTATAACTAAATTTATTTAAGTCTTCACTACACATGTTCTAATATTTAGTTAATATATGTATATAAAAAGTTATTTTAAGTTGGATTAAATAATCTACAAAATCATTAAAATCGGCTCAGTGGTTTCGGAAATTAGTAAACGAACATCGTGACATGTGAAACGTGATTTTTATAGATAAATAAATATATTATAGAAATAAATACAATATACAAGTATAATATTATTATATAATACATTAATTAATGATTTCTTACAGGTACCTTCATAGATTTTCCAAATAAAACACCCACAAAACGTAACCCAAAATCCCTCGGAGCCGCCAAACTAGCCTTTATAATTTGGACATTTTTGGATATTTTGTTTATATATTTATTATATTATAGTGTTATATTTAGATTTTGGGTTATTTATCATACCTTGTTATTTATTTTAGTAACAAAATACTTCGGTGGTTTCCATAACATACAGTATAGGATACTTGATAACTTTATATAGTACCATATGATTAAATAAACACCCAAAATAAATACGCGTTTAATTACTTTTATATTTTTCAATGCTTTATCTTTATTATTTAAGAAGCAAATACTGTAATCTTTTAATTCTTTTACTATGTTTTTATATGGGTGTGCATAAAATGATATTATTTTGTGTTTATAAATTACTTGAAGAGAATTAAATTTAGTTGTCGCCATTTTGTATTTTACGTTATTACTAAAGTAAAAACTTCTCTCAGAATTACATAATCTTTTGAATGTTACCTTGTAGATGCGTTATTTAAATTTGTGAACACTTTTTTGATGTGATCACTTAAAATGTACATAAATATTTCGTATTACAGTATTATAGTCCATAAAAATTAAAGTTATGAAAGGAGTGTATTAAGTTAGATACTAAGTACATGCAATATCAATTTTATGAAAATTCAAGTTACAATTCAATATAGTGGTTTTTATAATAAAGTTTTGGTCTTTCCCACTATAATAAAATATAAAAAATTAAGTAAACAGTAGGTATTTGATAAACTACAACTATGTTCAACTTTATAACCCGTGCAGTAGTTTCTTCATGTACGAAAACAGATAAACAAAACGATCACAGAGTAGGTATTGTTAGTGTATTTATATGTTAGTGAAACTCACATAAATTAACCTCTCATAATGGAGTTACATAAACAATATTCGACAAACAAAAATAATTGTTTTATAATAGCGAGTCCAGTGATGTTTATTCCCCTTAAGGAACAGGGAACGATCAAGCAATGATACAAAGGAATAAAGACGATTTTATAAATATATTTTCATAATAAAATACTGAAGTCAAGGACAGCATTTTTTATGATCATATGAGTTTTACGGTCTATTGTCATTTAAATATAAGTACTACATTGTTTTATATTACCGTATTTACATATAGATATATTATATGTTTTTATCTTAAATGTAATCTAAATCCAGCTTCTCGTAATATTAATTTGTAATTAATTCCCATTTTAACTATTCCGATCGATGTCGTGATAGAGGTTATCAAAAGTTCTGGAAGTGATTTAGTTATTTTTCGCTAACATCCTTTCAAAACCCGATTTTCAATAAGACACAGACAATGTGTTTGTAATTTAATATTAAATAACACTAGGAATTATCACCTTCTCAGCCAATTATTAAAAGTAATGAATAAAAAATCAAGTTTTTAAAATATCTTCTTCATCTTTTCTGCATTTCTCAGTTTCTTGAATTGTATTAAAAAGTACGATACCTTTTGTTTCTGGTAAGAAATAACAAGAAACCGCTGCGAGGAACACCAACAAACTAAATATTATTATCGAAACCCACTCAATACCAATATTTACAACAAATGGTGCAATAAAACCACCAAATCTACCGAACATGGACGCAAAACCCATCGCGGAGTTTCTTATAACGGTTGGAAATATTTCAGCCGAATACAAATATACTTGTGTGAACGCCGAAAAGGCACCTGCTTGACCTATCACAGCAAAAATTAATATAAGATTATTCATAGTACTGGGTATGAATATAAACATTAATAAAGATATCGCAGATACACCACAAAATATTACAACAGCCAGCCGTCTTTTGAGATATAGAGACGCAAATATGACTGATATGTTTCCCGGTATGAGTCCTATAGATGAAAACATTACGTTGATGTAAATGTTACCTTCTAATCGACCTATGTATTGGTTTATACCGAAGAAGGTGTGAGTGCAACTTAACCATATAAAAGCTATTATAAACGTGTAGGCTCTAACTTTCGGTGTCTTGAACAAGTCTATATAAGAACCGTGTTGATTTTGGCTGTTAATAAGCGACTCTTCGTACAATTTGTCAACAACACTTCTTATGTTTTCTGTTGGACGATTGTTTCTGAAAATATAAATTATGTTTAGATTATTCTTATAATAATTAATTAATATTACTATTTTAATTAAAATAATAATCTTTTCACCACAGCGTCTTTTTACATTGGTTCATTGATTATATGTGTAATCTCTCTAGATAGGTCTTTTAATGCCTAATTGTACAATTTAATTTCGAGTGCGGTACTCGTTTGGTTTGTTGTACTATGAAGTAACTGGTTATTGAGGGTCAGAAGCGGACTCGCCTTGAGTCCGATTTTGTATGATAGTTAAATTCTTTCGTTAGGCGCTTTAAGATGTTACAAATAATTAATCTCAGGAATATATTTTTTCATACTAACATTTAAGACAGAAATAGGGTGCAAAATGTAAAGAAATGTTAACGTACCTTTTAGCTATATTAGCCAAAATCTCGACGGCTTTCTCCTTCTTTCCGGTTGTTATTAACCATCTAGGCGATTCCGGTAAGAAATAATAGATGACAACTACATACAGCCAGGGTAATGATGCAGCGAATTGCAGATTTCTCCAGTCACGTAAAAAGTAAGCGATAAATGGTAATGTAAAGTAGGACAAGATGAGAGATACTTCAGCCATTCCTGATATATAAGGTCGGAAAGATTTCCCGCTCAGTTCCACGAGCATGATGTAGACACAGAGCATAGTTCCTCCCACGGCGGTGCCCATGAGGAACCGCAAAGTCACGAACATCCAGAACTGCGTGATTACAGCAGATACGGATACAAAGAAGACCTGGGAGAGAAGGGCGAGGTAGACCGCAATTCTACGACCATATCTGAAAATAAATAAATTTATTGACATTTTTAAATTTTTTTTGGCAGATGCTTATTAAAATTTAATGAAAAATTACCAGCTAGCAATTTAAATCATTAATCTGCTGCTTAGTATTTTTAATCAAATAAAATTTTATTATCAACACCGCCATCTATTGGAAATTAATAGAACTTAAAAGCGAATTAAAACCAGAAATTCGCAAAACAAAAAACTGAGATTAAAAATCGAGAAAATTATTTTTAAGTAGGACCAAACAATAGATATCTGATATTTCATTGAAATCGGTTCAGTGGCTTCACAGATATACAGATTAAAGTATGTATACTCAAATAAATATATAAATATTTCACCTGTCAGATAGGTATCCATAGACAACGCTGCCCACTAGAATACCTACTTGTAGAGTCGACTGCGCCAAACTGGCTAAATGTTTTTTTTCACATATTAAATCAAAAGTGCTCGTAACAGAGTTACCAATAACACTTAGATCATACTGCGGGTTTGTGCAGGGACAGTAATTAGTTACATTATATGCTTGCTCATCCAGACACACGTAATCAACCTTCGGTAATAAGAATACAACATTAATTAATTGATAATCAGTTGGAAATCGACTGATACTAACTAATATGTAGATCCATATTTGATATTTCCCAAAGCGTCCTATTATATTTTCTATCTCATCTTCCGACATGATTGAACTGTAAAGAAAATATAACAATGTTAATATATCTCACAAAATCATTCATACACATTAACTTTATAATATGATTTAACGATAAAATATTTCATACGAAATTATTCAAAACATCTCTAATATTAGAATATTTATGTTCACGAACGAACTTTGTTTGTTCTGTATTGTTTTCATTTTTCCCGGATGGATGGATGTCTGTGGACAGGAAAAATTTTCATTGCTGTCGAGAGATGGCGCTGTTTATAATTTACTGATTTTCATATTGAATTATATTACTATTTTGTATTATTATTAATCATACTTTTTTGTTATTTGTTAGTAATTATAAATAAACATGTATTGAACATTTTCTTTTCTTCAATAAATAATGATCATTTTACTTAAAAATCAATTGTTTTTTTATTAACATTTATAATTTCGTCAACGTTCGTTCGAGAAATACCCTGGGTATTTGCATCTTCACTGATTTTTTTATTAAAATAGATTGTAATACTTACATTTATTATGTAACTATTAAACTATTAAACTCATTACACGTTTTGTCTTCATAGATGTTATTTTGTTATGTTATCTGTTAACTAGACAGGTATGAAATATGAAGCCTCTGTCACATATATTTTGTAAACTTGGTTCTGTATATATTTTACATAGAATTTAACTTTTATTATTATATTTCTATTTTAAATATCTATACCAATTAGGTTCATAACAAAATGATATTTTCGTGATCACAAATGTTAAACATTAGTTTGTATCTAGTTGTAATGAAAAAAGACCTAATTACGGTTGATTAATTAGTTAATAATGTATATTTTAGAAATGAAATAGCTGCAATAGTTTTATTTTATTTACTTTTAGGTAAATATTAAAATTACTTAAAATTTAAATCCCCATCTTTATCCCACAAATAGAAAAGGTATCCTTTCCAAAGTGTTTAGATGTTTTCTCCAGTCCCCGTTTCTGATATCTGAGGTTTATCTTAATCTTTAGATATCTTTATATCTATATTATCGGAAGCGACTCATCTCAAGTACACACGTGTTATTTTGCATTGTTAATATCAAAACATTATTCCTAATGTCTCTAAATAAAAACTACAGACATTTCTCTTATTATTATTATTTTTAGATACTTCGTAATGTAATGGGAAAAAAATTCTATACATTTGTTTATTATTAAATACGAAAACTAAATTTCATAATGATTTGGTCTATCATGGCGTCCTTGATATTTAATTATGAAAGTTACGCTTATAATTTTATTATGTTTTTCAATTAATTTATAAAGTTTGTCTAGTCTGATTCAAAACTAAATAACTCTCCAATATGGGCCAACATGGCCATGTAATATTTTTAATGTGGTCAATTTACGATACAAATATAAATTGTTTTTCAATAGCGTATGCAATAACAAAGGTCCAAAGTCTAAAATAATACTATCCAAACTCCCTCCAATGTGGGCCAACATGGCCATAAGACATTGTTATACTGGTCAATGTATGTTACACATTGCTTATTAAAGCTAAAACGATAATAGTTGTCCAAAGTCTAACATAATACTAGATAAACTCTCTCCAATGTGGGCCAACATGGCCATACAATATTGTTATACTGGTCAATGTGTGTTATACTTTGTTTTTTCTTTTCAATAGCTAAAACGATAATAGTTGTCCAAAGTCTAATATGTTAAGATAAACTTTGTCCAATGTGGGCCAACATGGCTATACAATATTACACTGGTCAATGTCTGATACAGGATATGAACTTTATTGTATCGGATGATAACAATAGGTCAGAATATGATCCCTAAATGACCGTTGTCATTCGAAATAGGGATAAGGGCAATCAAAAAGACATACATTAGGTGATGGTTTTTAAAAAAAATATTTGAAAAATGTCCCAAAAAAATATTTTTTTTTTATGTTATGTCAAAAAACTGATATCTCATTGAAGTCAATGAGAAACGATGAGACTATACACTGGGCTCGCTTCGCTCAATATGCAAACGGCAACCGAGATTTCGCGAGCACGGCGAGTCGAAATTGAGGGTCTGTTGGCGCCCCTAGTATATTAAGAAAATAAAACAGAATTATATATAATAAATATTTTAATACAGTCATTTGAATATCAATAACAATCTTAATATTATAAACTTATAACTATTTGTACAAATCTTATAACACAGAAATACTTTATTTACTACAATTAAAGCTCTATAACGCCTCGCCTTCCTCCAAGGTGTCTGGTAATTTCTTTCCTCTGGTGTCTGGTAATACCATACACAGAGCCGACCCTATCAGTGGTACGATCCCAAATAGAATGGGTGGCAAAAACGCGCTAGTGTTAGACAGGGTTGCCACAAACGGAGCCACCATTGAACCAAATCTCGCCACAGTGGACGACAACCCTACGCCGGAATTCCTAACCACAGTCGGGAATAACTCCCCCGCGTACAAATAAACTGTGGCGAACGATATGCTCATACCGAATAACCCGAAGCAGCCGAGGGTCAAGTGAGCGGTCAAGGACTTGGGCACTATGATAATGAGCAGACAACTGAGACCCGTCACGCAGTTCGAGCTGATAAGAGTTATCTTTCTTCCGAGTACTTTGTTCGTGTATATCGATATAAGGGTCCCCGGTACCTGGAATATAAAAAAACAATATATTAACACTTTTAATGTCTCAAGGAAATGTTTATAAACTGTATCGGACTTCGACCCAACTAGTTTCCGCATTCTGCGTTACTTACAACACCATGGGTTTTTTATTACAAATGTAAAGTACTTAATAAACGTCAGTTATACGTAACAAATTAATTATTACTGTGAAACTTTACACCCAAGTGATGCAATAAGTCATCTGATACAGATTTAATACCAACTGTAGGCATATGATAAATGGCGTGCGATTTAAGACCTTATGCATTGTAAATATATAATCGTCATCTAAGTTATAGCATTGATATCATAATATTTATACTAGCCGTGCCCTCAACTTCGCTCGCGTAAATGTTTTTATAATAAAAATAGGTCAAGTTATAAGTCTCCTTATAATATCAGCTATTAGTAAAACCGGTGCAGCCGTTTCTGAGATTAGCCGAAACAAACAGACAAAAAAAAAAATATGGAAGTACCATTAGTACTTTGATATGCATACGTACAATTAAATATAATTTATATGTATACATACCAATATTGCGGCCGATATCGCGACGTTGGAGAATATATCCCCGGACACGTGACCGATGTACTGGGAGACACCGAAGAAGCAGAAGCCGCAGACGAACCAGTTGAAGCAGATGGCCACGGTGCGGGCGCGGAGACGGGGACTGCGGAACAGCGACAGGAACGACACGCGCTCCTGCACCGAGCTTATGTCCACGGCCATCTTCTGCACTGAGGCATCTATCTTGTCTGTTGGACGACCATTCCTGTGGAGATTAAATAACATTCATTTATTCAAATTTGACTAATAACTCACAACATTCATTCATTCGAATTTAACTAATAACTAATAATATTCATTTTTTTCAAATTTGTCTAATATCTCGTAATATTCATTTATTCAAATTTGACAAAAAAACTAATAACATTCATTCATTTAAATTTCACTTATAACTCACAACATTCATTCATTGAAATTAAGATAATAATTCATAACATTCGTTCATTCAAATTGCACTAATAACACACAACATTCACTCATTCATTGAATTTTAAATAAAAACTCATCACATTCATTCATTGAAATTAGAATAATAACTCATAACATTCCTTAATTAAATTTTCACTAATTTTAGGTTAATATAAAGTTTAAAATTAAATTACTTCTTAGCGGCTTTTTTGATTATTTCAAGAGCGTCATCAGTTCTTCCCGCAGTCATGAGCCATCTCGGAGATTCGGGAAGTAGGAAATAGTAACTCAGGAACAGAACGGACGGTAGAGATATCGCGAGTTGGAATGAGCTCCAGTCTCGTAAAAAGTATCCAAATAAAGGCAGTGACAGGTGTCCGAGGTTGAATGGGATCTGATATAAAATTCCCACTGTATCTCTGTATTTCGATCCAATGAGTTCCATTATAAGGACGAAGCTTGTCACCATGGTGCCTCCAGTGGCCACGGCTAAGAAAAATCGCAATGCGGTGAACATGTACCAATTGACGGAATACGCTGTGGTGACTCCTGCTATGAGTTGGAGAAAAACTGCCGCCAAGAACGGCCATCGTCTACCAAATCTGGAACAAAGAAATAATCCTTTAAATGACGTAAGATCAGCAGATACTCGTCATCTGGGGTTATCATTAATTATTTCACGGAAATGTAAACAAAAACATTATCAATGTCGCTCGTAAGTAGGTTATCGGAAAGATACGATATGTATACGAAAAAAATACGAGGAGAATTTTTAATCAATTTTTCTATAAAATCATCACCACGTCACGCATCAGATTCTGTTATGTAATATTAAAGTGGTGTCGTCCGGTTCAGACGCTATCAGATCCCGGAAGTGTCAATTGAAAATTGAATCCAAGCAATATAAAATTTAATACAAACCTATCAGAGAGATATCCAAAGACCATGTTGCCGACGAGAATACCAAGCATGAATATGGTTTGGGTGAGATTTTTCAGCCAACTTCTATCGCAGACGAGATCCCATTGTGACACAATAGTTTCACCAAACACGCTGTGGTCATATGTAAAGTCACAGTTGGTTTGGCAAGTACTCGTGAAGTTAACATCGCTGGAGCACGTGAAGTTCATGGGCGGGGCCAGAAATATGATGCTCATTTGATGCCACGCCACGGGGAATTTAACCAGAAAGACAACAAAACATATCCATATTTGCCACTTGCCGATTGCACCGATGGCTTTCGTTAGGGGGTCCTGGTCTCCTTTCTGGCTTTCGATTTCTTTTACGTCGTTTTCCAACACTGTAAATAAAAACACACTGTTAGGAGGTTTAAAATATTTTTAAGGTTCATAAATAGTAACAATTTTAATTGAGAATAACTAATGCCACGTTGATTTGATGTCATTATTAATTATAAATATATGATTGTTTTTTTTTATATTGATCTACGAATATCTTAATTTTAATACAATCTCGACTCAATAGTCTGTGTAAAGGTCAACATATAAAAATTATATGACATTTAATTTTTATTAACATATGTGCAACACAGTAACAGCTATATTAAAGGAATTTTTATAATAATAATAATTATTATTTTATTATTATTATTATTATTACAATTTCAAACTACGGAATACTTCTATTATCAGAATAAGAAGTTTTTTTTGTAGTTAGTTAACAAACAAAACTAATTCAATTAAAATTATTACTATTTATATAAAATTTACTAAGAAAAATAATATATTTTTAATTAATATTTAATAATAATAATACATATGTTCATTTTTGTAATATCAATAATAATTAGTACGTTATCAACTCACTTAATTGTTCCTCAGGTTTTATAATTTCATTTTCAATTGACATTTTATGAAATTAAAAATAAATTTTACAATAAAATAACTTTTACAACAAAATAACTTTTACACTTGCAACACGACTGTTACACTCCGATGAATATAAACGTATATTTGGTACGCCAAAACCAATAGAAACATAGATCCCCACCAACAAATATTGTAGTTCTATATCTACACTTGTTTCAATAATCTCTGATATCACATTATAATTGTATTCCGTCATTAAAACTATCAAATAATATTGTTTAATTAAAATAGGTGTAACATTTGAATTATTTATTAATTGATAAGTAAAATTAAGTAAGATTTTTTTTAATTTACACTAAACAAAATATTTTGAAACTTATTTGACCTTTGATTTGATAAATTATTAATAATATATATTTTTTATAAAAAAAAACCCTGTCGATTTAATCTATTTAGAATCTTCTAAGAAAAGATTACTTAAAATGTATAATTTTTATTATTTATGTTATTAATTCTAACGATTCGCACTTTGTTCTTAATTAAAACATTCTTATTGTGACCATGTGACCTATCGGTGGATAAGATGGTCATGATACATTGTGTCTGTAAGTGGTCATCTTACCTTATCAGCTGACCTCTTATCAGACAGACTTCAAGCCATGTGTGACTACATATTTGATACTTTTCAATGTTCGTAAAAAAACTAAGGATTACATTGTTTTATTGAGCGAAGCGAGCGTAGCGCTTTATTGGAGACTTTTCACATTCTTTGTTACGAATAAGCTCGAAAACTACTTGAAGGAAAATTATGAAATTTTGCAATCAAAAAGACGTACATTAGGTGAAGCTTTTAAATTTTTTTTTTGAAAAATGTAATGTGGTTAAGGAATAACCTTTAAAAAACTGATATCCCATTGAAGTCAATGGGAAACGATAAGTCATTACACTGGGCTCGCTTCGTTTAATATGCAAACGGCACCCGAGATTTCGCGAGCACAGCGAGTCGAAATTGAGGGTCTATTGGCGCCCCTAGTTTATACTGTATGGTCAGTTAGAAAATGGTTGAATGGTTGAATTTAAAACTACAAAACACAGAAATATACATCAAAATCGATTCAATCATTTAGTTTAATAAACATACATGCATATAGTATAATTATATATAAATATTAATAAAATATAAGTATCTGAGTAGTAATTAAATCTATAAATATATATTGTATTTGAATAAAAATGTAATTATTTCTTATCTATCATAATTGTATTGTAAATAAATAACTAATAAATTGGTATATATTATAATAAATATATAAAAATTATATTTTGATTACAAAGAGCCCTTTAATATGTAATATTATTTAAAATCTATACATATAAATAAAATTGAAGTGTCTGTTTGTTATTTTAATTTAATAGCTTTTCATTTAATGTATATGTAAATATATGCCGTACTTACATAAATATATATTTTTTATTATTCTGTCTTTTTCGACTAAACTCCGAAATGGATGGGTCTATTTTAATAGGACTTTCATTGGATAACTGATGTTATAAGGAGTGACTTGGTTACTTTTAATTTAAAAACATATTCCAAGCGGACAAAGTCGCGGACATAACTAGTATTTCTATATTATAAGCTTTTTTCAATTGTGGACCCCTTTTTTAAATATTTTTTATTAATATTTTAATAATGTGCTTAAGTATTTCTATAATATTAGGTGGTTATTAACTTAATTATTTGTCAGAAACTATTTATATTATAGTTATTTAGCAGTAATTATTAATAAAAATATATCATTAAGAAATACTTCTTACCAATCCTAATTAGTCTTAGAACAATGTGTTAAGGGAATTTACCGAGAGATAACATTGACTAGCTATGCCATTGACTTCGCGCGGATTATATTTTTTTTATAAGTTACTCCTTATAATATCAGCTATGCGCCAGTGAAAGTTCTGTTGAAATCGATCCAGCCGTTTCAGAGATTAGCCGGAATAAGCAGATGGATAAATAATTAATTTAATATTTCATTTTTATGTAAGTACCGTATACTTACGTATGCATTTAGTGAAACGCTGTTATTTTGGAAATACAAACAGACACTTCAATTTTATTTATATGTATATATTACTTATAAGTGTTACAGATATAATACATATAATATCCCCAAAATTTAATAATATTTAATTTGATTTTATGTACACATTTATAAATAATGAAGGCATCCTTGAATTAAATGCAATTTAATGCTTAATTCATCAAGATATATAAAGCGTGTTTTATCTAGGTAACTCATGTGTGAAGACAACTATGTATGTATGTATGTGTGTGTGTAATAACTTTACAATTCATATTACAACCATACGTGGTACATTATATTTCTGTTCCCTTCAATTAAGATTATCATACTAATATAATAATGAAAACATTTGTGTTTTTGTATGTATGTTGTGTTTTAATCATAAGAAAACTGCATCTTCACTGAGGGACATAGGCTATATTACATTTTCAAAAATATAGGGATCCCTAATAAAAATGCAATAATGTGACCCAAGGTGTGCAAAAATTGGTTATAAATCTTTCATGGCTTGCGCTGCGGAAAGTATTGATGGTAGAACAAAAAAATGTTCTACAGTATTATAGAACGTATTAATCTCTACAAGAAAGTCCGCTATACCATATATCCAGCTACTGTAATTATGCCACTATAGCAACTTCTTTACATGTTAAAGTTGATAAAAGTGCCGACTATAATCAAACCATACTATTCATACCTCTGCACATATCCTTATCCCATTAAGTTATATTTTATTAAAGACCGTTTAACACATATAAAATACTTTTAAAATAATTAAAATTGGACATTCCATTCAAAAGTCCACTACCACAAGATCGGTATCTACACGTATGAAACCGCGGGAAATTGCTAGTTTTCTATATGGTAATCAAAGCTCAGAACAGCGCCATCTAGCGTAACGAATGTAAAATTGTTTACTTAACCACGACCGTTGGTAAAAAACTCGCACTAAGTACAAAGACCAAACAATATTACTTTGTTGCGATATATTTGATGAATTCATCAAATTTTGGTAATGTGTGATAGAGATGCAGATATTAGAGCTGATCTCTCATTTTCTCTTTTTGCAAGGGTTCATTATTTTACATCATTAGGTGGGGATAAAGTTATTATAATATTGAAACTGTCTCCAATGTATAACAGTGTATTATTTTCATTCGTAAGGTTTAAAGAATTTGAAAACACCAGAACTGACAATGCAATATTAGTGTCTCGTCTGTCCGTTTGTTAACGTTGTGAACTATTTAACTTAATTCAGTTGTTTTTAACTTCAAATTAATAATGAAAAACTCCGTTATTTATAACGACATGAAAATAGTTTGTTGACAAAACGCTTAAAACGGAATTTAAAAATGCATTAATTTATTTTTCAAAACAAACGTACAAACATACAAATAAACTAAGAAAATACGAATATATATATATATATATATATATATATATATATATATATATAGAATGTGATGTTATGTATTATGATGGTTTATTAAATTCTATTACTAATAAATTTTCTACAGAAAATATGCGAAGGAATAATTCTAGTGAAGATAATATTAACTGATTTGCAAATCAATTGTTGCAAATTAAACTTATATAAATATATATATAAATGTAGAAGTATATGTCCGTCTGGAAAAAAAGAAGAGTCTTTCCTAAGAACAAAACTATTTTAACTTGGATTCGATCATAAAAATGTTTTGTTTTATCGATGTCTGTCTGTCTAATTGTATCTTATACGGACGTATTAACTGGTAAATATTATTCACTAAAACTAATAATTAAATAAAAAGTTAAATGCTTTAAGTAAAAGTATATTGACATTCAATTTAATATGTGCGGAAACAACGGAAGTGTCTGTCCGTGGATACGCAGTGGTTTGTTGCAAACTTGCCTTGAAATTATAATATACAATTATACAAACAAAATATACAATTATACAATATTATTATATATTTTGGACAAACCATGAGTTAAAGTTTTTGTTTATATTTCTTGTTTACACCACAGAGGCGTAATAATTTAATGATTCTATAACGATAACTATTCTACGAAGTATATCTTTATAATAAATGATGAAATTGAGTCATTTGTTTTGGTTAAGATCAACAGATCAACATACAAATAGGATTTCTTAGAAAATGTTTAGTTTCATTTAATTAAGATTAAATGTGTCATGTTATGAATGTACTCGACTTTTATGCGTAAAGTTAAAAACAGACCGTTTTTGATTGAAAATATTCTTAATATATAATCAAAAATTAACAAAAATAATTATATATATATATGGTTATATATATATCTTTTAAAAATATTAATAATACCAACTTACAGCACTTAATGACAGTATTTAACCTTTTTAGACACGTCAATTATATTACAAAATTGTTTCAAACTACTTACGTCCGGTGTACTATAATAACGAAATTATTGCTTATATATTTAATATAAATATTTGAATATTTTTTTTCACAAATTGCACAAAAAATAATTAGAAAAAAACGTAAATAAATTAATATATAAAATGTTTTTACAGATTCATTTTATAATATCCGTAAAGATATCTTTTATACATAATTATACGTTTATAACTCATTAATTTTTATATAATCATACACTATATTAATAATAATTAATATATAAACTTACTTTTATCGTGGTTCCTCCTTAACAAATATATTAATTAAAAAAAAATATATATATATATATATATATAATATGACACCACAAATGAGCGGGAAACGCAAACGTGTGCCGCAGCCGACAGCGCCGCGCTCTAACACGTATTGAGAACACCACGACTGACTCTGTATTTACATAGGATACTCTGTGACGAAACGAGGAAAACCTAAAGAATAACATTAAACCCAACTCAATATTAACAAGCAAATATCACTCTTAATCCCATAGCAATGTGAACAAATTTTGTATTATATATATTTAACAGGTGAGTGCGATTTATGATTGTCGCAAAAACGATACCAGTTTTATATTATACCTCACCCGTTTGTACGCGACAGGGATTCTCCGCTTGTTACGAAATATTATAAATGCGCATATTATTATTACTATTATTGGATTATGAAGGTTTTATATGGTATAGAATAGATAAAAAAGATTGTCGTTGGCTGGATGGCCTGTGAGAGCGGGAATATGGCGGCATTCCCGCGTCCATTACAAAAATTAAAACTTATAAAGTTTAAAGAAAACAAAGATGTTTTTTTTTGTTGTTGGTCTAAAACTGGTATTTATTTTATCTGTTAATAACAGTATTAATATTGACGTTATATTCTAGTTTCAAATAGTGACCTTGACCTGTTTAAGTCTTATTTTTGAGAAATTAAAAAAGATATATTAGCTTTACAAAATATTGTTACGCAATACATCGGTTTTAAATCTTTAATATCCAAATATAGAAGTTTATTGGCTATCAATTATATACTGGGTATATTTTATTTATATATTATTTGGGTTTAACACTTGACCTGTATAAGAATATATAGTCCACAAAAGGTCAAGAGTATTTAGATAAAGTATCAAATAAATATAGACCAAAATGTTTGTATCAATTTTTTTCTTTAAAGATAATACGTATCATACTCCAAATGTATATTTTTATTTACATTGCCTTTTTTTTTTTTCATTTAGTTACAATAAAATACGATAAATAACAATATACACGCGACAAAAATATTTTTTTATTATTATGTAAGTGCGTCACATTTATTTAAATACCGGTTTGAGATGATCCACAATTTGAAGGTCTCTGAACTAATAATTTTGATATAATAACGATAACGCATGAGTATAAAAATCATAAATTAATTTAAATGGCGTTTCTAATATGAAAATAATCCTTCAAGTGTGTGTGTGTGTGTTTGTGTGCGCGAGCGTGCGTGCGTACGGGCGTGTGTGTGTAAAAATTATGTTCAATAAAAAAATATTCATCTTAATCAAAAAATTTCTAAATATCCGGTTATAGAATATTCTTAAACACCTTTCTCTTAAGATACAAGTCTGTAAACTTATATACGAATTACTAACATTATTTAAATATACCGCTTATTCAGGCAAAAAGTATTGTATTTCGGAATAATTACTAAAAGATCAACTCAGGTCGTATTCAGTAATAACACAGAACAAGATTTAACTATTGTTTTATTATTCACTGTTCATTATTCACTGTTCATAATTCACTTATTTACTCACTTTAATGTTTGTATTCACAATTCAACGATTCAATCCTTAATGACACTATATTTGTATATCAAATTTTACCAGACCACAAAACGTTTTTCCCCTTTCACAATGCACTCTCCAGTTGCCATATACAATAATTTACTTTATGGTGTGTATCACAGTATTACAATAATAACATATTTGAATAATGTACTACAATAAAAATACTATAAATCATACCATCAAATAATTATCTTACAGCTCGGCCATCCTTATTAAGGTGGGTCCTCACACCAAATTTTAATTTAATCAATATTTTATTTCGCCTAATAGTTTTACATAGTTTTTAATTATAACCATTTTAAAATTTACTCAAGAATACAGTCTAATTATTTTATTATAATTTAATCGATCATTTAATCATTATTCACAATCACAAAATCACATGGTCTGTTATGATCTGCGAACATCTGTGCGATCACTAATTCACATGGTCTGTCATGATCTGCGAACATCTGTGCGATCACAAAATCACATGGTCTGTCATGATCTGCGAACATCTGTGCGATCACAAAATCACATGGTCTGTCATGATCTGCGAACATCTGTGCGATATCAAAACCGATACCATTCCCTTTCTGCACTGTAAGCTCATAACCCATGTTCCTTTGTCATCATCCTTCAATCATTATTGTGATCTGTAATCATCTGCGTAGTTAACGCTGACTACTCACAATACTGACTCCATAATGCACTGTAAGCTCATAACCCATGTTCCTTTGTCATCATCCATCAATCATTATTGTGATCTGTAATCATCTGCGTAGTTAACGCTGACTACTCACAATACTGACTCCATAATGCACTGTAAGCTCATAACCCATGTTCCTTTGTCATCATCCATCAATCATTATTGTGATCTGTAATCATCTGCGTAGTTAACGCTGACTACTCACAATACTGACTCCATAATGCACTGTAAGCTCATAACCCATGTTCCTTTGTCATCATCCATCAATCATTATTGTGATCTGTAATCATCTGCGTAGTTAACGCTGACTACTCACAATACTGACTCCATAATGCAAATCAATTCTTTCACTGTAACATCTCGTCCAATCACCAATCATCTATTATAAACTTAGTTTAATAACACTTTGTATTTCTATTGGAACTGTTACATCATATAATCATATCAACACATCTCTCACACTCATCTCAACTCTTTTCATTTTTACTTAACATGCCTAATCGTTCATTATCTTATCGTATATGTATAGTTTATAATCGAAAACTATTTATCACTTTCGTAATTAACAATATTAGTGTCGCTGTCGTTTTCGCTGTCGATTTCTTTAAAATTTAACCATGGGTGAATTTTATCAATTGAAATAATATTTTCATACTTTTTATTTCCTCTTCTAGTAAGAGGAGTATCCTCGACTAGAAATCTATCGTTCGGTAGTATTTTAACAATTCGGTAAGGCCCATGGAATTTAGGCATAAGTTTCTTAGATTTCCCTACTCTATCCTTGTCAAACATTGTTCTTTCTATTCTTACAAGATCACCTTCATTGTAACTCGTTGGTAATTTCCTATGTTTGTCGAATCGGTCTTTTGCATACTCCTGTTCCTTTACGATTTTAGCTAACGATTCATTTCTTAAATCTACCAAATCCTTACCGCTAACCCTATCTACAGTTTCATTAATAACATCATTAAGTATATTTGATGCTGTACTTGTAATGTTGTACCCAAATAATAGCTCGGACGGACTTTTTCCCGTTGTTTTATTTATTGATGTATTTATGCCCAATTGAACTTCTCCTACATATTCATCCCAAGTATTATCATTCTTATCATGACATTTCGTACTCAAAGCTTCCGATATTGTCCTATTGTAACGCTCTACTTGTCAGTTTGCTCGAGGCGTTGCTACTGCATTTAAAATGTGCTTAATATTGACACTTTTCATAAAACATTTAAATTTGGAGCTCGTAAAACATGTACCTCTATCCGTAATTAATCGCGAAGGTGTCCCAAAATAACTAAAATGATCTTTAAATATACGAATGGCGGTTAAAGTCTTTGTATTTTTAGCGGGAGTAATATTGACATATTTTGTAAAAGCGTCAATAATTATTAATAAATACGTATTGCCTCGCCGTGAACGAACGAAAGGACCTAAATGATCTGCGTGTAACGTGTGAAAAGGTTTATCAGGTTTTGGAATAGGGTGCAACAACCCCTCTTTTGGACCTCCAGGCATTTTGTGGTAAGCACATTGTAAACACGCAAAAACGTATTTTTTTGTGAAGCGACGCATTTTAGGAAACCAAAATGAACGTGACAATCTTTTATATGTCTTGTCATATCCGAAATGACCCACTTCATCATGATTCATTCTTAATAGCTGCCACCTCACCGATTTAGGTACTACCCAACGAATTCCACCTTCTACTATCCTGTATACATGGTTACCCTTCAATTGGTAATTTTTATATATGTCTACAATATTTTTCGTATCCTTGTCTACTAGAATTTCTCGTATTCTCTTAACATCATCATCTGCATTTTGTACAGTTGCGATCCAGTCTTGGATGTCTAAGGTAAGAATATCAATTACGTGAACCTTGTCCACAAGAGTGGGCTCGCTGACCGGAGCACGACTTAGAGCATCAACATGCGACATCTTTGACCCTGACTTATACTCTATTTCACAGTCGTACTCCTGTAGCTGCATCCACCATCGACCTATCCTAGGAATTAAATCTCTTTTTGTCATTGCTGTCCGTAGCGCATTACAGTCTGTTATTATTTTAAATTTTAAACCCAATAAATAAACTCTAAATCTATTTAAAGATGACACTACAGCCAAAGTTTCCAAGTCATATGAATGCATTTTTTTTTCGTCGTTTGTAGTTTTTCGACTGTAATAAGCTACAGGTTTCATGAATCCGTCAGTGTTACGTTGCATAAGGATACCTGCGACACCGTATTTCGATGCATCTGTGTGCAACTCGGTTTCTGATTTTACGTCATATAATGCAAGTATAGGTCGTTCGATCAGCTTAGTTTTCAAAATTTCAAATGCTTGCTGATGTTCGTCTGTCCATTTCCAAGTAAAATGTTTTTTTAAAAGGTCTGTTAACGGTCGTGCAATTAAAGAAAAATCTTTGACAAATCGTCTGAAAAAACTAGTTAACCCAATAAAACGTCTAACATCGTGAATGTTTTTGGGAATTGGAAAGTCAGATACTGCAGCAATTTTTTGGGAACCAGGTCGAATACCTGAACCACTAACTTCAAAACCTAAAAAATCTATTTTCTTAAAAAAGAAAAAACATTTTTGCAATTTAAGAGTTAATTTTGCATTTTGAAAAATACTCAACACTTCATCTAATCTAACTAATCCTTCATCAAAAGTACGCGCAGGTATTAATATGTCATCCATAAAAACTAAGACATAAGAAACGTCAGAGAGAATTTTATTTATCGTTCTTTGAAAAACTGATGGCGCATTTGCCAAACCAAAAGGCATTCTTTTAAATTGATATTGACCATCAGGAGTTACGAACGCAGTTTTATCTTGTGAATTTTCGTCGACAGCAATTTGATAGTATCCAGACGCTAAATCCAGACTGATAAACAATGAATTTCCCGCCAAACGGTCCAGTTGATCATCGATCAATGGTAAAGGAAAATGCTCTTTTTTAGTCTTTCGATTGAGAGCGCGATAATCAATACAGAGACGCTTATCACCGGTTTTCTTTTTGATCAGAAGAACTGGGCTAGCATAAGTTGAATTTGACTCACAAATTATATCCGCATCTAACATTTCCTTAACCATTGATTTAACTTGTTCTCTTTCTGGGTAAGGTAATCGATAGGGCCTATAGACTACAGGATTGGTATCAGTTAATTCTATTTGTATTTTATCAACATTTGTAAAACCTAAATCTGTCAAATTATGTGAAAAACATTCATTAAAATTTTGTAGTAAATCTTTTAACTGATGGACCTCATTTCGAGACAAATGTTTGTCATAGTTAAGCAAGTCACTCGTTTTAGAATCATTAAAATCCAGTAAATTGACATTTAAACTTTTATCCGTTCGTAATGCTCGTGTTAACAAAAATTCTGTACCGAATTTTAATACCTCAGTCGATATATTTTGAATCAATAAAGCTCCCTTGCCGTTTAAAATATTATATTCACCAGGCATCAAATAATATTCTTTGCCGGGTAACCCTCTCAAAGAACCATTAACATACACCGTACCAGAGAATTCGATATCCGTGGAAATGTTAGCGATAGCTATATTGTTAGGCAAAATCTCGATGTTATTACAAAGTGTAAGTTTTAATTTCGAAGAACAAGTCCTTCTAAATATTAATGAATTATTAGTTTTCATTATAGTGATACCTGGTGTTTCCGTAAAATTGTGACCAATCAATACTCCGTATTTAACGACATGGTCCTCAACGACATAAGCATCAACCAATTCTGTTATTCCCTGTATTTCGATATTAATTAAAGCTTTTCCGATTGGCAAAACGACATTTGAACCTATGCCTCGTAAAGTTGGCATCTGACCTACTGACCATTGAATCCCTAAGCTTTCGGCAATACTACGACGCAATAATGTACATTGACTGCCTAAATCAACATAGCCTTGCTGAAGCTGACCATTAAGTTTAAGATTTACAAGATATTTATCATTACTCGTATTAGAAATGGTGTCTAACGCCAAAACTGACTTTTCTCTATCTATATGTGGTTTGGATTTATCAACTGATAATTTATAACAATTAGTTATCAAATGACCTAGCTTATTACATATGTTACACTTTAAAATTTTTTTTGTACATCTAAAACTAAAATGACCGGGTTCATTGCAATTGAAACACGTTATTGGTTTCGCATTCTCAGTATTTGATCGGATTGATGACGTATTTATTTGATTATTAGTAGTATTAATAATATTTGAATTAAATCTTTTGTCAAAATTAACCCTTGATTTACTATCCGATTCACGCGGCTGTTGTTTGAAGGATTGAAAATATTTTAAAACCTGTTCAGGTTCTTCACATTTAGCGGCTTTAGCTCCCAATCTTAAATTACGATCTTCTAATCCGTATAATAAACAATCTACCGCACGTTTACCTTTAATATCACATCGATTTAATAAATTAATTTTCTGATAATAATATAACTCCAGTGAGTCGTTATATTTCACCCGCTTAGCTAACATTTCCGTTAAAAGTTCCGCATAGTCATCGCTTGATGGAAATGATTCAATTAATTTAACCTTCCATTCCGACCACGAAAACGACATCGACGGCAGAGTTTGATACCATGTTCTGGCCACACCACTTAATTTTGGAAGAGCGTAATGAATCACTTGATCATCACTCCATTTATATAACCGTGCACACTCTTCAACTTTGTTAAGCCATGTATCCATAGTCTGCCCTTTGACCATCGGATCAAACTCTGGTATCACATTACCTAATACAGGAAACTTATTGCCTTCGGAACGATTACAAACAATTGACTTAATTAATTCAGTTAATATTAATTGAGTATTTTCACATTTTGAATTTGAACGACTCACGCGCCTTGTTTGTCTTCTCGATCCGTGTCGTCGTCTCTCGTGAACATCTAAGTCCGCTGCTGAACTTGACTCAACCTCACTGCTGCTATTGCGACGATTGTCACTTTTCTTCATTTTTCGCTTTCGTTCAGGCGTCAGGGAATCACGACTCCGAGTGCTCGATGATTGTATTCGACCATCATGTTCACCTTGACTTATGTTTTCACGATCTTTACTACGATAACGTACAGTTTTTCGACGATGGCCCTGTTTACGGGGCGACTTTTTACGCTTTCGGCCGGCACTTTCTCTATCACTGTCCATATTGAGCGTTCACAAGAATTTTTATTCGAAACTTTTTAATACGTAAATCACTTTTGGGCTTAATAATCCCACTTCTGAGCTAAAAGATCAACTCAGGTCGTATTCAGTAATAACACAGAACAAGATTTAACTATTGTTTTATTATTCACTGTTCATTATTCACTGTTCATAATTCACTTATTTACTCACTTTAATGTTTGTATTCACAATTCAACGATTCAATCCTTAATGACACTATATTTGTATATCAAATTTTACCAGACCACAAAACGTTTTTCCCCTTTCACAATGCACTCTCCAGTTGCCATATACAATAATTTACTTTATGGTGTGTATCACAGTATTACAATAATAACATATTTGAATAATGTACTACAATAAAAATACTATAAATCATACCATCAAATAATTATCTTACATTACTATAATTAATATTCAAAATTAATTATACTTTAAAACAAAACGATACCAAAATATATTGATTTTGAACTGCAAATGTTTTTGCAGTAAAATTTTATGCATACTTTTATAAGTACTTTACCATTTACCGATATTACAATTTCTACTTGCGGGAAATCCCGCGCTTTGACCCGGTTTCTCGTCAAAGCTGGTTAATAATTTAATGATCAGTTTATGAAACTATACATTAAGTTTTGCTGAGAGTATTTATTTTTAAGGTAACATAAAATTATGTAAAACTAAATAATTAGAAGTAAAACCAATATTCATTAAATTCGCCTTAATAAACTTTACGAAATGGCGGGCTGGAAACAATCACAAGATTCTTAACTGAGAAATATAATTTTAAACATAAAAAAACATGGATAACATTAAAAACCGGATCATTGTTTGTTTTGAGGTGACGCCTAACACTATCGTGTTAATATTATAACATAGCAAATACTGTTTGTAATAATCTATAGACAAGTTACCTTACGAATTCCTGTTATAAAAGAGTACGATTGTACGGTGATTTCAGGAGCTCAAATCCTGTTTATATCCTCCTCATCCTTTTGTTACCGGTCCGTGGATACCACTAAGCACCAGGGAACCATCTGCTCGTTTGCCAAACAGTACCATATAAGCTCTGTGTATACAAGCTGCAGTAAATAACACATGGACTGTTTTTATTTACATATTTTTTATACTGTTTGGTTTTGTTTATATATATTATAAAATGTTTTGTTTATGTTTTTTAATGATTACATAATGTTTTAAAGATAAAGAAATAATTGATCAACGAACTTTACGATTTCCATATTTATCTTTTTTTATATATACACTTGTTTAGTTTTAACATGTTTTTTCAATGTCAAAGCTCCAGCTTTATATACTTACGTCCATGATGGTTAAATTAAAATAGTAAACAATGTATCTTTAACACTTACAATCAAACAAGACAAATACCAAGTAATAGCATACCATTATAGCAAAATACACGAAAACCATTAAAATTAAAATGTTATTTATGTCTAACTATTCTACATGTATGTATATTCTATATATGTTTATATATATATACATATAACATTTTGAGCTCTTTCAATCTTATTTCAACTTTCAACAACATTATTTTCGGGTCTAATTTCTATTCAAGTTACGGTAATTACAGAAAAGTTTTTGATGATGTTAATGCATGTTGTATAACCGTTTGAATATAAAACGATATAGTAACATCTTGTTTATAAACGTGACACGTGCCTCCATAACGTGATCGCGTGTTTAATGTTACATCTAGATAAAGCATAACATAACCTGTCATCGTTTAAATATAATATTATTTTCATAACTTGATTTTACACCAATAAAACACACATCTCTTAAAATATCCATATTCGGAAATATTATTGAGCGAAGCGAACGGAGCGCTCTATGTGAGAGTTTTTACATCCCATGTCCGGGTTGACATGAAAAGGGCTATACCGATCTTCATGAAATTTTGCACATTTATAACGATGGTTATTGTGAAAAAAAGTGAAAAAGAACTCATGTCGTTGAGGAATAATCACCAAAAAATTACAGTCCCGTAGACTTCAATGTAAAAAAAAATCCCTTTGTGATATTTGATTATTCTATATTTTTGCCTGTCCGTTTCAGCTTTGAACGCTGAATTGAAGATGAGTTACTCGTTTCGCTTAATTCGCCGAACTTTACCGAGATTTTGCGAGCGCAGTTAGTTAAAATCAAAGTTCGGTTCGTGCCCCAAGTTATCTATATTTTTGAAGTGAAACTTCTTTAGGCGCATGAGGGTAAAATTTTTACAGATGAAACGTCACGCCGGTATGCAACGGAAGTGTCGGAAAAGAGAGAGAGAGTGACCGAGACCGATTGAGAGAGAGTAAGACAGGGCGAACGTAGCATGAGCAACTAGCCGTGGAGTGAAAGTAGGGAGCAAGCGAGTGAGAAAGATTGAGGGAAAAAGTGAGACAGAGCGAACGTCGTATTACTATTGGTTGTGTATTCGTTAACTAGTTAATTTTATTTTAATGACAATTAAATTCCTAACCTATCTTCCTTTTTCCCTTCCTCTTAATGTTGGAAATTTAAAGTTTTAGATTTGTATAAATATAAACAAGATTTATAAATTAGTTCGCCAAAGAAGTTTCACTTCTGACATGTGTACTTTGTATTATTGTCCTTTTAGATCATAAGTTTTCCCGCCTCCCGCACGTCAATGTCAATGAATCTACGATTTGTGAACGTCATTACATGTCAAGAATAAAAAAAATGTTAGAAATATATTAATTTTATTACGTAAAACAATTATCCTCATAATCTAGGATAGTAGTACTAATAGTGGACTGTGGAATGCAAAAAGCGATTGCAATTTTAGCAACAACTACGTACATACTTCATATATATACAATATGGTATTTTAAATGACGTATCTGGCGTTTATCCTTAAACGTTCTAATCAGGTTTTTTAATACTAGCGCCTACATTTTTAAATGTTATCTTTTTCAATCTTTTATCGCGTTTATGTTTAATACATATTATATCTTATATTCATTTATCTTTCGGCAATTATTTTTTATCACAATCTTAAAAGGTCTGATATCTTGATAAGTTTGGATAAATAAATGGCTTAGAAAGTATAGGCAATTTTTTAGAGTACACATACTATATTTTTTTATAAATTACAACGCATCTCATATTCATTTAATAACATTAATAAAGTTAATTTATTATTAATGTATTTTATGTTATTTTATGTTTATAATTATTATTAATGTTTATAATATTACTTAGCATATATGATTGATGTCTCATGTCTAAGCATATAGTTATAGTTTTATTTTCTTATACATATAAAGCGTAATAGTTTTTGTTTGTTTAATTTCAGGTAATACCAGATTTTTTTGCATCTACTACCTCATTAAGGTTGGCTATGTGTATTAAAACACGATAAAATTAATATTAATAAAAAAATTGCAATGTTTCATGTGCATTTCTTCTGTTGCCTATTTCTTTACACATTTAGTAAGTAGATGTAAAGAAGGACTTATATATGAGCTTATTTAGGTGAAAGCAGAATCCAGGGTATAGCCACAATATTCAAATGAACTATTTTGTAAATAGAATAATCAATTGAATAGTAGAGTTGGCTCTTGGACGTTACGATACGACCTTCGAATATGTATTCCCAACTCCAAAACCCGCAGCGCACCTACGATTCCCTGAATGCAAGAGTGCGTAGGCGGCGGTGATCATTTATCATCAGTGACCCAGACGCTCTTTGGGCCCCCCCCCCCCCCCACATATATAAAAAAGTTACTTACGATCAATCAACTCGTCTCACGTGTATCGAACGAGGAATTCCACATCGCATGTTTTCGGCGTTTTTTTTGCAATGTAAATGCATTGGTTTTTTTTTGTGTTTAATACCCGTTTTTTCATGTAACAGTTTTTTACTAGCTGGTCACGACTTCGTTCGCGTTGAATTTGTATTTTTTTTTAAAGTTGTTATAAGCTACTGCTTGAGCTTTCCACCAGTGTAAGTCCTGTCATAATCGATCCAGATCCAGCTGTTTAAGAGGTTAGCTGGAACAGACAGATAGACAGAAAAAGATTTTTTAATGTAAATACCTTATACTTTCATATATATTTAGTAAAAAGCTGTTAATATGGAATGACAAACAAACACTTCAATTTATTTATATGTATAGATAGATTAAATTCCATGACACATAGACATAATTACGGTGAACAGAAAATTTTATCTTATTTTATTATTGTCCACATATTTTACTAGAATTCCTTTTCATTGAACTAATTGATTTAATTTCTATAGTAACAAGAAATAGCGGAAAAATTTTACTTTATAATTTATGTAATATAAAATCAATGCACACCTCGTAATATCTACAATAATGTTTTATATTATATGTATTTATATATTATGGTTAATTGGTCAAATTGTTGTTACCTAGCTTAAAGTGACATCTTCTATACTGCATGAGTTCAACATAGCCCGTCTTTTTCTTACGCTCGCCGGCGCGAAATTACAAGGAATTCCTCACATAACACAGAGGTCCTGATAATGCATGGTTTCGAGAAACCTATTATTGTTAACAATTACTTCAAACAATAACAAGACAAGTTTAAATAAACAAATTTCTGAAACTACAATTATGTTTTTTTGCGAGAACCTGGTTGGTCCTGGTGTTCTGTGAATCATTTTTTATTTGCGTAGTCAATCAAACTCGATATTTAAACCTTAATAATGTGACGAACGATATATTTTTATAATATACCCCCATATTATAAGATAGGTAAAAAATGAAGACAAGAATGCGTTTAAAATTACAATGACAGCTTATTTAAATATTAGCAATTCCCCGCGGTTTCACACGCGTAGATTCTATCCTTTGAATGGAATGTCCAATTTTAATTATTTTTAAAAGTTGTTTATAGGTGTTAAAACGGTCTTTAATAAAATATAACTTAATAAGTTAAGGATTTGTGCAGAGGTATGAATAGTATGGTTTGATTATAGTCGGCACTTTTATCAACTTTAACATGTAAAGAAGTTGTTATAGTGGCATAATTACAGTAGCTGGATATATGTTATAGCGGACTTTCTTGTAGAGATTAATACGTTTTATAATAGTGTAGAACATTTTTTTGTTCTTTCATCACTAGATACTTGTCGCAGCGCGCGCCATGACAGATTTTTTATAACCATTTTTTGCACACCTTGCACACACAGTATTGCATTTTTATTAGGGATCCCTATATTTTTGAAAATATAATATAGCCTATGTCCCTCAGTAGAGATGTAGTTTTCTTATGATTAAAACATTACAAACATACATACAAAAACACAAATGTTTCCCCTTTATAATATTAGTATGATAACAGCTAGGTATTGTTACATTACTAACCTAAGATATAACCATTATTAGAAATATGTAGTAAAACAATGAATGATTTGTTTTATAAAGCAAATGTTTATAATACTTATATCCCTGGTTCGGTCAATAATTCTGTATACTGTTCCGAAAGTGTAACGCCTTCTGTATACCATGCAGACGGGGACGATCGCGGACGTAATCACGGGCTATAGTATGTTTTAATGCATTTATAGACAGGTTTGTAATCTGAAGCAGTTAAATATTAAAATGTTCTTACTTATTAGACCCTTTATAGACAAGGTCTTATCAACTCTAGAGCTATAGATTTGATGTTATGGTAGTTGTTTTAAAAGTCATAATTAAGTGTATTTATTAATTTGTGTAGGTAATTTTTAAACCTTTCAAGGCTATGAAAGAAGAAAAAAATTTTTCTTTGATAGTCTTTTTGCGGTATCATCAAGGTTTGTAAAATACCTTAAACTATAACGTAAAACCTAAAGTACTTAAAATATGTTTTAAAGAAACACCACAATTTTAAAAGAATAATTTATAACTTGAGAAAATTATATGTTCACGTACAAAAACCAACGACAAGCCATTATATTGTTTATGGTGTGACTATAACGTCAAAAAATCTCACTTCTTATACCTGTCAACTGTCTAATGTCAATATTAAGTTTACGAAAGCACGTGCTGATTCTGTTTTTGCGTTACTTTGCTAAGAACTCGTAACTTTAATACTAAATAAATTATAATAGTTACATTTATCAATATTTATAAGACAATAATGGGTGTAATACAAAGAATAAAGTAAATTTTAATTTGTCATATAATTTAAATTCTCAATTCTATGTTCACATTTTGATTATGATTTCAGAAAACCGACTACTCGTAAAGGTAAAAAAGTGCTGCTCTCTAGAGAACCAAAAGCTGTAGAAGGTCCCAAGCAATGCATATTTCTCCAAGCCCGTAATCCCTCCGAGAGGGCAAGAACAGTTCTTAAAGATATATACAATTTAAAGAAACCAGACGCTGCTTATCTTAGTAGGAAAAATGATTTCGTTCCTTTTGAAGACGCCACTGTTATTGAAAAGTAAGTAACTATAAAGCTTCATTATGTCATAATCATACATTTTTATTTAATATTTGATGTTTTTATATAGTATGATGAAATTAATATGTTTAGTCAATTTTGTTTGTTAAGGAATATGAAGCCTACACACCTAACACATTATAAGTTCACAAAAATGAACTACTGGTGCTAAATCACGTTAGCCATATAGATTTTATTACCACTTATTGAAATGTCTATAATTGTTATTAAATATTGATGGCAACAAATTGAATATAACTAATTTAAATCTTTAAAGGCTGTGTTACAAAAAGGAGGCAGCTCTATTTGGTGTCAGTGCTCATAGTAAGAAAAGACCACACAATATTATACTTGGAAGAACTTTCAATTATGGGATTTTGGATATGATTGAACTTGGTGCGGAAAACTTTAAATCAATGTCAGAGTTTCATAATATGAAAGTGTTATCAGGAATTAAACCTTGTTTATTATTCAATGGGCCTGTGTGGGACAATAATCAAGATTTGAAGCGATTGAAGTCTATGTTTACAGATTTCTTTCACAGAGAAAAAGTAAGTCATTTAAACATTTAAAATAAGATTTTTATAACAAATACTTTTTATTAAGATGTGGACCTTTGTTATTTTCCAATTAACGTGATTGGTGCAAAGCATTTGAAATGTCAAGTTAAAATTTTAAATGTAACTAATGTGAGTTGAGTCTTTATTAGTTTTATTTAAAAGATTTCTAACAATTTCCCTGTGCATTGTGTAAATGTATTGACAAGAAGTGAATATTTAGTTTACACATGCTTGTGTACTTCTTGATTGATAATTAATAAAATAGGTAATATAGATAAAAAATATCACAAAGCATGCTTTGATATTTATTATCTGTGCTGTAAATACTTATGCACTTATTTGTTACATTACAGATAGATACAATAAGGCTACAAGGGTTGGAGCATGTCTTGAGTTTTACGGCAACTGACGATGGCATGATATATGTTAGATCTTACAGAATTTTATTAAAGAAGAGTGGTCAAAGGACACCCAGGATAGAACTGGAAGAAATTGGTATTTATTTTTTTATTATTTTAAAATGTGATGTAATTTTAGAATCTTAAAATTGGTTCAAATATTCAATTTCTCTACCAAATAATATATTTTAAAACTATTATGAACCATAATTTCACAATAATTTAGGTTATGTTTTTAAGGTTGCTTTATGTTTAATATCAGCCAATGCTTACGGAGACTTGCAATAAGCAATATTGTGATTTTAGAATTTCATTCAATATTTCACTTATTACTTGTGCCATAATTCATATTTACATGTATACTATTTTTCAACACAACCCAATATATACTGTATTAGAGATAACTTAAAGTTAGGGTTGTATGTTAATTTATCTTGTGATATAGGAATATCTATAAAACGAAATTGTAGTATTTGTACAATAAACAATAAAACAAAATAATATATTTAAATGTTTTGTTATATAACCTTCTTTAAATTTGTAGGTCCCTCAATAGACTTCAAGCTTCGTAGAACTAAAATGGCTTCTGATGACTTGTACAAGGAGGCGTGCAAGATACCTAGGGAACTTAAGCCGTTGACGAAAAAGAATATATCCACGGATGCATTTGGAAGTAAAATGGGCCGAGTACACATGGGACGACAAGATGTTAATAGACTACAGACCAGGAAGATGAAGGGTCTGAAGAAGAGTGCGGAAGAGAAGAAACAGTTCCTTCTGAAAAAGAAATTGGCAAAGAAGGAAGCGAGACAGGCAAATACAGCAATATCTCAATAAATATTTTGGAATATTTTCTGATTGTTTATTTGTTTAAAAGGTGAATTCTGAATAGAGAACACTATGAGAGACATTCCAGAAATATTAATAGTGAAATATATACCTCACTATAATGATACCAAAAGGAATTATAAAATATTCATTATCTATACATATAAATAAAATTGAAGTGTCCGTTTGTAAATCAAAATTATCAGCTTTTCACTAAATGCATATGACAGTATATATGGTTTTTACATAAAAATAAAATTTAAAAAAATCTGTCTGTTTTTGTTCCGGCTAAACTCTGAAACGGCTGGACTGATTTTAACAGGACTTTCACTGCCAATAGCTGATTTTATAAAGAGTAACTAAGGCGACTTTTGTTTAAAAAACAATCTGCGCGAACGGAATCGTTTTCACAGCTAGTATCAAACATTTTGTTATATATAGGTTAGGTTTATTTACAACTTCTTTTTCGTAGTATCTGCTTATTCTGTTAGATTGAATTTATTTTCTCTATTTTCACTAATAATAAATGAAACGCATTTTGATAAAAAACTTATTTTCTATTAAAAAATACTTTATACAGTATTTTGTTGCAAAATAAGTTTGGCATTTCAGTAAACAGCCATTATCATTCCGAATGTTATTTTATGTAATATACTAGCTATTGCTAGCGACTTCTGCTACTTATATAAACTATTTTAAATCAATTAAAATTTTATTCCTTATACCGCCCTCTATTGGGAGCGTATAGAACTTAGGAGTGAATTAAAACGTTAAATTCGCAATAAAAAAAAAGATTATTAATTGAAATAAAAACTTTTTAGTAGGACTACGCAATAGATATCTACAAAATTTAATTGTTTTGTATAGTGGTTTCAAATAAACATGACATTATTATATTCCTAAATATATTATATTCATACTATGTATATTTATTTTGCCTACATTATAGTTCTTTTAGAAAAGTACAGATGGCGCTCTCTCAAAATATAAAATAATGAATATTCAGACTGTAATATATTAATTGGTGCTTAAAAAAATAAGATCTGATTCTGGTAGCTGTCGATGACGTCATGGTAATGTTTTTATTTTACATAAAAAATATTTTTGTTCTAAATAACTTTGTCTTTTACAAACACAATAAAATAAGTAAGTCATACATAAGTAGGTAAGTCAATACTGCCTTATCATTATATCCCACTGACATCAATATCTGGCTACGTTATTACGTTACTTACTCTTAACTTATTTATAATATTATTAGACGGACATCTGTCATTACTATGACCTAGGAGTGACGTTAAAATGACTTCTAATGCCCCTTATTGACATGGTTTGGGGTAATAATGAAAATAGTTTCATACTTCGTCTTAATCTACTATATTACATAAATTTTTCTTAATATATCGTATGAATATGCAGTTTGTTATAGAGTTCAATCAAACTAGAGGATCGTAAAATCTTCGATAGCTTTTCAGGATATTTTTATTTATGATTATGAAAGTCATATGGAAAAGATGAATTTTATATGTATTGCTTTACAGAAAAATAAGGATGTTACGTAAAATATACGTAACAGGAACGTCATTATGATGTCACATGTGTTACATAATATTTCAGTATGATAATAATTAACTGTGTTGTCAAATTACGGCAAGCAATGAAACTATCTTCAAATAAACATTAAAAATATTACTTTAGTTAGATTTTAATAACTCTTTGATTGGTGTCAAATAAATATAAATATTATCACTGATTGACTGATTGATTATCAATTCACTGATTGATTGATTGTATTTACGATGTTAATTAATTCATCTTCCCTTTGGTCTGCGTCTTGTCAGTTCTGATCACATTTTATGCTTTGTTATCAACTGCAAAAAACAATGATATATGATTCCATTGTTTTAGATTCACGGAGGTGTTGCTTTACCACAAGATGTCCGTCAAAGTAAATAAAACTTATATTCTTGTTTGTTGTTTTTGATACTGAATCTCAAAGCCAGTTTTAGGATGGATCAAAATCTAGCTAAAGCTCTCCTCTGACACTTCTTGTACACATATATCTTTAATCTTTTACTATTGTGGCGCCATCTGGTACCCCTTTTGTACTTCGTCTTATTTTATTTTCCATAAATACTAAATGAAGTATTGAATTGTGCGTCATACTCGCGCGTGGAGGGTATGTTATTAGCGTGCGGTTTTGTTAAAGGCCTCTCAGAAAAAAATATTATGGTAAGGTTTTTTTCCTTAAAGACACCTATGTCATTTACACGACATATTAGTTTCCTATGATATTTTCCTTCCCTAAGTCAAAATATTTGTACAATGTATGACGTAAAAGAAACAGCAGACGGAAAATAGAACTTAATTAAGAAATAGCAAAAGAAAAAACTTTAGAGGCAACATGTAATTATAAAAAAAACAAGTGAAAGAAAATGCAAAATCCTTATTTTTTTATATTGGGTAAATTATTTTAAATATCATATTCTATATATAAAATTATAAAATTTATAAAATTTACTATTTAATGCACAAAAAATTCACCCGAACGAGTTCTTTACTTAATTACGTCTATGAAATTGTTATACCAGATAAGATATTAATTTATAACTTTTATATAATTATTAAATAATGTATCTGTTTGTTTGTTCGCTTACGACTAGTGAAGACTGGATTATACATACGTAAGCCTCTCAAAATAACTTTGATACGGTTTCCAAATTAATTTTAAGAGTTTCGCTATGGGTGCTTCTACATTTATAATAATAATAAAATCTGCATTTTTTTAACAAAATTATACAATACATTCATGTTACAATTACACAGAATTCGATGAAATTCCAACAGTACATATTTACTTTTTACGACACATTGTTTAAATACATGTATCATAATAATTAATAATTTTATTAATGTTGATTAAATTTTTTTATAATTTATTAATAAATAAGAGAACAATAAAAAAAAATAGCACACTTTGTAACATATTGTTATTGACAACTGGATCTCAGTCAGCGTCAATGAATATTGTTATTAGATTGGATTATATTACATTAAATAACTATAGATTATATACAACATACATATAGAAGTAATAAAAATAAAACGGACAAACAATAGACACATTCTACCATATATAATACATCGTAACCGCAAACACCTAAGTGTTTAAAACAATTACTTATATTATTATTTCTTTCTTTACTTAGATTAGATTAGATGATATTATAATACATACCTTTGTTATTTATAGATTAAATATTGAGATACTTAATCTGATATTATAGGGGAGATTTAACTAACTTATTGTTCTATTGACAGTCTGTTTAAGTCTAATAGATAAATTAATATTTCCGCAGATAATAACATCCGCAAAACATATATAGTTTTATATGAGGTACAATTTAAAGATACCTCAGATATAAGCACACAATAAGTGTGAATACAAAATAAATGCGCACTTGAAATGTTTTGAACCCCTATACAGTTAAATTAAACTTGCAAATAGGATTTATTTTAATTTACAGTGTTGTAAGGACAATAAATTAATTAATTGATATATTTCCTTATAGTATTTAATACTATGCTGTTGGTGGAATGCAGAACTACACACATAACAAAATATTTGTCGTGCCTTAAGTTTACGGATATTACTTTGTTTTTGTGTCAAATTTGTGACTGTTAAAGAATGTTCACTCACTTCAGCCTATATGATTTTTTGGGCCACTGCAGAATCGAATTGATGGTCACTTTTCTCCTTTGTTGTCACCCTTTGGGAATAGAAGGAGGGAAGAAGAAGAAGCGTTTGGGTTTCCTCTCTTACTCAAACTACGAAACATACCCAAAATAGTTTTACACCGACCTTCTATGTATGGGTAGCACAGCTGTCGAGCAAGGCCCTACAAAACTCAAACTCAAAACTCAACCACAAAAAAAATGTTAATTTATAATTGCTTAATAGGAAGTCCCTTGAGAACCGAACAGTGGGCGGAACCTATAATGGAATAGGAGAAATTTAACATATGTTTGGAAATAGCGGTGAGCTACACACGTGCTTTGCTAGTTGTATCCGTCTGTCCACCTTTAAGAAAGAAATAGGTCGAAAAAAGGGTTTAGGCAAAAAGGGGTTACAACATTCAAGGGCTGAACGGATATCATAAATAATAGTTAGGCTTTGCATTCCTTGTAGAATATCTTCGTCAATTACATTACTACTTTTTCTTTTAAAAACATCAAAAGAATTACGCACCAGAAAATGTTAATATTATCGAAGTAATTGTCAAACTTATTAGAATTTTATTTACTGAAAATTATTTTAATTTTATTTCTTTCTTTCAAATCTCTTTGTTAATTCTATTAATGATTAATTTAATGTAAATTAATAAATAATAACTGTAACTTTAATTTTGTTAAGAAGAAAAGTTTCTGTACATAAATCCTTTTGATTTTAATATAATGAAAATTCTATTTATTACTTAATAAGGTCGTTTCAAAGAAATTTCCTCTTAACCGTTTGGGAGACCTTTTTTTATGTTTAATTGTCTCCAGAATGATAATTAAATAAACATTTTCTCATGTATGTTTGAGCCGAATACGGATGTTATAGCGACAACAGATTGAAAAAATGTTTAGGCATTCAAAAGTCATCAAGAAAAGAAAAGAGGAAGAAAAGAGAGGGGCTCAGCGCAACACCCGCCGCGCACGGTTGGCGGATCCTAGTGTATAAATAAGTATAAGAAAATCGTGTAGTAGTATAGTATGCTTAACTATAAATATAAAACAAGTCACGAGCCATAATTATATAAGAAATGTTTAATAATTAAATACTTAATTTATATCAAAACTCAAACACAATCATCCTATTTTTCTAAACGAGACGGCGTATAATTCATCTTTTTTAATTACCTGAACAATAAATATTATTTTTAATTACATATCACTTGTTATTATGAAGTTTAATTAAATAACAATTTTAATTTATAAAATATGTTGATAATTGTAAATAATAAGCTATCAATTATGATTACTTGGGTCGTGTTGCGTAAATCTGACGTCTGACGGATGTAAAATTTACATCAAACTTACTTCCTAACACTATGAACTTGAATGATATGTTCCTATGTAGGTTGGTAACGATAATATTAATAAACGATCTAAAATCCAAGATTGTTCAACCTTGGACCGCTTCCTACAATCACAATCCCGGTCGGTAACTTGATAACTTAAGGAACTGAAAATTTTATGGGCCGCAATCAATCATTTATTGAATTAAAAATAATAAATAACTTCTATCGCAGCTGGGATATGTCATAAATATATTTGTATTTTGTTACAATATTCGTATGAACTTACCCAAATTTGTGTCTTTGCTACTAATTGTACTAACTAACTCTCTAACTAAAACTCTCTCTCTCGAACTAACTAACTCTTGTAATTTAATGTTTAAGGTTAGGATAATGTTAAGTTTATAATTAGAATATCATTTGACTGCTACAAATGCAAAAAATACAAATGCGAATAGTCAGTCTGATTTAGGGGCATAACCGACTTAATAGGTAAAATAAATAGATGAGTGTGACAAAGAATAACAATTTATTTAATATATTTTTACCGCAAATGTTTATACCATGTACAATTTATGATAATTTACAATAAGAAAGGTATGTAATACTAGTAATAATTACAAGAAATACAAAGAAAAATCAATTGTAATAATAATATTTTTATGTAAATAAATAATAAATATATAATTTAATAACTTTATTGAAAGTTGTAGATGTTTTTTTTATCTCACAGTCCAAAATAGTAGTAAATAGTGGAGTTAAGTCAAAAATCAAATAGTTATGAAAGGTCTAACAAGTTACCAAATATTTATTAAGTTTATATTTAAGGGTAAGGAAGGAAGGTCATTTTAATGACATAGGAATGACATGTAACAGTTTTTTATCGACATTGTATTTGGTATATTTTTGGATTAAAAGATAAAATAACTATTATCAAGCCTTATTTTATTCAGTATAAAGCCTATTTATAGATAAATCCCCACCAAAAAGTTATCATATTGTATACAATTTTATTGCGTCTACATATTAAAATATATATATTATCTTATGAGAAAGCTGAAGTTTTAAAACACCGCACAGTCCAGGCTTGTTATTCCTGTTAATCTACAACAATTAATTAATTAACCACCTTGAAGTTAACTCAATACAATTGCAAAATTACTATGATTGAAAAACAGTAAAGAATTTCATAATAAAATAGCATAAAATATAAAGTCAAAACAGGAACATATTTTCTTATTAACATTGAGATATAAACAAAAATTAAAATAATAATTAATTCATAAATAGATTGCATATTGATCCAATCTTGTTTTCACATTTCTTATTCCCTTTCGGATATCTTTATTTTTAGTTTTATTAAGATTGCAAATGAGTAGAGCCTGATTGTAATGTTAGTGGCCTTTGTCAGTTGCAGAACGATCCAGGATCAGGAGGAAACAAAGGAGACTTGAGAGAGAGGAGGGAGTAGAGGCATTTCTATAAACTGCAGATATATTTAATTACGCCGTTCCTCTATGAGAGGGTATTTTTCTAGTTTGGAGGTATTATTACGGGTATATTTTATTTAACAAATTAATATTTATATTCTTGTATAGTACATTCCCTTTTGAAAGATTAATATTAATAATTTTGAAGGTAGAAAGTTAGTTAAATAGAATTTGGTTAAAAGATTATGTATTTATGACATTTGTCAGTTGATAATTACACAGGCACACAAAAAAAAAAAAACGTCATGAACCAGAGGGGAGACCCCATTATTCCTAGGTTTTTGGGATCGCTGAAACCGAATATGACAATAAAAACTAATTTTAAATGCCAGTTTTCCCGCTAGCACCCCCTTACTACCTCTTAAGGGGTGAAAATTGAAATTGTTGTAAAAAATCAAGATAGATGTGTCTTTCTACGTTTTTTGGGATGCTGAAACCGAAAATGATAACTAAAAATAAATTCATGACCACTATCACCCCCTACCATCCCTTACAGGGGGTGAAAATTTCATTTTTTTCTATAAAATCAAGACAGATGTGTATTTCTACGTTTCTTGGGATGCTGAAACCGAAAATGATAACTAAAAATAAATTTATGACCACTATCACCCCCTAATATCCCTTACAGGGGGTGAAAATTTCAATTTTTCTATAAAATCAAGATATATGTATATTTCTACGTTTTTTGGGATGCTGGAACCGAAAATGATAACTAAAAATAAATTCATGACCTCTATCACCCCCTTACTACCCCTTAAAGGGGGTGAAAATTTCAATTTTTCTATAAAATCAAGATAGATGTGTATTTCTACGTTTTTTAGGATGCTGGAACCGAAAATATGTGAATTTCTATGTTTTTCAAGATGCTGAGAGAAAAAATGATTATAAAGTATATGGTAACCTTATTGTATGCATATATTTGTTATTATGATACTAAGACTGAACCATGATTTTTGTCCTATTCTTAACAAGTTGTTTCATTTTTTGTTTTTTTTTGCTTTCTATTTAATTCTGTTTATACTGTTATCCATCCGGCAGTCTTGTAAAACGCTTAAAAGATGCTGAACCTAATTCTATGCCTCCGAAATAGAAAGGTTACTATTTTTCGGCCAATTTAGGAGACTATAGTGAGGAGCAAGGTGAAAGGTTCCATCAGACAGGATCTTAAGACAATGGAACAGCGCTATCAGGGTAAATGGGATGTCAATATGTTAGCAGACTACTGTTGGAATTTAAAAAGAGATTTGCCAGAACAGAAAAGAACCAATAAAAGGCAACCACTTAGAAGAACTTTTGACAACAAGAGAGTTCGTTATCGTAGAAACAGGTAGACGCTGAATAGTGAGAGGCAAGGGGATTCACTTTAATTCAGCACCCCGGATAGTGAGAGGCAAGGGGACTCACTTTCATCCAGCACTCCAAAATGGAACAGAAATCTACTACGTCCACGCCGTTGTTCCTGGGTTACGCTAAGAATAGAATTAAATCATGAATATATATCAGATACTTCTGATCGATAAAGCATTTGAATTTCTAATATAAGAGCTAAGAGTAACTTCAAACTAGTTTGATAAACATGTCATTTACTGTAAATCGTCAAAATTTCTTCATACATCTTGATTTTATACAAAATTGAAACTACCCCCCCCCCCGTTAGGGGTAGTTAAGGGGTGGTATTGAGTAAAAGAGCTATCAAATTCACTTTTGGTTGTCATTTTCGGTTTCATTATACCAAAAAACGTAGAAATACACATCTGTCTTGATTTTATAGAAAAAAATGAAATTTTCACCCCCTGTAAGGGATGGTAGGGGGTGATAGTGGTCATGAATTTATTTTTAGTTATCATTTTCGGTTTCAGCATCCCAAAAAACGTAGAAAGACACATCTATCTTGATTTTTTACAACAATTTCAATTTTCACCCCTTAAGAGGTAGTAAGGGGGTGCTAGCGGGAAAACTGGCATTTAAAATTAGTTTTTATTGTCATATTCGGTTTCAGCGATCCCAAAAACCTAGGAATAGTGGGGTCTCCCCTCTGGTTCATGACGTTTTTTTTTTTTTGTGTGCCTGTGTTATTAGAACAATGACTAGGTGTAGTGTTAAAAAAACTACAATTAACTTATAAAGTAACTAGTATTTAATGTACTAAGTGTTAAATAAAAACTAGAAAAAAGATTCTTGATACCCTGATTTAATTACATAGTTGGATTCAATACTTAAACTAGACAAACTTTAATTTTTTTTTATCCAATTCTTGCAACGACCAAGGCCAGATTTAGGAGGGGCTAATTAATTCGGGGCCCCACTTCTTTGTTACCGCAGGGCCTCCCGGCTGCCAAATCCGGTCCTGGCTACGAGCTACACAAAATTGATTAATTATCAAAACTATAAACATACACACACACACACACACATATATGTATATATATATATATATATATATATATATATATATATATATATATATATATATATATATACATATATAGTTTTAAATACCTAATAAAATAGAATAAAATATGTTTATGATATTGTTTATTTTGTATCGAGTAATAAAGCGTCTTTTATTTTTAGTTATCGGAGTGGACACGACACGATTATGAACATACACTATTGCATTTAATTAAACAATAATTTAACTTTATTGCAGAATTTATATCGTTAATTATTTAATGTATTCATTAATACATACATTATATTTATATTTAAAAATCAACATACGTATTCTATTTCATTATTACATGAATATTATAATTGTAAATAAATGTTAGAGATTCCCAATCTTTATGAATAACAGAAATATATTTTTAGATACTACATATAATAAACATATATATTGCCTGTTACCGATAAAAAAAACAGTCCCTAACATATGTTTTGAACGACCACCAAAGTTTGAAAAACTTAGTCCAAATCCAAGGAGGCTGTGATCCGTAGTACCTTGACCGGAGGCGGCGCGCTCAGTCGACTCGACGCCTCACAACCACCAGTACCAACGCACCATACTCACTTACTTCTTACCGCGATCGCATTCGTTAGCCATGCGCTTCAGCGGAGGAGACGTTTTCCTCGATTCATTTTATTTCTGTGACCAAATTAAACCTTATAAAATAAAAATCTGACTTCATTAAGTGCACAATGGATACCAAGCCGGAGCTTCAGGAGTTGCTGCAGAAGCCCTGCATCACCAGACCGAAGGTTGCGAGTATGTATTTCATGACTTTTGTTAAAAAAATCGACAACTAAATAACAAAATCAGTTCCGCCAAATGTCGAACGTATCACCAAACAATGGTGTATTCGCGAAAATAATATGAAACAGTTCAATACTCGTTTTCACATCTTTAAGATTTCTAAATTTTTAAATATATATATTTATATATATTTATATATATATAGAAAATGTGTTATTAATATTTGTAGTCGGTTAAAACGCAGAAATAAATGGAATATTCCGTTTATTTTCTGTATCAGGGCTATGTGGGTATATAAATATATTTATATTATGAAAGCAAAGTGTGTAAAAAGGTATTAGTTTAAAATAGTTTCATATAATAATTACAAGTAAATTATTTAACAGGTTTTATAACGGCTAATTATTTAGAATATTTATTATTTTCTGACATTAATATTCCTACAAGCTTTACTCGCGACTTTCCCTTCGTTTACAAATACTATATTGTTATGCATCTTTGAAAATAACAAATTGTTATGCAGATCTACAAACACATTTACGGACTTGCAAAAATATAATTCTATGTCACAGCAAAGTCATAAAAATTACTCACAAATTGTTCTAACTTGTTAAAGCAATACTCGGATCACAAACTTAGAGATGTCTTGTTATATTTAACAATTAATTTATAAAGATTTTTTTTTAATCCATAAAAAAAGTAAATTTATATATTATATATATAACCTATTAAGAATGGGCATTATATTATATTTATCATTAATAAATATTATAATTAAATACAATAATTATTATATTAATTATAATCCATAATGATTTAGTGATAACAAAATTGTTTTGTGCAGTCAAGAGAAATAGTTCAAAAGAAAAAAAAAGTATCATAAATTTAATTTTTAATAAATAAATTAATTTACATAAATAGGGATTAAAGATAATAAATTAATATTAAATTTAAATAATATATATTAAAAAACACATTAAGGATTTGACTTTCTCTATAAATTTTAATAATACGCCTAAACATATATTGACGTTCCTATTAATATAAGTTATGTCTCGGTGTTTGTTTATCTATGTTAATAATGTAAATATAAAATATCAATCTTGACTTAGAGGATATATATAACCGCATTAAAAATCATTTAATAATTGCTATTAAAACTAGATCTAGATTAATGATGATCGCGAGGTAAATTAATTTATTAATAGCAATGATATATCTACTCGTGAATAAATCTGTTAAAATTAATATTGAGACTCGTGAATAAATCGGTTAAAATTAATAGTGCGACTAGTGAATAAATCGGTTAAAATTAATATATCAACTCGTGAATATATCGGTTAAAATTTATATATCGACTCGTGAATCAATCTGTTAAAATTAATATTGCGTCTAGTGAACAAATCGGTTAAAATTAATTTTGAGACTCGGGAATCAATCGGTTAAAATTATATTGAGACTAGTGAATAAATCGGTTAAAATCCCTTCATTTTAGTAGTCCTTTAATTTATGTTCTATTTTTAATAATTTGAATATTTTATTAATATTGCAACATTTCTGTCGGATTTCATCAGCCCCGGGATGACTTTTTATTTTGTTTAATCTCACCTTAGATATGAGTGTAATAAAATGTCAATTTATGTCAGGTGTAACACAATATTGCCGCGCATTTTATTTTAATGCGATTCAGAGAACGAAAGTGGTTTTTAAAAAAGGTTTTGTCAAAGTCATAGTTACGATTTGATTATTTGTTAATTAGCAATCCTAAAATATAGATTTTCATCTATTGAGAGTATATACTATAATTTCTGTGTACTGTTCTGCAAAGGTACTCTATGGAAGTGTATATACCTGTTATGTGTACGTGCGTGTGTGTGTGTGTGTGTGTGTGCTTTTTAACTTACCCTATAAGTTGCAACGATAATAAAGTATCCCAGAAATATATTATATTAAAAATATTTATATATAACAAAGTATCAAACATAAAACAATAATTCCATCGGCATATTTAAAATATTTGCCATGTATCAAAGAAATATTGCTGTGGAATGTGACGTATTAGATATGTATCTATAGTTTAATAGTTTTAAAACTAATAACACAAAATACCATACATGCCTTAATATTCTAGGGTTTATTAAACTAATTTATATGATCTTCATATGGAGTACCCCCTGTATGAAGTAGTAACCTTATTTATATAAATTTCTTTAAGAATATGTTCCTTTAAGACATTTAGTTCTAATTTCAAGGTAAATCCCATATGAATGGCCATCAGCTCACTGAATAGTAATGAACACACACACAACAGTGCATATTGATATATATATATATATATATGTATATATAAGACTCATAAAATATTTACCAATCGAAATACAAAGTTAAAATAATGTTTAGTCTGTAAAGTTCATTGAACCTTAGTTGAGAGTAAATTGATTTTCTTTAATATTTACATACATACATACTCGTACATACCATACATAACATATCATAGCATACGTAACAGAATATTATAGGTCCTAAAATGAAATAGAAATTTAATGAAATGGGTATAAAATAAAATGGATATGAAAATATGAAAAACTCGTATTAGGGTTGTCAGCTTTGTATATGGGAAGATTATATTTTTAGCAATATATATATATATATATATATATATATATATATATATATATATATATATATATATATATATATATATATATATATATATATATACCTTCGTTGATAATTAACATTTTTTGCAGAGTTATCGTTCTAAAAAAATAAAAATTACGCGGTAGAAAAATTAAAGATCTTATCTATAACTAAATATACGTATTTGAGGTTGAGGTGAGGTGAGGTAAATGATTTTGATGACGTCATTCTAAATCATTCGTTTTACATTTACATATATATATATATTCTAAAAACTGTAATGTATTGAGTATTCTGTTTTCATCTTCGTGTCGATGTAAAAGTAATGAAAAATAATGAAAGTGATAGTATTTTAAGAAGTGTTACAATACTCACTGACATATATTACATAGTATGATAAGAAAGGGTAAATAAAAATTAAAAAATATGTTACAATACTCACTGACATATATTACATAGTATGATAACAAAAAAATAAATAAGAATTAAGGAATGTGTTACAATACTTACTGACATACATTATTTTATTTATACACTTTATTGCACAGATATATATCATAAAAACAAGTAAAAAATATAAAAATAGAAAGCGATGGAGATACAAAAATCGGTTTTATCGCCTATAGGCGATTTCTTCCAGACAACCAATATTAATGTTGAAATATCCTTAAGATTCAATGGAGCTGGTGGCGAAAATGTACAAAAATAAATAAACCTACCTAAAATAACTACACACGAATACATATACATAATATATATATATAAAATTATTAACAATATATATTAATGTATAAACTAAACCATCTATAAAAAAATATATACATATGTACATATATGATAATCGTCGTCCTAGATATCCTTGGATAGAAAGTATTCCTTAACAGATTTTTAAAGATTATAAATGATTATAAATGACATGAAAAATTATAAGTGACATGAGAATCCCGGCGATAGCGTATAGGGAGCCACTTGAGTTTTTGCCCGAAATTCAGAAATATGGTCATATTTGTGTAAACCAAATGTAAACCATAGGTATAGCATTGTTTTGGAGTCGCTGAAGCTTATTTAAATGAACCTCGGTTAAATTTATATAACTGGCATCAGCACAATCTAAAATAGAGAGAAGGGAGTGGGGTAAGATAATTTTGGTAGGAAGAAAATACCGTAATCGTATTAGAACTTGGCCACAAACTTTTATTTGCTAATTTATGATTTGTGTACTCCAAGATAAGATCTGATCCAAGATGATTTAAGATTTAAGAAGGTATTACACAGCATAATAACAAAAAAATTAATAAAAAAAAATATATAGTAACAGTTATTAATAAATAAGATTTGTCATATATTTAATGTCAAAATGTTAATAGTTCAAATTTTCAAGATACTAGATCCTAGCCGTAAACCGGTCCAAACCACGGTCACCTTACGTTTTTACCGGAAAACAAAAATGTATACCGGATTATTGGCGACGTTTTTAAAATTGTTAATATTATACGATATTTTGGATTAGACTAGCCGTGCCCACGACTTTGTTTGCGCAGAATGTTGTTTGAAACAAAAGTAGCTTAAGTGATTTATAACATCAGATATCGGTCTGTTAAATTCGGTGAAGCCGTTTCAGAGATTACCCGAACCAAACCGACAAACAGACAGAGAAAAGACCTTATATCATTTTATCTGTATTTAGCTGTTAATTTGAAATTACAAACAGACACTTCAATTTTATTTATATGTACACATTATGAAATGTATTAATGGTGCTAAAGATTCGCCGCCATGTTCCCACCGGTGGCGATGGCCAGTAGGGCTAACATCAGAGACACACAAAGAAAAAAAAATATTCACCGTCATGTTTTACATTTTTTGACGGAATCTATTTGCGAGAGATTGTCTTTAATTTTAACGAAATTCAAAACAACTATAAAAACTTTTAAATATAAATGACAAAAATTTTGAGGTCAAAATTTGCTTCAAGCTAAATTTTTTCGTACCGTATGCAAAATGACAGAAAGAGATAAAAAATATTCAGTCTATATAAAAAAAAATATATATATTTTATCGTAAAATCTAATAAATGTATGTACGAGTTAAAAAACGATCTGTGGACAAACAGTCGCGTCTGGGAATCGAAGCCGTGACCTTGGGTTTGGTTTACCCACTACACTAACAGATCGTCAGCGGTTATATGCGTCTTACATTAATACAGCCTTCAAAATATACATTAAATAGTATCTAAATATTTTGTGTCAATAAAAAAAATGCTATTCGAATATCGTCTGAATAAAGTAGTATCGATTTATCAAGACGAGCTTCATAAATCATTATAAGGAAATCATTTCATTTAAATTATGATTCGATCTTATATTATTGACATTCAAATTATTTTCATTAAAAAAATCTATAAATCATATAACAAATTAAGCTTTGAATAATTTTAAACTTTTGCATTTTTATTTAACTGAGAAGAATAAACAATAAAAAAGACATGTTAGTGATGAAAATTAATTACATTAATATTTTTAGGTAAATTTCTAAACGAAAATAGTAACTTTGTTAACTATCTATAAATATTAGTTAACTATATATAAATATTAGTTAACTATATGTAAATATTAAAATTATATAGGATATCCGTTGTATAAACACGAGACAAGACACGGCCTCGTGATGAGGGCGAAAGAACTGACCACTTACTTTTAAATAGCCTTCCTCCAATGACTCGTACATTTGAAATGTTTATAAATATCAACCGTATGTAAATACTGCATATACAGCCTTATTTTGGTTTCAATTTAAACGATATTAGACCCTAAAAATAGAGTTAGTGTCAAGCACGCTAACTCAAAAGTGTTTACACTGTTTGACTCTAAAAATAGTGTTCATTAATCAAGTTTGCTAACTCATAAGTGTTAACACTATTTGACCCTAAAAACAGAGTCAGTTTCAAGCACGCTAACTCAAAAGTGTTAAGACTATTGACCCTAAAAACAGAGTCAGCGTCAAGCACGCTAACTCAAAAGTGTTAAGACTATTGAGCCTAAAAACAGAGTTAGTGTCAAGGTCGCTAACTCAAAATTAACACTATTTCACCCTAAAAACAGAGTTAGAGTCACGCACGCTAAGTTGTTGTTTTCGTTAAAGTAAAATAAATGCGGAATGTCCAAAGATAATAAACACATAATAATATTTACAATAATATATCTGGGTAATGAACTTTCAATCGCACGCTCCAGGTCGATAGCCTTTGTAGTAATATATTGCACACATTATCAATGTAATTATAATTTTAATACACTAACTTTGACTCACAACTTTGCTCGTTAGACTTCACTTCATAGTGGTATATGTCTAATATACCATGTAGGTCCAACAAACAAACTTCACCTCGATAAAATTAAACATGTTGTAACATTCCTAGCATACTTCGGTTGTTATTGTTTTTAAACAAAATTATTTATATATCTTATTTAATACAAGCTGTGCCCATGACTTCGCTTACGCGAAATGTTTTTAAAATTAAAGTGGCCTAACTTACTCTTTATAACATTAAATATCCGTCAGTGAGTTTCGTTAAAATCGGTCCAGCCGTTTCAGAGATTCGCTGAAACAAACAGACAGACAGATATATTTTTTTATTTAAGTACCGTATATATTTTCATATGCATTTAGTAAAAAGCTGTCAATTTGGAATTACACACAGACACCTCCATTTTTTAAATATATATTACTCTTAAATTTTTGTATGTTATAAATGTTAGATAATATTTAATTTAAATAATATAATATAAAAGTCATATCTAGTTAGGCAAAGGTTACAACCGTCGTAAAACTAAGACTGACAAGTGGCTTTATTTTATTTAACTGACACAAACTTTTTAAAACCCTTGAATTAATAACCTTATAACTAATTTATTTCAAACAACTTGTAATTATTATTAATATTAATAATTTTTTGATTAGATCAGAATACCAATCATTTTATTTTCCCTGTTCTGTAATGGATAAGACAATGGACTTCTAGGGATCAGGTATTTAATTTATTATAATAGTTTTTATTAACCTTCTGATACAAGTTACAAGAACCTTGAATTTTCATACAATTCACGATCTTCCCTATTATAAAATATATTAATATCTCTAATATTTTAACTACTGCTGTGCCCGTGACTTCTTGTATGTATCCTAAGTTATATATAACATTAGTGAAAGTCCTCTTAAAATTTGACCAAACGTTTCAAAGATTAGCCGGAAGTATACAGACAAACAGACAAAAAATAAAATAAATAGAATTTTTGTGTAACTAATATAATATCATATGCATTTAGTCAAAAGCTTCAATTTTATTTATAGATTTTAGGTTTTAAAATTTTAGAGAAAAAATAATAATAATACTAAAAGGATAATATTTAATATTAAAATATTCAAAACAGAATTCAAGTATGAAATATTGTTATCTCATGTATAATTCATTAGAATCAAACAGGAAAAACTTTGGTAACCGTCTCAAAGGAATCCTTTAGGCTATTTCCACGCGTGACAGACACTACATCAGATGCTTTTTCACACATGAAAAAATGTATTAAAAAAATACCTTTACAGCTAAGCATTTTATTTTTGTATAAATATTTTTCTAAAAATGCAAATAATTTTTGGAATATAAAAATATATTGCTAAAAACGTAATTTTATTTATTATAACCACATTTACGTAATTGTGACTGACACTACCAGAATGGAAGCCAATTTTTGAACAATTTTTTAAACTCAAATTTCTTCTGATTAAACTGTGAAAATAAATATTTTTATTACACATAATTTTGTTAAAATGTCTGAATTCACAGAAAATAAAATGCAAAAAGTTAACGAATATTTTTTTTAATTTTTAATTTAAATTATTCTTTGTGACTGACACTACATAAAGATTGTGACTGACACTACATTATCATTTTTTTAGCACATTAGTGAAAAATTTAAATATATTAACCCATTATAAAGTTGGAAAAATCAAAATTCTTGAAAGTTAAATAGTCTCTGCGATCAAAATCAGGTTCAGGCAATATTATTGCTTTTATTTCACTATCAATATATGAAATATCATCCTTAAGTGGCCAAATAAAACAGCTTCCTTTTTTTGTAAAAACTTCACCTTGATTAATTTTTCTTCTCTATCTAATACCTGGGCAGCAAAATGCTTCATTTTACATTTACCAGAAAATGGGACAAGTATCCAATTGCCTATTTTTATCTCGTATATTTTAACTGTATATTCCTCACACATTTCTACACTTTCATCTATTTTCTTTTTGTCACTTTCACTCATTTTTCTTTCTTCACTTTCACCCATTTTCATATCTTCACTTTCACCCGTTCTCATGTTAAATTTAGTATATTGTTTAGGATTTAAACTTATGTTGGATGCCTTTAAGATATAATCATAAATTTTTATAAAAGAATGAAATTTTCTTGTATTAGGAATTGCGAATATTTCTTTTCCCAATGGACAACATAGTTGATCTAAGCGATTTTTTTCTGCTTCAATTTTGAACTCTGGAATATATAATACAGTTACATTTTTGCAAATTTGTTCTGCTGATTTAGAGAATTCTTCAGCACTGTTTGGACTAATTTTTCTTGCTAGAGTGGCTTCTCTAATTCGGCGTTTAAGGGTTCCACCTACACCATCTATTGGCCCTTTACCATGACCTGTTGCGGTAAAATGCCATTCAATATCATTTCTTTGCAGCATTGCTAGACAAATGGAATACTTCTGCTTAAAATGTTGGCATTATTGAAAATTGCAACAGCATATTTATCGTGATGTAGGTAATCCGATATCACCACAAAGGATACAGACTTCATATTATTATTATGAATAAAGTAGGCCATAGCAGTATAAATTGTACAAGAATTGTACAAAAATGTGACTGACACTACATTTTAAACTCTTTCAAAAATGTATTAAATTCCCTATAAATGTTTATTCTATTTATATTATCAGATATATTATGCCTTAAAGTCAGAAACAAGATGTAATTTAATTTGAAAATCATTATTAAATTGAAGATAAAAAGAAAAATACCTTTTTTCTGTGACAGACACTACAACAGAGTTTGTTAATTTAAATCTTTAAAAAAAATAATAGTATCAAAATATATAAAGTTTTAATAAAGTTATTTTGAGAAAATATGTTTGTTACTTTAAAATATAACATAAACAGAATATAAGAAAAGTGTATATTTACTTTTAAAAACTTGTTCCAAAACTAGGCTTAATCACAGTTCCAAGCAACCTGGATGAATCACAAACTTTGGAAGCCGAGTGTTGCCACCACATTATTACATAATGTTTGATAATATGAAATTCTTAATGTTTAGTTATTGTACTTGCCCTAAAATAAGATAAAATCTTGAAAAAAAAAGTTTATAAAATGGGTTTAAGGGTTATAATTACGTGGAATTACCCTTTAACATTGCAGATGAGCCTAATACAAAGTTAGGTTACACGAGTGTCCGACATCCAAATCAATGTCAGGGCGTGTCAAGGACACACAAATTAAGCAAGCCATGTTAAATTACAATTTAAATCGCGTTTTCTTGCGTTATCCTATAAATGGATAATCACGCACAATGAACAACTTGTTAAATAGCAACCATATCTTGTTACTATTATATTTGCTCAACGTCTTGTAAAAACACAACATATGTGTGAATACAAAATACACAGCATGTGTGTGAATACAACATATACAACATATGTGTAGGTGTGTATACATTTTTGAAAAATTAAGAATATTAAATGGCGGAAACTAATAATAAACGTGACCAAGCATTTATCGATCCGTTATTTATACTGATTATTCATATATTTGAGACCCTGAATAATAACACGATATAATATCGATCAGTTAAGTTCAATGCGATATTTTATCGTAATGCAAATACCCTTTAGTGTTTGTAAAATTAATATATTTATTTTTTTAGTCCTTGAATAATTAAATTATATTTATTATTTTAACGGTAACAAGGACAATTAATAGACATTGAAAGCAAAACAAATTAATTATAAGCAGACAAATAATGACATTGATTATTCGGTTAGTTTTTATAAGGCTCCAAACCACTAGATTATTTACAGTATTTATTCAATTATAGAGGTCACGTTTAAGCTTTTTAAATATATTATTTATATAAACATCGTATTTATTTGTATATGAGATTCATTAAATATCGTATCCCTTAAAAAGCATTTTTATATTGCCTTAAATATCTGTTAAGTCATAATTTTTTTTGATTGAATTAATTAAGTTCGTTTATGGTATAATAATGTAAATGATATAAGGTTAGGTAATCTACACGATGCATTAGTAGGTATAATATATTAAATACAAAAAATAAATCCGTCCTAATCATCTAAATAGGCTTTAGTAATTTATTAATTCTATATTATTATTGATGTTGCGACTTGAGCGAAGTCGAGGTAATGTCTAGTTTAAGAATTTATAATGAATTAATAAATAAAAGATTGAAAGTTGCTTGAACTTAGCGATAAGGTCAAATGGTAATTTGTTTTTAAAAGATTTGGTCCCAAATGTTATTTGATAGTAAGTAGTACATCGTCTATACATACATAAATATTACTCATACTTTTCCATCCTTAATATTCTTGAATAATCGAGGATGCAGGAGACAGAGAAGGTGGAAAAGAGAGGGTTTGTGTATCCAGTACTATAACTTACACTTACCAACTGCGGTACCATCCCGGTCGAGCCAGCCCGTATACGAGCTGCAATAACCTATATCTTGGCAGTTTTTTTGTTTATTTCGCGTCAATAAAAACATCTATTTAACAAGGAAGGAAATATAATTCCTTGGTAAGAAGTATCTAAGAGAAAGTTGTTTTATAATTATTCCTAATCATAATAATATATTCCATTATATAGTTAAATAAGGAAGTTAGATTTAACCGTTTACACACACCAGTGTCCGTTTATAGCTTATAGTATTAGTTTCATTACTGATTACTATTATAATTAAAAGCTGATACATAATTTAAAATCTTCCTTCAAATGTATATAGTATTTTAAAAGATAATATTTATTATGTAAATAGTGAATGAAACTTAATTAAACGCAATATAATGTATATTGCGTCGTCTTACTTCGTTCACTTACAAATAACAAATAAAAGATTATAGTATCACTTGCATGGCAGTTACTTAATTAATAGTAATTGACTTAATAATGGGGTATTAAAATTCCTAATAAAATGGAATGGCGTGTCTGCTTCGGAAATATTTATAGTTATTAATTATTAAACTATTGTTAGATGGTATTTGATGACGGGATTGTAATTCTAGTCAAAAAGAAGAAAAAGATACACATTATTAATTTGCTGCAGGGGACCTGGTGTAATCTTTAAGCACACACACACACACAGACGCGCGCGCAAACACGCACACGCACACGCACACGCGCGCACACACACAGGATGAACGTTGAATAAAAGCAAGCAACTAAAATATCGTACATTATAAGAATGTGTAATATCATTAATATTTTATACATCTATATGTATTGGGATGTATTGCTTTGTTTATTTTATACTGGCACCATCCCCTTCATTATCAGCACCTCTCACCAAGGCCTCTCTTATCGAAGTGTGTGCAAAAAAGAATTAAATATGTAATAATAAATAAAAATTCGTGAACACAAAACGAATCTAACTTTAAAACACAATATATTAATTTTATAAATTTATTTTTTAAGAAGTTTTTTTATCAAATTTAGTTAGAAAGACCTTTTTTTTTGTAATGCTTAATATATTCTAATTTATATCTTTGTAAAGGATAAAAAAAAAATATTATTGCAAAGTAAATTTACGTTGCATTACCGTACTACCAGTCATTTAATTATTAATATATCAATTAAGTATATCAAACATGTTCTTATGCTATGAATAACCTTTCATTTCGTCTTTATATTTTATTAATTCTTACAAAATAACGCCAATCATTATATCTATCCAAAACATCATAATATTAAAATAGAACCTGCAAATCAAGTGAAAAAATAAAGCAATTTGTTTCTTGTTTTGTCTTCAACTTAACCTGATCAGATTGTTGCGAGCGCCTGCAACTTTATTACTAGCAATGTTTTATTAGTACAAAACCACGCGCGGACGCAGGCGCTTATATATTGCTAATAATAAAAAGGAATAAGTTTTATCTATCTAATAAAATGTCTATTGAAATCAGTCTGTATATATACAGACTGTATATATATATATATATATATATATATAGTACTTTCATATCCATATCTATTCATAGCTGTCTATTAATCACCTATTTTTAAAGTTTTTGTCAAAATGTTAATAATTTTATTACAAAATATATTTACTTAACTGTAGGGTAGAAAAGTATAATATAAAATAGATAGATTTTTAATAATTTATCTCCAAATATATTTATATTGAAAAATAATATTTCTTAAATATATAAGAACTTTCTGGAATAAGAATAGTAGTGTTTATAATAATATAAACAAAACTTAAAAAACAAATAGTAACTTAGTTACAATATTAAATTGTTTATCTAGAAAATAGTCCAATATGTATAATATACAAGATATAAGAAATAATGGGAAAATAAACAAAATTTTTGTATAAATAATGTTCACTTTATTCACAATAACTTACAGTATATAATATTTACATAACTTATTTAAATATTATTCGTCTCCCGACTGGATAAGTCTATCCAATAAGGAAGGATTTGGAAAAGTATAATTCTGGTCAAAACTGGTAGCAGCTGGAGTATCCTCTTTTTCACTTTCAACCATATCGTAATCACCGACAAATTCAAACACACCATCGAATAGAAAATGAAAAACTTCAGACAGTGTATGTCTTGCTAATCGTTTAAAAATGGATATTTTATAATCGTGTATGACAGCCCTTAAGAAGTGTATCAATTGAAACGCGAGGTCGATTACAACATCGCGTACTTGTGACTTAATATAACTTATAAACGGTCTCAAACTTCCCAAACCGTTTGAAACTATTGAATTAATTAACTCTGCACCGAAAGCTATGGATCGTATTTCTCTATTGTTCTCATTTTCATCCATCTCTCCGTTCGTCTTACAAGCGATAACAACAAGGGTGAAAGCTATAAATAATCGATGCATCTGGAAAAAACAATAAATATGTTATAATTTTTCTTGACGTAACCAAGTCCGCCATTTGCAATTTATAATTATATTTTTGTATAAATAAGTTTTTAATTCTAGCAATGTATTATATTAAAATGAATTAGTTACTTACAATTTTGAGTGTATATCCGATTGTCGTAAAGAAAATCCTAAAAGTAATATTTAATGTGTAATAAACTCATATATATATATTTTTTGCAATTTAGTTAATGATTCTAAATTATTAACTCTTAATATATTAGCAAATCATTATTTTCTAGTCATTAGGCATAATTTTCATTAAAAAAGTCATATAATTATTAAAATTAAAGGATCATTTGAATTATTCAATCGGTATTTCAATTAGGATTTCTTTATTATGATTTATTTATTATCATATTGTCCAAAAAGCAATAACGATAGAGCAAGGAAAGCAGGTGGCAATCTGGTATTTAGTTGTCGGGGGAAATATACGAGTAATGTAACCCAGAAAAGTTATTCTGATCTTTGGCCTATCCACTAACAAATCAAGTAGCAACTTTACTCTTTTTTTTATTTGGATATTTTTGAATAGGACTACTCGTCGAAATAGGAAATTCTGCAATTTTGAAGACTACTTACCATAAACGGTACTATTTGATCGTACAACGGCGAACCGTTCGGTTTATCAGAGACCCGGTGCTCTGTAATCGGCAGGAATCGGATTTGCATTGATACGTAGCTTCTTCATTTACAACGAGTGTTCCGAAGAGATAGTTTAATATATACATATATATATATAGTTTAGTATAGTTTAATACTTTTAAACGAATTTCGGATTTTTTAAACTGGATTTGTGGTTTTCAATAAGCTGCCTTCCACGTACCAACATGTGGATTAAACATCTTTTAGTGTCAAAGTAAATGTATAGAAATATATAATTTTTATAATAATTATTATAGCCCAAATATTTTTGGGTTATTTGCTTTAAAAAAAAATTACTAGGATCCGCCAACCGTGCGCGGTGGGTGTTGAGTTGAGATCCTCTCCTTTCATCTGAATAACTATAGGAAATATCGATTTAATAGAACTAATTGTCACCTAGTTCAGCACATATTGTCTATGGCAGAAGCGATCTTTATTTGATAACTTTTGAATTGCTAAACATTTTTTTCAATCTGTTCTCGCTATAACATCCACGTTGGGCTCAAACATACATGAGAAAATTTTTAGCTAATTATCTCGTCGCGTTCTGGAGACAACTAAACACAAAAAAAGTCTCCCGTTTACTCATAATAATTAAAACAGATTTCATCCAAATATGTCTAGTATTTTTATACTCTTATATTGTAACTTGACCATTAAATAATCATGACTTCTTAAGAATCTAATCTAATCTTCTTAAGAACATGTAGATAGATTATAGAAAAATTAGTAGTTTTACTAAAAAATATATTAGTGAAAACTTACTATTAATATTCTAGTTTTAGTTTCGTAAGTGCATAACTTACGAACTACCTACTTACCTAGTTAAGCCGTAAATTTCACTGCACTGGGTAATATAATTCCCTTTTAAAAAATAACAGGCAATGAGTAAATAAATTGAATGTTAATTATTGCGCCTCACAATTGTTAATAGCAATGTAACAGATCTGTGTTTTTAACAATAAAAACATTTATTAAATGAAACACTATTTAGAATAAATATCTTTATGTTAAATAACATAATAAATGTATGTAACCATTTTTATATAGAAATAGTCATATATAGATATTTCCATATCAAAATTCTAATCAATCACTGACCTCCGTAAGTTAAGGCACTCCAAGGTATTACATCCAAATTTTAAATCTATTAAATTAATTCTTTTTACAATAATATGGAGCTCTTAATAAAATAATTTTGATGTCAAACTGTCCTTAATGTATTCAATATCTTTGTAAAATTTAGTTTTGATGAAAAAAAAGTGTAAGCAATTTTATTTGTACTTGCTATACCCCCGACTTCGCTCGTGCGGAATGTTTTTTTTAATAAAAATCACTTAAGTTACTCCTCGATCCAGTCGTTTCGGTGTTAATCTGTGGTACAGATAAGAGAACCAAAAAAAATTTTTTTACGTAAGTGCCATATTACTTTACTACAGTATATGCATTTAATGAAAAGGTGCTAATTGGGAATCACAAACAGACACTTCATTTTTATTTATATGTATAAATATGATGCTTGATAATGCATTGTTTAGGATTGACAATGTTTCATAGAGATTATTGATGATTGAATTAAATTGATTAAAGTCATATATAAAAAATATATTATATTTTCACATAATTATATATAACATTTTCAACTAGATAGATATCTATCTAGTTGAAAATGTTTTTGATTTAATAAACTTTTAAAATTATAACTGAGTATTTATTATTAATACATTTAAGAACAATTTGTTAAAAAAACAGTCATTTTATTTACTATCGATCAGTTCGATCGAAAAGTTATTATCGATCGAAACGACAAGGGTACCTTCAAAAAAGGCATATACCATACCTCCTAGACCGGCAACGCTCTTGTGAATCCTCGGATGTTGCAAGAGTTACGAATTTCAAAACTAAACGAATTATATACTTTAGTCTTATTATAGAGGATAGGATAATCGTGTTTGTCTGTAAAACATACACATACAAGCAATGCCACCTTTATGGACCAATACCCTTATCTGAACGTTCCTGGGATTCAATCCAGAAGTAAAGTAACACGTTCCGAAGAAATGTATTTTTAAAATGTACATGATCTAACATGATTAAAATATTTAGGTACCAAATCGGTTAAGAATGATCAAAAATTATTACTATTATTAATTGTAATTAATTTATAGTTATTATTTACATAGATAAATCCAACAACCTTTTATCGATCATTATAAAGACTAGTATTTCATAGTTTTGTGGTTCATCGTTATCATATCGCAGACCTGTCAGAGGTATGAATTTATTTCGATTTTGAACCATTCCAACACTAATCTTAGACCATTACTGACAACAGGTACGTTAATATTTGTATAATGAGCTCATTATGCCTTTTGTTATTACTCTGACATGATAAGACGGCCCTTTACTCGTACTATTAATACTTAGTACAGGGTGGATCAAAAAGCCGTTTGTATTTGAAAAATAATAAAAAAAAACTAATTATAGTAGATTTAAATTGTTTATTGTTGTCGATAGTAAGCAAAAGGGAATTTATTTCATTAAAAATCACATCATATGCAATCCTTCATTATTCTGTCATTGCTGCAAACTAGAGTGGAAATACTGGATAACAGTTGTACATGTTTCTGTTAAGATGTTTTGGATTTCTGTGCTTTAGCCTTAAGGTATCTCCAAAGAAGAAAATCCATTGAGGATAAATCCGAGCAAGGAGGCGGCCAGTTAATGTCCCCTCTTTTCGATATCACTTTTGAAGCCAAAAATGTCTTGAGTTGTCCTTAATGAGTACATGTATGACAAGTGGCTCCATCTTGCTGAAATTATGAGCGTTGATTAAAACCTGCAAAATCCTACCGCGCTGGAGCGAAAAAGCTTTGTAACATGGTGAAATACAGCTTGGAATTGACCCGTAACAGCACGACCTCTTGAGTCTTCAAAAATTATTGACCAATAATGCTACTTGTTGATAAAGCTGTCTGTACTGTGACTTTGGGTGAATGCAGGAGTTTTTGATGCTCTAATTTCGGATTAGTGTCACTCCAATAACGACAATTTTGTCTATTTCACGCCCATTTAGGTGGAAGTGTGCCTCGTGTGAACCGCTCTACCATTTACCATGTATAATAGGGCTAACAGCAGAGACCATAAAAATATACATAACAAAAAACAACATAAAATAGTTAACATATTGCAACCTTATATTTGTTTAGGCCAAGATGAATAACTTATTTGGAGGCCAGTATTCTTTCAAACTAATTTAGTGTGTCAATAACAAAACACTAAATCTAGTCAGTTCCTTTAGCCATTCTTGTTTGTTTTGAGAAACGAATTTGGAATCCATTAGCTTCCTAGAAAGGATGTGAATGCTTTTTGTTTCAATCCATAAATGTATATATATAATGTGGACTGTCAATACCTCTACAAACGAACATATAAGTTGTCGGATATTATTAACTATAATATTTTATGTTTTTTAAAGATTTCATAATAAAGGTAGCCTAAGCTACTTCTTATAACATGAGCTATCAGCCAGTGAAAGTTCTGTTAAAATCGGTTCAGCCATTTCAGAGATTAGCCGGAACAAACAGAGCGACAGACAATTAATAAAAAAAAATGTTTTTATGCAAGTACCGTATGTACTTTCATTTACTGAATAGCTGTTCATTTTGAGTTACAAACAGACTCTCCGATTTTATTTATATGTACAGATATTTGTAAATATTATAATATATTGAAATCGATGCACTCCATAAACGCGATAAGGTTACTAGGATTATTTAATAATTAAGAATGAATATTTAAGTAGTGTGTGTGTTTGTGTGTGCGTGCATGCTAGCGTGCGTGCATGCGTTCGTGCGTGTGTATGTGTGTGTGTTTTTTTTTTATTATATAAAATCAACACAAGGTTGTACAACACGTGGAAAATTTGTGAAAACGCATCTGTTACTTGTGTCTTATTATTATGTTAATGTTATGAATATAAATCCCTTATCGGCTGTCTACTAATAACGGTTCTGCGTATTTATATCTTTATAATAATTACAATTACATATTGAATAATTTTTACGTAATGGACATTACATTATTATTTGGATATTTCGGATCATTTATGCTTCTTTGGTTTCTTAATATTGTCTCTTTAATATTTCTTCTTCAATAATTTTTTTATGTATATGACACGGCGAATTATATATATACATAAATATATTTCAAATTCATATATATATATATATATATATATATATATATTCATAAGGGCTCTTCTAGTTTACTGATCCAATACTTTGAATATAATTAACAAATATTTTGGTATATATGTGTCTTTTATACCCGTATCAACAAACATCAACAAACAAATAGACAAATACAATAAAATTTTATTATACTATTTTATCTTTAAAATATCTGAAATAAAAAAAAATACATTTAATAACGTGCTAAAAGGTATAACAATTATTTCATACAAAATATATAATCTAAATAAAATACAGATTGTAAAGAAGATATCCAACATTTGATAAAATAACTTCCACTCACAGAGGCAGGTGTTAATCCTCAGTATGAGCTAACCTTTATTGGAAACCAAACCACACATAAATGATATATGGGTCACGAAATGTAAGAATGACGTCATAAGGACGTAAAATGTTTCCCATAATATAAATTTAATTTAAATCTAACTATTAATCAATGCATTGCTAGAATTTAAATTTATATTTACGAAGTTAAAACGCGTTAAAGAAGCAGATTAAAGCAATTTTATTAAAAGTATTATGAAATTATATACATTCTAGCTTATTTTCTTCAGCTTCGCTGGGCACACTATTAATTTGGATGTGAACTTAGGTTGCTATGGTAACCTTTGCCATGTTATCCGTTGCCATCGTAACCGTTGCTATAGTAACTTTTACCCTCGCGTTAAGTGTATAACTCTATCCTAGAGATAGGAATTCCGTAAAATCCTTTCTTAGTGGACGTCTACGTCACTAAAGAAATAGCTATGTAAAATTTTAAATTAATCTGACAGAAAGTTTTGGAGATTTCGTGATGAGTCAGTGAGTGCTAAATCGCTTATATATAATAATAATATTTTTTATCGCACATCCTCAAAAGTAATAAAAATACATAATAACAGCAAGAAAAAAAAAACAAAATAAAAAAAAAATGTACAAAAGGCGACCTTATCGCTAATAAGCGATCTCTTCCAGGTAACCCCAACGTCAAAGGAATTACAACAAATAAAAACGGAGGAGGTGTACAACTGATAAAATAATATGAATACAACATATACACAATACATAATATAATACAATGTAATAAATATTAAATATATATTTGAGATATAATACATCAACACGGATTGCTAAAAAGATAACAATATTGTACTATAAAGAATGGATTTATAGGTAGGAGAAAATTACTTCGAAAGGAAATGTTTTTTTACAGCGTTTTTGTAAGTGTACAGGGATTGAGAGCGTCGAATATATAGGGGCAAAGAATTCCAGAGACGAGAAGCTTGGACTGTGAAGGAGTTTGTATAGAAGGTAGTAGAGTGAGAAGGAATTTTAAGCAATAAATTGTCTACGGAACGAAGTGAGCGGTTATGAGTCTTTTAAAAACTCATATCGTTATTTTAGGTAGGAAGGGGTAACTGGGATGAACAGTATAGAGTAGAGAAGACAAAACATATGAGTATTTCTGCGAAAGCGAATCGGCAGCCACTTGAGTTTTTCACGAAAAAGAGAAACATGGTAATATTTACGCAAACCAAATATAAACCTAATACATAAATTTTGTAAGCGCTCAAGTTTGTTTAGCTGCTCTTCAGTAACATCAAGATAGCAAGCATCAGCATAATCAAGATATATATATAAAGATATATATATAGATAATATTGTTGTATATAAAAATTGTCTATAAATATTAATCTTAGTAATTTGTCATTAATTAGCATTTTTTTACGAACAGGACTCGAACTTACGACTGCTGGATAACAGTCCTTTTGCAATAATATAAATAAATTTGAATTAAACTATACCGGCGCAATACATTATAATTACCAACATCGGCAACAATCGGATTAGTATTCGTATAAATATTTAATCAGTATCTGTCCTTCTGTTTATGGTGCAGATGCTGAATTATAAATAATAATAATAGTCATAGACTTTTGTTTGAGATATTTATATAAATATAATGGGGTTTGGCAATTAATCTCGTGAGGCTCCAAAGGAAGGGGGCAGGGGGAGGGGAAGTGTTTGAAACCATCACGACAAATAATATAACAATAAAATTTTTAACATACATAATTTTATTTCAGTCAGAAACACTGTTACCTTAATGTAATTAAAATAAGTAATACTAAACAAGTTACTTTGTCAGTTTTCGGGTAGGGGAATATTTACTATATTCGGTTATTTAAAATCTCACCACATATCCCCAGTGGAACACAGGGTTAGAAAAGGGTAGTTAGAATATATCGTGATACATGGACAACCCCTTAAAGGGAATCCTGGACACTACAATAATACCCATACATGTAGTGTCTAGGTTTCACTGTTGTATATTAATATATTATAAATATAATATATATTATAAATTGCTCACTATATAATGATCACTATAAATAAATACCCGGGTGAGTTTTGTTATATGGTACTAGCAGGATACCCGTGCTTCGCGACGACGGCGAAAGTGATCAAACATGTTGTTTGAATTTCCACACCACCTAGGAGGTATCAAAGAGACGCGTTATATTTTTTGCAGTTTTTAGCTGTAAGTTTGGAACGGTTTGGACCTTTGAAAAATCCTTTCTTATTGCACCTATTCAATATGTCAGGAGTCTTGTGACCAAATCTCAGCTTTCTAGGTATTACGGTTTGGGCTGTAGAGCGATGAATGAGTCAGTGAGTGAGTGTCTTTGTGTTTTATTATATGGTATTTCACAAAGGAGGACGCGTTTGGAACCCTCGTAGACTTAATTTTAATTTGGAGTAGGTCTTCACAGAAGGATTACTTAGATGTATATGGTATCAAAATAGTCCTGACACTCCCATTTGACACACAAGTGATCACTCGCATGATTAAAAGTGGTAAAAATACAAATATATAAATATGTTTAACTTCCTTATTTAATCAGGATAGCCTTCTCGTATATAAAATAAAGGTTTTATTGCTATGAGGAGTGAAAAGTGAGGATTGATTGGATAATCCATCCGTATCCAAGTAGTGGCAGTGAGCGAGGCCGGCCCGGGCGCCGGCTGCGCGTGCGCAGACTTCAGTCACACTCTATAGTCCGTAGCGATCCGGTGCTACATGCGTAAAATATATTATTATTTGTTTCTGGTCTGAGGTGTTTTAAATGGGTGAAGTAAATAAATATAATAGTATCCCAGATATAATGAGAAAGTGTTTCAAGATGGGTCTCTTTAAAAGTAAGTTATTATATATTTTTCTTTAATTTTCGCAATTATTTATTTGAGGTGGTTTTTCAAATTATTTACGTAATCGAAATTTTAAAAAGTAAGATTTAAAACCTACGTCTTATTGGATTTTCGAGTATCGATACTCGAAAATTATGTAAAATTTTATTAATCGTGTAAAAAAGGCACCATTCTTTAAAATTTTTGTTTTTCAATATTTCTAGATAACATTTACTTTAATGTTTCCGATCTCGGAAGACCTGAAAAACTAGTTAGTGTGGACTAAAATAACTTCAAACGTAACTTGGTTCTTACTTACTCGGTTATAAAAAAATTACAAAAAACTAAAACTAAAAATATATTCATATTGCAAACTTTTTACTGAATTTATTATAATATATAAACATTACAAAAAAATTGCACAAAAATTATTTTGCAAATATTTTTACCGGGTTTCGTACATAGATAGCCTAATTTAACCTACAGTATATTGTATAAATATTATTAAAAATAAATAAAATTGTGTTAAATGTTATTATTGATTGCTTGATAATATTGATTAACTCTCGAGAGCGTATCGGAAAATCAAGGATACTAGAAAAGATATAACTAACAAAATACATTTTAATATCGTAATTATTAAAAAATATGTTAAGTTAAACTTTTTAAATCAACAAAAAAAGATACCTAATTTTAGAAAATTGTGGAAAAAAAAAGAAAATAATATATAAATAAATAAATAAATTTATATATATGTAATTTGTTATCAGTTTACAGAAGTAATATCAGATATAAAACAAACAAATTTTTGATATTCGACCACTCACAAAATTCCCAAAATACAACATTACTTTGACAACAAATTCACAATAAAAATAATAATTTAAAATATTAAATTCTCCCTCAAAACTATAGACAGTTACTGAGATATGAATTGAATACAACCACTTACAGCCTGTTGTATATTTAATACTTACATAATGAAACAGTTCGTGATAGACATTCTTGAATTATTGATACTTATCTTAAAAGATAAAATACTATTATCAAGTCAAGTAAAGTATATTCTGTACTCAGTTTACTATTTTCCTTTAGTAAAGGAAGTCGTAAAGTTTTAGAAACACATTACATCCTTATTTGTCTATCCTTTCCTGTCCTAATAAATACTTGGATTAATTGCTGCTAGTTCTAACTTTTATATGAATTAAATATGTTTATTGAGCGAAACGAACATAGCGAGCGGAGCGTTCTACTGGAGACTTTTTCGCATTCTTTGTCACGAATAGGCTCGAAAACTACTCGACGGAAAATTATGAAATTTTGCAATCAAAAAGACAGATATTAGGTGTTCCAAAACAATTTTTTTTTAAAATGTTATGTCATTGAGGAATAATCATCAAAAAACTATATACCATTGAAGTCAGTGGTAAACGATGAGTCATTACACTGGGCTCGCTGCGCTCAATATGCAAACGGCACCCGAGATTTTGCGAGCGCAGGAGTCGAAATTGAGGGTCTGTGGGCGCCCCTAGTTTATTTATATACGTACAATAAAATTGCAATATCATTTATTTACAAACATTATCTGTTCGTGTATCGGGGTTATCATGTAATCGTTCGTATGTATGTATTTTATAACGGGACAGGAGTTAAATGATGTACGTACAGACATACATTATTTATATGGGACAAATTTAAGGAACTTAAATGAATTTCGATATATAAGTGTAGTTGATCATTCGTATTTTTATATTACTTGTATTCATTTAAATACCTCGTATATTAGTATGGAGTGGAGTGGACTTATTTATGCTTAGATTTAGATACGCTAAAGATAGCTTAGATTTAGCTGAGCTAAAAATCACTATAAGGGACATTGTACATTTTCTGTTAGTTTTTTGGTACCTTTTAAATGTTAATAAGTATTTATTTGTATAAATTAGATTAAATAAAATTTAATTAGTTTAAGCAACATATTGCGTGTTTATGAAAAACAAAATAGATTAAAAAAATTAGTACAATGCGACGAATCAAATATACTTAATTATCCACAATTAATATAAATCAAATCCAATCCAAATCCTACGTATGTATTATGTATAATACGATTTGAATATTCATTGAGCTGAGTATGAGTTTTCAATCAGTTGGCTTCACGCATCGGTGACATCCACGTTCGTTCTGTATTCATTTAAAAAAGTCATAACGGTTTTTTTATTTTTTTTATATAAATAAAACCTTCGTGGTACATCATGTTTTTTAAACGCGGTTGCCAATTCGAATATTAAGTCAGGTACATGAATGTAATGTAAATAAAAACTTTTTTTACATTTATTTTTATTTCTCATGGATACGGTTTGTCTCGTAAACATTGTTGCCAACATTCGAACGTTGAGTCGTAAATCGTGATCGTAACCTAAATTATACTAAAAGTATAAAAAATAACATTGAAAATTGCCACAACCAAAATTATTGTTAAACAGCGATATTAACCCTTTCGCTACCAGCGTCACATATATGTGACGACCCGATTTTCTTACCAGAGCCCGGCGTCACAAATATGTGACGGGCGTTCATTACCAGTTTATGACAATAGTTTGTCCCAGATCGTACCGTACATAGATGGGTTCTAAAACAAAAAAATAGATACAGAATGTTAGTGGTGTAAAATTGCTAATTTCATTTAGTTAGAACGTTACAAATACATCCCACAAAAATTAATGACAATTGATATAATATTAAAATAATAAAACGCCTGGGCTGTGGGGGCGATTTGTCTCCTGAGGCCCTGGTAGCGAAAGGGTTAAGCTTATTTTGAATTTTAAATAATAAAGATTATCAATATCTGAGTAGGATGGGAACTTGAGACTTTGAAAGCGAACCGCAACTCTCGCAACTGAGCCACCGTGTCGTAAGAGATCTCGATTAATTTAACTTTCTATGAACATTTTCTTACTACTATTACTTATTTATTATAAATAATCGTTCTATCTTCTTAAAATTTATAAATGCAATACAATTGTTACACTTAAAATATCAAATTTACACAAAACACGTAATTTTTAATAACCTAATTTACTATAAACGAAGGAATAAATATATATATGTTCTATAGAGTTAAGAATAAAACCTTAGCGTAAATATGAAAACTAAGTCTTGTATTAAAGTACATTGAAGCTGTATTTCAATTAATATTAATTGTTTTATTGTACGGTGTGATATTACTAATAACAGATATATTACACGTGACTGTGACTTTGTATTACGTTTTTTAATCTGTTCTAAACGAATAAGTGAACAATTATTCTGTCCTAATTTAGTATATATTTAAATATAGTTCTTAATTTATTTTAAGATGAATTTTATTATTATTAGCCCATGCATTATGTTATATTAGTATTACTTAGTTCTTAAATAAAATATATAATTAAGAAATCGATAAATAACTCGCACTTAGTTTAATGCAATATCCGTTATCGATTTACCTTGTTTCGGCGCCATTCACTGAATTAATGAAATAGAATTTGCAATGTTTTAAATTATGGAATGTTATGTCGAAAGACTTACCTATCAATAAACAAAGTATATTAAAATAATTGATGATTTTCTTAAATATAAACTTAATTTCCCTTATACACAACAATGTATCGTTAATATTATACCGGGATATTTTACGATGTTATAAGTATGTTAATTTATAAATAATAAAGATAGATAGAAAATACTTGATTGTACACCGCACAGAAACAGAATTATTAAAAATTTTCAAGAGGAAATAAGAAGAATCCTACGAGAAAGAAGAATATATATGTATATAATTTTATGACTTCATATAAGTATTTGATGACTTACCTCAATTCTTAAGTTCGAATAATTTAGCAATTTCATGTCTCTTTTATACATTATCTTCAACTTTGGCGTCAATATTATAATCGTTAAATGAGGCCATTGCTGCTATTAACATGGATTTGGCTCGTATTAAGTATTATAATAATACACTAAACCACAGGATATTATTGGTGACAGGAACTAACTTGGACACTTTACAAGATTTACTATAAAATTATACAATGCTCTTATTTAACACTGATGAAAGTAATATAAAGAAATATATAAATTATAAAACCGCACAAATTAATACTTCAAAAATATTTCATACAATTTTGACATCTGACTTATATTTACGCGGGAAAACAAAAACATACGCAGAGCACTATCACTAGCAACAGATAATAAATGAAAAATCAAAACTAGAATATTAACAATTAAAAAGATAGATATATTTAGTTTAATATTTTATTTATATTATCAAAGGATACATTTCATTACACTTCCTTAATCCAAAAACATTGAAAACTAAGGTCATTTCATGAACGATGTCTAGGTTGCGATTTTATAAGGACTTGTTCTCCTTTAAAGCTAATCTATAGCTTAAGATAAGCTAACTCGCCAAACAACTGCATAATACTATTCATATTAACATAATATTAGATTATTATACAGCATGCTGTTTTTTATACGTTAAATATTTATAAAATGAAAGATCGTAATCAACACAATTATTTTAACTTATAATATACAGCATGTATGTATATGTATGTATATTTGTAATCAGTAATCTCAAAAAAATCTCTCTTTGAATGCAGCACTACCAATGAACAACATATGCTACGTTTTGTCTTAATATTAAAATAAAAGAAACGGTCAACAAATTAAACTAATACGCGGACGGAGTCACAGCCAACGCCTAGTCATATAGAATATATATCGTAGTATAGAAATAGAATGAAAGATCAAATACTTAGTAATACATAGTTGTTGTGTTAAAATAATTATATATATTATATTTTTATTGAAGTTAACATATATTAAAGGTCTTGTAGGATTGTGTTATATGATTTTACTGATTAATAAGGTGTTATTTACATCTTATGTCCTTATATAAGTGTGTAAGTATACTTAAATTATTTTAATATAATTCTGTTTACTTTTAAGATAAAGTCGGCAAAAAAAAATTGCGAATGATGTTTTTTTTTGTGTACAAAGTAATTCATAATTGCGAATCTTATTTAAATTTATTTTTGTTACTATTCATGAGTATCTTAATTAAGGTTTCGCATTTCATTAGTATTGTTTTTTGCATTTATGTCTGTCAAAAATAACTTCAAAGTAAGATTTAAAGAATAGATATGTAAAATATTTAAAAATACATTTATTTATTTATTAAAGTTAGTCAGATCGTTAAGAGGTATATATATATATATATATATATTATTTATTACCTTCCTTACGTCACAAAATTCTAATATCCGGCGCAATACCATTCTGTAGAACTTTATTAGTAAGAAAATAGAAAATGTTCCTACATTTGAAGAAGAACGATGCTAAAAGAAGCCAGCCGGTATATAACAAAGTAATTTTACTTTATAACAATAGAGTAACAGGAACGTAAAATGTTGTATTAAAAGTGCATAAAATATAAACAATAAGAAATAAAACTGGTAATATTTGTTATAATTGTAACTAACGTTGATATAAAATTGCTTTTAGATTATTATTATATGTAATTGTTGTGATGGTTACAAAAACTATTAAAAAAGCATTAAAAATACAAAAAAAAACATGGCTACCGGGGATCAGGATTTTTTAATAATATTATTTAAATATCTGTTTAAAATTAAACTTATCTACAACGAAATTATATTAATTTGACTTTGATATTTAAAATTTTAAGACACAATTAAAAAATTCTTTAAATATTATTATGTTGTAAGTAAAAAACTGAAATGTAATTATAATTATGTATTTTGCATTAAGGCAAATCACGTCCGCATTGATTTTAATATTTCGCATTTATTTAATTTTATAATATCTGTAACATTTTCAATCCTTATTTTTTGCCATTATTATTATTATTATTAACGTTAAAATGGCAAACGTATTTTGACAAGCTATGTTCTATTAGAAAGTCGGATGGTGTGCCATTTGTAATGTGTACTTTTGACTCCCAATATTTATAAATATTAATATTACGTAACTGTCAAATTAATGTCATTTCCCTGACTTTGACAGATAGATTAGAACCAGTATAGTTTAATTTAAATAGATATTGCGAATGATGCCTCGACTCTTATACTCTCTGGATTATTTGATTGACTGAGAATTTGTGTTTGACGTTTTGGATTGTCTATGGTTAATAGATAGGAAAAAATATTATTGAGTTATTGGGGCAGTCAAAAAAAAGGATAAATTTTTACCGACTATTAAATTAATTTCAAAATTATGCTACATTATTTTAACAGCTGTTACTGATAGCATTATCAAATAAAGTTACGAACTCTTTAATAAGAAAACAGATTATATTTAAGACTGTTACACAAACTTTTGTTTTTTTTATTATTTTTTTTTTACTCATTAAAATCTCTAATTGTTTTGTACAAGATAAACAATTATCATAATTAATTGCCACATATATACACACATTGATATTATTACGAACTATTAAATAGATATATGATATTTGTCAGTTTTTTCTGACCTCGTGAATACAAACTACAAAGTATTGAGACTAAAAAACGTCACCAAAACTAATTGTTATTCAACACGATATGAAGTGAAATAATGTATTCATATTGTAGTAAGTATTATTTGTATTATCTTTAAAAATATTTTCTTTACAAATATATATCTATAGCTATATAAATATTGTAAAGAAAGCACACATTGTCCTTCAAAGACCCATAATTTATCATAAATAATAAACTAAGATAGCATTAATCCTGAATTTGTCTATAGTCTAAATGGGGATTAAAAAATAAAACGATTTATCCAACTTGTATATAAAAACGGAAAAGAAAACAAAGATAAAAGATTAGATTAAGATACGGAAATAAAGATTTTCGCATGTACAATGTCAATACGTATGTGTGTGTGTGTGTGTGTGTGTGTATGTATCAGGGTTACTACCGTTGACATTTATCCGGTGCAATCCGGATTCTGAAATACATATTCTTTAACACTTGATCTTGATCCTACAGAAGAAATTAATAATCGATCGCGATCCAATTTTTGTATACTGAGGATATCATTTTTTGTGTAACTGCAATATTTGTGAATTGGGTTTATAAACAATCTAATGTTAATCTCGGATTGCAGATCGATTATTAATTTCGATACAAACTATAATTAATTGTTGAAAACCACATGAATAGATAGTTACGTATCACTTACTTTCTGTGTACAAATGAATATTGTCTTATTACTGCAAAGCTTATGGAGAAATACGTAGATCATTATAAGATCATTTCCATGACCTAGGTAACGAGACAACATGTTAGATATAAAAAATAATAGTTTGAGGAGGTTCTTATAATTTAAATAATTTTACATTCAAATGAAAGAATGGATCATAAATGGATTTGGATTAACTAGATATTATAAAGATTTAAGTTGGGATGAAAAGCATAGTTAAAACTTATCTTTTCTCATACAAATATTGAATTATATTTATCTTAAATACATATAAATAAAAGTGAATTGTCTGTTTGTAATTCTAAAATAACAGCTTTTCACTAAATGCATATGAAAGTATATGCAGTACTTACTTTAAAATCTCTGTCTGTCTGTTTGTTCTCTAACGTTCAGGACGTAACAGAACATTCTCTGACGGATCGAAGTTACTGTTATTTAAAAAAAGTTTCCGCGCGAAGAAAGTCTTAGGCACAGCTTGTTTACATGTAAATTATATTAATTATATATTAAGGCTTTATGTACATAACAACATTGATTATATATAGTTGTATTCATATATTATATAGTTGTAACCAGAACAGTGACCGAGTGGGAATAAACTACTCAGAGCACATTCGCTTCCGGAGACGTCCCCCAACAGACGAGAGAACTATCATTCACTTGTAAAAATTACTTCATCGATCAACTAGTTTTACTTGGAACTATAAAACAAAATAACACCTTCATAACTTATAAGAGAGGTAACTTTACAGGACAGGAAAAAGATATAGGTATATAATTAACAGTTTAACTGGAAACCTAAATATATCCCTAAGCTCCCTCTCTCTGTCTCTCTCTGCCTCTGTGTGTGTCTGTGTGTGTGTGTGTGTGTGTGTTTGTGTGTATGTGTGTCTGTGTGTGTGTGTGTTTGTGTGTGTGGGCGCTAAACTTTTACGCAATCAGATACACGAAGTACTCCATAAAAATGTCACCTCCCATTAAAGGCTTTAACATTACACAATATGGTTATATAAAGTCTAGATTGAAAGTAATATTAATAATTTACTTATAAACAAGGATTACAAACATTTTATTACTTAAGAAGATATAAATTAATAATTCCTCGTCCTTACTAAAGATAACCTTCAAAATTGTACTTTTGTTTTTTAATGTCACTTTGAAACAGAAGTGAAAGATTTGTTTTATTTTCCGCGTTGATACGGAAATTATATTTTTTATGCTATTTCGGAAAATATATATATAATATTTTTAAATGTATTGTAAATTAAAAAAACATAAATTATTTATCGTCAATATAATTGCTGTATATAACATATTTAACAGTGACATATTCAGTCATAATAAAATCAGAAAGGTAAGGTTACGTAACAACAATGAAAAAAAAACAATATTTTTTTTTAAAAACATGACAAAATTTTATTTGATTTCCGTCTTATTCTGCAATTTAAATATCAAATTATCAAATCAACTACTTAGTAATGTTACTAAGGATAAATAAAACTTCAAAAACTGGGTATGCCACATCTAATTAATGCCATCCTTATGCCACATTTAATTAATGCCATCTTTATGCCACATCTTATTAACATGTATACGTAACAATATAAAACGACCAATCAGTTACGTAACACGTAATTTATGAAACCCTTAAGTGGGTGACTAAAAGGTGTTACATTACAGCTATTATAGGGCCATTTTAGTTAACTCATCTCCTTCCTGAGTTGAACTACGTAGGAACCAATTTAATGGGTCACTGGTTAGGGTTATGACACTTACAGTGATGGTGAACGGAGCGAAACTTAAATACCGATTGGCGTTTTTTGTACACTTGTAAAGGGAAATGCAGTGGATGACGAATGTTAATTACTTTTCCTTTCTTGCAAATTAAATCTTCTTTTTACGTCAAAAGATCTCGAGTTTCCTATTAGGAAGAGATGTACAATGTGTCCTGGATAGAAACATCGGTCGTGTCGTGATTAGCAATTATATGTTAATCAGCCCTAATTATTATTTAGTTTAGTTTATTTTTATTTAATCTGATACATTGATTAAAATATTATTAAAGTTTTTTAATAATTTTATGTCTATTCTAATAACTGTGGTCACTTTTTAATTTATAAATATTTCCCAAAACAAATTCCTAATTAATAAAATATTATCGTCATTAAGCAATATTGAAATCAAACCGTTGATAATAGAAAGCAGGTCAAAGTCAAAATTACAATACTCTTAAAGGTTTATATTTTTATTGTAATATTCATATATAATATAAATCACTCTTAACATGTAATTGGGGCAATTAATAATATCACTACAGATATCGTGATCGAATGTTATTAACATAATCCTTGGATTACGATAGTGTTGGATGATTTTATTACTGTTTTATATAACTATTGATTACACTGCATCTGGTCTTTGTTTTCATTGTGTCCTGGTCAGCAATTATCAAAATGTTAATTTAACTTAGATTTTAGAAATTTATAAATATGTGGGTAATTTTTGACATAAACTACAGGTTCATATAAAAGTAGTTTCTATAAGCATATAACCGGGAGGTAACTTACCTTATTTACCTTTAGGTAACTTACCTTATTTACCTTAAGGTAACTTGCCTTACTTACAAACTTATTGTTTTAAGATAATATTTATATATTTAATATAGCATTTATTCTCGAATCACAGTCACAATATGAGAAGTTAGAATTAAAATTAATAGTACCAAAAGAATATTATAGATGTCACTACTATGTCTACGGTGCATATGATGTTAAATAAACATTAAGAACAGTAATATAATCCTATATTTAAGTAGAAATACTAATACAATGTTAAAGGGAAATATTTGTTATTATTGTACAGTTTTTTTTCTGAAATAAGGTATAATTAAATAGAGCAATCCTTTAGAGTAGATTAAGATAATTATAATATTTAAATATACACAATAATGGCTCCTGAACACACTTTGTGTTTCAATATAATTGCAAATAACTGTTTCAACTAAAAGGAAAATTTCCTTCCGTCTCATTTTATTTAATAACAAAACAATGTTTTATATTTAATTAAGTAACAATTATTTATTACGTGATAATTGCAAAGAAAACTTTCTTCAGCACTTCCTATTTAGTGCTAATTTGTTATTGTTTCTTGAAGATTATTGTCAAGGTAGAATTAGTTTATTGTTAAACGTTTTCCGTAAATAGTTTAAATAGTCTAGTTTATCATATATATAAATAATTTAATAATTGTATTGTAAGTTTAGACGATATTAGTTTTATTATAATGTAAATATCATATAAATATTTATGAATGAATTGGACATAGACAGTATAATATGAATAAACGACTTCGTTCGTAAAATGATTTTTAAAATAAAATAAGTCAAGTCTGGAATACAGACACTGCAGATATTAGCGAGAACCAACAGATAGATATACAGATTTTTTTATGTGCTTAAAAAAGTGTATAGGGTATACTTTTATTGATATTATATACTGTTAATTTGGAATTACAAACAGACATTTCAATTATATTCGTGTATAGATAACAAAAAATTGTGAAAACTGTCTTAAATAGTTAATTATAAAGCATAATACATATCTTTAAAACACACAAACAGCATATTTTTTATTATTTTCTTTCAAAATTTGATTGTTATTTGACGGGTTTCGTTCAAACATATTTAATAGCGAGATAATATATAACAAAGCCTGTCTGTATGTTTGTAAACATCATATCTCCGATTGATTAGAACTGATTCGCCATTAATTGTATGACACGACACATTAATTGTGGCTGCACTTTATCAATTATTGTTAATAAGCCGCTATTTATAGTGACACGGAACTGTAAAAGATGGCGCATATTTTTCTTTTATTATTCTATTGTATACTTTCTTTTGAAGGATTATTCCGTTACGATTTTCTTATATTTGGATTACTTATTATATATTTTTAAATAAATAACACAAATTCTTTTATCTTTTTCGTGTATACCATTAAGTCAGACGGCCATTAAAATGAAATGATTAAAAGAACAGCGCCATCTATTGAATACTAATTAATTTGTTTTTGGCATTAAAGAAACGTAAATATATTGTAAGTAATTTTGAATTTATAGAACGGATCGGACTTTAGAGTAAGTATTTTCGTTTCATTAAAACATTATAGTGTCAATGACCCCAATAAATCTATTGTTTAATTAATATGCATTAATAATATTACAAAAACACGCTCGTCCTTACGTACAGTCCAGTTCTATTGATAATTAGCTTCTTAGAATAACTTTATTACGTATAATTTTATATAAATACCAATAAAGATGTATACCAAAAGATAAGTATAAGGATATGTCTGTAAAAAAAAGGTATAATTTTATTAATTTTAAAATAAAACACGTTATATGAAACGTGATCTTTTATCATGAAAATTATAGCAAAAATTACCTACAAGGAAATATCTGGGTAAGTTTACACCTAATACATAATTTGTATTAGGTAGAATAAATTAATGAATATGATATAAATTGAAAAGGATATGACATATATACTTTGTAATATGTAATTATCATCTAGTAACAGGCTTTTTTATCCCGATGACTTTACGGGATCGGGACCTACGGGAATGAAACTTACGTTCGGAGAAAAAGCGCTATACGATATATTTTATAGCGCTTTAAATATTTTAAAGTGGGATAATTAACCGGAGTATCCTTTTAAAATGCAAAAACCTTTCATGAATAATAAAAAAATATGTTTTTGCGAACATCCGTCCACGAGTGGAGTCGCGATACAATTATATTATTTATTAATAAGTTAAAAAAGTGTGATTGTCTTGGCTATTCTTCACCATGGATTAAGGACGTAAGTCAAAGAGTAACCTTCGTGTGGTGTAATTAGTCTGACGTTTTATAGCAGCAATTAATATATATTAAATAAAAAACTTTGACTTTGATCTTGTGACAGTTACCATATTCACCTCTGTGGAATTTCAAATGCAATTGAACGAAGCGAGCGGAGCGCTCTACTGGAGACTTCACATTCTATGTCACGAATAGGCTCGAAAACTACTTGACGGAAAGTTATAAAATTTTGCAATCATAAAGATACACATTAGGTGATGGTTTAAATTTTGAAAAATCTCATGTCGTTAAGGGATGATTGTCAAAAAACTGATATCTCATTGAAGTCAATAGGAAACGATGAGTCATTACACTGGGCTCGCTTAGTTCAATATGCTAACGGCACCTGAGATTTCGCGAGCGCAGCGAGTCGAATTTGAGGTTTTTTGGCACCCCTAGCAATAATATAAATCCTGATATATGGTAGATAGTCTTTAATATATATTGTTATATTCCAGTTATCCCGAGTCAAGGATCAAAAGAAAAAAACCAAGAGGCGAGTGAAGACAGCGGGCGGGATATAGTTTCCACTGTCATTGGGGACTATGGAAGATGGCAGCTGCTGATGACATTCCTTCTATCTCTATTCTCTTTTCCATGTACTTTTCATATATATTTACCGACATTCACGGTAAGATATCGTTTATTTTTTATATATATATTTATCGTCTCGTCTTTATGAAGCATACATTGTATCCGAGTTCTCTATACATATAAATAAAATTGAAATGTCTGTGTGTAATTCTAAATTAACAGTTTTCACTAAATGCTTATAAAAGTATATACGATACTTACACAAAAAAATTCTCTGTCCGTCCGTCTGTCTGTTTGTTCCGGTTAAACTCTGAAACGACTGGACCGCTTGTGACAGGACTTTTAATGGCGGATAGCTGATATTATAAGGAGTATCTTATTTTAAAAAGAATATTCTGCTCAAGGAAAGTCGTAGGCACGGCTTGTTTTCAATAAAGGATGTTTTTATAAGTGAAAATCCGAACGTTCAAGGCTTATCTATCCTGCTAAAATATATTAGCAATAACATAAACTTAATTATTTTACAATTAAGTATTTATATCTTATTTATATTTCAGGCCAAAGCAACAAAATTCTGGTGTCAGAGGCCAGATAATTTATCGAGTCTTCCGATAGACGAATGGATAAATTACAGCCAACCGTTTGATGGTTGTTCCATGCGTGTATTACCACCCGGGATCACCGCGCAGAGTATTTTGAACCACACCGCTATTGTATTGGATTCGTACCAAAAATGCACCGAGTGGGAGTACGATAGATCTGAGGTTGGGGAGACAATTATATCAGAATGGAATCTGGTGTGCGATAGAGCCAACCTCACTAGTTTAGGTGAAGTTGTCTTCCTAATCGGCGTTGGAGCTGGCGGAGTTGTTGGTGGATGGATCTCTGATAAGTAAGATTATTTATATGAAAATTGTAATGAATATGAGAATTATCTACCTATATGATATGTTATTTCTTATTACCACCTTAACCCGGATATTTATAGTTAGAAATAGAAAAAATTGTTTTTGTTGCTAATCAAGAATAGGTAAAGGAAATCTTTACAAAATGTAACAAAATAGAAATATAACATTAGGATTGTTATCAGATAATAACACTTAATGGTCGTAATGTCCATGCTTACTGAACATACCTTAAAGACATGAACATATTTAGAATTAAAAATGATAAGAAAAAATATATACCTACGTACGAGTATGTAACGATGCACGTCTCCTCGTGTAATTAAAAAATGAATTGTATCATTTTAAACATTTTATAACATTTTCATAGTAGCATTTACATAATACTATTTTACGAATTTAAGTAGCGTTTATTGGACATATTCGTACATTTCAATTTCAATCACATCTCGTCTTATAACACAATTGCTCCAAAGTATTTGGAACGTGGGTCAATAATGTAATCAATTTAAATCGCTAAAACAGTTACTTTATAAGATGTAAAAGATTTTTTTTAAATATGTTTTGTACTCATTGCAGGTTTGGTCGTAAACGTATTCTCATGGGTATGATCATTGCTCAGAGCGCGCTCGCCATTATATCTCTGCTCGTGCGATCCTACTTACAATATGTGATCGTGAGGCTGGTCATGGGTCTGGTGTCCGTGTCTGTGGTGTACGCAGCCTTCGTCCTCTCTGTGGAGCTGGTTGGAGGGAACTGGGTTACGATTGCAGGAGTCTGCAACTTTTTCCCCCTTCCCTTAGCGTACATTATTGTATCCCTTCTCTCATTGGTTTTGCCGAATTGGAGGCATTTACAGCTATCATTATCCGTACCTGGGTGTTTCCTACTTCTGTTATGGTAAGTTTTTACCCATTAATAGCTGAGATTTAAATTATTCATACAACTATATCAATGTATATATATTTTTTCAAGGTTCGTGTTACCAGAATCACCGAGGTGGCTGTTAAATGTGGGCAGAACTCAAGAAGCCCGAGAGATATTAGAAAAGGCTGCTATATTTAATAAAAGAAACACGGTCGCCGATATAGACAAACTACTAGTTTTGCATAAAGTTGAGAATGAGAGAGAGGAACCCAGTGTTCTCATGCTCTTCAAAGGATATTTATTGAAAAGGAGTTTTTGCCTATTCATAGCGTGGTTCTCGATGACTATCGCCTATTATGGACTCTTATTAAATATAGGCAAATTTAATCTGGGAAATCTACACTTGACTTCGATTATACTCGCCGTGGTAGAAGTGCCAGCGATCGCGCTGAGTATTCCAATTCTGTTAAAGGCTGGAAGACGAGTGCCTATATGTGTTAGTATGTTTGTTTGCGGTGCCGCTTGTGTCGCAAGTGAAGTATTTACCATGTTATTCGACGATGTGTGGATAATAATATCTTGCCTAATGGTCGGGAAGTTCTCGATCGCAACAACGAACATGATGTTACCAATTTTCACCGCTGAATTATATCCGACTGTGATAAGGAATCTCGGCGTTGGTGCAAGTCAAATAGCATCTGGTCTGGCTTTAATATGCATTCCGTATCTGTGGGAACTCGTAAGTTTTTTGTCGATGAGAAAAAATATAGATATATTCTGCTAAGTCATAATATATGTGTATCTTGCAGACAAAGTTAAATGTCCACTTGCCGATGGTGACGATAGCGGCACTGGGTGCGTCGGGCGGCGCTGTGGTGCTGCTGCTGCCCGATACAGTACAATCTAAGGACAATAAGAAGTAAGCTTTTACTAGTTTCTATAGTATTATACCAAAAAGTTTTCATATTTCCCGATGATTTCTGGAGGGTAGACCTTCTTATATGGAGGGAATTCATAACCTGTGCAGCTTTATGCTGAAAATAAAAGTTCCAGTGGCTACAGCAGCAGCATTGACATACGAAAACTTCGTAAAGAAATTAGTTTTTATATACTGAGTGGTACTCCACTCAGTATATAAAAATTAATTTCTTTATATATATAATATATATAATTTTTTCGAGTTGTTTCACTAATCAGAATGTCTATTTACCTGTTAAATTAATTATTTAAATTAATTATGAACGTTTTTTATATTTCCAGATCCAAAGACTTACAATGTAACGGTACATTCACTGTAAGTAACGATAGAGGACATTAAATGAATCATTGTGCCTTAAATAAACTTCGATTTGTATGAAATAAGAACAACGCCATCTAGCGTAACAAATGAAAAATTGTTCTTATTTCATAGGAATCTAAGTTTACTTAAACGCGATCGAGATGGTAAAAAAACTCTCACAAGGCACAACTGATGCATAGCAGTCTAAATGTGATCATACATAAGGAAAAGTGCGTGTTTTAAAACTAGGCGTACAAAATACAGTTATAAGTTTAAATATATTTATTATTATTTAGGAATGTATGTATGCCTATATTAGGTATAATATTAAGTAGGAATATTTTACGAAATAATATGAAATTTGGACAGTTTTCATTTTAAAATAATCGTTACTTGGAATTGTTTTTATATATATTGACTTATTATGCATATATTTATCTAAAATATTTATTATATATTAACACATTATCATTTTTAATTATTTCTTCTAATATTTTTAAGAGCGCCATCTATTACCATTTTCTTGAAATGTAAATTGTATTTATGAATGGTGCTAAATTTTTGTCAATACCACAATAAATGTCATTCCTTTTAAATGTTTTTTCTAGTTTTAAATACTTTTTTGTCGATCTAAACGAATATTTGATGTAAGTAGGTGATATATTTATGAAGTCACAAATTGTAAAACGAAATCAATTAAAAGTAGTCAGAATTATGACAGCTAATAGATTTAGATTAGTTATTTGCAATGATCCTTTCTAATTTAGGTAATTCAAGAGATTAATCTGTGTTTAATAAAAGATAAATTGTTTTTGAGTTTTATAATCTTTGATTAAATAAATTTAGACAGATACACAATTATATATTAATATGTTCAGTCAGTTTGTTAATGTTAAAGTATTATTATAAAGAGGCAACCACCCAACAAACCTTATGTCTTTAGTATTATAAGTAATAGGAATAGGAATATCATATGTAGAAGGCTTCTGTACTTATTATTTGTAGGTTAAGTATATAATTAAGTAGATTCATTAGATATAACGAAAAACAATTATATTATGTACATATTTAGCTTTAGAATATATATAACTAAAATATTTAAACAATTCTCAAAGTTATGTTCAATGAAAAATGTCTATTATAATATTTAGATATGGAAGAAAAACGCAATTTGATATTGCATTCCTTCAAATACGACAATGGACATCAGTTTTTTAAATAATGTGACTACAAAACAACAAATAAAATAAGTAATTTTTTTATCGCTTAAAATCGTTTAAACGCCGTTGCGTTTTAAATAAAATTAATAAAAAAGCGAATCACATTCGAGTAGCTTAAAGTAAATTAATTAGTAGGGGTTACAGCTTAAAAAGCATTTATATATGAATAACTTTATTAATAAAATAGTTCACAGCTATTGTGCTTGCCAACAAAATATTAATTGTATTTGTTTTGACTAAATTAAACTAACTGAACTAACTTTGGTGATTCACGAAAAAAAAATGGTATCTATTATAATCTATATATTATTTTAACGTTGACCGTTGTTTGTGATATAAATGTAAAATAAAATTAAATAGTTTTTAATGATAATAATTATGTAAAAATATTGAATTGTTTATGAAATTTAATAAATTATTTTCATGACATAAATATTTTTCATTTATTATATGATATTGATATGTTGTATATAACATCAAAACATCTTTGTATTAAAATATTGAGACTTAAAGCCAAACAAATAATCATCAAATAATTTAATCAATTAATCCTCGTTATGTTCTATTAGAAAGATAGTGTAAATTTATTACTAGTTACTTATACCATAATATGACGAATATATTCACAAAACCCACATACCCTCTTAACTACACAAACTAATGCCATCTATTAGACAACGATGGTACTATCGGAAACCTTCATTAAAATACCAATAAGATTTCGATTGAATCGAAAGAAAAAGGCGTTTGCAAACATTGAAAGGGTTTAGAGAAATTAATTTTATGTACCTTTTGGTTTCCTTAAAAAAAGACAAACAAAATTTTATTATGCATTTTTATTAATATTTCATAAATACATAATATTAAAAAAAATGGCGTGCGACTGAGACTATTTCCGAAGTCCTAGCAATCTAAAAAAATAAGCTTATCATATATAGTATTTTATTATACTGTCTATCTATCTGTGTTACTGTTATTTGATATCCATGTAGTGATGTTGCTGGCTGGATATACATGGTCATGATGTAACACAAAAGTGGGTGATTTAAAATAACAATACATGTACATAAAACAACCTTTAACGCATTTCATAGTTGCTTTGTTATGAAATATGAACACACACAATATTTACCAAAAATATATATTCAGGTCAAGAAAGATACGGTTTAATAAAACAAAACAAATCAAACAGAGACAAATACACGCGATCCGCAACAGAAAGGTCTTGAAGGCTAATTATGCGGGACATTGACACTGTCTAGGGCTCCGCCGAAGACATTAACTGCCTCACATTTACAAAATGATAACGGTCTGAGTCCGAGTCTGAACGTGATATGGTTACTGATTTTATATTTAAATTATAACCGTATAAAACTTAAGTTTCTCTTTCTTTATTTTAACATAATATATTACAGTTAACTTATTAAGAATGTACTATAACTCTTATTTGATAAAGGATTTGATGTTTGAAGTACCTTTGAAAGTATCTTGAGCTATCTGCTCCATATGGTACAGAAATACAAACTGGTCATTAACCTCTAACAAATCCTGACATAAATACATAAACAACACAGCTCTTTTAATATGACCCCGAAACAAGTCCTATTGTTACGTCTGTATGCGTCGAGTCGAATCAGTAACGCGCCATTCGAAAAGGCGATACGGGACGGATAACGGGACTAGTATATCACCGTCCTTGGAATGGGTATTGGGATATCAATGAACTATGCCACATATATGAATATGAAACTAAACTAAGGTAGGTTTTAGACTGTCTACCCGCTTTATTAGAAAACGCTTTAAACACACCTATTTAGTTTAGGATAAATAGGCCAATAGTTAACGAGAAATGCGAAAATTTTACTAATATTTTAGCATTTAATTGGATCAGAATAAGTATAAAGTATACTGATGTTGTAAACTATCATCTGAATCCTGAATCAGCTTATTTTTCAAATGTCTTTTGTTAATCTTATGAAAAGCTATGAAATTTTAATCAGTATAATAGATGTTCCAATCTATTATGTGTTGCGGAACTAATAAGAAAGTGGAATTACGGACAAACATCCACAATATAGTAACAGCCGTGCAGCGTATCTAAATTTTGCTATCACAGAATCAACGCAAACCATCAGCGGGGAATGAACTTCGGCAACTCTCACTTGTGATGCTGCACATTTCCCGGTGCTGCGTGACCGGACTGCTGGTGCTGCTCACGTATATCACTGATGTAACACCCCAATTGCATAAAGGCTTTAAAACCAAAAGTGCCATAAATATTGCAAAATTTTCCATAAAATACAAATCAGATTCGCGTGACATTCAATCGAATAAATTAATAGTTTAATCGGTGTTTAATGTCATATTGTTATGATCCACGGATTGCCACATTTGACATATCGTATGCGCATTATTGAATTACAAATGTAAATAACAATCCGACTTCGAGTCATCGGACGTTACGTGGTGGTTTTGTAACACCCGCGGGGAAATAAGTGCATTTCACACAGGTGCATGTAAATTACTACGCAACTTTTATCTGAAACTTACTTATAGTAAAACGATACATGGATTAAATGTCCTTCGGATCTTTAAATTAAGATATAGTTCATTACAACTGACAAAGAATACAAAATATTATAATTAATTAGATCCTAGCGGTATCGATTTGAGTGTAACCAAATTGTGAAGTGATGTATTTTATAAGTGTAACATAATACACAGTGTCCGTTGTTAGTTGGTTACCTTGCAATAAGTATGGTGGTCGCGTTGGACGTAGGGCGAGAGTGGGCGACCTCATATAGCTGCGCAGGAGTCGATTCCTTTATTTGTTGTTGGTGCGCGCCGCGTTAGTGACGTGCAGACTGACACCATGCGGACACTACTGGTAAGTTGAGGACACACATACATATATATTAATATGACACCCAAAAACAAAATTTTAATATAATGAAAAAAAATTTTTTTTTTTTCAATTGCATTTTTGCTATTTAGATTATTTTTTTTTCGTCTGTTATTTTTATAATTTAATCTGTATTTTTAAAAGTTTCATATATAAAAAATTTATTTAATAAAAATAAAATATAATTTTGATATGATCGATATAATTAAGGCCGATCGGTGTATCAGTATTGGATAGCCTTGAGTGTGAGGGCGTTTGCAAATCAACTCAACCTTTTACCACAGAATGTTGCCCTTTTTAACATCTAACGCGGAACAAATTGCAAAAAATGGACCAATCATATCAAAATTACGTAATAAATGTTATACTTATTGCGCTACTGGCTGTTACCGACCGGCTTTACAACTATACACATTCTATTGCATATTAATTCATACCATTCACTATATAACAAACCATACCAGTATTTAATTTATAATTGTATAGTTCGTTATCGGAATCGATTTCATTAATAAGACTTTTTAATGACAGCAAATTACAATGGATGTGGCATTTTAAGATATTGTTATATAGAAAAACCGTTACCGCATCCATAGTATATATTTCTTGCACGTGTATCACAAAACATATTGTAGTGAATTATAATTTTTAAGATAATTTTCTTACATATTCTATATATAATATGTTTTGAATATATTACATATATTAATTTCATTGCACTGTACTTACTGTCTTAGATCAAAATTGGCTTTATTAATTATTTCTTAACCGTCTTAACATTTCATAACTTACTTGGCGTCAATTGGTCTATTTTCTTATCATGTTCAAATTATTATTTCGTTAAATTCCGTATAAATTATATGAAGATATCTCAAATAGTAAATTACCTTTCAGTTACTTTTTGTATATTTAAGTAAAATATCGTAATTAATGTATATAGATAGATTGCTTTATGTTTTCAGTATTTTGGTAACAATAGCTTAGGTAAGCTTACCTTACAAAATTATTAAAAATACTAAAAATATTGTAATTTATATAATAATAATTCAATTATGAAATACTATTTGTAAATATAATACTTTAAGGCTATCGCAATGATATATCAGATATCAGGTATTGAAATCCATCATACCCTGGAACCTTAGATCCGAGGTAGCCAAGTATCGCGTTAGGATCTCATCACCTTGGGTCTCAAGTAACAAAGGACATTGTTATCATCAACAATATACCTTTTTTATCTTTACCTTTCATCTTTTTTTATGAGATTATTAATGGTTATAAATCAATCTTGTGTCAAAGTTATATGAAAGTAAGTTACATTAATTTCTAATTTGCATAATAATTCATATATATATGTATATATATTCTAGGGTCATAATATCTCGTGTTGATCCCAAATAGCCATGACACACAGAAAGTGAGAGTTACTATTACATTAATAGTAACAAATTAACTTGTTGCTTTTATTATATATAACTGGTATGTAACCTTTGCATTGTGAACAATCTAATATAAATATTATAAACACAGTCATTTAACTTATCATAAAACTACATTTGTATTGACATTTAAATGATTTCAAATTACATTGCGATTTAATTCAGTTTTCATTCAATTATATATTTGTAACTGATATAATACTTTACTTATTACGATAATCAAAATAATAGTTTTAATTTAATTTTGAGATAAAATTCAAATGATATACCGGATTTATATGAATTGTTACGCAATTTGCAATTCAATGAATGTGTTTTCGCAATTTTTTTTCTTTATATTATTTGTACTATTAAAAATGGAGTGTACATTATTGTTATATAAATATATACGATTTCTTTTTTTTATTATTGCACAATTCACATAACACATAATATACTAGTTTTAAATTATTTAACTCAATATGTCAGACTGTTCGAACCAGTCGGGCTGTTTAACAAGATATCTGATCCTTAAGTTTTCTAAAATTATATAATTCTAGTCAGGTATAATCAAGTAAATTTATAAATTTTTTTATACCTAGCAATTGCATGCATGCAAATGCAATGCATCCAAATATGGCACATAAAAATATAGTATAATAAATATGGTTAATTGAAGAATTAATTAAAAAGTTGTCGTAATTGGGTCAACGAAAGAAGGTTTTTTTTCGTTTTTATATATTTATATATATATATTTTTTAATGTTTTATTATTCATATTAATTAATTTAAGTTAATTAATTTGTATCAGCGTTTTTTATTCCAAAAATTTTTACATTTTTTTATAGCTTTACTAATTTTTTTAACCTAACGGTATATTATAAAACCCGTCTCTAGTAATAATTAGTGTTAGTATTTTAATATATAGCAAAGTACCGGAAACAAACAACAAAAATATAAATGCGAATTCTGCTTCCTTCCCGGATTCGATCCATACTTGTGAACTTGTGTTCCGAATATAAATAGCCTTTAAAGTCCGTGCAAAGCCACAGGCAACATCTAGTTACATTATAGATATATTTCTTGATGTATAATCTCTGAGACAATAATATCCATCTGTAAGTAGTATATCTTACTCTAAAGTTCTCCATACAAAAAAAATATTTTAATATGCCTCATACTATATAAAGTTATAATATGAACATATGAAAGGATAAAATGGTAATGTAATTGATTTATGAATTACATTAATTCCTTACGAGAAGGTTACCTTGACTGGCGGAAGAATGGTTGGCGAGAGAATGACTGGCGGGCGTCCTTACCACTTTCAGTCGAGGTTCACGTTACCTCTAAACAGTAAGGTATTTCAACTGCGTGTCCTATAAGCCAATACGTAATATACATATAAAATCCTTGTCTGTCTTAAGTATAATATAATTCTAAATAATTGCGCAGTTGCCACCAAGTGATAGTTTTATATGAAGTTTATAAGTCGACATTTTGTGGAAAATACGATATGAGAATAATTATCGAACAAATATCAATTATTTCACCTGATTATCGGATAGCAGACAATTCCGGGCGAGTCTATAAACTAAATAACATAATTGTTCCATCCTGACCAGTTTTCTATTGACACTTAAGTGTTTATTTTAACGTATTTAAAAGATTAATCAGGATTTGAAAAGTCGTTGTTTAATCATGTATAGGATACATCTATCGTAAACTTAATATTATTATTTAGAAAATTGTTTTATACTTCGTTATTTGTACCTGTTTCCCGTGACTGTACCACTCATACATTAAGTGTACGCCGCAGAAGGGCGTTTCACCTTCGGCACTACTAAACGAATCGCTGCAATAATTAACAGTATCCGGATTTTTGCTATTTTTAATGCACTTTATAATAATTTATACAGATCTTAGAGTTCCGTTATCTATAATAACATTCCTCAATAAATAGATTATTAAATACAAGAAAAATGCATTCAAACAAAGTGACAAATATCTTAGTTTTATTATATAGTATAGATTGTATGTGGGTGTCGTAAGTCAATAATAGTAGCGGTTCTGAACTAGGTGAGGTCCACTTCACTCGAAAGTACGACCGTGTCTAATTGCGTATCGCATTCCGGATTCCGATAAAATAAATCTAGTGTCATAATAGTGTCTTTAAAAACACGATTCATTGTTTGGTAACAAACCACTTGATACATTACTTACATAATTATTCATATTCATTCTATTTAATGAAAGCTGTTGGTAACAAATTTAGAGTATTTAATCTAACCATTATACCTTTTTTTTTAAATTTATTTTGTTCTTTTATGTACTTCGTCTATTACGCAAATAGTAATAACAGATTTTAATTAATTTTAATAATTTATTGATATTTTTTATTGCTTATTGTCTAAATCAACGTATAGAATACTTTTCAATGTTCAAATTATCTCATTTTAATAGAAAATTTTGAGCTTGTAATTAGGTAGCCTAGATAATAGAAGTAGAATAATACGAATATTTTATACATTTTATTTAATGATAAAGCTGACTATTTAGGTCTATTAATAGAAATTGCTTACAACAGCTGGTACAAATGGTTATTCAAAAAATATTAAAATTTTTCAGATATGTATGCTGTGCGTGGTCACAGTTTATGCTCAATATGATTCGCCAACACCGCCCCGGCTGCAAATCCCAGGGGCTATTTTAGGAGGACCGGGCGGAAGACAAAGTGGATTCAGACAAGGAAGACTGCAAGCGATCCCAATCTCAGGTCCCATTACCAGAATACGAAGACCTGGTCTAGCTCGGCCATCTTTCAAGTCGGTAGATGCGGCACCTCGTCCAAGCCTTCAGTCTCTCGATGAATTGTCAAAACCCGTAACAGAGGAACCCGAAGAGGAGATAGATATAAACACGCCAACATCTTTCATATCCAGTATATTCTCCACGGCAGAACCTCAGAATGACTTTTACGATATTACAACCACATCACAACCAAAGCCGCCAGCGGCTTACAATTCATTCCAACAGACTACCCCTTCAGCTCCCAAACCTGAACCAATAAGACCTACACAGTACAGACCATTATTACCTCAATCTTTTAGCCCTGTAAGAACTGAACCTCAAAGACCTCAACCGGCAAGGCTTCAGCCCTTATCAAGCAGACCACAGCGTCCCGCTTTTAGACCCGAACCAAAACCCTTTGTAGAAGACGACGATGATTATACTCCACCGGTAAGACAATATTCCCGACCACCAGCAAAGAGTGCGCCTCAACAACAATACACTCCCTCAAACTCCAGAGAAAAGAAACCAGTCGCTCAAATTATACGTAAATATAGAGATGAGAACGAAGATGGAAGTATTACATGGGGATTTGAGAATGACGATGGAACCTTCAAGGAAGAAACTATTGGTGTAGACTGCATCACCCGCGGCAAATATGGTTACATCGACCCTGATGGTTTGAAACGCGAATATAACTATGAGACTGGAATTGCCTGCGATAAGACGAAAGAGGATCAGGAACAAAAAGGTTTTATTGATTACCAAGAAAATAAGGCGGTATTACCAAACGGTATCACCATAGACCTCAATGCCATGGGCAAGAAATCTAAAAGGCCATTTAGATCAGCGGGTAATCACTAGATATTAATTACTTACAATATATTTATTTTAGGATCTCTAATTTTAAAATATTATTTAAAGCCATTATATGTTGTTATTACAATGGTCTTGATACAGCCTGAGATGACAAATATAATAAAATAAATAATAAATATGTCTGAGATTGTTTATTTTTATATTTTAAGTGTCATCCACTCATTACTCATGTTCACTACTCATTTTTATAATTTGCAGCAAATAACTGTCAGGTTGATTTCTTATTATAAGAAATATGATAATCATTGAGTAAGCTTTAGGTCACTGAAATTAACCACACAAGTAACACAACACAAGAATGTGGTTAATCTAACCAGAAGTCATACATACTATCAATACAAATAAAAATGTAATACTAGTAATTGTTACAAGACTAAATAGTTACTATAGTTATATAGTGCTATAAAATAGTTGTGGCTATAAGATCATAACCTTGATTTGAAAAATACTTTCATTTAATTTTTACCTACCAATATATGACACTTAATACATAGTGGAGACATACAAATCTAATAAGATTGTTTCTGATAATTATTCATAACAATAAAAATATATTAATGATCAAAATATTTAAATAAGATAAATATACATTTATTTATCAAGTTCATTTTCCGAGTTCACAAGACAACCTTTATACATTTAATATAATAAGATCATGGTCACTTTAGCATTTAAGACTTGTATTACTGTTTATTGACATTACCAAAAATTGTAAAATTTCGTTTTATTAACCTCGGTAGAATCAATATTCATATTTAAAAGGATTCAATGTTTAATACCTATTCAGTGTGAAGTGATGTTTCTTATAATGGAGTAAAAAATAAATGAACTACTCATTATAAAATATTTATTTATCTAGTACTTACAAAAGTTCAGACAACACACACTTAAAATATGATCAATAAGGACGGTTATTCACATATGGCTGTTGTCTCCTCATCGGAGGTGGCATCCGGTTTGGTGGTGTGATAGATATGTCTAAGTAGTTACCAATTTGGAATTTAACTTGAGATAGTGTCTTATTATCATCCCCACCACGTTGGCCTGAGCATGTGACTCCAATTTCTCGCATTCTATAAGTTGGTGATCTCATATCTGGGTATACGATTGCAAAATCGAAATATGTGCCCTTGCGTCGTGTCTCAGGATTAACTTCTTTAACTAATCCAGTGAGTTCACGTAATGTGGCGTCCATCCATGTGTAAATTTGAAGTTCATTTTGTGGAACATTACCTCTAGCATAATCGCCTGGAGAGTTATGTCTTCCAGTTGAACAAAATACACGTAGCAATAGTGGGCATGTCTGAAATGTAATAAAATGTAAATAAGTGCAGAATTATGCAATCTGTAAAGCATCAACAGAGAAGTAAAGCATAAAGTACGTAGTATTTATTTACCTTCTCTCTGTCAACTGGCTTTTCTGCAGGTCTAACCTCCTCAACAACCATTGACTCCAATCCTGCCATTTTCATAATCTATTCACTATAATTTTTAAGACTCGTAACCAATACAATAATTGTATAGATTTATTTAGGTTCTTTTTATTGTGCCGGTATAAGAAATTAACCTATTATTTTAGTTGAACCTCAAATGTATTGTATATACTCTACTCTATGGATAGAATAGTCATAAGTCAACAGAGCTGATCAATGATCACAGATTAGAAAGATCATTATTTTCATAGACTCATAATACAGAATAGACTTCGTCTTTAATCAAAGGTCAATTTTGAAAACTAGTAACCCTATAGAGAGTTCGTCACGTTTGACATTTTAAATTCATCGATTATTGTTTCACAAAAATACTATAAGGTTTAAGACTCTTTTGTGATCAATACATAATAAAGAGACGAAATCGGAAAGTGAAATTAATATATGTACCGGGACTAATCCTGGCTAATACAATGGCCAATAAAGATGAGGATGAAACATTTCAAGAGGACGATGTTTATATTAACCCGGAGGATGGCATGCCAAACACACATCCAAATATAGCTGATTTGGAGCAAGAAACTGACTCACAAGATGAAAAAAAGGAGTTTGATGACTTGCCTCAATCTATAATTGTGACAAATATTCACAGTGACGTTTTTGCTGATGAAAAATTAAAAAAAGAATTAGAGGATCTTTTTCGTACATTTTCGGATAATGTAACTTTTCAGTGGTTGCGCAGTTTTAAACGATTACGTGTTAATTATGACAGTCCTCATTCTGCAGTAAGTGCCCGCGTGCAACTTCATCAGTATCAGTTTAATAATTCGTGTATTAATTGTTATTTCGCCCAACCAGTAACGCCAATATCCCTAAAAAACTTAAAGCCACCAGCTCCAGTGAAACAATTCCTTATCTCACCGCCGGCTAGTCCACCGGTCGGTTGGGAGCCCCGGGAGGAAGGCGAACCAATTGTCAACGCTGACTTGCTGGCTGCTATAGCCAGTTTGGCGCCAGGAGAGAGTCACGAGCTACATGCACCTACACCGACGCAACCAGCTATTATAGTACACACTGCACTATCTTCGGACACCACTGCCCCCTCCCATATTGGACAACCCATACCACACACTCGGTGCCCAGAATATTGATATGCCTTGTCAACAAATGTAGGTTATTAATTTTTAGAATAGTATAATGGATGCTTTTTATTAATCCGCATGTCAATTTGTAAATGGGACGACGGGCCGAAGGATAAATTGCTAGACTCATGCACCAATTATAGGCTGATAAAGTTAGTAAATTATATCAAAATATTAGTTTAACTTTTTGTTGTCTTAAAATATGCTTACAATTTTTCTTTAAAGATATTTAGTATTAACATGGTGCTATTTTTCAATATTTAATATTCCTTATGAAGTTGTTTTAATATTAATTGTAAATTTTAGTTAACTTATGCTTCATTCTCACTATGTTTATATTATATATTTATTACTTATGATTTGTGACGTTGTACAGGGTACCTGTATTGATATTGTTCACAGAAACAATATAGTTATTTATAGACATAAATAACTGCATTGTTATTTAAAGTTATTTATAGATATGTAGATGCAATGATTTTTAAATCTTCACAGAACAATTCATTAGTAAAAAATTTGGTATTATGTAAAATTTTTTTTTTTAATATGTCAGTGCATTCAGCAATTTTGGTTATGTTATGAAAGTCACTGGCAATGAAATGGCAGCTATAAATTTTCACATAATACTGTAAAAAATATTTCCTTCAATGGTTTTGAATACTTACTACATATCCCAACTTTACCCTTTTACAATAGCCTAATAGAGATTTAAATAAAAATCTCTGCCATGATTGTTGTGACTTAATATAACAATAATATAAAGCAAACCAAAACATACCGGCATATCAAGAACCACAAAGCTTCCATAAACACTAAAAAGTATCTATATACAACATGCTCAATCTTGTTTACTAAATTGTGATTTTTAATATTGGCAATACACAAAAGTAAATAAATTAAAAGATATATTTTCAATTCATAGTTATATAACAATAAATGAACAAATTTTATATTTTTCTGTAATAATAGAGAAGAATGTGATAATTGTGTATCCTAAACAATAAAACTGAGAATCTTATTTTATTTTGTAAATAACTTTATTTATTGTTTTATTAATTAACGCCCAAACTTATTAATTGATCCGAGATTTTAATGAAAGTGGATGGTTTTCTACAATCCAACTGACAATTAAAACTATCTTTAGTAACAATAATTAGGATCAATTATTAATTTCGGTGAGTAGAAGTGAGATATCTTTTACAATTTCTGTAATAAATACATTAACTTGTATGATTCATTGATAGTTTTGATTATTGAAATATATTTTTACAGGAGAGTATACTTTAAATAAATATTTGTGTCGCCATAAAGAAGTATAATTGACATTGACTATTTGTTTGCAAGTGTGAATTTTTGTTGCTAATATATGATATGAATAATTACCATAATAAAATTCTCAATGTTTTTAAGGTAACATATTTTAAGATAATTGAAAGCTAGATGTAGAACTTATATTAGTCTTGCATTCGTTTGGAAGAGTCTATTTGGTATAGATCGGAACAACGCTTGAAAGACTTCTGAAGCCAAATGAAAGTAGAACTTCAGGTTTGTCTCAGTGCTCGTTACATATTGTAATTGAGGTGTTGATCAACTGGATCCCTCGCTGAACAGTCCAGGGTTTGGGTTTTTGGAGCATGTACAGTAGTTAATAATACTAAGGACTAGAATGTTCTTAAAACAAAATTATATCTGTTATAGATTCATATTTTTGGAAGTACCTACATACATATATTTGTTAAATTCAGTTTTATGAATGGTATATAGTTGACATTTCAGTTGTTCACTGTTACTATATCCAAATAAAGCTATAAAATATGAACGACGAATCTGTTATATTTATTTATTCTTGAAGCGGTAAGTGTTCGCTTACGTAGAAAGCCAATGATTATTTTATTTTTCTCGCGATAGATTTTTTATTGACGGTTGCTTTAAGTATAGAACTTTGTTTTAAAAGTGCCAATAGTAAGCGTGTGCGTCATAGGGAATGTAAACTTAATTTATATTTAACTTGTCTTTTCTATAAATCATTAGTGATAACATAAGAGTGTTATTGATCTTACACTAGCGTATCTATTGTCGTTTAAATCTCACTGTGATTACAATTGTTTGGTGTATATATTAAATTATGTTGAGTTTTTAAAGTGTATTTTTATTTAATTAACACCTGTATGTTATAAAACATGTAAACTATTCCTATTAGGTATTCTAATTTATACTAATCAGATGCGAGATATCTTATAGATATTGTAATAGTATTTTTTTTATCCCAATTTTGGGGTAGGCGCAGTATATTTTTCTCTTCCATATTCTCCTGATACTCGTCATCTCTGTTCACACTCCATTCTTCATATCGTCTTTCGCGCAATCCAACCATGTTTCTTTCGTCGTCCTCTACCTGTGCGTCCACTTTTTGTCCATACCTAACACTCTTTGGATTACATGCCTTTCATCTCTCCTCATAACATGCCCTTACCATAACAGACGACTACCTTTGATTTTTTTCATTCACTGGCGCTACTCCCAAGCTTCATCCATTAATTTTTTCATTCATTCACACATCCATCTTAACATTCACTTCTTCGTTACATGCAAACGCTTTTCTTTCATTCCATTCATCGCCTGGCACTCAGATTTATAAATAACGACTGGTCTAATTATGGTTTTTTATAGATTCTCCTTTTTAGTTTAGGGGAGTTCGAGCATCACATGTTGCCCCGGTGACTTGTCGTTTTTCATCTATTTGTTGATACTGTACTTTACGTCCCGGTCAATATTACCAAAGCTTTGTATGAGACAAAAAAGGTAGTGAAAGTCACATAAAATTAATACATTTACAATTAAAAATAAATAATCAAGTTCAATAATTTTTCGCTAGTAATAGATATCTAATATGTACACTATGACAACCACCACAATTAACAATAGTAGTTAGGTTTATTTTAACAAACTTTATTTAGGAACATTAGAGTCTATCATGCTGGCAACACAAAATATCTTATGTTTTAGTTTGATAATTATTAACCGTATTATAAGTGATAATTCGGTTATATATTGTTTTTTTTTAAGAAGAAACGCACAATAATATTTATTAACAGAATACTGATTTGTCATTTTACTAAATAAATCATGAAACAAAGGTATCATCACACGATAATAAAAAGTTAGCACGAACCTATAATAATAATAATATAAATGACACTTTTAATAGTAACTTATGTAAGATAAAGAAATAAATACCTTAATATGGTAGAATATATTTACATTTTATTTTACTATATATACATACAGTATATATATATACGTTAAAATGACTCTAACATTTCAAAAATTTTAACTTCTTAAATTTAAATTACCGAAATCAAATATCATTTTATTTCGTGTTTTTATTATTTACGGCCTTATTTAATAAGTATGTTATCAGAATAGACTCTCCTGACACTATTTGACGTACACAAGTGATCTCTGCTATCGGTTCAAAGTGGAAAAGGTATAAATAAATAATTGCGAAGAGACTGTTTAAATAAAAGACATTATTATTGACGTAATTTTTATTTTTTTTTAATATAAAATAACCTAACTGCATTCTCAGATATTTAATAATATTTAACTTTGGCAACATTCACGTGTAATGGCCTTTTTTTATTATTCACTCATTACACATTATTTATAATAAGTAGAATGCAGATAGACTTTACGTAATAAATATACAATATATTTTACGAAAAATGGACGGTATTATGTATTAGTTAATAATATTAACTAAATATTATTTAGTTAAGCCTATTTCATTTTTCGTTTACAGTTAAATTGAATTTTGTTTAAAAATTTTTACCCTAAATAAAGACAATAATAAATAAGGATTATGAATTAATTTTAATAATGAATGAGCTTTTAAAATCATTCAGTTCCAAATATAATAAATGCTTCAAACCATACTCCTAAATAGAACTGAATGGTCTTCGTAATGTTACATCATGCGTTAAGGACAAACTAAATCTAGAAAGCAGTATACCTTAATGGATATTTTGGAAACAATTCTAATATTGCAGAAAGACAGATCAGTTTTGTATATTAATTGATGGTATGTTGTTTTTTTGTTTTATTTTTGGCAGTGAATAGTAATACCTATCTATTTGTAAGCTATTATGAATATATATAAATATATAATTATAACAAACGTCAGACGGTAAACCGTATTTATGTAAACAACAAAAAGTTTACAGAAATATTAACTAGGTAAATGCCGATTTTATCAAAGAAATTGAAAATTAGTTACAGGTTTGTTATATTTTTGTAAGATTAGTTTTGAGCAAGAAAACATCATCCATAGTTTATGCACATTTTGTTTTCTTCTGGAATGAAAATTGCCAAATGGATTGATCGATGAAAAATTGTTAACAAAATAGCAACCTTTAGTTTCACCGTTTCTTGTCTTCACAAGACTTTCTTTATAAGCATAAATGAGAAAAAACTATAAAAGACCGTAACAATAGTGACGCTATAATAGCTCGCATAATAAAAAGTTTTTCATAATCAAATTATTTTATCAATTGTTTAACTAATTTAATTGATCGCATCGTGTATATTGCATTCGTGAATAGGACATACCCAGGGAGCAAGAAAGGATTGCCGCTACTAAAAATAATCATGCAAACTAAAAATGCTTCTAGCATATCCACTCGATTTACCAGCAAACATTCATGAAAGCAGCAATTAATATATTAACGGCTCTCCAGGAACTGCCGTTCCAGAAACTCAACGAGAAAACAAACCATTATAGCTACATTTATTTCTCATCGGAAATATGAAGATTATCTACGCAACAAAAAGATCAAAATCGTTTTAACGATTTACTCTAAACGTTCAAAAAATTAAACTTTTTTACTCATTTCATCTAATGAGACCATTTCTTCCGCTTTATCGTCAACAGAATGCGTATTTTTCTTTCCCAAACAACTTGTGAAGCATGTATCACCCTTTCCAAAGTTTTCTCCATCAGCTATCGATTGCGGCATTGGTTGGTTCATAGTTTCTGGTAGAAAGAGGCAGAGAAACCCTGATACAACTGCCACTAATCCAAAGATAGCTGCGGGTATTTTGGGATCAAAGGAATCGAGCAATGTGATCAGAGGGGTCAATGCTCCTGAAAATCGAGCACACATCGAGCCTAATCCGAGAGCTGAATTTCTGACAACCGTGGGAAATAATTCTGCTGAGTAGTTATAGATAATAGCAAAAGATCCGGCGATAAACAACTTTCCTGTTATTACTATTACAGTGGATAGAGTTGTGCCCTGTGCAATAAAAGCAGCAACAATACACGCACCACCCCCCACGAGCATCATGGAGCTGATAAGCGGTCTTCGACCCCAAACATCAAGGAAGTATATAATTGCGGCGTAACTTGGCAACTCGACTAATCCAAAAACAGCTGTTATAAGATAAGGATTTCCCTCCAATTTACCAGTACTCAGCGTAAGACCATAATATACCAAGGAATTTGCAAACCAACATAGACAAACGTTTAAAGTCTTATTACGCAAATTGGGAGTTTTGAACAAATCAGCAGTGCTAGCAGATGGTTCTGCTGATTTTGTAGATTCAACCTTTCCTTTAGAAACTAGTAAAGCTCTATCCAGGACTTCGTCGGATTTATTGAATTTTAAAGCTTTCTGAACAATATCCACGGCCTCCTTGGGTCTACCTTGAGCCCAGAGCCATCGCGGGGACTCATCCATTATCCAGATATGTGGAATAAGAATTAAACCATGAAGTCCATAAATAACTTGCAATATTACCCTGTTATTAATAAGAGCACCCCATCCCGCTACCAACATTATACCGAGAGCGAAGGTAGCTTGAAACGCGACACCGCAGGCAGTTCTTTTGCTCGGTCCAACCAACTCCATGGTCAGGACAAACGCGGTTATATACGCTCCGGCGGAACCGAAAATAGCGTACAAATAAGTAACAACCACAAAAGACCAGTATTCTGGTATAAAGGCAACCAAAACACCCAATATCAACTGTAGCACTCCGGAAAGGCAGTATACTTTTTTTCGACCTATTTTATCCGCCAGCCCCCCCAAATATACGGCGCCAGTGAAAACACCAAGCATGAACATGGTCTGGGCTAACGCGCCCTTCCATCTTTGATGGCAGACGAGGTTCCACTCGATAGCACGAGAAGATGTCCTGTATCTTGTATCGTAAACCCATCTGTCGCAAGCAATTGTCTCATTAACATTATTATACATTAAACAATTGCTTAAACCAGACGACGTCGGAGGTATGGCGTTAAGTATTGCTGAGGAATTCCAAGCAGCTGTAGTATCATTTGTATCCACACCGTCGATCCAGCACCTGAAATAAGAATAACAGAATTTAATAATTTTCTTTAAATAAAATAGTTTATTTCGTATTTAATTAGGTTGATTCAAATCAAAATTAATTCGGCTTAAGGCTTATATTATTTCAATTATTTTATAATAAAAAAAATGTATATATAAAAACATAAGGGTTGAAAATATAAAAGATGGTTATCAGTTTTGTTGTTTTATTTGTAAAAAAACGTAAAAAATATGTTATTTATTACACAAAACATAGAAAAGCATTGTCCATAAACGTTAATCTGCTGTGTGAATGTATTAATATAATAAGTTATTTAATATTACATCGACAGAGTGTTTGATTGTTATCATGTTTTCAAAATAATTATGTAGTTTACCGAAATTTATACGTGATTTATATAAAAAAATCAAGGATTAATGTCACGTTCTAAGCGTTCCAGTTACCTTACTCTGACATCTCGTCCAATACCAATTTACAGCTTAAAAACCTTATTTTTAAGCTATAATAGTGTGTAAATAGTATATAAAATTTCATTCCATAAATAATATAATTGCTCGAAAAAAATTCGTCAACACGAAATCAGTATACATATAACTTTTAACCAATAAAATTGATTACAAATTTAACCATTCATTACAAATTGGAATAAGTTGACTGCATTTCGAATAAAATACACAATTTGTTTCAAAATATCTATAAAACCACAATAAACTATTAAGATTTCAAAACCAAATAATAAAAAACAGTTACTCGAAACGAAACAAAAAATCATACCGTCGTCTCTTTCTGTTCGTGGTTGTCTCTCGTTCTTAAATAAACGAAATGAAAGTTAACCAGTTGTTTAAAATATTCTGTGTACTCAAAAAATTACTGTTCACACTGTTTAAAAGTAACTTTCGACCAATCAGCATCAATCACATGAGCACGAAAAATTTTCAAACACAAATAGATATCAACACGGGACTTTGATATATAAATGGTATAAATCATTAAAGATAAATTTTAGCTTATATATAGATGAAATTTGATTAACATATATATACTAGCTTATTCTTTCCCCCCTTCGCTGGGCGCACTATTAATTTGGATGTGATCTTAGGTTGCCATCGTAACCGTTGCTATAGTAACTCTTACCCCCGCGTTAAATGTACAGCTCCTACAGGTTTAAAACTTGACGAAATACAAAAAGTTAAAATCCGTTGAGATAGGAATTCCGTATAATCCGTTCTTAGTGGACGTCTACGTCACAGAAAAAGTAACTGTGTAAAATCTTAAGTTAATCAGCCAGATAGTTTCGGAGATTTCGTGACGAGTCAGTGAGTGGTAAATCGCTTATATATATATAGATAACAATCAAACATTCTATTATAGACATAAAAAAGTATAAAGAACACCAAATACGTATAAATATTACGTAAGCTATTGTAACACAATCTCTAATAGATGTCAAAAAGGCAATCTCCAGTTACGTTAGATTATTTATTTAAATGCGTACTTTCCTAGTTACAATCTACATAGATATAGATAGCGAAAGTTACTTTACTTTCTATTGAACGATTTCTTTTATTTACGAATCTGACAGTTCATTTTCGACTCCATTACAAATTATACAAAATGGCGGTTTATTTTTTTTTTTAAACATGATATATGGCTTAAAATGTTGTATACAGCCGTCTTAAATTAAGCTTTCTTAGTTCAAACCTTCAAACTAAGGACTAGGAATTAATAATTAGTATGAAATACTTATAAAAATAAAAATCAATAATTATAAAAATATTGAACACATTCTTAAAAACTATTAGGATTTTATCGCCAATAATTCCATAAACAACATTAATATTGTAAAATATGATAAAAAGTAGAAAAATAATGTGATAAATGTCATATTTAATCTTAGGATTATAACAAATTAAATAATCTTATTCTTCAACAATTATTAATTTCCACACTAATTAAAAAATTGGTCCCTGTATTTTTAATTAGTCTCATAAATATATTTAATAAGGCACTAACAGAGTTTTCGTAATGTTGCCTGTTTTAAATTGTCTTGTCCCAAAAAACGGTGTTGCCATAAACATAACATAAAAATATTATAATATCTTTATGTATATTTTACATCGGATACTTATAAACTACATTATGTACTATATTATAATTATTATCCAGTCTAATTTTTGTTAAAGAAATCTGACTAGATAATTAAAGTACTTAAATAGTCAAACTTTATAAGTATTAATAAAACAAAGTATTAATAGGTACTTTACCTAACCTACACACATTACATTGTTAGGAAATGTTTGGTGATAGATAATTGAATCAAAATGTCATAAATATATACTAACTAAACCTTACTTAAAAATTATTCGAATCAATTCAAATGGGATGAGGATTGTTTACTTATACCATTTTGAATGTACTGTGTTAGCTAACTTAGCTATGCCTTCTTTACAGTTATGTCTAAAGGGATCATCGTTTCTGGCACATCTTCGGAGTCAGTGCTCATTCGTCTTCCACTACAATTTGTAAAGCAAGTGTCATTCATTCCAAACTTCTCTCCATCTTCAATAGATTGAGGCAGATCGCGTCCAATGGTCTCAGGTAGAAAGAAAGTCGAAAATCCGGATATTAAAGCGAGAAAACCGAATATAATTGTTGGTATTTTTGGGTTCAAAGTGTCCAGTAAACTTATCAATGGTGTCAAAGCTCCGGACACACTCGCACACATACTGCCCAATCCGACACCGGAGCTCCTTACCACTGTCGGGAATAATTCAGCCGAATACTTATATATAATAGAATATGAACCAGAAATAAAAAGTTTCCCAACCATAACAACCCCGGTGACCGCGTGTGAACCGTGTGGCAGAGCAACCACGACCAGACATGATATCCCACCAAACAACATCATCGCGCTGATAAGAGCCCTATGTCCAATGCGGTCCAAGAAGTACACAATAATAATATAGCTGGGCAACTCAACCACTCCGAAAAGAAAGGTTATGAAGTATGGATTTCCATTCAATTTTCCAGTATTCAATGAAAGTCCATAATAAACTACGGAATTGGCAAACCAACACCCACATATAATGAGGGTCTTCTTCAACAGATTTGGCGTTTTGAAAAGATCGCTCGATGATGCTGAATTATCATCGGAGTATTTGGCACAGGTTATCTTACAAAGAGAAACTAACGCGGGAGTGTCTATTATATCATTGGAGCCATTCATTTTTAAAGCTTTCTCTATTATTGCAACGGATTCTCGAGCACGCCCTTGAGCCCAGAGCCATCTTGGTGATTCATCCATGAGAAACCAGTGAGGTAGAAGAATAACTGCGTGTAAAGCATATAAAATTTGCAAGTAGAATCGATTATCTATGAGATATCCCCACCCAGCCAAGAGCATAATACCGATTGCAAACATAATTTGAAAAGCCACTCCACATATAGTTCGACGACTTGGACCGACCAGCTCCATTGTCAGCACAAAGCCAGCGATATATGAACCAGATCCAAATATACCATAGAAGAATCGTAATACAATAAATGTGTAATAATCCATTGCGAATGCCACTGAACCTCCAAGGAAGAGTTGGAGAATGCCTGCCCAAACGAACACGGTTTTTCGACCGACTCTGTCACAAAGACGTCCCAATACGATCGAACCAAAGACGACTCCAAACATGTAAGCAGTTTGAGCCGCCGCGCCCATCCATCTTCGACTGCAAACAAATTCCCACTCAATTCCCCGCGAAGACGTATAATATTGAGTATCGTAGACCCAAGACTCACAGTTCTCTAAAGAGCGATTTTCGCCATAAATCTTACAGGAATCCAATTTTCCATGATCATTCATAGGAATGGCGTTCGTTACTAATGAAGAATTCCAGGGTTCCGTGTGATTGACGCTGTCTACTCCCGCTATAGCACACCTGTAATATAAAGTTACTAGAATTACATCACTAAAAAAGAAGCAAAAACAAAAATGTGTCCTCGTCATTGGAGACAGACGTCTTTCAACTAAATTTATGATAATAAAAGATATATTATACTGTCAATCATTTATCAGCCTTAGATGAGCATATACAAGAACCATATTAGAATCCCCATTCTCATACTCATCATGCAAAACACCACAATGTAATTTACCCAAGGATGCCATAAATTTGAATAGATTAAATAAATTACAATTTATTTCAAAGTCAATAAATATATGAGCTTAATAATAGAATGCTGTTAATAAATAACCTTAGCCGGAAAATAGATTATAAATTGTACTCACTTTGTCACCCGACCGCACCAAAACGTCACTGACTTAGAACCATAGACCCGAAAATAAGCGTAAAATCCGTTAATAACTGTCAAATACAATTTTTTATCTTTTGTAGTGATGTTTTATTATAGTAATAAGCATTCTGAAAAATATTTAGTACATATTTGATTTTACTATAACATGTATGTTATTTTGATACCTCTTGGCAAGGCTGCCAATAATTTTCACTGTTTCCTATCTTGCGCATTCCGCAGTAAGTATAAAAAGCAATTTATAACAAAAATGTATTATTAAAAATATTTTACAGTAATAAATAATAAAAAAAATTTACAGGATAAATAAAATTAAAAATTAAAATCGACCTCAAAAAACTATAATCTACACTTTAATAGTGTTGTGAACAAATAAAAATTATTAGATAATAAAAAATAGTACTAAATATAAAGTATGGCAACACTATTTTATAAAATAATACAATATTACCAAGAGCGTTAAGTAAATAAAAAATAATACATAGTGGTATCCGGTAGAAAAAAAAACAAAAAAGTAAAAAAACATTTTCATGATCAAATTTGTTCACATGCACATGCAAACAAGAACAAATGAGATTTAAAAAAAAAAAGCAAAAACACACATCCGATAACCGTAAGGCAAATTAAAAAAAAACATTCGAAAGCATTCTAATTTCATTCCAAGCTTAAAAACCGCTGCCCTTATTTTAGTTTAAAACTAACTGTATGTACAAATGTAAGTCAATAAAATTTGAATATCGAACACGTTATAGAGGATAAAACAATACTAAAATAAATCACACAAATGAATACTTCAATATGCATTCACATCTCAATAGATTACCAATTGCAATTATTTATAATTACTAAGTAATTATACAGCTATTAATTAATTGTATGCTTGAACGCTGTAATTGTTCACGACAGGCAGAACATAATGTCGCATTAGTTTGACTTTTTGTGATTTATGTAGTATTTGACCTATTTGCTTAGACTAAATATACGTTGTGCGACAGGCCGCTTGTAATGACGTGCTTCTAAATTCAAAATTATACAATTAGAATTTCTAGCGTGTTCTAAATTTCAAAACCTTGTACTACATATTTTTTTTCCTATTGTTTATAATTTAGGTCATATTATTATATATAGAAAAATGATAATATAATTTAGCTACCTATGTTCTGGTACAGCTGCGACTGTAACTAAGGAGAGCATGTGAAGTCCTGCTGTGAGGGCGGCCAGGATGTGAAGGAAGAACTGAAAACCCTGATACCGTCCAAAATCCCCTGAAACAGAGAAGCATAATTAATCCATTATTAAAATAAGGCTTTGAAGGACATTTAATATAATGATAATGTAGGTAACATTTTAAAAAACCTCAACCTACTTCTAAGATAAAGTATGCTGATATACATTCAATGCGATAAGATAGAAGACAATATATATATATATATATATATATATATATATATATACATGTGTGTGTACAGACAAATAGTTGTGTACTTAATTACATATCGTATAACAATACATTGTATTATACAATGAATATAAAACAATTAAAGAAATTTCCATTATTATATGTCAGTATAGTCAGTACATTTATTTAATTCATTTAAAAAACACAACAGAAACCTTAAACAATATACCAACATTATTTTAAACTAACTTGAGGGATTAAAAAAACCGCCTTCAAATTTAGATGTAGGAACACGAGACACTAATATAATTCATTTCTAACAGAGGGGTGGGGGGGGAGGTTATGGGTGGGTATGAATTGTTTATAATCAGTAACCTTTTACAGGTAATATATAATATAATAATTTGGACAGCATCGTGGAAAGTCAAAGCTGGTTAGGAAAAGAACTAAAGTAACAGATAATGGCCGCTCGCTGAGTTTCTCTTCCACTAGTTTTTTTTTTTTCGTCTATTACAATACGAATCCGTCACATAGTTATTTACAAACGTCCACGCTTTTATATTTATAATATAACACCAGACGGACTGATTTTAAAATTATGTAAGTACTGTATACTTTCATATGCATTTAGTGAAAGGCTTTTAATTTGTTACAAACAGACCCTACTATTTTATTTATATGTATATAGTCAGGATATAATATAATTGCAAACATGTTTAGAAGGATTACAATATTATTTAAAATTATGTTATATTTGTTTTGTATCAAACACAATATATACATAATTTTGTATTTTAAATTTTTAACCATTTTCAAGGTTGAATCTATTATTATATTGAAAATAAAGTCAAAGAAATAAGGTATCTAGGTAGCAAAGTCACGATTTCAATATCTATTTGTTAACGTAATGGCGGCAATTATTTTTCATAATTGAAGAATATATAAAACTGATAATTAAGAACTTTTGTTAGCATTTTTAAATGCATTCTAATATGACATCACAGTAAGCTGTCTTTTTACTTTTTTTAATTCTACACAAAAATGAGCAAAGGATTACAAATACAGATTTGTATAAATTAATGAATTCTTTAAATGCATAGCACAAATATGACATCACAGTAAGCTGTCAATTTACTTTTTTTAATTCTAAACAAAAATGGGCAAAGGATTTCATATACAGGTTAATATAAATTAATGAATTCTTTAAATGCATAGCACCAATATGACATCACAACAAGCTATGCAATTGTTTTTTTTTTTTTAAACAAAAACGGGCAAAGGATTACAAATACAGGTTTTACGACTTCTCAAAAGTATTTGAACCCTTCACTTTTAATGATACAACGCATGAGAGCATTTGAAGTAACGTTTCATAACGACATTACAGAAATAGATATTTAATCACCGAAACGTCTAAGGCTAAAAGTGAAATTGCTGGACTTAAGCCATGTGTACAGTGCATTTATATATTATAGTTAACGTACATTTATTAATATGAATCATTGAATTTAACTTTGTTTTTAAATCGTTCTAATTTCATCTTTAGCTCGTTATATTGGATCAGACTAAAACAATATATATTAAAATATATTAATATATATGCAATTAATAAATTCTCCACCGACAAGAAACTGATAACAAAACAATTATTTACATTTTGATAACCCTCTCTCTTAAGTAATCCTTTAGATAAATTTTATATAAAATAAATTCTATATTCGTTCTGAATCCATTTATTCAATTGCGTTGTTATTTGGTAAATGATTGTCAGGTCTGGGTTTTTTAAGTTCAATTAATTAACAAGTTTCCAATTTTATCTAAAAACAACACCAGTGCATGATAATAGTCGAGTGTGACGCGACGGGAAATTAGAACTAATTCAATATTGACTCCTGTATATATATATATATATATATATATATATATATATATGTGTGTCAAATCTACCACAAATATGGAAAATTTATTGCTAAAACCTAAAGGATAGTTTATAAATTATATAATACATTCGGGGGGAGGGGGGGTAAAATCAATATTACCAATTCTTACAACATGGCGAGTGTAGAGAATATGTTACGTAAAATTTTAATTTAAATTTTTCTATTTATTATTTATCTTTCGTCAATACCTTGGATATTAAACTGTGACTAGTTAATGCGATTAATATTATTATATTAAGCTTATAAGATTTATAATAATCAAAGAACAACTATTTCTATATAAATAAAATTTCATAGAAACATTTCATTTTATATATGTCCATGTCATACAATTATTTCCCATTAGGATGGGGGGGGGGGGGGAATTTAATCCTGTGAAATCTGACAATAAGAAAAGAGTCAAATTGACCTTACGTAATTTAAAACAAAAATCTAAAAAAATACTTAATTAATACAATTTGTATTTCCAATCCAACAAAACCATTACGTCCTATTTATATAAATCATATATTATTAAAATAAACATTAAATTATTATTCACGTGTTCTGGTCAATTTATTATTGTAATCCCATACTTGTATGTCATATCAATATCACTACGCGGTCATCAATGTCATGTGAGCTTACGTAAATAAGACAATAGCTAAACGCTCGGACATCCGTCCGTCAGTTAAGTGTAATCAACCACTTACACTGTTTGCGAACTGTGCACTTTTCAAAGACCACTTCAAGAGTCGTTAAGATTCTTATGAATTATGTATTTATTATACCTGAGAAATGTTTTCAAGAAAGAAATTCAACAAATTAATTGCTTAACGGAAAGTGACAACTACAACAAATTATTAATATGTATGAATTTATTTAGTTTTGTATAGTTAAAAATAACTCAAAAGGTTCTTAAAAAGAAACAATCGAATAAAACTATTTAAGATATATATATATATATATATATATATACACACACACACACACACACACACACACACACACACACACACACACACACACACACACACAAACACACACACTAGACATATATACATATATGTCTAATGTTTATTTAATGCTATTTGGTTCAAAATATATATATACCAAATCTGTGGTTGAATAAAAGAACTGACACAAAATCTACCAACTTGTATTGAAGGTCGAGAACTTATGCTAAAGTGCAGGCCTTCAGTCACAACTTAATTAATGTCATCATTTAAAGAACTTTGCCAACGATCACTCTTAATAATATAATTTTATACTGCATTTAAAGTGTGTAGACATACGTCTCAAAAACTTTAAAATTACATCGATTGAGCTCAATTTTGAACTCAAATTTTGGTTGTATATCGTACTAGCCGTTTCACCTATCCATTTTTTATATATTTAATGCATATTTCTTAGACAAGACGTTCAGATATGAATTTCAAAATTAACATATTTGTAATTTTGCATTTGTAATGCAAATTTTTAAATATTTAACACATTTATCGTTTATTTGACGCAATACTAATTAACGACAACTATTTTTCCACCCATAGCTATAATACAGCTATAATATATAATTATAGGCATTTTACTCATTATTAGTGAAATTAATTTGATAATTCAGCTGGTCAGATATATATCTGTATAGCTGACATATATATATATATATATATATATATAGTCACGATGATCTTACGCGCTAACCTTTGACACTAATTTAAAAAAAACATTGTACATATTGTTTGGTCCAACTTAATAGATAGGATAGGTTTCATGCGAATTTAATTTTTTTATTCATAAAGAGTTTAATTCTCTCAATTTCTTTTAGTTTCCAATAGATGGCGGTGTTAATAAAATATTAGCAGACGAAGTCGCTGGCTACAGCAGGTATACACGCTACACAGTGCACCATCAGCTTGTAAGACCACCAGGCTATTTTTGGATAAACAGGTAATCGCGGACAGGATTCAATATTGTTTCTTGTGACGTTTGCATTACAGCTAGTGTGTCTACATACTAGCAACTTTATAATTAACGTTATACTTTGTAATATATATACATTAATTATTGTCTGTCTGTATATTTTATAAAATATCATCTTATGCATTTATTACACTCTAAAACTCAAAAACCGTTTGACTTGATAAAAGTAACATATTAAGTAACTATGACTGCGATAGGAAGAGATACTATGTAAGAGATGTTTTTACATATATTTTATAACGTTTAATCTGTATTTCTAGCGTGTGAACAAAAATATGAAGACAAGAAAATACTATTTTTGAACTAAATGCGAGCAAAGCAAGGGCAAAAACTACTCGAAATACTGACGAAAAACGTGTCCATCAAGTATCAAATTAAGAGATAGGCGTACAATGAATTAGCTAATTGACCTTAAATACATCTTACATCTTGGGCAGCCGCCAAACTGACTATATAAGCATAGTCATATGCACAACTTATGCAGCCATATCCATCCATCATCCAATCTACCGAGCACTGCATCAAGCACTAACAGTAGTGAAGAGGTTTTAATTCTTTATTATGATATATAAATACTCTCGTTTAGTACTTTATGTCCTTGGTATGTCAGAACAATGTCATTCTAAAGTCATAACTGTGATACTGTTATGACTTTAGAATGACATTGTTTACATTAATTATTTTTAAATTCATTTAATTAAATTTAATCCTTAACCAAATGTATAATTAACTTTTAGGTCTTCTGGTCTTTTGGTCTTTTTGGTCAATTATGCTAAGATAATTATTATATTATTGTTTATATAATACTCACGTGATTAATACACTCGTTGTGTCATTGTCCGTAGTTCAAGTGTTCAATGGACACGCAGATAAGATAAGAAATTATTATTAAGTTATGAACTGTTCCTGATATTATATTGTTAGAAAATTTACGACATTTTATTTGTATAACCTTTTATTCAAGGATTATATGTGTTACATTGATAACAAGAAATATTATTTAAATATTTGATTAATTTAATAATATCAAGAGTATTTTAATGAATTTGTTATCTGTATCAGTAAAAAAATAGGACATCTGACGCAAGATTGGTTTCTTTAATTAGTATTTGATGGATGGGCGGGAAATTATTAGCCTTGAACTTATTTTTTTTTATATATTTAGGCAAAGGAATATTTTAAAGGTTTCATTTGATACATGGAATAACTTTATCGATTTTCAGGCAGGAAGGCACGATTTTGAATAAACCTGCAAGCTCATTTGCCCTCCAAGCGAACGAATGAATGAATGATAGTATTGTTGGATTGATCTGTCTTAATTTGACATACCTTTTAATTAACAGAACAAGGTACGATGCTTTTATAGTATCTTCGACCGAATTTTTATTCTCACTTCTTCTTCTCTTCTGTGTCAACTAACTTTTTATGTTTTAAAAGAAGCATTTTTTATAACAATAGAATATACTTGATAATTCGAAACTTAACGACTTACTTAATTTAATTAACTCTTTAATTTTAACCTCCTTAAACCACCAACCATTTGTCCGTTTAAAAACAATTTAAAAATTATTTTGTGTCAAAAACAAAATAGTTTGAATAATTTGTTTTTTAGGTACGACGTTTCCTCATATTACGTATACTTATAAATAAGTCAAAACATATAACAATGTAAACAAAAATTACGCAAAATGGTCGCGTATATAATTTTCCTTAAAAGATTCGTCACGTGTCGGTCACGCCGTGCGAAAGTACTCTGACAGTTGACACACATACTTTGTACACCGCCATTAGAGTCCACGACTAAGCAAATAGATCTTAAAATTATATACATATATTCAAAACAAACTTTGTATGTCGCTTAGCATTTTTATAATACTTATAATAAAATAAAAGAAATAATTACACTGATTTATGGCTGAATAAAATGTGATGTACATCTCACGAGGTCTTCATCCATCAATGTCTTTATTTAGTTTATTTTTCACATGGCTACCAACATAAAAAAAGTTTTTTTTTAAATATTCTTCATACAGCCACCAAATACACTTTTTTCATTTGCTATTAAGCCGCCACAAATCCGATTAACGGGAACAATGTTAAAATCCAATTTAGTTTCGTCTATCTACATATATATATGTTATTTTAAAAGTATACATATAGGTATTTTATATTATTTTTATTTTATAGGCTGAATATGTGTATTCCTTTGGGTTGATTAAAACCTCTTTGATCAAATCAAGACTGTATGGAAGTAAACATCATTATCTTCGCTCTACATATTATACATACAGCTGTTTAAATTTGCGTGATCTAAACTATAATATATTTTATAAATGATACGATGTTTATTATATTATACAAAATTCTGTACATTTTAATTTTAAAAAATCAAATAAATTTAAATATTTACTTAATTAGTAATATAAAATTTCAATATTAAAAAAAAAATCAAAAATTTATTCTTGTATCATAACTTTTTAATGTACCGTTTAGAGATTGTTTAAATATTATTTAATTATAATATAAAACCTTCATTGTTTAATGTTAATATAATATGGTTGTGAGCTGTGTTTGTTACCAGCCGTGATTAAAATGACCTTAGTACATATTTGTTATTGTTAAAGTCAACACCCCGATTGCATGAATACCTTTAAAGAACACTTACTTCATACAATAATCACTTATATATTAATATAATTATTTGACAGTTGACAATTCGTTCGTTCATGTCATTCATTTCATTCACTCCTTTTTTATGACTAAAATACCTTCAAAAGCGACTTTAAATGTTATTAAATATTGGTTAATAATTTCTTTATTTATGTACCAGGAATAAATACAAATGACAATGCATATATAATATAATATAATATAATATAATATAATATAATATAATATAATATAATATAATATATATACATTGTCATTTGTATATGTATGTATATATATCTCTACCAGTCATTCGTTCTTTCATTCATTGATGACTGAAAAAGAGCAACCGTTAAGTTTCTTCTCTTCTCAACAGAGCAACATTCCGAATCTTACTCACAGACTGACCACACTGACCTTTTTATTGTAATAATTCAAAAGTGCATGTAAATGCTTACTTGATTTTGAATTATGAATTTATATATATATATATTAATTCTACTTAAACACTGCAATGGTACTGTGGTTATGACACTATAAGAATAATACAAATGAAATACAATACGAAATAAGTACGTAATCTTTGATTATAATTAATATATTTATCAATTCCTGATCAAAATGATCGCTTGTGTATCAAATATAGGACTATTTGATACTTATCGAAATAACAACTAAAGATACCAACTTGAATAGTACGAGGGTCCGAAGACGTATGCTCTGAGAACACTAACTCGATCAGATATACTAGTAATATATATTAAAAAGCTATTATACCAAACATACAACCAAATAAACATACCTCTTTATTAAACCTATTATTGATAAATTATTATTATTACCTTCTTAGTACATTTTTGTTTATTTATATAATAAAATTATTAAAGGTTTTTAATATACACTAGCTGTTGTTGCGACTCCGTCCGCGTTGACGTAATGACCGCTTTATTGCATCTCTTATAAAATAAAACTAGCCTAAGTTACTTATAACATCAGCTATCAGTTCTGTTAAAATCGGTTCAGCCGTTTCAGAGATTATCCGGACTAAACAGACAGATAAAAAAAAAATAAAAAATAAGTAAGTGCCGGATATACTTTTATATGCATTTAGTGAAACGCTGTTAATTTAGAATTACAAACAGACCCTTCAATTTTATTTATATGTATATATTTGAGCGAAGCGAACGAAGTGAGCGGAGCGTTCTACTGGAGGCTTTTTCACATTCTTTGTCACGAATAGGCTCGAAAACTACTTGACGGAAAATTATGAAATTTTGCAATCATAAAGACACAGTTTAACTGATGGTTTTAAAAAAATAATTTTGAAAAACGTCGTCAAAAAAAAAGATTGAAAAATATCATGTCAAAAAACTGATATTCCATTGAAGTCAATGGGAAACGATGAGCCATTACAGCTCGCTTCGCTCAATATGTAAACAGCACCCGAGATTTCGCGAGCGCAGCGAGTCGAAATTGAGGGTCAGTTGGCGCCCCTAGTATTTTTAAACATTTTAATAATATAATATAGCGAAAGTTTTATTGAAAATATTATATTGTAAAATAAGCACGACAAATTAAAAAAAAAATAATGGATTTAAGATTGGATGGATGGTTGGTTGGTTATACTTTATTTAAATATAGAATGTTACGAAATATTTTTTTATAAACCGGAAATACAATGTTTATAAATAATTTGTTATTAACAATACTATTAACAATCTAATCTATGAGACCTTGAATATTTTATCTATCTATTTATAAAATTAATTAAATATATATTTTTAGTTTTAGTATATAAATCGTTTTTTAATGTTTGTCTGTTCGTCTATCACGGTAAAACTTCTAAACAGATTTTGATGAAATTTTCGATGTTTATCGAGCTGAGCGTAAACGAAGATTTTAACCGTTTGGGAAACTTCTTTTTGAAGCAACATTACATAAAACGTACTGAACCGATTTGAATGAGAATTGGCTGTGCTGTGGAACTTGGGAATGGGCATGTTTTAACAAAAACAGAATTAAAATATCTCATTCCGTTCAAATATGATGGTCTAAAAGTGTTTCTCACATAGACTTAACGTTATCAGAACCTCCGCGCGCTTGCAGATCAACCAAGAAATACGTTTATAAGTAACATCACATAAAAACTTCTAAATAAAAAAATTAAATATGTATATATATATATATATATATACATAATATTATATTTATTTAAAAGGGGAGGGGTTCAGCTCAACTCCCGCAGCGAGTATAGATTATTGCAAATGAACAGAAAACAATAAAATATAATTACGAAACAACAATGTTTCTTTTTACTTTAAGTGACGATAAATAACTTATTTTTTATATACAGATATATATGTATGTTTTCCACTTAGAATCAACATCAGAACTATTTTGATGCTTATCTAAATAATCCTGTGAAGACACTAACTTAAAATTAAGACTACGATAGTTCCAAACGCGCACTCGTCTAAGAACCACACAACAAACATTGCCCGGTAAATGTACAATTTATAAAGCAAAGACATATCTAGAATATCTGAGGTTTTTGTTTAAAACTAATTTCTAATTTTCTTATAATATTGAAAATTGAAATTATTTTTCCCAGAACAGTTACAGGATAAATAGATGTTAATATTTATATTAAATATGACAGTCACGTTTATTCTTAGGAGATTTTATTGTAAGCATCAAATAGGTCTTACTTATCACGACATCAATACCTTCGGGTGAATGAAATTAATATTCACAGCTAACCAACGCGAAGGTTACACGTAAATGGCAGCTGGGAACTAGTAATTTAAAAAAAGAATATTAAAAAATCAGGTTAGCCAATATTACAAATTACCTCCTTTTATGAAAATGATTGATTTTATACAGCCAAATGAATAAGTTTTCACATGTAACTAACGCGAAGATTATTGGTAAATGGTAGCTGGGAACTAGTCATTTAAAAAAAGAAGATTAACCAACATTACAAATATGTTTCTGAAAATGTTTGATTTTATACAGCCAAATGAAATTTAAAACAAGTTAAATTTAATAAAATATAATTTTAGAATTAATATACATTTTATATTAAAATAAATGCAAACCTAAATGTTAATGTAGTTTGACCTTATAATGACTTGCATGACATTGTATGCGCGATCGTTTCCGATGTGGTATTTTCTTATGTGAATTATTTAATTAGTATCCAATTCGGGACTCATTAACTCAATGTTGTTGTTGTTGGCCTTACATTCGAAAGGCATTACATATTGAAAGGTACTTCAATGTTTCATTACGAAATAATAACTGTCTTAACTCTTAAAAGTATGTGCCAATAATTTTGACAGATAAAAAAAAAACATTGTAATCTATTTATTTAATACTAGTTATAGATATATTGTTAAACGAATACGTGGATTGACGGCTTTAAAAATGAAAGCTCTCGGCATATTTACGACACGTGCTATCGGTATTCTGACCGCATGAGAGTTAAGAAAACCGGCCATTAAATTTCTAACTTGTGATCACTTATTCAAATATTAACATAATAATTATAACAATGGGCACTCATTAACATATGTTTTGGAAGTAAACACTCACCCAGCTTCCCCATCATATCCTCCAAGGCACGTTCTTTATCCATATTATTATTATTCGATGTTCCTGGCAATATAAGTGTGGTTTTCTGTAATATTTACAAAATTTTTGAAGTTTATTTTGCGCGGTAAATGGCGCGGGAAAGAAATAAACGCCGAGCGATCGTGCCGGCGGCGGGCGGGCGAATGGACGATTATGTGGCGCAGTCATTTCGGTTAAAGCAAACGAGCGAAAAAAAACAAATTATTTATCTACATTATAACCTATAACCGTCATGGCAACCTGGTGACAATCAGTAAATACGTACTTGCGATATAAATATCGCATCAATGATAGATTAAATTTCAGATAATACGGATAATGCAATTATTATTTATTATTATAATTTTTTAAATCTTATCTCTTTTAATATACTTTGTATCCAAGGTCGTTAAGCTTTTTAATACCTCAAATTTATTTTCTAAAACGTTTTATTTCCAAATAAATCATAAGATTGAATAATTAATGAATGAGTTTATTTTATGAATATTTACCTCCATTTTTCCAGGGATAATAACGAAACAATACCAAAATTAGAATGGGGTCAATAACCTTTGAGACATTCTATATGCTATACTGTTCCAACGCTAATTATGATATTATTATATTATGTATCCTTATGATAATTTTATTGTAATAATAATGTAAATTGACATATCAAGGTTTTTTTGATAATTTAAGTAACTGTTAATACTACTAATTAATAAAAACCAGTCAGCTATACAATAACCAGATGGCTCAGGTTGTAATTTGATTATAAATAGTTATATTAACATTATTAGGTTATTATAATGTCAATGTAAGTATAACCTAAACTTATTCTTAATATTGGATTATCAATGATATATTATCACAATGTTTTAGCATCGGTACTATTTACGAAGATGTTACAACGGACGTTTTGGGTCACATTGGTTCTTGGCAGTGGTTAGTGACTTTTGTTGCTACCGCTCTCATGTTCCCATCAGTTTTAAATCAATATGAAGATATCTTTCTTCTGTCATTACCTAAAAGTATAGAATGTGATTCCAAGCTATCTGTTGCCAATTCGAGTGTTTGTTCCTTCACAATTAATAATGACACAAAACAATATATGTGTACGAAATGGCAAGTTAAATTTTTGTGGATAATATGGATAAGAAAGGCGGTAAATTGACATTGTTTTTAATACTTTTTCTGTTACTTTATTCTAAACTAAATTTCTTATATACATTTATTGAGTTGAAAAGTTGATTTTAGTATAATTTATTTTTATATTTAGTGGATGGTGTTTTGTGATCAAGAGATGAAAATATTATCTACAACCATCGCATGCAGATTAGGTATAATATTTGGATGTTCAATTTTCGGTCTTATTTCTGACAGGTAAATAAAATAATCAACTAATTTTCAAGTTTTATATAATAATTAGTTTTGCAAACAAATTCGTTTCGCAATGTTTTTTTAAATAAAAGTTGACTAAGTTACTCGTTATAACATCAGTTATCCACAAAAGAAAGATGTTAAAATCAGCGCAGCCCGTCTCAGAAATTAGCTGGCACAAATAGACAAGACAGAAAGAGAATTATTTCTTAATGATTTTCTATATTCATTTAATGATAAATAGTTAATTTGAAATTACAAACAGACACTTCAATTTTATTAATATATATATATATATATATATATATATGTTTTAAATGAATCAATGTGTTAGATTACTGAGATCTGATACTTATATCGTCGGTAAGATAATATTTATTTTGTTTTTTTAAATCACCGGGAGTCGGTTGCTATTTTAAATGTTAAAAAGAAATTATTTTCACCTTGTGACGTCACGGGACCACTTTCACACTGACAAAGTAGATAAATTAGTTTATTATTATGTAAAGTAAAGAATATCTAATTTTATTTTAGTTTCGGAAGAAAAAGAGCCATTACTATAGATATAGTATTTGATATTGGGTTCAGATTGATACTAACCTTCTGTGATTCGGAGAGCTGGTTTCTTTTGGTGATTTTCTTGAGGTCACTGTTTGCGAGCGCCAACTTTTACATGAGTTTGCTATTAAGTAGGTATTTTATTACTAATTTTATATTTATGTGTGTGAAATACGCACTTTTGAAGTGGTTGAAACCAAAAACATTTTAAATAACTTCAAAATGATTCAAAATATAAGTAACATATTCAAAATTGTATAATACATTTATATATTACAATGGATATATATCTGAATTTGAGTTTAATATGTAGTTGAAAGTGTGTATGTTCTCATATATTCTTCTGTAACAGTATGCGAAATATCAAGCAATGCTTGGAGGAGCAGGTTAGAAGCAATAGTCTCAATACCAAGGCTTCTCGCTCTAGTGTGTTTAGTGCCTTTGGCAAATAGTTCACCAAACATGGAGACTTATAACTTTATTTCATGTGTGTACGGAACATTTCTGTTAATACTTCTCAGGTATTCATTAACAATACATATAATCTATGTTAAATAATCGGACCAGAATTTATTTTATATAGGGCATATTAAAAACACATAAAAGCATAATTCGTTTATTGTTTGTGTTAGATGGACTCCAGAATCACCTCAATGGTTACTCTTCAACCGTAAAGTGTCTAAAGCTGAGAAATTTCTCCAGAAGGCGGCAAAAATGAACGGCATCAGCCTGTGCTCTGATTTCAAAATAAGACCCGTAGACCACAAAGTACGTCTATAAATAGTATTTAATGATAACTGTACACAATTATGCGTTCTATGAACTTATTTAACCTCTGTTCGTAAACAATGCCGTAATATGAATACGAAATAAAGAAAGTGTCAAGTATATTTCAAAAATTATTTAGATATTTTTGGAAATATTACAATACAGGGTCGAATTAACCAGGATGGGCCCCTAGCCAATGCTCGTTTCGGGGCCTTATATTTTTCTAATATTTTTTCACCGCAACATATTTCTTTATAACTGTTATTATTATCCGAGAAACAGATAAAAATAAGCACGGAACTGCGATTTGATTTTTACTTAGTTTTTTCGTTTTCAAGATCTAAGCGTGGTGTTTAGTTGGATTTTTAAAAATATTTAAATAATCTGTAATTGGCTTAATAATTTCAGAAAAAAACATCCTTTTATCTTCATATCATTATTAATAATAATTATTAGAAAATGGTATAGCCGTAATTGTTAAAATTTAAAACTACTGAATTTATTAGTTTTATGAATTCAAGTTTGGATTAATTAATTAATATTTATAACAACTACATTAGATTTGCTGGCATTATTGTTAAATTATATTATATAATTAAAGAAAACAGTATTGCTGTGAAGGTTGTATACAAAGTTTGTACTCGTATATATCGTACTATAGATCGATATAGTAACACTTCCTTTGTAGATATTTCATAAAAAATCATCATTTAAAGCACAAAAATATCCTCGTCATTGATGGGACCATTCTTATAATTTAACAACATTATAAAACCAACATTTCAAAATGTTTGACCTCAAACCAAAATTAATAGTCAGCATAGTGCAAAATTTTCACGAGCCGGCAGGTAGTTCACCAAGTATTAATAGTGTGAGAAATAGTGAAGACTATGGCCAAAGTGTATCAAGAGACGATCTGAGATCGTGTGTGAAACTAAGATAAACAATATACTATTCAAAATTGTACCGTGAACTATTCAACAAGACTGCACCCAGCGGTGACGCTGTCATGGCCAGTAGGGCTAACAGCAGAGACACACAAAAAAAAAAAAAAGACTGCACCTTAAGTCCAGTTCTGAACCACTTGCTACATGTCCTGCTTTAAACAATTTCGTTTTAAGGCATTTGCCAACATTGAGCATCTTGAGAAATCTCTTTAGCAAGCAATGGTTAAATATTGGTCGGAAACGCTTCTTGAATCCATAGATTAGTGGACAGACCTATTTAATGCCCGTATTTTGATAACGGCCTATAATCAAGATATCACAAGATATGATGATAAAATATATATTTTTCCTTTTTGTTGCTGAGTTTAATATACATTTTATTATGATTGCATTTTTTATAAAAATATACGATTTTTTATAATTTTATAATATTTATTTACAATTACAAGGTTAACATACTTAAGTTTAATATTGTTACGTAACACAAATCAACTATTTGATTTTATGAATAATAAACAGTAAAGTTAAACAAAATTGCACAATTTGCACAAGATTTCTATTTTTATTGTTTCTTTCAAAATTGTAATTGCCGCCGGAACTCTTACGTTTTTATGTATAAATTGTAAATAATTGTAAATCTTAAATTATGATATACATTGTTGCTAAACCAAAACTCTTTATAAATCCCCCACTAGCTCAATTTCAGCGCAATAACTGTTCAAATGTAAATACAGACAGCGAAATTGTGTCCTATAGAAGATGCTTATGTCATTGTAATATTTTTGTATTTTTATATGAACCTTTCTTACTTTTTTTACTACATCTTTTTAGAATATCCTGAAACATTTTCCCATCTTCCCTCTTCAATCGCCATTATTGTGATTAAATTTCAAAGAACTGAACAGAGACAATGACGAAAAAGTTTTCGATTAGTTTTAGTATAATCCGATAAGTATGATCTGCGTGTAGTAAGCGTTAGAAAGAAACTTCTTCTAAATCTAATTAATTTATTTACAATTATCAACTATGTTTTGCTTCGATGAAAACTCCAGGAATCAATTAGGCGTTCTTGAGGTCATTCTATTTCTTGGCGTTGGGGCCCTAACAAAAGCGGGGCCTCGGCTTTTCTTTGCAGATAGATAAACCGGCCCTGTTACAATAATTGTAATATATTATATTACTGTTTTAGTATTGAAAATGCAAATGTCATATTTATTTAATTTACAACATTTAAAATGAATCTAAATTAAGTATTTATTAAGTTATATTTAGATATAAATGATGAAGTTCATTTATTATATACTTATGTTGCAGACATAAAATTAACAGCAATAAATACAGATAATTGTATCTCATTAAGTTTTGATAGGAATTTATTACTTTATTTTATAAAAAAACGTTTATTTTATAAATAATTTTTATTTTATTTCAGGCGTACGAATGTTTAGATAGAAGTTCGACTTGCATGGGGATATTAACTACACATAACATCAGAATGTTATCGGGCGCAACGCTTATATTTTGGTGTTTATACAACTTCATATTAAGTTCTATTTACTTGAGAGTACATTCCTCACGCCAGCAATATACTCTGTTAAAAATATTCAGCTGTATCATTGGCATGGGTGTATTAAATTGGGGCGCAGCACAAAAACTGAAACTTAAATTTTTACTCATAATAAATATTTTGGGTATATGCCTCTCATATGGGATACTTCTAGGAATAAATTGGAATGTAAGTACTAAATTATATTTCAGTAGTCTTAATAGTTAAGAGAACTACTCCTGTAAGAAAAATATCGTTTTCATATTTCATCGCCTTTGCTATTTAATTGCATAACACGTTTTAGCTTTCCAACACAATTGCTATTTAATTTCATCAGGCGTTAACATTAGCTTCTGATTTTAATGTATGGAATATTTACTTCCAGAAATCGACTGCCAATAACATTATATGCGTGGCATTGGCAATTTGTGTTATAGTCCAGGGTTTAATTCTGAATATCACACCAAGATTATTTGCTATAAATATAAGAGCAACCGTATTCGGATTCTGTCATTCGGCGGGCCAATTTGGTTCTATTGTGTCCTATATTATATTTAAGTTTAGAGTTTTAAGTGACGACACGCTTATGATAATAGAGGCGACAATGGCGGTTTGTTTGATATTCCTATGTTATACATGCCCTGATGTTGATAGACGAGAGTTACCCGATGTTTTGGAGGACATGGATTATTTTTCAGAGTAATTTGAACATTTATAGCAATTAGGTTAAGTTTTAATTAAGTTAATTAAGTATGAATGAATAGTGGTGTAACTTTAACGTTGCATACATTTTCAAAAGACGCAGCTGAGTGTTTAGAAAGTCGTTTTGTCATCGATTAATTTGTAGATTAACAATACTTAAAATTACTGCTTGTAAACCTTATCTTAAGGGTCTTTCATTATCACGTGTTTATTTTTTATTGAACGCACGGTTTTAATTATTATTATTATTTAAATAAGAATCTGCAACTTTAATATATTCATAATATATCTATTTATACAATTAACATACTCTGTATAAAGAAATAATCACGTGTTTCGAACAGATGACTCCTTATCACATGACGAATTTTAACAACACCTAAGGGTAATAGGTTAGCTTTAAATAAAATATTATCTTACAGCTTATCAAAGCCCCTTCGCTGGGCTACACAGAAAACAAACTCACCCTCTCGCGAAGAAGTGGAAATTCGTGTACATTCATTTGGCAGTGCGAGGCAAAATCTGTCCAATCGGACAGAAGAACGACTACCCGCCAGGAGAATCGGTCATTTCAATAAATGGAGATTGAGATTATTTGACAATTTAATAGAAAAAATCCGCAAAAATTGATATTAAGACTGACATCTATAAATTTTAATTATTCACCAAATTATTGTTATCTAAGCATTAGTCACATTTTATAAAAAAAAATCTTCTGATCTACTTTTAATTATTTTATTCGTGTTTTCTTGTTAGAGGTGATAAATAATACGCTCACATTTACAATATTAAATTTAATAAAATAATTAAAAATAAACATTATAATAAGGTTAGTAAATAAAATATAATATTAGGAATTTCTTAGGAACTTTGACGTAAAAACTAAACGTAAATTATTGATGAAATTACAAATTCAGAAAATATAATTATAGATACATTTTGACATAATTGACATTCCAAATTTTTTTTATCCGTCTGCTGTCAAGCGACCATTTTTGATTACCATCTTACGTTTATCACGATACAGCACCATCGTTTTTAAACTTAACAACCAAAAGAAATATGTATAAAAATAGTAAAATGTCACCAATAACTTACTTTTTACTTTGTTAATAATATTTTTTGTTTTCAGTTAGATTAAAATTCGAAACTCAACAAACAATTACATACAGAAATTATATTGCACAAGTGTCATTAACAAAGAGTTTGTATATACCTAAACTAATGTCAAAATTATAACCTTAAAAAATGCATTCTAATATATAGATATGATATATTAAAAATTATTTATTTATTGAGCAATATTGATCAAGGATATGAAAATTCCAGTAAATAAATGTACCTTGAACGGACAATAACAAGATAATTTATTATTATAATAACTTACCAGTTATCAAACGCCAACAGTATGATAGCCTCAATACTAAATATAAACTAAAATAACAATTCATATTTATTATATGTACCTATTTTTAAATTTTAATAACTTTAAATATTTCATTTATAAACAGATCAGTAAAGTTAGCTATTAGAAAAATGAGTAGTTTATCTTTTAAAAAAAGATAAGTTTGACAGGAGGCAGTATCTTGAATATGTTTGAGTTTAAAATTTTCGGAATGAAACATACTTCTTTCCATTATATTTTCTATAAAAATATAATATGATGTAAATAAAATTAATTAATATTAACTTATATTTAACACTAAACATATCCTTACAATGTAAATAACTAAAAAATAAGAAGTATTATCTCAATATTTTAATATTTTTAACAACAGTTCTAAATTATTGAGATTCATATTTCCATACCTATCTTAAAAAATGATGTAATTGACGTTTCTCGATAATTGATCTCTGGCTGTATAAATGATAACATCATGAAATTTATTAAAGTAGTTTTTATATATTTTAAAAATAATATATTTTTAAGCTCTATTATTATATTTATTTTAAACATTAATGACATAAACCTATTTTATTTTAAATGTAGAAGCAAAATTAAAAATAAAACATGTCAGGTTAGAGATGTCAGTATACGACCTCTTTGGTAAACATAATTATATCAATAAATTCATTCCAATAAAAGTAAACAATAACATTTATAATATGATTAAGTTTTACTATAAAAATAATTATCATAAAGGCACCTTACTCTTATATTAAATAGATTCTTAAATAAAGTAATATAAAATATTTTTTTTCTCATAGAAGAGTATGGAAAGATCTAGAATTATTTTATAAAACGGAGATTCATTGCACAAAATTAATCTGTATTAGGAACTATGCGATCTACAGAGATGAGGGTAGTTTTTGATTGGTTACTTTTTAATAAAAATATGTTTTAAGTTAATTTTTTTGGAAAATTATAGCGAACATTATACTGGCACCTATTATTGGTGATATCCCGGCAAGAACGAAAGGCAATGTGTAGGATTGATATGCTTTATATAAAAGACCGGCAATCGGAGGTCCCAGTGATAGTGGGAACGCTGCTATTCCGAAAATACAACCAATACTCTGAGCTGCGTGGGCACTACCACAGAACTTGATAGCAATTGGCCCCATCAGTGATATGAATGCACCGTCGCATAAACCCATTCCCAAAGATATAACGACTATTAGAATGAAAGACTTCACAAATGGTAGAATTATTGTTAACGTCCCGATCGCGTAGAAGGATATCTGTTGTAATAGAATTATATTTACCCATTTTCTATCTGCCAATACACCAAAAACAAGCCGTCCTATGCCAGAAGTGATTGCAATGCATTGGAGAGGCAAGTTCTCACTGACGTTACTAAAATTAAGCTCTATATATTTCTTAATATGCACGTATGGTACAAAATATCCAAAAAGCGCAATCGGCATGGTGATAGCCCAGTATTTATATTTTTTATTCTTCCAGATTTGTGTGTTACAAACAGTTTTTAGAAGTGATTTATAACCTTCCTTTCTTGGTTGCTTTTCTATCACAACCACGGGCGCCGCCTTAAACAGCAACCCGCATGCCGCTATACCAAGCGAAATAAGGGCTAGAACCCTAAACAAACCTTGGAGGCCGTAGTTTTTTATTATCCACTCCATCAACGGTGGCATTATCACCGTGAATACAGAACTTCCAAGAGTTACAAGACCGTTAACGAAACCTAAACGTCTTTTGAAATAGTGTCCCAAAATCGCCAAAGATGGAGTGTACGCGAGAGAGTTTCCCAATCCATACATGATTCCATAAGTGAAGCAGAGCACATCCACGTAATCGACCACAAAGGACGATATGAACATGCCAAGGGCCGCGATAGTGCCTCCCAAGACGGCGGTACACCGGAGCCCCATCAACCCCGTCAGGACCCCCGAGATTGGTGACAATAGAAATGTCGACCCCATTGTCAGAGCTCCAACCAAGGCTGTGAAATAAAATAAATATTATTTTAATAAATTGTTTTATAACGCAATTATGAATGGTAATCAGATAAATTGTTTTATGCATAGAAATAATTATGATATACAATGTTTTCCTTGTTTTTATATTGATATAATTTTGTATTTATTATTTATATTATTCCCACTTCGAATAAGTAACTTGGTTACGTCAAATAGTGTAAGGATGCCTATTATGAGACCATACTTAACGAAATAAACCCTTATGTAAAGACAAACTTAAAATTAAGGCTACAAAGCAAACGCGCCCTGGTGTATAAACCACACAACAAACTCATTCGGGTTTTTCTTTATTGATCACTGTTTGACAAACGTCAATATTTAGTAAACAATTGACGATTATTTTTTTTAATTTTTTTTTAATGTTATAGCTTCATTCACAAACATGCTTGGAATATTTAACCAATTTCAAGTTTCTGTTTATGAGAATTGTATTGGTGCCGTTTGCATATTGAGCGAAGCGAGCCCAGTGTAATAACTCATCGTTTCCCATTGACTTCAATGGGATATCAGTCTTTTTAATTGCAAAATTTCATAATTTTCTGTCAAGTAGTTTTTGAGCCTATTCGTGACAAAGAATGTGAAAAAGTCTCCAGTAGAACGCTCCGCTCGCTACGCTCAATAAATTCGTAGTTTTCATATATCCGAGTTTAGATGAATTATGGCGATTTTAAAATTGAAAGGATTAACGAGATTAACGTCTCCTATTAGGAAGTAACACATCACCTCGTAACGAGACTAACACTGTCAATGGAGTAACGAGAAAATAATAGACGAAATGTTACGTCTTAATAACGGCAGTTCAGAAACAAGCAGTAGGTATAATTTCACAGAAATCGAGAGAATCCACTAAATCTTATATCTTTTAAGATAACGCATTAAAAAAATACAAATAAAGAAAGCAATTACTAACATAATAAAGTTGTATTTTTATGTTTATAATGAGTAAACTCAAAAACTATTGGACGAAAATCAAAATTCCTATAACCATTACAATACATTCCCACTGTTTTCACGGAATCGGGATCTTCGGGAATGAAACCGATGTATTTAAACGATACCGTATCTTGTAAATAAAAAGGATTTTCATAAAGACAAGAAGCTATCCTTGCATACTCTTATGTCAACGTGGACGAGGTAGCGGGCAATATCTAGTGAATTATAAAGTAATAAAGTAAAAATATATACAGTTTTTTGTTGCCTAATTTCAATTTGATCTTCGATATTGGAAAAAAAATCATTTAGTTGGCATTAAATTTATAGTATATAATTATAATTTTAAGTAAATAAACTAATAGTAAGTAACTAGGGTAAAACCCCGTCTTTACCCGCGCTCTACAGGTAATGTCTATATTATAGATAGATCAGAAACTATAACTAAACAATAAACAAGATCAAACAAAAATATTCATACCAGCAAATGGGTAAAGAGATATTAACAAGGCGCTTATTAAAATAGCTAAAAACTTATGTATAACTTAAGAATGTGCTTATTTTATTTATTTATAGGTAATTACTAATGTAAGAAATTACAGGTATATATGAGTGACATACCATAAATGCATAACAGCCAATTAAAATGTATTAAAAAATTAATGTTATACTAATTTATTACAAGAATTATACATTTTAAATGACTTATGTGTTTATGGTATGCTAATATACATGTAGTTTCCACCTATAATTGAGATTATACATAGCTATTTAATTTATAACAAGCATTACATTTACTTGACTACTATATAATTGAATATAAGATAAATTGAAAATAAATTACAGTATTATTAAATTGTAAACAGATTAAATAATAAAAATAATAATTCCATAACATTATTTATACGTTAAAATCTATTAATTTACAGATTTATTAGTTTAGTACCTGTGATAAGTATTTGAAATGTTAAGGAGTTAGAGAAATTCGTGTATACTAACGCCATCTAGTATTTAGCTGGTAAACTACTAATTCGTTTGGATTGTCAAACATTTATTTCGTTTGCTTTAAAAGATATAAGATACTTTTATTATATTTTAAGTTATAAATATATATTATCCACAAGTTTTGGTGACTTTCCATCCAGTTGGACATTTTTTTTATATATATATTATTTTTTGTCACATAAATATTACGGACGAAATTTACAACAGATCACTGCTTAGGTATTTATCAAATTACGATTAAATTTGCTATGATTGTAGTTTTAACTAAAGATATGATGACTAATACGTAACTCAGAATTCAGAAATCATAACAATATTAGTAGTATGTAGTTTATATTTTTAATTTTGCAAAACCTTTCAAGATGAAAGATCTTATTGTGGCGTTATCACAGATGATTATATATTGATTTAAATATACAATTCATTAGCAATATGAATATGTATCTGTTATGGGGTCAGTTTTTGGTTTGTTTATATTATAACCAATGTGTAAGTTTAACTTAAACATGTGATGTCAAGTGGTATACAATGTCTCCATAATCTAATCAGGACACGGCACAGAGATAAATTGAATATTCTGTTTAAGAATTTCGAGAATAAAATTACTCATGAATGTTTCTTGAAAAATAAGCTATAATATATAAAATTCCTAGACAGGCTTCTATTACGTGTAACGTTATCGATTAATTGAAATTCGATATCTCTAAATTTCCTAGACAAGCATCCATTACGTGTTGTATCAATTAATTTTAATTAAGATTGGATACCGTTTTCAGTCTTAATTAACGGGCAGAGACGTTATTATTTTTATCTTATAATAACCGATTTTTAAGTAACGCTGACTCAAAAAATATTTTATCGTTACGTTCGCCATTTGTCAGACGTAATAAATTAGTGTGACAATGGTTCTGCGTCTGTAATGAAATTGATACAATCAGCGGTTTGTTGGTGCGAGTGTCAAATAGCACGTGGCATTCGACTGGCGCCAAATCAAGTGACAATTATAAAACAAACGTTCTCTGTATAACTAATTGAAGTAATCTTTACATACGAATAAAGTAGTGTCCGTTTGTATCCAAATTAATTTTAACTAAATACATATCAAAGGATGTACTTATATATATATATTTTGTTTATCCCGGCAATACCTGAAATGACTGGACCGATTTTAACAGGACTTTTACTATATTATACAGGATATAAGAAGAAGTACCTAAACTTAATTTTATATATATATATAAACCTAAACATAATTTAGTATATATATATATATATATTTGTGTGTGTGTGTGTGTGTAGTATGTTTATTGAAATTTAAATACATTTACAAGAGAAATGACACTTTTTACGATAAAACAACATTTTAAACATCTTTTATAATCGAGAACCGAGTCATTAAATTAAATATATAAATAATATAAAGATAAAAACAAGTTATTCCAAGATAATTTAATCCGAACTAGAAACATTAGCATAGTTTAGGAGCAATTCTTTAATAATTATATGAAATATCTTAAATTAATTTAATTACCGATACAAATTTAAAGATAGATTACAAATTCTTAAAATTCTTTAAATTTAAATAATTTGGAAATATATAATCGTCTTCATTTAAAACGCTCTCAATTATTTTAACACATATATACATATAAATAAAATTTTAGTCACATAAATAAAAAAAAACTGACCGTCTGTCTGTTTGTTCCGTGTAACCTCTGAAAGAGCTAGACCGATTTTAACAGGACTTTAGCTGATGGTATAAGGAGTATCTTGAATACTTTTATTTAAAAATATATTCCGTATTATGTTTCGCGAAAAAAGACGGGGGCACAGCTTGTTTGGTTACATTTTAAGCGGTTTAATATAATTAATAATTTAATTGGATAATAATAATTGTTACACGTGTTTTACATTTTTAAAGTATTTTAGTATAATTTCTGTTTTTTTTATGTTTTATTCTGTTGGGAGTATTTTACTATATTTTCTGTTGGGAGAATTTTAATGTATTTTCTTTTGGGAATATTATAATGCATTGTCTTTTGAGGATTTAATTTCGTCATAAAAGTAATTCGAAAATCAATGTTATATCGGGCAAGAGATATAAAAAAATCTAAAGTTTTTCGTTAACATTCTTCATGTAAAAAAATTTTTGTTATAACTAAAATACAGCAATTATATTTCATTTTTCACACAGATAAGAATTTCCTTGTATGTATGAACATTTTTTCTTGTATGTATGCAAATAAGAAGTTTCTGAAATAGAAATATCAATTGTCAATTTTTTATTATAAAGAACTAATTAACTTTTAGAATGTATAATCAAAAAATTATATTTTTATACTTGAATAAGGTATTAAAAATTTTATGGCCCAAATTGCTTTTAGATTTATTATTTTCTTATTTCCTTAATGTTATTTTGAATTTATTCATTATTGTAAATTAATGATTTTGATAAATTATTCACAAGCTGTGCCCACGACTTTGCTCGCGATAAATATGTATTTTAAAACAAAAGTAGTTTAAGTTAATCCTTGTCACATCAGTTATCCAGTTAAAAACGGTCCAGCCGTTTCAGGGATAAGCCGGAGCAAACAGACAGACAAAAAAAGTTTTTATGTATATATATATATATATATATATATATATATATATACTTTCATTTTGTGAAAAGCTGTTAATTTGGAATTACTAACAAATTTATTTATATGTCTAAATTTGTGTACATATATTTTATAAGATCAAATTATAGATTTTATATGATCTAAAATATAATTCCACATGGTACATATTTTTCCTATCACAGTTTACTATACCTATAATGAAACAATAATATGTCTGCTGTCACATTTCAGATAAGTGCGGTTGACAATTCGATTAATTAATATTTATAATTGTAACCTATTTTATTTATCAAGTTTTATCTGTATTTTTCTTTATTTATTCATGCAAAATAAACAATTATTTTTAAACATATATAACCTTTTATTATTTTAAATAAGGTCTTCTAAAGTAATTTGAATAGAGCGAATAAAAAAATATTATCTGTGTTAACGTCAAATGCTAATTCAAATTTTAACGGACATTTCTGTTTGCTTTAATACTAAGTATTTACTTTAAAATAACTTTAGATTAAAATACTGTAATATTATGATTGTCCCCCCATTATTTCCAACCGTTTCAAATCACTCAGGTATATTATTAGGTCATAAAAGATATATTTGCTATAATATTCTTCAGTATTGCAAAAAAATCCGAAAAGAACCGTAAATGTAACTTTTTAGATATCTATCAGCTTAATTTCAGTTTAAAATACAAGATGCAAACCATGTTTACCACTTAAAAAACTGATTACTTCTATTAACGCGAGAGTCAATCTAGCCAAGTATCAAGAGCAGCACCAAGTTGGCCTTCAAGGAATTGGAAGTGATCTATTGATGGAAGGAATAGCTCAGCCTCGACCAAACGCTCGTAAGTCACCAAGATTACCCTGGGATAAAAATACTTTTGACTGCTTATTATGAGGCAGCCAAATAGTTGGGGACTCTGTTGGGTGGATCTCTTGGCGTTTTTATGGATTTCAGATCTTTGTGCACTTTAGCACATTTATCAAGGAAGGTGTTCCAAGGAGTATACCATGCATAATTTGTTGGTCAAAGAGAGAAAATGACTCGCATTGTTGATCAATTGGTGATATTAAATGTGATACATTGTGGAAATCAACACCTGATTGGTGTTGATTTCCACAATGTATCACCTCATACCTCATACCTCAATGTATCACCTCATACCTCATACCTCAAAAGTTACCTCACCATAGACACAGTAAGAGAGGCACAATGCTGTTTCAATGCAATGCCAAAGACTTAAAGGCATTTGAAAAGCACAAATCTCAAACCATTAGAGTTTTTCTCTTTCGTATAGTATAAAATTAATAAGCTCTAACTGAAGATCTGGACCAGAGATGGTGAGAAAAATTCTCCTTTAGTCACTAGATACATAAACCATAAAGTACTCATTAAAAATATAACATTATACATACAACGATTTATTCATATCCAATTAATATAAGATATTAATATATGTATGTATGTATGTATCAATTTAAATCACACAGAAATACTTTTATATATTTATATGTCAATTAAAATGATTAATACAACATAATTGGGATTTCAGATTCATGTTGAATAATAAAAGCGAGTAATTAGCTTGATTATAATAATAATAAGATAATTATCATGTCTTTATCTCAAAAAAATATATATTTCATGTCATGTGTCAGATGTCATGTTAAAAAAATATATATTTTAAAATAATATTAAATATTTCCGTCTCAAACGATCTAAAATATTATTTATATTATTTTTTAAGTGATAATAATAATTATTATTCAAAACAGTACTTTGTACTAATATATGCCATTGTAACAATATAACATGTAACTTAATATATACAGATTGTAATGTAAGCTATTAATTGTCTGTATGTCATAATAATCAATACTATGTAAAATTAAATAATATATTTATAAAATAATAAAACATAGCAAAACAATTCTCTCTCTCTCTCTAGAATAAATTAAAGGGTCTCTCCCTTAGAGATGAAAACACAGATCCTTAATGGAAATGAAGACAAAAGTTTTATAAGTGCAGACTTGAAACCATTCAAATATATGGTAATATAAAAGTTTACAAAAATAAAATTTGAGATGATTTTCATATTTGTATTTCTTAGTTTTTATGTATGTTAATATATTTTACACCTTTAGAGGAAAAACTTGATGAAAATATTATTTAATATATAAATAAATTATCAGATACACATCAATCACACTAGTGTAGTTTAGAATTTAGATAGTTGTCAATGAAATTGATAAAAACATGAATATGACAAATATTTAATCTACTGTGGAATCACTATTACATTTGATATATTTTACGTCACAAATTATGTAAGAAATTGTTGTTGTTTTTTTAATAATAATAGTATAAGATTGTTAATTATATAAGTTTGCCTTTAAAAAAGACATGACATGGTTTTAACCGAAAAGTATGTATGTGTTAGCATTCATGGAACATTTAAATGGTAACAGAAACTAAATAAAATTGACAAATTACTGTCTGTTAGAAAATAGATCACCCGAGACAATCAATTAAATTTTATCAATCTCAATGACAAACCAAAACTGTAAAAGCAAGGAATATCCACTTAAGTTTACCAAGTAAATATATATGGTTATAACATTAAAGTTACAGATATTATAAGATATACTAATATTTTTTATTAAAGTTTTAAGTAATAATAAAAAATTGTCACTTAAAAATTTTATCCTTGTACATTTGTCTACATGTATTTAAGTGTTTTTATATATATATTATATTATATAATGTATCCTTCACTATATATTATATATAACAGCCACTAAAGACTGATCTGTATGTTATGTCAATTCAAATGATTTACTTCAGATTCAATGCTTTTGATAAAAGATGATGAAATAATAAAATACTTGACATCTTAAAATTATCACAAAAAATTGAGATTTATATAATGAATGCCTAATTTTATGCTTAATTTAGACAATAAAAAAATATATATTGACTACTTCAATTGTTATAATAATTGTTGCTGTAAATAAATAAAATGACAAATAATTACAGCTTTGAAGAAATATGTTCTTCCATAATCATTGAGTCAGTTAACTCAAATCATTTGATGAAGGAATCATTAATACAACAGAACAAGCAGTATTAGTTTTTCAATTCAAATATAATATTATAATATAAAAAGACAGAAATTATATATATATATATTATATTTATTACTGGTATACTTTTTATGTTACGTTTTTTTGTTTGATTAATACTTTTAGTTTAGTTTAGTTACAAGGAAGGTAGGCTATAAAGAATATTTAATTTCAAAGTATTTAATTAAATTACCTTTTCATAGTATTATTATATATGATTATAATGATTATTTACTTATTACAAAATAAAAATACGAATTGTTCTTACCAGCTTTACTTTCGGAATTTGGTACATTTTCATCTTCTAACCTCTTTTGAAGAACTGTGTATATTACACTATAGGAATTTATAACTCCAAATATTAAGCCATTAGTTAAAAACGAGGCTACAATGATCGTGTACGCTCTTAGACCCCCATCAGGGGGATCTCGCGGTGTCTCACCATTCAGCACCTGGCCATTAATCTCAGATTTAGGCACATTTTCATTATTCTTAACTATTAAATCTTTCTTTTCCATTGGCAACAAATCCATATTTAAAATATTTTGTTCTTCATTCATCATAATTTAATTTATAAGTAATTAAAGCATCACTACTGTTACTTTAGAATATAAATACGAATAATAAATAAGATGTATTTAAAACTTATTCCTTGTAGGATTTATATTCTCTAAGTTAATTGTTGATATATTGAATCTTAACTTCATATAAAGTTAGAATTTATAATTCAATATTTAATAGAATTTTATTAAGGAACAGCAATGCTAAGGTAAACTGCGTTACGACACGCCGACTTCGAAATTTAAAAGTAGTGCGAACTAATACCACAGACCAACAACAATCGACTAATGTGAATTATGAAATGTCTAATAGTGTAAAAATTTAAATGCATTCAAAATTGAAACATTCAACTTATCTAGTGTCAATGTCAAAATGACAATAGTTTTTTTTATTTACTCCAAAGGACAAGTCTAAAGTTAAGTACTATACAGCCACAAACTTACAAGAATAAATACGTTTTTTTTATAACCTAAAATAAATATTAGATTTTTTCATAAATGAAATTTCCTTCTATTTTCTCATTGAAGGATTCTCAACTGCTCATACTTTATTTTACCTTCATGTATTGATTGAGAAATAGATATTCATCTCTATATACATAATGTAATGATGATAATCTATATATTTATAAACTTTTCATTTTTCATTTTTATAGATTTTATGTATTGCACTGAATCATTTGCTGTCTTGCAAAATAAAAACGCATGTAGAAAAATATGGCATTCAAAATAATTTTATTTATATATTTTATTTGGAAGTGTAGATATTTATTTTTATATCTTATTTATAACTAGCTGAGCTAGCCCGCTTTGCTGGGCAAATAATAACAAAGAATCGCAAACTATATGTGGGTTAATTGAAAATAATCACAATTTGTATGTGGGAAAATTGAAAACAATTACAAATAAACACATACTGTATGTAGGTAAATAGAAAATAATCACAAATAATCACAAACTGTATGTGAGTTACGGAACCCTAATCCTATGAATAAACATAGTGAGAGGCCAAATAATTTTAATTTCTACTGCAATGGAATGGGAGAAGGGAGGGAGCGGGGGGTAAACTTTGCAGTTTTTTAGCTGTAACTTTGGAACGGTTTGGACCTTTGCAAAATCCTTTCTTATTGCACCTATTCAATATGTCAGGAGTCTTGTGTTCAAATTTCAGCTTTCTAGGTATAACGGTTTGGGCTGTAGAGCGATGAATGAGTCGGTGAGTGAGTGTCTTTGTGCTTTATATATTAAGATTTAAACAGTATTAATTATTCAATATATTTAATAAAATAATGTGACCAATAGAATAATTCTACATGTTTTTAACTTTACTTATATTTCTTAACATCTGTTATTATGGATCTTAAGGCCGGTATGTCTTGCTTTAATTTCTCATCTATGCTTTCTTTTTCTTCATCTGATGCAGTAAGATATTTTGCAACCATTTCTAGAAACAGAAGTATTATTTTACCTTAACAACTAATACGTTAACATATTTAAAGTCTAAATATCCTTGAACTAGCATTAATTATATCTACGTTTATCTTTCGAATTTTTCTTTTGAGACATAATGCTTGTTATCATAATTACCGTGATATTTCTGTACTTTGTCAAAGTCTTCTTCCTTCAATTGTGATTTCAAGAAGAGAATGATAAGAGGTACTTGTCTTCCAGAGGCATGCAGCATGTTCTGAGTGACAATAGTGAACAGTACCAACACTACTAAATGTAGCACTAGGGCAGGTTCCTCGCAGTTTTCTATTTCAGATATCAATTTTTCTCGGTGGTTCTGTACCAGGAGTCTGAAAGGAGATTATTTTCATTATTTTGATATAAAACCTGTATCAATTACCACTTCTTTAAGACCAAACTAAACATATGGAATTAAAAAAATATGTATTCCTAAAGTGTAGATGGTTTAAATTTTTCTTGACAAGATTAGCTGAGGAATAACAATAAAATAAGAGCCCTTGTTATATATACCTGTCTTTCTTCTTATCAATCTTCTTTAATATCATACCACACTCAGATAAACATACATCAATAGCTTGGTAGAACTGCTCTGTATTGTGTTCACTCAAAGCGGTATTCAGGGAGCGTAATGGCTTAGTATATTCTTCTGATACATCATTTATTATTTTACTCCTCTGCTCCACTGAGAGAACATCACCAGGTATAGAAAGGTTACATTGATTTGCTGCATATTTGCAAAACTCTGATAACACGTCACCGCCAAATGATTTTAGGAGATATTTTATAAATTGCTGCTGTTGGTCATTCGGAAATAGTTTTAATCCCTTTTCATATAATTTGATATCATTGATGAGAACATTAATTCTATCCTGTGCAGAGGAATGAGTCAATTTTCGGTTTTGGCTGGCATCTTGAAGTAGTTTCTCGGCAAGATCCTTAGCAATTGCTAAAGCTGTTTGATTGAGATGTCTGTACAAAGAATAGTGTTAAATAAAATATACACAAGAATATTTTTTGAAATAAATAATACATTAAAAATTACAACTGAACTATCATGTTGTTAACGGCATTGATGAATTTGGCATACTTATAACTTTTATCAGATAATAAAGTGGTAGCTTAGTTTGAAGGAATGGTATTGAACGGAAGCAGGGTTGAGTCCTGTCCTTGTTGAACAATTTATTCATTCTAGATTAATTTCAAGCAACAAATATCCTAACCTGCTTATAGACAATTTTAAACATTAAGTGTTAATTACCCTTGAATATATTCAGCTATCGGTGTAACCAAATCATTGAGACCTTCATTTTCGAGAGTCTCTTTAATTGTATTCTCTACATCTTCAATATTTATTATTTCAAGATGACTCGGTGTTTTCTTTGCACTGGATGCCTCATCAGAGTCAGACTCGTGAACAACTTGCTTGGATCTTGAATGTTTTTTAACCGCTTTTGTTTTGGTTTCCCTCCCTTGAGTGCCCCCACCTCCTTTACCGGAACTTGCTTTCTTTCTGCGCTCCTCACGCCTCTCAGCTTTGTGATCAACAGGAGTGTATTGTGCTTCACTTTTAGCAAGTTGTTTCTCTATATAAAATTGTTGGTACTTGCCAGACTTTACCACAGATTCTGCATGTTTTTGAGCCATCGGCAGACATCCTTGTTTAAGAGTTTCAATATACTGGTTACTGAAAACTGAAATTATAAGTTTTATAATAAATTAATACATGAATATTTATTATATTTCATATAAAAAAGAATACCCTACCTGTGTTTTCAAATAAAATAGTTGTGCTATTATTGTTTTTAAGCAGAGTATCAAGTACATTTTCAATATCTTTGTCTGACAACACTGAAGGAAGTAACGAGATAACATCGAGATAGCTCTTTGAAGCAATACATTCTTCCAATGCAGTTTCCAACTGCTGTTTAATTTGTGAACCGATAACGCAACTGCTTAAGAAAGTCATGTCTTCATTAGATAAAACTCTTTTCACATAGCCTTTTGGATCTGATATTCCCAACCGAGTTAATGCATCATACTCCAAGTAATTGTTTTGTTTGTAAAAGTTTATAACCCATTCATTTTGTGATTTTGTATAACAGGATGGCACATATAATGCCCTTGATTGACGTCCAGTTAGAACTCCAGGAGCATTTAGTTGATCAAATAAATACATAAATAGTCTTTCCGGTAGATTGCAATGAGTTAATATTAAGTTAACGGGTGTGGGTTTCAAGAGCCCCATTAAAGCTCCACGGATCTTTGCTTTGGTTCTTGTGATATATTCTTCTGTATAAAATACTCTTGGATCAGAATGATCTTGTCGTCCATTAATGATTTTACCCAGATATTTCTCTAATATACCATGTTGTAAAAGATCTGCCGGCAAGTCAAATTGCAGTGTCAAGTCACCAACAGATATTTGACCCTGAATCTGAAGCTTCTCATTTATTTCCCGAGCAATCTTTTCTAAATAGTAATGAGCAATTAAAGAACCTGCAACTAATTGCACTTCCTTTCCCTTTACTATTTCAGAAACATTAATGTTTATTTGATTTAAATCCACATTGAGCTCTTTAGCCAGGTCTACAGTATTTACTCGACCGCCACGGACATACAATTCATCTTTTATTTCCTTAATCAGTTGTTGTGGAGTTAAGTATTCTTTTCCGTCAGTTGTAAAAATGACATCAATCAACTTCAATTCTATTAACTTCGATACAATTTCAACACAATTTCTTTCTGATAATCTTAAAAATATAATAAATTATATATTAAATATAAAACAAAGTAGCCATAAATTCAGCATACTATAATACTTACCTCTGAGCAGTTGAACTCAACTGTGCTTTCTGAAAATCTGCGGCTAAACGTTTTATTTCATCCCAATCTGCTGAAGGTGCCATTTTTATGAAATTTCTGTAAATAATTTATTTATATATTAATTATAAGGTTCTAGAAATCCAATGAAAGCTGTATACTGCGTATTATATTTATGAATCGCAATTTTTTCCGAGATGGCATATATAAATATTATATAGACAACGAATATTAAAAATGCTATTTTACTCTTTGAACAAATGTATGAAATAGTTTTTTCAATATAGAAATTTGAATATAAACACTTACCTGATTATTTTTCTTTTTTATTTAATATAATATTTTATTTATATTAATAAACATAAGTTACAGCTGACGACGTGCATTCGTGTCAACCTCAGGAAAGTTGTCATTTGTCACAGAGTATAAAAGAACAATATTTTTGTTTGGACACATAAAATTAAGTTTTTAAGTTACTTTTCAACGTAGTGGTAAGTTCTTATACCTTACAATATTGTGTAACATCTTTGATGCATTTACGATATTTTAGAGGTATTTTTCTCTACCAGGTATTATACATACATTACATTTTAAAATTAAACAGTTGATTCAAATAAAAAGAGGTATTGTGATTAATTAATGTTTTTTTAAATATATGAATTTATTAAACATATCTTTTGACAAAAACATAAAAATTAATAATTGATTTCCGGACCAGGTAAAATATAGATTTAGAATAATATTTTTTTTTTACAAATGCTATTTTCTTTCTAAATAAAATCTGGCATTAGATTATGCTTATTAATATCGTGGGGTTTTCTGTCAATTACAATAAGAATCTTAAAATGATTTTTCCATGATTCCCATTGTGTATAACCATCTATTGATGAGTTTAATTTTTTTAATTTTAAAATTTTAATATAAAAAACAATTCAGAATTAGAAATGTCGCCATTTCATGTTTATTCAAAGTTCATTTCAATTAAATTTATTATTAAAAGACACGTTTTAGCCACAGATAAGAACTAACTTTATTTAATAATAAACGTACATAGACACAGAACATACATATTACATACTTCATGGTAGATGGCGCTACTAGTTTGTAATGAGTGATATTGTTGATACAAAATAACACCCTCACTTATCGCAATATTCACTAAACAATTTTAACAAAATTATTCTACACAAACTACTATGCCAAGAAGTGACATGAATTTGTAATGCTTTGCTGAACATAAACTTTTAGTCAAGATATCAGCTGGCATATTAGCTGTTGGCAAATACAAAACTTTCACAATTTTATCTTTAACTAGATCACGACAAAAATGATATTTGATATCAATATGTTTTGTACGTTTGTGAAGGATTGGGTTTGCACACAGCTTTTGTGCACCTTGATTATCATTAAAAAGACTAAATGTGTACAATTTGTGAGTTATTTCATATTGCAGACTTCTTATGTATAATATTTCCCTACATGCCTCAGACAGGCCAACATACTCTGCTTCAGTGCTAGAGAGGGCTATACATTTTTGTTTTCTACATTCCCATGAGATAACACCATCAGATAATAAAAAACACATACCAGTATATGATCTCCTATCTACAGAGTTAGATGCCCAATCAGCATCTACATAGCTTGTAATTTCTGAATTGCCTTCTTTACAATATTTTATTCCATAACATTTAGTCCGTTTTAGGTATTTCAATATCCTCTTTGCATATTCCCAATGCTCCTTTGTGTGACAGTTATTAAATTGACTTAAATAGCTTATAGAATAACTAATGTCTGGCCTTGTTAGGACTGACAAGTACATCAAACTGCCAATTAATTGTTGATAGGGCACATGACTATCTATACCTACTTGACCTTTCTTTACATTTAATTTGACCTCCATAGGAGTATCAACAGTTTTGCAATCTCTTAATTGAAATTTACTCAAAAGTTGATCAATATAAGTTTCCTGACTTAAATATACATATCCCTTTTCTTTATTGAAAGTTACATTCATTCCAAGACATTGTTTAACTTGGCCTAAGTCCTTAATGATAAACTTATTAGATAAAATCTGTTTCAAACTGTCAGTTTCAATTTTATCATTGGAAAATATAAAGAAATCATCAACATAGACTGTTACAATGTTCTTACATCCGTTGATATCTTTTATATACATACATGGTTCTATTTTTGACCTTTTGTAACCATTACTGACTAAGCAATTATCAACCTTTTTATTCCAAGCTCTAGAGGCCTGCTTAAGTCCATAAATGGCCTTTTTGAGTTTCAATACTTTACAAACTGAACTATTACTATTATAACAATCTGGCATTTTCATATGAATGATTTCCTCTAAATCACCATTCAAGAACGCAGTCTTGACATCTAAATGGGTAACATCTAAACCTAATTTTACTGATAATGCAAATAATAGTCTCAGAGTTGTATGTCTTACTACAGGCGAAAAAGTTTCTGTATAATCTACACCATATTTTTGTGTAAAGCCCTTTGCGACCAAACGAGCACGGTATAGCACATTGTTTTCACTATCGTATTTTTTTCGCAAAACCCATTTGCACTGTACTATAGTACCATCTTTAGGAGCATCTACTAGTTCCCATGCACTATTTTTCTCAAACGACAGTAACTCATCTTGCACGGCTGCCAACCACTGTGCTTTCTCAGGACCTTCCAAAGCTTCTTGCAACAATATCTCACCTGTGAACATATTGTCATTCTCTATACATGCACTAGCATAACCATATCTGTCTGGCTGCTGCCTACGCCTAGGACCACTTGTCATGTTGACATTATTCAGTATAATGGAGTCTTCACTGTCTGTTGTAACAGACCCAGAGCTTTCTGATGTTCCACTTTCACAAGGTACATACAGTTCACCGCTGTCATTCATGTTCAAGCTCTCTGGTTGTTCAAGGGAATCTTCCTGGAGAGTCACATCATCTTCCCCCACTGGAACTATATTCACCTTGTCTGAACAACTTTCCTGTACCTCTAGAACATTCTCTGTCTCTACCTTCTCCAATATTACGACATCTCGACTGGTAGTGATGACATTAGTCTTTGGGTTGTAAATTCTGTAACCTTTGACGTCATTGGAATAGCCGACAAGGATACATTTTTCAGACTTTCTGTCCCACTTTAATCTATTTTGTTTCGGCACATGCACCATGACTGTACTACCAAAAACACGCAAGTGACTTACATCTGGCTTTCTACCCGTCCATATTTCAAAAGGGGTTTTATTATTTAATGATGTGGTCACAGTCCTGTTCTGTAAGTACACTGCAGTATGTGCTGCCTCCGCCCAAAACCTTTTCTCGAGATCTGCATCGAACAGAAGACATTTGGCTTTCTCAACAATAGTCCGGTTAAATCGTTCTGAGATACCATTCTGCTCAGGCGTGTATGGGTTTGTTTTGTGATGTACTATCCCATGAGACATCAAAAAATCATTAAATCTATTGTTGCAGAATTCTTTCCCATTGTCACTTCTCAAGATTTTTATACTGCTATTAAGCTGATTCTCTACCTCTGCTTTATACTGTTGAAAGCATTTCAATGCCTCATCTTTAGTTTTTAAAAAGTAAATATATGTCATACGACTATAATCATCTATGAACAGCATAAAGTATCGAGAACCACCTATTGACTGGTTTTCCATAGGTCCACAGAGATCTGTGTGCACCTTGTGTAGTAACTCTGTACTTCTGCTACCTTCTTTGGGAAATGGTAAGCGGCTCTGCTTGCCCTCACAACATGCAACACAAGATGACTTTGATATATCAGTCTTACTATCCAGTGTCAATCCCTGAACAGCATCTTGCATCTTGTTCAAATACTGGCTATTGACATGACCTAAACGTCTATGCCAAACTTCACTGGACACCATCGCTGCAGCTGATGAACAATCCTCAGACATCTTTAGTTTATACACCCCATTTAATAGACTCGCTGTAGCTACCAGTACTCCTCGTTGGTTGAAAATCTGACAACCATTATTGCTAAATGAAACTCTGTTTCCTTTTGATATAAGTTGACTAACAGACAACAGATTTGTAGTCAACTTCGGCACGCATAATACACCTTCTACTGTAATGTCGAATTCACAGGCACGCGTCTTTGTCGTAATCCGCACATCTCCAGTACATAGTACAGGTACTTTATTTTTGTTTGCTACGACAATTTCCTTGATCTTATGATCTCGCGACACATTTGACAACCATTCCTCGTTCGCGGTAAGATGAACACTCGCCCCGGAGTCAATGTACCAATCTTTTTTGCAAAATTCCCCATTCAGGAACACAGCGCTGAACGCATTACTACTCGTCCGTTCATTTGTATTTGACGAAGTTTTGTTCGTAAAAGTACACTGGTTGCGGTAATGTCCTGTTTGTTTACATTTGTAACATGTCACCTTAGGTTTTGGCTTTGACATCTGGGCGTTGTCTTTGGTCGCAGCGCTACCAACATTCCGTTTCTTCTTGAAACTCGCAAACGCGCCACTAGAGGTGCTATTGTCGCCACCGCCGTTTCCGCTTTCTTCCATGTCCAACAGCTTTGTTTTAATGGCGTCCGCTGTCAATGGTATGCCGCAATGCTCGATCGCCATTATCATAGGGGAATATTTTTCTGTTAATCCCGCTAATAAAAGCGATGCAACCCACTCATCATTGATATTGAAACCCGTACCACTCAATTTTTGGCTTGTTTCGATGATTTGTGTCACGTACGAAGTCATTGAAACGCTATTTTCAAATCTAATAGAAATCAGACTCCTCAGTAAACTGATTCTTCTCGTGAATCCTGAGTCATCAAATAGGTTCTTCAATTTCTTCCACAGTTCATGTGTCGTTTGTACACTTTTAATATGCACGTACAGCGACGGATCTATTGTCAGAATCAACTTGGCTCGGGTTTTCGCGTCACCTGCTGCTCCTATTTCTGCTGGTAAAGTTTCCGACTTGATGCAATCGGCCATTCCCTCCAACACTAAGAAATTCTCAGCCGCAAAAGCCCACTCACTGTAATTTTCCCGGCCTTTCAATTTAGGCACACTGACAAGGTAGTTCGTCGTCATTTTCACATTTACAGCGTTAATTAGAGTTAATCTCAATCTGCAAAGTCTATTAATTTCCAATAATTGCGAGAAAAACTATAATTCACTGGGCCCATAACCTATTATTAAAAGACACGTTTTAGCCACAGATAAGAACTAACTTTATTTAATAATAAACGTACATAGACACAGAACATACATATTACATACTTCATGGTAGATGGCGCTACTAGTTTGTAATGAGTGATATTGTTGATACAAAATAACAAAATTCATTCATTAAGAATTTCAATTAATTTGATCAGATTATTATTTTTTTGTATTTACATATCATGTGTCATATACATAAGGATCCTAATAATAATACTCAGAGAATAGTTCTTAATGATAATACATGTAATAAATAAAATTATATTTGGAAAAAATACATTTTATGTACCTTTGCACTTGCATTGTATGATTTTTTCTATATCATGTCAATAAAGAGTTATTATATTATTTATCATTTCCTGTATTTATACTCAATATTCTTTCACATTTGCATATTAAAGTCGCGGTGGTATCAATAGAAGACATAAGTCTCTTTCGGGACTAATCAATATTTTCCCGAAAGAGGAGATTAAGAGATGTAGAGAGAAATAAAAAGGAAAAGATGTAGAGAAATAGAGAAAATTATACAGCATTACAACTGCTTTCCGTACATGCAAAGGAATAGTATCGAGGACAGCCAGCAGCTTTTACGGTTTTGGCTTCCCAGAAAAATCTACCGAGAATTACTTTTAGCTTACGAACTGTGCTGAAGCTTTATCCATTTTCATAAATAAGTAGATGGGAACTTTATAAGGAATGTTTAGTGTAATACACTTCCTTACTTTAAATGGCCGCCGTAAAAAAATACCATAAAGTTGTTAAAATATTCTTTTTGTTAATTAAAAAAATATTTAGTGATGAAATAAATAAATAATTAAGACTTTAACAATAAATTAAAAATTTCAAGGTGTGGATTTAAAATCCAAACAAAGGAAACAGTGAAGAACACGAAAAATTTAAACATTGATGACTGAAGTTGTAGTTAAAAAATATTTTTAATTTACAATATTTTACGTATTTTTTTGTCAAATGTTTCTAAATTATTTAAATTAATCAGTAGAAAAAGTAGATAAAAAAGTAATACATCTGGAGCGTCGTACATGTGAACTCCCCAATTTCATTGGACTCCTGGTATCGACCACGACCACGCGACGACTGATTTTAGCAAGTTTGCAGGCGATGGTACTGGGGACGACACCGCCTGGTACACGCGAGCTTGCCAACCTATAACCTATTTATTTATAGGTCATTCCACATAATACCTATGTAAATTATTTTTTTTTCTCTAAAATTTAATAAAATTTGACGGCCGCTCAGGCCGGACGTGATCCGTGAGACGTTGAATTGTGTTGTTGAAGTGCAAATTGTGAAAATTAATATTGTGTCCAAGGGAGGCGAAAGAAAAGAATATATGTATATATATTTTTTTTTATGTAAATAATTTAAAATATTAATAATTTTGTATTTTATATTTAAAATTTTGTATTTAGAATTAAAACTAATTGTATTATAAATAAAATGTAAGTTTATAATATGTAATATAATATGAACAAATGCGGCGTTGGGAACCGCCAACCAACACGCCATGTTCCGAACGGCGGAAGGTGGAGGACAGAGCTACAAATAGCTACGTGGAATGTAAGAGGACGAATGGAACAGAAGATGAATGAATTATTAGATGTGATGGATGACAAAGATCTGGATGTTATTTGTGTGTCTGAGACCAAGCGAAAAGGCAATGATACGACCGATTTGCCTGGCAACCGGGTCGCTTTCTGGGCTGGGGTTCCAGAGAGTGAGCGAGGTTGCCAAGGTGTAGGCGTATTATTGTCCTCTCGAATGGTTAATGCAATGGTAGAATACAAGGCGAACAACCCGAGGCTTCTTTGGGTTCGCTTTAAGTTGGGGATAACAAGAGTATTCTTGTTAGCCATGTATGAGCCAGTATCCTCAGCTCAAATGAGCGAGCTCGAGGAGTTTTGGGAGAATGTCAGGGATGTTCTAAGTAGTGTCAGAGATAATGAAAAGTTGATAGTATGTGGAGATATGAATGGATGGGTTGGAACCGCGCGAAGCGGTTACGAAAGCGTGCTAGGCAAATACGGTGATAGGAGGGTAAATGAGGCTGGAAAGCTTATTTTGGAATTTTGTAAGGAGAAAAATTTGTTTGTGGCAAACACGATGTTTGATCACAAACAAATTCACATGTACACATGGGAGCGAGCGGAGGAAAGAAGTATTATCGATTTATTCCTAGTGGACCAGCGTATTCGAAGTCAAGTTATGGACACGCGAGTGTTCAGAGGTGCTGATCTGGGAACGGACCACTATATAGTCGTTGCTAGAATAAGAGGTCTGTTCACAGGTTGGCGCAGCCGCACGGCGTGTCCAAGCTTGGCGTCGAATTATCGCATAAGAAGCTGGAAGCTTCAAGATCCACCGATCAGAGAGGAATATCAAGAAAGGGTTTCCAAGAAGCTTGAAAGCTGTGATTCTGGAAATGAAAGTGTTGAAGTATGCTGGCAGAACCTTAGGAATGGTATGGTGAAAGTAGCGACAGAGGTATGTGGTAAAAGGAAAAGAGGTTTTAGTAAAAAGCGCGATGAATGGTGGGATGATGAAGTGAAAGACGCTGTGGAGTTAAAGAAGAAAGCATGGCTGGATTATAAAGCCTCGGGTAATGATAAAAGTATGAGAGAGATAAGAAAAAGAGAGTACAAGCTGCAAAAGCACAAAACGAAAGCACTTATAAAGATGAAGCGTGAAAATTCTGAGAGAGAAAGGGATGAAAGGTTGACGAACAACTTCCGGGAAAACACAAAGCTTTTCTGGCGAGAAGTTAGTGGTTCCCGGGGTTGTTCAGTAACCTGTAGAATGAAAGGGGTGCTTTCGAAGAACGGTGAAATTTTAACTGAACAAACACACGTTTTGCAGCGGTGGGCGGAATTCTATAAGGAGATGTATGAACGTGAGGACGCCTCAGTCTTGACTACCAGCGTAATGCTGAGTCAAGACGTAGCCGATGGTGAAATCAGTTTGGAAGAAGTAGAGAGCGTGATTCGAAGTCTGAAATGTGGTAAGGCTGCGGGAGCAGATGAAGTTACTGCCGAGATGATCAAATATGGTGGGCCACGCGTCTGGGACCTTTTCTGGTTTTTGTGCAATTTATGCTGGAAATCCGGGGAGGTCCCAGACGATTGGCGAAGTGCAGTCATCGTACCTTTGTATAAAGGCAAAGGCTCACAGATAGACTGTGCAAGCTATAGGGCCATCAGTTTGATTAGCTTGGGCGGTAAAGTTTATGCTAAAATTTTAGCGAGAAGAATGCAAGAGAGATCTGAAAGGCTGTTGTGGGAGGCCCAAGGAGGTTTTAGACCTGGAAGAGGGTGTATAGATCAGATCTTTTCCCTCCGCATGATCACGGAAAAGTTTTTGGCCCTAAACCAAAAGGTTTTCTGTGCTTTTGTGGATTTGGAAAAGGCGTTTGACAGGGTTGTGAGAAAGAAGTTATGGGAGATACTGCCCCGATACAATGTGAACGGACCCTTGCTACAGGCTGCAAGGTCTCTTTACCGAGATCACTCAGCCTGTGTGCGAGTAGGAGCTGGCATGTCGCCCTGGTTTGACATCCAATCGGGTGTTAAGCAAGGTTGCGCTATGTCATCTTGGTTGTTCAATTTGTATTTGGATAGTTGTCTCCAAGGAGTGAAAGATAGTGACATGGGAGTGAAAGTAGGTGGCCTTAAGGTCAATTGCTTGCTATATGCAGATGATGCGGTGCTCATTGCATCATCAGAATGCAATTTGCAGGCATTGGTCACCACTTTGAAAGATGGGTGTGAAATTAATGGTCTTAACCTGAATGTAGATAAGACGAAGGTTCTGATATTTGAAAGAAATGAAGAAAGAACAGAATGTAAGATCAACGTGAATGATAAGATAATAGAACAAGTGAATGAAGTGGTATATTTGGGAAGTATGTTTAGCAGAGACGGAAGATACGAAATGGATGTGGAAAGACGTATTGCTGTCGGTAACAGAGTCAATGGTGCTTTGACTGCATTGTTGAGACGGCAAAACGTCAGTATAGCTGCACGTTTGGCTGTACACAATGCAGTTTTGCTACCGACGCTGTTATACGGCAGCCAAACGTGGGTAACACAGAAGAAGAATGTAAGAAAGATGAATGCTGTGGAGATGCGATCTCTTCGCAGAATATGCGGAGTCAGTCTAGCTGATAGAATCCGCAATGAAGAGATCCACAGAATGGCAGGTACTAGCGAAGATGTCACGGTGAGAATGAAGAAGAACGTGCTCAGGTGGTTTGGGCACGTTGAACGAATGAGTGATGAAAGAATGGTAAAAAAGATTTATATGGGAAAAGTGAGCGGTAAGAGAGACAGGGGGAGGCCTCGAGTGACCTTCGAAAACACAGTAGCTACGATACTGGAGGAAGGTCACTTAAAAAGCATGAGGACCCCCCGGAGGGCATGTATGAAGAGGTTGATGTCTGTGGCCGAGGCGAAAGAGGTATGAAGAGACCGTAGCGTTTGGCGTTCCGTCGTCTCTGGCTACCCCGCAAGGGATATGGCGTGAAGGTAAATAAATAAATAAATAAATTGTAGTGTAGTTCAGAAAAAATATTTTACCCTAATCTTTAAAATGACCTAAAATATAGGTGAAAGGATTTAGTGTAAAAGCAAATATACCTTATTAATAATCACGTCCCATAAAATTCTTATTGTACAGCGCCATCTATGGGCTAGTAAAAACACAACATGACAGAGTGAATTACTACTATTGGAAAAACAACAGGGCCACTAACAACATCTATTGCCCCGTTTTGTACCCTTGCTTTATATATGAAGATTTACTCAAATTATAAATCATGATTCTTTGTATACACAATAAACTAGAACAGCAAGTAGAAAATGCAAAATAGGTACTAAAATCATAAGTAACCGACCAAGAGCGACTACTAAATTTATTGAAGTGTTATTTTTGGAGCCTAAGTATAAGGCCACAGATAGGAATACTTGCAAGATAAAATACTAGACATATTTAATAACTATATAAAAACACATCAATCAATCAAAAACAAAATCATTTTAAAAGTAATATAACTGTTTCGGAATTAGAAAAAAAAAACACTACTACGTAATAATAAAATAATTAACCATACTGCATGTTATAAAACAAAAACAATTCCCGCAGATGCTGTATGATAAAATATATATTATTAAAAGATCAACTCAGGTCGTATTCAGTAATAACACAAAACAAGATTTAACTATTATTTTATTATTCACTGTTCATAATTCACTTATTTACTCACTTTAATGTTTGTATTCACAATTCAACGATTCAATCCTTAATGACACTATATTTGTATATCAAATTTTACCAGACCACAAAACGTTTTTCCCATTTCACAATGCACTCTCCAGTTGCCATATACAATAATTTACTTTATGGTGTGTATCAAAGTATTACAATAATAACATATTTGAATAATGTACTAAAATAAAAATACTATAAATCATATCATCCAATAATTATCTTACAGCTCCATCCTTATAACGGTGGGTCCTCACACCAAATTTTAATCTACATCAAAACAGTTAAAATATATTTTACATTCTTAATATATTATGATGTTATTTTAATATTGCAATAAACTTTTATTACATACTTAATCAATATTTTATTTCGCCTAATAGTTTTACATAGTTTTTAATTATAACCATTTTAAAATTTACTCAAGAATACAGTCTAATTATTTTATTATAATTTAATCGATCAATTAATCATTATTCACAATCACAAAATCACATGGTCTGTTATAATCTGCGAACATCTGTGCGATCACAAATTCACATGGCCTGTCATGATCTGCGAACATCTGTGCGATCACAAAATCACATGGTCTGTCATGATCTGCGAACATCTGTGCGATCACAAAATCACATGGTCTGTCATGATCTGCGAACATCTGTGCGATATCAAAACCGATACCATTCCCTTTCTGCACTGTAAGCTCATAACCCATGTTCCTTTGTCATCATCCTTCAATCATTATTGTGATCTGTAATCATCTGCGTAGTTAACGCTGACTACTCACAATACTGACTCCATAATGCACTGTAAGCTCATAACCCATGTTCCTTTGTCATCATCCATCAATCATTATTGTGATCTGTAATCATCTGCGTAGTTAACGCTGACTACTCACAATACTGACTCCATAATGCAAATCAATTCTTTCACTTTCATCTCGTCCAATCACCAATCATCTATTATAAACTTAGTTTAATAACACTTTGTATTTCTATTGGAACTGTTACATCATATAATCATATCAACACATCTCTCACACTCATCTCAACTCTTTTCATTTTTACTTAACATTGCCTAATCGTTCATTATCTTATCGTATATGTACAGTTTATAATCGAAAACTATTTATCACTTTCATAATTAACAATATTAGTGTCGCTGTCGTTTTCGCTGTCGATTTCTTTAAAATTTAACCATTTTATCAATTGAAATAATATTTTCATACTTTTTATTTCCTCTTCTAGTAAGAGTATCCTCGACTAGAAATCTATCGTTCGGTAGTATTTTAACAATTCGGTAAGGCCCATGGAATTTAGGCATAAGTTTCTTAGATTTCCCTACTCTATCCTTGTCAAACATTGTTCTTTCTAGTCTTACAAGATCACCTTCATTGTAACTCGTTGGTAATTTCCTATGTTTGTCGAATCGGTCTTTTGCATACTCCTGTTTCTTTACGATTTTAGCTAACGATTCATTTCTCAAATCTACCAAATCGTTACCGCTAACCCTATCTACAGTTTCATTAATAACATCATTAAGTATATTTGATGCTGAACTTGTAATGTTATACCCAAATAATAGCTCGGACGGACTTTTGCCCGTTGTTTTATTTATTGATCTATTTATGCCCAATTGAACTTCTCCTACATATTCATCCCAAGTATTATCATTCTTATCATGACATTTCGTACTCAAAGCTTCCGATATTGTCCTATTGTAGCGCTCTACTTGTCCGTTTGCTCGAGGCGTTGCTACTGCATTTAAAATGTGCTTAATATTGACACTTTTCATAAAACATTTAAATTTTGAGCTCGTAAAACATGTACCTCTATCCGTAATTAATCGTGAAGGTGTCCCAAAATAACTAAAATGATCTTTAAATATACGAATGGCGGTTAAAGTCTTTGTGTTTTTAACGGGAGTAATATTGATATATTTTGTAAAAGCGTCAATAATTATTAATAAATACGTATTGCCTCGCCGTGAACGAACGAAAGGACCTAAATGATCTGCGTGTAACGTGTGAAAAGGTTTATCAGGTTTTGGAATAGGGTGCAACAACCCCTCTTTTGGACCTCCAGGCATTTTGTGGTATGCACATTGTAAACACGCAAAAACGTATTTTTTTGTGAAGCGACGCATTTTAGGAAACCAAAATGAACGTGACAATCTTTTATATGTCTTGTCATATCCGAAATGACCCACTTCATCATGATTCATTCTTAATAGCTGCCACCTCACCGATTTAGGGACTACCCAACGAATTCCGCCTTCTACTATCCTGTATGGTGGTTACCCTTCAATTGGTAATTTTTATATATGTCTACAATATTTTTCGTATCCTTGTCTACTAGAATTTCTCGTATTCTCTTAACATCATCATCTGCATTTTGTACAGTTGCGATCCAGTCTTGGATGTCTAAGGTAAGAATATCAATTACGTGAACCTTGTCCACAAGAGTGGGCTCGCTGACCGGAGCACGACTTAGAGCATCAACATGCGACATCTTTGAACCTGACCTATTCTCTATTTCACAGTCGTACTCCTGTAGCTGCATCTACCATCGACCTATCCTAGGAATTAAATCTCTTTTTGTCATTGTTGTCCGTAGCGCATTACAGTCTGTTATTATTTTAAATTTTAAACCCAATAAATAAACTCTAAATCTATTTAAAGATGACACTACAGCCAAAGTTTCTAAGTCATATGAATGCATTTTTTTTTCGTCGTTTGTAGTTTTTCGACTGTAATAAGCTACAGGTTTCATGAATCCGTCAGTGTTACGTTGCATAAGGATACCTGCGACACCGTATTTCGATGCATCTGTGTGCAACTCGGTTTCTGATTTTACTTCATATAATGCAAGTATAGGTCGTTCGATCAACTTAGTTTTCAAAATTTCAAATGCTTGCTGATGTTCGTCTGTCCATTTCCAAGTAAAATGTTTTTTTAAAAGGTCTGTTAACGGTTGTGCAATTAAAGAAAAATCTTTGACAAATCGTCTGAAAAAACTAGTTAACCCAATAAAACGTCTAACATCGTGAATGTTTTTGGTAATTGGAAAGTCAGATACTGCAGCAATTTTTTTGGGAACCAGGTCGAATACCTGAACCACTAACTTCAAAACCTCAAAAATCTATTTTCTTAAAAAAGAAAAAACATTTTTGCAATTTAAGAGTTAATTTTGCATTTTGAAAAATACTCAACACTTCACCTAATCTAACTAATCCTTCATCAAAAGTACGCGCAGGTATTAATATGTCATCCATAAAAACTAAGGCATAAGAAACGTCAGAGAGAATTTTATTCATCGTTCTTTGAAAAACTGATGGCGCATTTGCCAAGCCAAAAGGCATTCTTTTAAATTGATATTGACCATCAGGAGTTACGAACGCAGTTTTATCCTGTGAATTTTCGTCGACAGCAATTTGATAGTATCCAGACGCTAAATCCAGACTGATAAACAATGAATTTCCCGCCAAACGGTCCAGTTGATCATCGATCAATGGTAAAGGAAAATGCTCTTTTTTAGTCTTTCGATTGAGAGCGCGGTAATCAATACAGAGACGCTTATCACCGGTTTTCTTTTTGATCAGAAGAACTGGGCTAGCATAAGTTGAATTTGACTCACAAATTATATCCGCATCTAACATTTCCTTAACCATTGATTTAACTTGTTCTCTTTCTGGGTAAGGTAATCGATAGGGCCTATAGACTACAGGATTGGTATCAGTTAATTCTATTTGTATTTTATCAATATTTGTAAAACCTAAATCTGTCAAATTATGTGAAAAACATTCATTAAAATTTTGTAGTAAATCTTTTAACTGATGGACCTCATTTTGAGACAAATGTTTGTCATAGTTAAGCAAGTCACTCGTTTTAGAATCATTAAAATCCAATAAATTGACATTTAAACTTTTATCCGTTCGTAATGCTCGTGTTAACAAAAATTCTCTACCGAATTTTAATACTTCAGTCGATATATTTTGAATCAATAAAGCTCCCTTGCCGTTTAAAATATTATATTCACCAGGCATCAAATAATATTCTTTGCCGGGTAACCCTCTCAAAGAACCATTAACATACACCGTACCAGAGAATTCGATATCCGTGGAAATGTTAGCGATAGCTATATTGTTAGGCAAAATCTCGATGTTATTACAAAGTGTAAGTTTTAATTTCGGAGAACAAGTCCTTCTAAATATTAATGAATTATTAGTTTTCATTATAGTGATACCTGGTGTTTCCGTAAAATTGTGACCAATCAATACTCCGTATTTAACGACATGGACATAAGCATCAATCAATTCTGTTATTCCCTGTATTTCGATATTAATTAAAGCTTTTCCGATTGGCAAAACGACATTTGAACCTATGCCTCGTAAAGTTGGCATCTGACCTACTGACCATTGAATCCCTAAGCTTTCAGCAATACTACGACGCAATAATGTACATTGACTGCCTAAATCAACATAGCCTTGCTGAAGCTGACCATTAAGTTTAAGATTTACAAGATATTTACCATTACTCGTATTAGAAATGGTGTCTAACGCCAAAACTGACTTTTCTCTATCTATATGTGGTTTGGATTTATCAACTGATAATTTATAACAATTAGTTTTCAAATGACCTAGCTTATTACATATGTTACACTTTAAAAATTTTTTTGTACTTCTAAAACTAAAATGACCGGGTTCATTGCAATTGAAACACGTTATTGGTTTCGCATTCTCAGTATTTGATCGGATTGATGACGTATTTATTTGATTATTAGTAGTATTAATAATATTTGAATTAAATCTTTTGTCAAAATTAACCCTTGATTTACTATCCGATTCACGCGGCTGTTGTTTGAAGGATTGAAAATATTTTAAAACCTGTTCAGGTTCTTCACATTTAGCGGCTTTAGCTCCCAATCTTAAATTACGATCTTCTAATCCGTATAATAAACAATCTACCGCACGTTTACCTTTAATATCACATCGATTTAATAAATTAATTTTCTGATAATAATATAACTCCAGTGAGTCGTTATATTTCACCCGCTTAGCTAACATTTCCGTTAAAAGTTCCGCATAGTCATCGCTTGATGGAAATGATTCAATTAATTTAACCTTCCATTCCGACCACGAAAACGACATCGACGGCAGAGTTTGATACCATGTTCTGGCCACACCACTTAATTTTGGAAGAGCGTAATGAATCACTTGATCATCACTCCATTTATATAACCGTGCACACTCTTCAACTTTGTTAAGCCATGTATCCATAATCTGCCCTTTGACCATCGGATCAAACTCTGGTATCACATTACCTAATACAGGAAACTTATTGCCTTCGGAACGATTACAAACAATTGACTTAATTAATTCAGTTAATATTAATTGAGTATTTTCACATTTTGAATTTGAACGACTCACGCGTCTTGTTTGTCTTCTCGATCCGTGTCGTCGTCTCTCGTGAACATCTAAGTCCGCTGCTGAAGTTGACTCAACCTCACTGCTGCTATTGCGACGATTGTCACTTTTCTTCATTTTTCGCTTTCGTTCAGGCGTCAGGGCATCACGACTCCGAGTGCTCGATGATTGTATTCGACCATCATGTTCACCTTGACTTATGTTTTCACGATCTTTACTACGATAACGTAAAGGTTTTCGACGATGGCCCTGTTTACGAGGCGACTTTTTACGCTTTCGGCCGGCACTTTCTCTATCACTGTCCATATTGAGCGTTCACAAGAATTTTTATTCGAAACTTTTTAATACGTAAATCACTTTTGGGCTTAATAATCCCACTTCTGAGCTAAAAGATCAACTCAGGTCGTATTCAGTAATAACACAAAACAAGATTTAACTATTGTTTTATTATTCACTGTTCATAATTCACTTATTTACTCACTTTAATGTTTGTATTCACAATTCAACGATTCAATCCTTAATGACACTATATTTGTATATCAAATTTTACCAGACCACAAAACGTTTTTCCCCTTTCACAATGCACTCTCCAGTTGCCATATACAATAATTTACTTTATGGTGTGTATCAAAGTATTACAATAATAACATATTTGAATAATGTACTAAAATAAAAATACTATAAATCATATCATCCAATAATTATCTTACATTATATACGAGTATACATGGAAGTCTAAAATCCGAGCACTTACCAAAGAAACAAGAATCATTACTCACCGTATCGGTTATCGTACAAAAATAACCATGGCGATTGGATACTGTTATACAAATAATTCATAAAACATTTTAAAATGTTTTAACGAACATTTGTGTGCTAACGGATATTACAGTATTATCGAGTTTCTACAACATTGTATGGGTATGAAGGTCTTAAAGATTTTTATATGAATAAGAAAAGAAAAATGTACATTGCTCTTCCCCGACAAAAAAAAAACAAACAATGAAATCGATTTAAATATATTTTTTTTTTATTTGTCAAAACTATTAATAAATACTAGAACTATAGCTACTACTTTATTATGGGACCACAAAATGTTACCCTTGTAAAAACTTTAAAACTAAAATAATATAAAAAAACAGTTATAATAAAATTCTGTAAAAACCGCAGTTCGTAAATTATAGTCAACTAAATATAAAGTCGAGAGCGCCCAAGGATTATAAGCGTCTGTTTAATCTTCAATGCCTCGATACGATCGCGCCATGAAGACAAATGGAAACTATTTACCAAAACAAAATGGAGGTTACGCAATTCACTGAGAGGAATTCGTAATTATTCGAATTAAACCGAAAATCCTTGTTCAAAAACAATGGGTACAACAAAGAACCATAACAAAATATTGTAAACAAAAACTCACTAGTCATTACATACTATATAACTTTTAATACTAGTTAAGTTGTTTTATGATTATAGTAAATGTTTATTTCAAATCAATAAATTAACATTGATTTTAATATTTTTTTATAGTTTTGGGGATAAAATTTGAACATTCAATATTAAAAAAAGTAATGATAAAAGTTTAAAAATTATTTGTTATTTAACGCATTAAGCAAAATCTACTATGAACTTGGTCGTTATAAGTTATGGCATTTTAATGAAATTTAGCATGGTTCTGAATTGGTACAATAAAACTAAAAATGTATGGATTTGTATATATTTTAATTTGACCACTAGGTGGCTTATCAAATTAGTCAGAGGTAGAAGTCGAAGCTGACAACAGCTGGTATTTAATAAAACGAAGTGACTGATAGTTTAACTATCATAAATATTTCTCTATAAATTTATTTCTTAACATTCATAACTATAGATTTCAAGGCCGGTAAGTCTTCTTTTAATTTGTTATCTATGCATTCTTTTTCTTCATCTGATGCAGTAAGATATTTGGCAACCATTTCTAGAAACAGAAGTATTATTTCCCTTTAAAAACTAATACGTTAACATATTTAAAGTCTAAAAATCCTTAAAATAGCATTAATTATATCTACACTTATCATAACTTATTAATTCTTTTAAGACATACAATACTTGTTATCATAATTACCGTGATATTTCTGAACTTTGTCAAAGTCTTCCTCTTTCAATTGTGATTTCAAGAAGAGAATGATAAGAGGTACTTGTCTTCCGGAGGCATGCAGCATATTCTGAGTGACAACTGTGAACAGTACCAACACTACTAAGTGTAGCACTAAGGCAGGTTCCTCGCAGTTTTCTATTTCAGATTTTAACTTTTCTTTGTGGTTGTGTACAAGGAGCCTGAAAGGAGATTATTTTTAATATATATTCATCTGTTAAGTTTTTTTCTACTTTTAGTGTTATATTTTTTACTTTTATTGCTACTACCTTTGCACAAAATTGCATTTTAAATGCTTTTTGCGAATTCAATGCCATTGTTACTGGTTATCTCTTTCTATTTATTTATTTGTAAGATTTTAGGAATACCAAACTTATAAAGTATTTAAATTATTTTTTTTGACAAAAATATAAGGGATGTCTTTGCAATCAGTATTTATGATAATAATTAGTATTCTTATCTAATTGATAATTTAAAATACCTTTCTTTCTTCTTATCAATCTTCTTCAATATCATACCACAGTCCGATAAACATACATCGGTAACTTGGTAGAACTGCTCCATGTTGTGTTCACTCAAAGCGGTATTTAGAGAGCGTAATGGCTTTGTATATTCTTCTGATACATCATTCATTATTTTATTTCTCTGTTCAACTGAAAGGATACCAGCTGGGACGGAAAGATTACATCGATTTGCCAAATGTTTGCAGAATTCAGATAACACATCACCACCAAGTGATTTTAAGAGATATTTTATAAATTGTGGTTTATCGTCACTAGGAAATAGTTTTAATCCTTTTTCATATAATTTTATATTATTGATAAGAACATTAATTTTATTTTCAGTGAAGTAATGAGTAAACTTTCTGTTGTGTGCATCTTGAAATAGTTTCTCAGAAAAATCTTTAGCAATTGTCAAAGTCGATTGATTGAGAGGCCTGCATAAAGAAATTAAAATTATCAATACATTAATTTATCTATTTGTAGGATAAAATAACAATATTTACCCTTGAATGTGTTGAGCAATTGGAGGTACAAAATTATTGAGATCTTCATTTTCAAGTTTTGCTCTGATTACATTCTCTACATCTTCAATATTAATTATTTCCAGGTGACTTAGAGTTTCTTTTGGACTTGATGCCTCATGAGAGCCAGGAACCTTATCTTTTTCACTTTCAGCTAGTTGCTTTTCTAAATACTGTTGGTACTTGCCAGACATTACTACAGCCTCAGCATTTTTTTGCATCATTGGCAGACAAGTCTGTTTAAGGGACTCTATAAACTCATTGCTGAATACTAAAATAGAATATAAAGGTTTTATATAAAATTAATTTAATCATAAGTTCTAATTAATATGTCTTACCTGTTTGATCAAATAAAATAGTTGAACTAGCGTAGTTTTTCAGTAGAGGAATAACAAAAGTTTCAATATCTTCATCATACAAATCTATGTTCAAGAATGAGGAAACATTGAGGTAGTTTTTACACTCTGTTACAGCATTTTCCAATTTCCCTTTAAGTTGTGAATCTATAACACAGCCTTTTAAGAATATAATATCTTCTTTAGCTAGAAGTGTTTTCACATACTCTTTAGGATCATTTATACCATACTCTGTTAAAGTAAAATATTCTAAGTATTTGTTTAGTTTGTAAAAACTGATAAGTCGATTATCCTGTGATCTTTCAAAACAGGATGGCTCATAATTGGCCCAGCACAACTTATGGCCGTTAATAACACCTGTATCATTTAGTTGATCATATAAATTTTTAAATAATTCATCTGTCAAATTAAAATGAGTAAAAATATCATACACTGGTGTCTTTTTGAGGAGTCCCATTAGAGCTCCTCGGATCTTTGCTTTAGTTCTTCTAATATGTTCTTTAGTATAAAATACTGTTGGGTGAGAATGGTCTTGTCTTCCTTGAATGATTTTACCCAAATATTTTTCCATTACACTATGTAGTAAAAAATTTTCTGGCAAAGCAAATTGCACTGACAAGTCAGTAACTGATATTTGACCTTGAATCCTGAGCATTTGATTTATCTCTCGAGCTATATTTTCTAAATAGTAATGAGCAACTACAAATTCTTCAACTGTTTGAAATTCAGTTCCTTTCTCTATTTCAGAAAATGTTAGGTTTATTTGATTTAAATCCATCTTCAGCTCCTTAGCAAGATCTTCAGTATTTATTCGACCCCCACGGATATACAATTCATTTTTTATTTTACTTATCTGCTGTTGTTGAGTCATATATTCTTGCCCATCAGTTGTCATCTTTTGTGAGAATTCTGTATATATGTATAATTATAAAGCAAAATATTTATTTTAATATACACTCAGCTTCTGAGAAACCAATGAAGGCAACATAGTTTCAAAATAATATATTAATATCGGGGTCCAAATTTATTAAGGTGTTAATTTTTGTTACTACAATATCTGATGTAGATAACAAAGTTTATTGAAGCCGTGTTTTTCTTTGAACATACGCCCTTCAAAGAAATATAACAGTAATATTTACATATAAATTGAAATTAAAATAAGATCTATCGGAATATTATTTCTCTTTACCGTTATTCCTTTATATTATAATTCGTAAATATAAACAAATCACTACTTACAACTTGCGTGATGCGTCTACAAATGACGGGAAATGTCAGACGACTGTCAGCAGTCTGAACACTGAATAAAAAATGTGAATCTTTAGGTCTATTACTCACTAGTCCACATCCCATCCGAATCCGATAAATTAAGTTCTGAAACACAGTACAGCATTGTCTGAACTACCTGTAATACTATTTGTGTGAACACTTATGCAATAGAAACGGGTTTTATAATATGAAATTGCAATATCTTTAACTTGTAATATGAATTTTAAGTACGTAAAAGTAATATATTGATAAAAGTTATTTCAGGTTCAAATTGCCTATTTCTTTGTTACCTGGTACCAATTAATATTACTAATGAATATAGATTTCGTTTGGTGATTTTTTTCATTGAATACTTAATTAAACTGACATACTAAAGTTTAAATAAACCATAAGTAATGTTTTTATAATCAATAAAACGTGTACCTAATTAAAAATCCAGTTAGTGTAAGAACAATTGTTACTAGATACATATAATAAAAAATAATTTTATTTAATGGTTATTTAAAAGAATACTAGCAAAAACCACGACTTCGATTGTATGAATTATTAAATATTAATTCTCTATCATTTAGATGCAACATAAACCATTATATTATATTATTTATTACGATATATAAATATAATACACAGTACATTATTATTCGAATTATTGTGTACTTTTACTTTTAAACCACCACCTTAAATATTGATACAATCTTTACATTATCATTACACAAAATTGAGTGGTCTTGTCCTTTGAATAAGGATTACTCCTTATTCAAAGAAACAGGCAACAGGCAACTTCTTATTCAAAGAAACAGACAACCGAAGAGAGAAAAAGGAAAAAAATATGGGTTTTATTATAATTCTATATCAAATATAAATATACCTCTGTAAAATAAGAAATTTGAAGATATTTTATATTCAGATTTAGAACTTACATGTAAAGATTGTAAAGAAAAATCGAACAATTTCATTATTTAATATTTTTTTCCTTTGTGTATTATAGCTAATGTGTTCTACTTGTGTGAAACGTTAAATTATTTAAGATAAGAAAGAAAAGAACCACTGTACAGGAAAACATACAGAAGTGAGCGCTGTATCTATATTTTCTCTGACAGAGTTTAGTTTTAATGCGTTGACGATATCCGAAATCATAGTATATTTTCTCGAATCCGGAACGGCTGCGGTGTGTATGTGTCCTTATGTAGCCTATCTACAATCGGTAATGAGTCATATCTATTTAAACCTACACTGTAATTTAATTTTATGTTACTAGGATTCAGAAAAGCATTTGAAAACTCGTATAATACATGTATTACATACAGCAGCGGCGTTAGGGCTACTGACACCCCGGGCAAAAATATTTAGGCTCCCACTTAAGGAAATCAATATCGAGTATTTATTTTTTGCTGAACCAAATCATCTGGCAGCTGAACATAGTTGTGAATACGGCACATAGAGCACAGTATTGAGGGTACAGAGCGCGGAAGGCAGAAGGCCGAGGCCCCAGACCTCAGCGCCCCCCAAATTTGGCGCCCCGGGCCGTCACCCCATCGCGCGCCCCCCTAACACCGGCACTGATTACATATCATATCTATACATTAAAAACATAAAGTATATTCAGACTTCGAAAGAATTCCAGTCAATAAATATTGTAAATTGTAATGATTTCTTTATCTTTAAAAAGTATGCCAATAATAATTCTTATCATTTTAATAAAAATATGGATGAATAATTATTTTATTTAATTTTGGCTTGGTATTTTGATTAAAAAAAAGTAAAAATCTATGGCATTAAATTCAATTGAATTAGACAGTGGAAATTTTATTATAATACTATTATACAAGGGAACTTCCCGGCCCTAAGGGCCGGAAAGGGTCAAAGGTCACGTATGAAGTTGGCACCCACCCTATTTTACAGCCTGATTCAATAGCTTTTTTTTGATGTATTACACATTATTGTGTGATTTGTGGGTGATAAGTGATGCGCGTGCATACAGAGACAATTAGCTCATTATTATATAGTAAGGATGTTATTGGACAATATTATACATAAATATAAAAAGTATTAAAATGTTTGTTCTGGAGTTTCTATTTCACTTGGGTGCATCCATTTATTAAAAATCTCTGTTTATTTTAAAGCCTTAACTATACTAGGGGCGCCAACAAACCCTCAATTACGACTCTCTGCGCTCGCGAAATCTCCGGTGCCGTTGAAATGACATTTAAAAAAAAAAAAATTTGACATTTTTAATTTTTTTTTCTTTTAAAACCACCACCTAATGTGTGTCTTTGATTGCAAAGTTTCATAATTTTCCGTCAAGTAGTTTTCGAGCCAATTCGTGACAAAGATTGTAAAAAGTCTCCAGTAAAACGCTCCGCTCACTTCGTTCGCTTCGCTCAAATAACAAATTTTATTTAATATATAAATTCAGGAGTAAAAACGTCGCGATTTTATTATCATAATTTTTTATATATTCATAATTTTGACCATTTCACCAAATTACTTTACGTTTTTTTCATAGAAATTTATATAATAACTAGTTGTTGCCTCCTCTTGCTGCATCATAAAGTATTTCACAACAATTAAAATTGTATTATACACAATATATTGGAAACTTACAGAATTTAGAAGTGAATAAAACTCTTTGTGTAAAGATCCTCAAATGGGCAATAAAAAAAGATTTCTATAACATTTAATGGACATCGGTTCAGCGGTTTAAAAGATTAGGGCAAAAAACATTGTGTCACGGAATATTTTATATAAGGATTTTCATGTCAACATAAAATACAAATAAGAGTATCAATTGATTGGGGTTTAATAATCAAAAAATATTTTTAATTAATATTGATATATTTTATCAATGTGAATGCTAATAAATAAGTAAAAAAAGCTAGAAGATAAAATATAAACAATGTAATTCGTTTTACAAACTATATTTAGTGTTATGTTAATTTTTATTTTGCAGTATTTCTATGAAATTATACATTAGAAGAAAACTCATTCAAACTGCGAGTGGTTTAACAAACAATATTAATTTGTGATCAAATTTGCCAAATTATATAATGTTGTTCAAATTATTATAGTCTTAGAAATGTTATTAACTGGCGGTTTTTGCAGCTTGACGTCTCTTTACATCCCAGTTGTACACTCTGGCCATGTTGACCTCTGTTGTAGTCCACTGATCTCTAGAATAATAAGTAGTGTAAGTTTAGTGCTATATTTAGTTTGAATGTATTTATTTACTTATATCTTTTTGAATTAATACCAGTGATCACTTGTGTATGTCAAATGAAGTGTCAGGGGAACTTTGAAACTATACTCATCGAAACAAACCCTTCTGTAAAGATATTACCCAATTTAAAATAAGACTATGAGGGTTCCAAATGCTCCAAATGTGCCCTGGTATGAGAAGAACCATACAACAAACACAGCACGTTATTTCTTTATAGTGATCACTGTTCTGTATTTAGTGTTATGATCAATATTTAGTGAGAAATGTATGAACAACTAGAACCACAACATTTAATTCAATAAATCGGTCAAATGATTAGTAAAAAATAAATATAATATAATATGTTTTTGTCATTATAATTATTATTATAAAGCCAGGTTTTTTTACATTGGGTTTCTAGAAAATTATCTGATTATAACAAGAGAACAGAGCAATAAATGACAAGGGTAAAAACCACACAAAAAAAATCATATACTGTTTTTGCTTTTTTGTCTTAGTGTGCTACATTAAAAATAGTATTTTTTAATAGTCAATTTCAAGCAAGATAAATTAAAGTCAGCTGTAAGAGAACTACAATAAATTTAACTTAGTACAAGTTAATCATAGTGTTGGCTAGCACTAATTAATGGCTAATTTAAGTTGTCTAAATCTTAGAAAATGTAGTCCTTACCTCAAAAAGTCTAAATCATGTTCAACACATGAGAGATTTTTCTTTGCGGTTGCCATATTTGTTGTAAGGAGTGTTTCGGCATCTTTTAATGAATACTCCAACATCACATTGGCCCCAAGCCATAAATAAACATTCTTAGTTGGCATAATGTTTGCCTGAAAAGGGTTTAAATATAAATATAATTAAGTAGAAGAAAGAAGAATTATTGATTAAATATTTTCTTCTCTTACTATCAAAACATAGATCTTTATATGAATATATGAAGTTTTATATATGGTATAAAGTTATTATCACTAAAAATATTGCGGAATATCTCATTACACAATAAATACAACATACTTTTACAAACACTTGGTCACTAAGAAGAAATTGCGTGTCCATGTTTTCTTTTTGAGACCTTAATTTTTCAATGACATCCAATGACCTTGCTAAGTCTGGAATTTGCTGTCGCAGGCGCCTCCTCTTGGTAGCCAGTGTATATTCCATAAATTTATATTTACCGTGTTGCTCATCTAACTGTCTTAATACTTTGTCAACACCCCCAGAATTTTCAGGTAACTTCATAAACTCGTCTACATTGTCCTATAAAATATATAGAAAAATATAATAACAATACTATGTAATTTTTAATATATAATAAAAAATATATCTTTTCAACAAAATACTTTTGCTGAGTATTTTTTAACATTTTAAAAATAATAGTATGTGCTTTTGTATTGGTTTTGTTTTGAAATATGTATAAATTTGTTAATTTTAAAAGCAGATGTGCTAACCTAACCTATCTAAAACACTAAGATTGTCTATGTTTATTGGAAGATGAAAATGGAAAATTACATAGATGCTAACAAATGATAACATACTACAAATACTGCTTCAGGTATTCCTGAAAACGATTTTGTGTCTTCTGCTTTATCGCCTTCCATTGTATTCACTTTTTTCAAACTAAATATAAAAATTTCTGAAACAAGTTATCGTAATGACATCAAACAAGATATATCAATTAAACTAAGAATATATATATAACAATGTTGCATATTCCTTACAATTAATAACGTAATATTTTTAAGATTTATAAAAATAGAATTAGTATAGGTAATAGTTCTGATGTCGGCCATCAAAGAATGTCATTTTGACATGGCACTTGTTAGATGTCAATATTGATAGATCACAATTGTAGTTTTTTATATTGCTAAAATCCGAATACAGATTTATATTAAAGAAAAAAATGTGACTTTTCTTATAGGAAAATACATATAACATTTATTCAAACTCATAAACTCCATACAATAACGTATTATTACTTCTCATTAACTATTTGTCAATGCATAAATAATTTATTCGATTGAATTATAAAAAATGTGGTCTAAAGTATTAATTTATATAATAATAACATTATATTAACATTATATTAATTATTAATTTATATAATATTGTAAAATATATTATTGTTGTTACATCGCTCATGGCAATAGAATAGTTCTATAATAATATTTCTATTATCTATGTTCTATAGTATAGACAAGAAAATTATAATTGACATGTCAAATTCGATTAAAGTCTTAGCAGTTTCGACGACAATTTTATTTGCATTCAATAAAAAAAGGCTATCTACAGGCTACTAACTGCCAAATGTTAGTTATTATTTTGATAGTCACTGGATAATATGTGTGGGTTTACTGGATTCTAATATCGCTTTTGTAATTTCAGATCAGTAAGGCTACGCCCTTTTTTATACGATCTACGTTGTTGGTTTTAGCTTCCAACATAGGCCTATCAGACACTGCCGTTATGGATATGATGGTTTCAACGTTGCAACAGCAGCGGGCTGTTACAGAACAACTCCGGAGGGAGGCTGCTATAATACGGGTTCCCATATCCGTCGCAGTGGCTGACATCATACGATACATCAATGAACACGATCAAGAAGATTGTCTTCTTGTTGGGTTTTCGAGCCAAAAAGTAAACCCTTTTAGAGAAAAAAGTTCGTGCACTGTCCTTTAATAGATTTTTTGTGGAATACAAGCTTTCTGTGTGTTATTTAAAGCTCTATATGTTTTGTATAATGATAGTCATATCAGAAGTTTAATGGTGTGAAATTAACTTTATGGTTTTACTTGTGCTAATTCTAACTGTGTCACTATGTAATTGTTCCTTAATCTTTGTAATTTATTAAATTTGGAAAAATTGCAGCTGTTGTTTTATTTGTATACAAATTTGCCTGATAAAATTTTATAACATTAATCAAATGTTGATATTAAAATGGAAAATATTTAATATATTTAGATACTTGTTTGAAATAATGGATTTTGTTCTATAAAGTTAATTAGCTTAGTGATAGATGAGACAATAAACAAAGTAATTTGCTAAATGCTTTATTTGTGCACAGTAACAAAAAGAAACAACAAATACACACCTCAATTCCATGCTTAGGCTTACATTGGAATTGATTTTCTCTGTAATGGGGTACATTAACTATCTCTACCTTCAGTATTTTCCATTGTCTACTACTAATATTAAATAATACATGCTCGTAGAAAAGTGGTTACACATTTATACATCTAGATATAGCACATTTATTACTTTGACAATACAAATAATTAAATTTGGTGTTATCGCTTATCTAAAACACTTTAATATCTAAAAAGAAATATTAATATTTAACATAAATGTTACATACACCTTACATATAATATTACTATGGGTTTCTGTGCTTTAAAATGGACATACGAGTTTCGATTTCATTAATACCTAAGTGAAAGTCAAAATTGCAGTACGATTTTCTGTGCAATATATTAAAAATGTGCACAATATCACATTGTTTAACGGATTACAACATGAATCCAGTATGCAGATATTAAATATATTAAGATATCAAACAAAGGGATGGGAACACTAATTACATCTGTCATCTCAAACTATACATACTCCTTCAAACAATGCAATTCCTATTCATCATAAGCTAAAACAACTATATGGAGGTGATGCGAATGTATTTACGGCAGTGAAATTAAATTTAATTAAACTTATTTTATACTTGTAAATTCATTGAGCAAATTTTGGAATTAAAACAATAAATCTTATTCTAGGGGTAAAACTATATAAAAAAAATAATATTACCACCTATCAGTCTTTTAAATTGATTTTGATTATCAACCTTGTAGCAATTTGACTCTCAAAAGTTTACAAATGAGAAGAGTAAATTAAATGTTACCATATCATATCATAGCGATCATTAACCTCTAGTATATCTATTGTCAGATACATTATTTATGTACTATCTAGCTATATCAATCTAAATGGAATAATTGTTTGTAATTCCACAGCATATACAAAAAATACAAAACTGCATTTACATTATATCGTTATGAAACAAAATAAAATACAAACAAATGGTACCCTGACCTGGATGTCTAAAAATATAAGAATTATAAAGCTTATTAAAAAAAAGGATAACGTTATTAATCAGCATACTAGATACCCTACATTTTAGAGTGCCATCGTTACTATCAATTTCAGCTCGTATTCATAAGATAAGACCCTTACACATATCCTAAATCTACACCCACAGCTTAGTTTGAAGGATATCAAATAATTGTAGATACTATAAAATACTTAATACATTCACATGTTGTTGGATATACAACTTAATTACGACACTTGATAAATTATTATAAAATAATGTTACTAGAATAAGCATATCAGTTTATATAGCAATGTTATGTATTACAAATTCAAAATCCCTTTAAAAGGCCTCATATAATTGGTGTATTAATATTGTTTATTTGAATGTTAAATAACCTTACATTTATGCATAATTTAAATGTCTATTGAGCATATAAAAGTGGAGTAAATGGGTATTATAATTACTTACAATAATGTTGTTATAATATGGGTTCAGTGGAGTTTTTAATACTAAATGAGATCTTAACACTTATACTTTTGGGATGAGTCATTCCCGAGTAGAATAATGGGGTTAATTTAGGAAACTAGATACTTTTATTAATGTTTAAACCGTTTCTTGGCTGGGTGGCGAGACATCCTCGGCACCGTTTGAAACACTCTGATGATATAGCTTTAACAGTTCCATAGCATCCTGGGCTTGACGCTTCTCTAGTAATATTCTATAATTAGAACAAATTATTATTGTTAATTATTGTTTATTTAAAGTTAATATTGTTAGTTATTATATTTTTAATATTAATCTTATTTAAGTATGTGATATAAAACAAATTATGAATATTTTGGTAAAAGTGTAACAAATGTGTGCAAATAAGTCAATATATATATATATATTTATGAGTAAAATAAATTACCTTCCAGAAGCTTCCTTAATATGTTCTAAAATTATCCTGTTATCCCTGTCAGTAACAATATCAGCTAGACTGTCTGGGTCCATATCAGACAGTAATTCCAAATCTTGACCTCCAAGTAATGAAATGTGGCAGAGATTATGTTGCAAGCGACCCACAAGGCTAGCAACTTGACCTTTATCTCCGAGATTGACTTCATCAGTCTGATCTAATGAAACTTGACACTTGGGCATATTAGGGGACCACTTTTCATTTCCATGTAAAATCATAAGCGCAGTATCTGGATCCAACGTTGAAAAGTATTCTTCGTCATCCACTTCAGTACCATCACACTCGAGAACGACTGTAAGATGTTCAGACGGCAATCCCAATTTTTCCGGAACTTTTCCGATTAAATCCTCTAATGATGACGCCACAATTCCTTTTTTCTTTTCACGATTCATATCACATATTTTATACGGTTTGTTAATATTGTCCTCCATGATAAATTTATGAGCTAAATGTTTATTTTTAATTGTATATACAATTATTTTAATATAAAAGGAATTACTTAAATATATAAAATTCCATTAGATTTATCATTGGTACTTGATGGAAGTCCACAAAAAAGGTAATATCAAATAATTTAAAATGATGACATTTACACTAATAATTGCCACACTTGAAAAAAAGGTTTTTATATTTTTGTTTTTAATATTCCGGCACTATTAATGATTGTGTATTTTGATGCCGTTATTGGTTACAGAAAGATATAACACATATAAAATTGTAAACACAGCGGCGGCGCCTATCCCGTGAGACGACAGTCTCTGTTACGAGCGGTTTACTGAATGTGACTTTGCAGTTTGCGCCTTGCGGGCCTTGCCGGCCGTGGTTCGCGCCTGGAACACTATTCACTATTAGAGTCTGCGTCTAACAAGGTTTGCCTTCACATCTATAGACTAAACTAAAAATTACTCATCTAGATAAATGAAGAAAATTTAAAAGAATATATAATATTTTTAATTAGAATGTTGATATATTTACAGTTAAGCATTTATTTTTATTTTGTTTTTTAGATATTACAGAAATTTTTGTGTAATCATTTTGTTATTTTTTTGTAAATATCCTTGCTTCAAGTAGTATAATTTAATAGGTTAAACAAATTTAATAATTTGATAAAATAATTTTATATCAAAATTTAATAATAAATTTCTAATTTAGATATACATCCAAATCTTATACATAGCTACGGATTATTGAGGAAAATTCAAGGTAAAATGTTATGAAAATAATTATCTTCTTAAACTTACCAACTTCTTATGCCCTAGTATTTTTTAACCCTATCGGTTTTTTAATTGATCACGTATGTATATGAGAACCTTGGATGAACCGAATGGACCACATTTTTCCTCGAAAAAAACTGAAAAAAATGGGTAATAAGGTTATAGTGCATGTTAGATATAGTCCTATATCTTGCGTAAATAGGGACATATTATACACATAATCAGACCCTAAACAGGAGTTGTTCACAAGGGTAGACAGTTTCGTGTTCCTATCGTCCAAATAAATATGAAATGCTGACGTTCTCTGTCGTTGTTATAATTCAATATCAATAAATATAACCAAAATTGAAACTTGTTATTGTATTTGGCAAAAGCGGTCACAAAACTGAAACTGCAAATACCTATTGCTATGAACATTTCGAAGTTAGGTAGTTGTGGTTTGCGTCATTCGAGATTAATCACAGAATAATGTGCTCGGAAAAGCAACGTTAGAAACTTTTGCTAATATTTATCTATTACCAGTTTCTGTATTAAGCGCAATAAGTACGGAGGGAGTACTACTGAAATTTTCTCTTGTTATATATATAATTCAGTATTCTGTATTTTTCATTATAAATGGAACGGTTTCAGCTTAAGGATGCGAAGTGTATGTTCAAAACTATACCGTTTTTATCGTCTACATTTGAATATCTATTGATATCTATGAAAGGATTAGTCCTTCCCTAGTGGCGTATCAATCAATCAGCTACACCCTTGGGTTTAAATAAGCATAGAGATTTAAATCAATCTTTATGAAGTAACTAAGAAATTGGACTGGATTGGTAAAGATTTCATTCTTTAAAAGGATTAATAGTAAAAGTTCAGCATCAGACTAAAGCTAGTAATAATATTTAAGTAATCTAATACTTAAAGGTCAGCCATAGTTAAGAACTGTAGGTGGTGAAGTCGAATTGTCTAACAGTAGTCATTTGATTACGCTGCTTGTTTGTATTTTGGTCGACTCCTGAATATTACCACACTCCCAAATGATCCACGTGAGCTGATAGCTACTATCACTGTGTTTTGTATAGAGAGTGAGAGAGATGGGTAGAGATGTGCATTAGGGATAGTATCTCGTACCACAGTTAGATGAACCACGTGCTTGAATACCACCCAATGCTATAAACAATGCAATAGTTAAACACCTATAGGTAACAAGGATTTATTAACGCTTAAGTATCTCTTAACATTAGTTTATCTGAATGTTTATATTTTTCTGAATAGTTTTTTTATTAAATATTTTATTAACGCCATCCTGGTTTCATAATTTCCTTCGTTTTATACCATTTTTATAATTTCTAAAATCGATTATTAGTATAATTGATACTTTTGAGTGCAAAGGTTAAAGAGAATATATATAACCTCTATTCGATTAATATAATTTATAATCTGCGACTGCGTCAATTTATTACACCAGACAGGTGTCATGTCTGTTAGTGAAAGCTATAAATATCTCTTCAGATGATAGCTGAGCAGGTAATAGTGTACGCAAGTACAGGGGTCACGCTCGGTCAGATCGTGGCTCGTCGGGATCAATATTTCGCTTACCGCTCTCCGTGTCTACTCGCGCCTCTTCTAGATGCACTATTTTGACTCTATCTAGTATAAATAATGATTATTCATAACTCATCTAGAATAAAGTATTTAAATTATTATTAATAAATAAAATAAAAAAAAGAGTAATAAATAATTAAATTAAATTTGCATAAATCATGAGAATATTATTGTAATATATTTTAAAACATTTTTTTGTCTTTGGTATTTTTGAGGTAAAACTTCACATTGATAATTGAAAAATTTACCTTTTAATTACGTGTCGGAATATGTCATATAATAAGCTTCTACTTGCACAGTCATCCCTCCCATTATGCATAATAAAGGTACAATTTACTATGACAATGCGTCTCTCTGACAATCAACATGAAATCTCTCATTTCTGATGTAATATACGTTATAGACGCATACAAATTAGTGTTGTACTTTGCTCCATAACTACAATAGTAGTGTTATTATAATTATTATCATATTATATAACACTAGCTATTGCCAGCGACTTCGTCTGCTGCTTCATAAACTATTTTAAAATAATTAAATTTATATTATTAACGCCTCCATCTATTAGAAACTTATAGAACTTAGAAGTGAATTAAATCGTTTATATACAAAATTTTAGTTTGAACCGAGATAAAAACTATCCTATCTTTTAAGTCGGACTAAACAATATATCTACAAAATTTCATTGAAATTGTATCAGTAGTTTCAAAGATAAGCGCAAACGGACATCGTGACACGGTTTTATATATAAAGTTATGACACGAGCGTAATAATGACTTATTTCTAATAAGCACGTTCATTTATACGCCTCGTATGACATCGCGTGATGACGTGGAATGAGCATTTATAATTTTATACACTGACATTGAAAGTAGAATAAGTTTTATTCGAGTTGGAAATATGAAAATAAAAATTATGCTTTAAAAACATTTAATTACTGCCTACATATTAAACTTTCATGACATAATATTTTATAATGAGGGTAATGCGAGTGTCATTGTCTATACAAGTATTTAATTCTAGTAAAACTACGTAATATGAATGTGTTAAATTTATTATTATTGTATTAATTAGATTTAAGAAGTTACAATTACTTGGAATAATTGTCATTATAAATATGTTAAATACCACTTTAAAGTTATTTGTTTGACTTATTGACAGAAGCCATATTTATGATATTAAATTATTGTTTGCGTGCTTAAATATGTTACAAATGTGTGAATTATGGTCGCCACAAATACATTTTAGAAATTTAGTACTGCTGACAATAACTATTGTTTGTATTTAACTTATTTAAATGTTTAAAGCTATGATTATGACCAAATGGCATATATGGCCGCTAACGCCTGTAACTGTTAAATTAGTACAAATACGACTAATGGAGCCTCCATTTGATTTTTAACAGCATCCTTACTGGACATCTGATAAGCTTGATTGATGATTTCATGTTGTTACTTTGTCGGTATATAAATCTATTGTGTAATTAGTGATTGAGTAAATAATTGTGAACTTTTATACTCTTTTATTATGAATATACTTTAAATTTATCAATATATTACTTGATATTAACTTCATTTCTTTTAAATAAGCCCTAACTAATATCTTTTTGTATATTTTTTATTTAATAGACAGTTTATTAAAGCTTGATTAAAAGATTTTCTTAATTATTTAATAAAAGGAACGTAAGAGAAGCCCGCTGAGTTTCTGTCTCCACCCCTTCTCAGATCTGTGGCAAATAATAGTCCGAGGTAGTTTTTGAAAAGTTTCTACTTTAAAATAGATTAAGTAACTAGATGTAAAGTAGTTCAATAATCGCTAAATTTTTTATTATCTAGATCATGATTATTTTTTGCAAATCTCTGTGGAGCAAGAATTTGTTTACATTTATATATATATATGAAAAAAGATGAAAAGGACTGTGACGTTGTCAAAGATCACACGGTGGTAAAAAGTAGTCATAAAAAAAATATTCTCTTGTTCGAATTAAACCTCAATTTTTAGATCTGCAGTTACGAGTCTGTAATCACTACCAGCGAGTGACCCTGAATCATAAGTGTTCTCATATGTATTATAACATATATATTATAACATATAATAATAATTATTTATTCACGAACATTTTAATAGATTATGTTTAGACTTTTTAGTGGTAAGAAATGAAAATTTTCTTGCTGACTTAATTTTTTTGTGAATGAGAAAAATGTTAAAAATTTTGGTAAAATTTTATTAGTATTCTTCTTTAACTGCAATGGTTCAAGTAATTCATAGCAAAATCCAAATAATCCACCCAGTTTAGGTATTTCAATATATGATGAATCTATCCATCTCAAAGTATTCAATTGTTATTTAACACAAATATCAGATAGCCACGAATACTATTTAATATACCGATCGATTAGCTATGTGATCGCATTTCTATTATCTATATAACATAAAAACTATAATTTACTACTCCAGGTATAGCGCTGTATTAAATTAATTATTGTTTGAAATAATATTAAAATTTTTATAAAGTAAACACTTTATAAAAAATAGGAGGTCAGAGATTTTTTTTGGCCAACTTGTATTATCTAAATAGGTACCTGAACACGCTCACTTGGTTTGTCGGACCCTCTACAAAACACCCTGTATAAATACGATGCAATTTCCGTAAGTAACATAAAAGTTATAACCTCAAGCACGACTTGTGCTTGAGGTTAAAACAATGCAATCGGAAAACAATGTGTTTATAAAATTAAAAACTTAATGACAAGATACATGTATCTATATAATAAATAAATGTAAGTGATATGACAATATATATCCGTTAATATTATCTATATAGTTAATTTTACAAAAATAAAAAAAATATAGTTAATTTTACAAAAATAAAAAATCTAGATTTTATAGGGTATTCAAATAAATATATTTAGAAAAAAACTTTATTCAATATAACGACAAAAGTTTTATCTTTGTATTTATAATATAATATAGGAATACATAAAATCTTTAATAAATAATATGAGAAGGTAAAAGATAATTTTACCTTAATGCATCTGCATTTTATGTGCAGTTTATAAAGGAAGTTTTATGAGCGGTTCGCTGCGGAATAAACTCTTGCATTACTAAAGGCCAAGGACGCTCGGGGGAGAATAACAGACACACGGGCCACAGCAATACTCCTCGGGGGGTTTGATCATATGAATAATTCAATTACTTTGTAACATACGAGGTTGTTTTTAGAATTCACATAAATTCCTTTTATTTATTTGATCCTAACGAGTATTTCCTTCTTATATTCATTACGTCATACGTAATTGGGATCTATAATAGCAGTACTTTTTATAAGGTTTTTATTAATAATGTGATGTGTGTGTGTGATGATAAAGTGACATGGCTGTTAAAAATATTTTTCATATCCATGTTAAGTATAAGATCTCATGTAGAAAAATGTTCATATATTATTAAGCTTCCCGATAAGGATAGGTAAGTTCCGGTGAAGCTTTAAAAGTTGCAATACAAAACAAAGTAATATTTTCCTCATAATTAATGGTATTATAAATTCTTATTTTTCATAAAACTATTAATTTTCAGCACAGGGTTACTTTTATTTTAGTTTCCGTAGCATTCATTTATTCCAAAGGTTTCCATATCTTTAGCTGATTATTAAAGCGCTTAATGAATTAATTCCCCAGACACCACATTTTCTACTTCACCCAGCTAATTAACAAAGTTGTAAGCTTTATTATGATTGATTATATGTTACTATATAATTTAGTAAACTAACTATACTAGATCTAGTTCTAGCTTAGTAATTAGTCGAAGCCTTGTTTTAGAGTCTAAATTGTCAACAACTTACTTATCCCTCCGCGCTTTAATACTAAAGCAATGCAAATGTTCATTGTCTTTTATATTTACCTTGTATTTTGACTCACAATTGGCAAATATTTAAGTGTTGTTTTTTTTGGTTTAATAGCGTAAGGTACCAAAAATTCTATGAATCTTACAATTTTATTTGGTGTTCGTTTTTAATAATGAAGTAATAGTGAATAATATTTCTTAACATAACATTATTCATTACTTAACATTCATTTACATATTATATATACTCCTGGTTAAATTAAGTAGTCTTGAAGTTTTATAATATTAAGGGAAAAATATGAAATCATCAAACTATACTATACTACTACACTACTATTATATCCTGAAAATTGCAGGCTCATTTGTTCATGTTTGTGGAAGCTGTTTAGCTTGGGATATAGATAGATAGATAGATATTGGGATGGAATTTGATATTTTACATACATCCTTATAACAATGAAATTTTGGAGTATCGTAAAAGCATTGTTGTGTAGTTATGGGAATGACTACACTGGGGATGGACTCTGGACTGGGATAAACTGATTCTTTAGCTTCGAAGAAGATAAGATCACTTAAGTTCAATCAATTCAACAGCTCGGGACATACAAGGCGCACGTCTGGTCATACATGGATCAGTTCTCATCACTAGTCCGTATTACATCAGTATCGTCTACTATTTCACCGCCTGCACCAAGGATCTACTTGAATTAGAAGAGACCTAGTACACTGAGATATACTTGCTGCTTTTGCATTTAGGTATATTTCGAAGAGCTTTTTGATTTACCGCTCACATCTATTTTCGTACTCCATGCACACGGCAACTATAATATTCCCAACAACTAAATACATAGCGTTCTTCTTAAGGGCGGTTCTTAAAAAACTTTTCTACAAATTATCAATATGCTATAAGCTTTCGTCAATGGCATTTTTAACTCTATAAGTCATGAGCACCATATTGTAAGTTTTGACAAATTACATTCTAAGATAAATTTATTTTGATCTTTTGTCACTTCCTCTATAAAATGTGTGGTTATATTTTAAAGTTTATTATTATATTATATGGTCAGAAACTATATAAGGACTGATAAATCGCGATAAACAAAAATAAACGTCAAGGAAACGTCAAGGGAACATCTGTTTAAATGAAAAAAAAAAGTTTTTTCTTACAAAACACCAGAAAAAACATTTGAATACATATGTTAAATGGGATTTTGGTTTATTTCATGTATCCATTATTCATGTGTTAAAATACAATATGTGTATAATATAAAATACTATTATAAAACCGGATATTGTATATTAACAAGAGAACTTTGCGACACTTAAAATCACATTGTTCTATTCTTTTATAAATTCGACTACAGTGTGCTCTCGTATAAAATATTCTTTCTTATAGTTCTAAATTTTAATTGCTATAATATTAAAAGCCGGTTTAAAGAAGATTAAGTTATAAAAAAAAAATGTCTAATGTAACCTTTTCTGATGGGTGATAGAGTGTCCAAGGTTCAATTACAATTTTTTATAGTGTAGTCAAATCATAATTACTCTTATCATCCTTTCATAAACGGTATTTATTTTAAAAAACATACATATCTACTAATTTATTTAATTAAATCCATCAATTACCATTCATGTATTTTAAAAGAGTTAATGTTGATTTTAATTCCTGTTTAGTTATACTTATGGATTTCAGATATTAATTACATTGTTTTATTTAATTACTTCATTTTCCTTTTATAATAGTAGTAACATAGATAATAATAGTAACATACAACAGTACAGTTTGCGGCAGACTGACCTTTACCGCAGGGTTATCAGGTCAAGGTCAGCTCCCAGGTGGAAACATGGACATTTAGTATCCCCAAATGACATGACACTGGTGTGATAATATCAATAATGACAATGATTTTATTAAGTAGAATTATAATTAATAAAATTTATTAGTTGCATATAAATTGATTTGTTATGGAAGAGGAGAGCAAACGTGTAACTAAAACTGTGTTTTACCTTCCTCTTATAAATATTATATTCGGCGAAAATTCAACAGCACAAGTAATTATTTGATACAATATTAAAATAAAGTAATACTTTCTAAGATATTCAATAGAAGTAAATATTAAAATAAACATATTTTACAAATTGAACTATCGCATATCTGTTATATTTTAATTTAAATTTATTACATTATACTTATAAATATTCTATTAAAATAAACACATTTTTTATAAATATTGTTCATAAAACCAATGTGGTCATATCTTTATATAAATACGATGTAATAAATTGCGAGTCAATTTCCGTAAATAAGATAAGTCATAATCCTGAGACAAGTCAGCAATCGAAAAACAATGTGTTTTTAAAATTAATAGTATATGTACGTGATGATAAGAACTTAGATATAATATTGTAAATAAATAATAATATATTATATGCATTTATATTATATATAATATAGTTAATTTTAATGTTAAAAATGGACATTGACATATTATTATGTAACAGTTTTTTTTGTATCATCAATTTACTAAAATAAAAAACATTTTACAGGGTATTCAAATAAATATATATACACAAGAAACTTTATTCAAAACTGAGATAGTATTATCTTTGTATTTGTAATATAATATAGGAATACATAAAATCTTTAATAAACAAAATGAGAAGGTAAAAGATAATTTTACCTTAATGCATCTGCATTTTATGTGCAGCTTATAAAGGAAGTTTTATGAGCGGTTCGCTGCGGAATAAACTTTTGCATTATTAAAGGCCAAGGACGCTCGGGGCAGAATAACAGAGACACGAGCCACAGTAATACTCCTCGAGGAGTTTGATCATATGAATAATTCAATTACTTTGTAACATACGAGGTTGTTTTTAGAATTCACATAAATTCCTTTTATTTATTTGATCCTAACAAGTATATCTCTCATATAATAATTAGGAAAACTCATCATACTCGTAAAGTGCATAAATGATACATATAATTAGCTTATATATATAATGTTATACACATTATTTGCTGATGATTTGACTTGTTTTTTGGCAGTACATATTTAATTTATCAACGTCTTATATTAAATATATGTAATTGGGATTCTTTAGTTTTAGTATTTTTGTGAGTTTTGCGCTATAAATTAAAATAAAGTGACATGATAGTAAAAAGGACGACTAACGTATCTATGTTAAAAAGAAGACGATCTCGTATAGCAAAATGTTCTTATATATTTAAGTTTTCCGAAAAGTATAGGTAAGTTCCAAAGCCTAAAATGTTGCAATGTAATGTGAAGATAAACCATGCAAAGTAAAATTTTTCTCTTAATTTATGGTAATATAAATTTATATTTTCCATAAAATATAAATTGCAACACAGGGATACTTCCTTTTGCAGTATCCATTTATTCCAAAGGTTTAGCCATGCTCTTAGTTGATTATTAAAGAATTACTAAAGAGCTTAATGAATTAACTCCCTAGACACCACATTTTCTTCTTACTTCACTCAGCTAATTAACAAAGTTGTAAGCTTTACTATGATTCATAGCACGAGCCATGCATCATTTAGTGAGTTAGCTACTATGTCACAAGATCTAGTTCAAGTTTAGTAATTAGTTGAAGCCTTGTTTTGGAGTCTTGATTGTCTATTACTTGCTTTTCCTTCCGCTCTATAATACTGAAGCAATATTTTTTTTTTTTATGTTATAGGAGGGCAAACGAGCTTGCGGGTCACCGTTAATATGTGATCACCGCCGCCCATGAACTCTTGCAACATCCGTGGATTCACAAGAGCGTTGCCGGCCTTGGAGAAAGGAATATATGCCTTTTTTGAAGGTACCCATGTCGTATCGATCTGGAAATACCGCCGAAGGAATTTCGTTCCACATTTGAGTGGTACGTGGGAAGAAAGTCCTTGAAAACCGCACAGTTGAAGATCGCCACGTATCCAGGTGGTAAGGACGGTAAAGGAGGCGATGGCGAGCTGTGCGGTGGTGAAATTCGGCGGTAGGCATCAGATCGAATAGTTCTTCGGAACACTCTCCGTTGTAAATGCGGTAGAAGACGCACAAAGAAGCCACGTCTCTACGCAATGCCAAAGAGTCCAGCCGTTCGCAGAGCACCGGGTCCCCGACAATCCGAGCGGCTCTCCGTTGTACGCGGTCAAATGGTAGAAGCTGATATTGGGGTGATCCGGACCAGAGATGAGAACAGTACTCCATGTGTGGCCGGACCTGCGCCTTATAGAGCGCAAGTCTTTGGCCAGGTTTGAAGTACTGCCTCGCTCTATTGATCACTCCCAATCTCGTCGAGGCCAACTTGGCCTTGCTCTCCAGATGACCACAAAACTGACAGTCGCTCGAAATCTCGAGACCCAGTATTCTGATACTTGGCGAGGCAATAAGAGGAGTGCTCTCGAAGAGCGGTGATACGGCAAATGGGGTTTTTTTAGTGGTAAACGCGCAAACCTGTGTCTTTAGGGGATTGAACTGAACGTGGTTCAGTGAGGAAGCTGGTTATCCACTTGCATAAACTCTCGGGAAGCCCATAGGAAGGTAGCTTCGAAAGAAGCCCCTTGTGCCATACACGATCGAAGGCTTTTGCCATGTCCAGACTAACTGCCAGACCCTCTCCCTTGCTTTCAATAACCGTTGCCCAACTGTGAGTGAGGTATAACAGAAGATCACCAGCTGATCGACCATGGCGAAAGCCATACTGCCGTTCATTGACCAACTGGTGATCCTCGAGGTACGTTAGGACCTGTCGGTTTATGATAATCTCCATTATTTTGGAGAGAAGGGAGGTAATGGCGATAGGTCTGTAGTTAGCTGGGTCCGAGCTATCACCTTTTTTAGGGATCGGATGGACAAGGGCACACTTCCATGAGACCGGGACTACGCCTTTAAGGTAGGAGTGCCGAAATAGACGCGTTAGCACTGGAGTCAACTCAGGGGCACACGTTCGTAGCACCAGTGGAGAAATGCCATCCGGCCCACTCGACTTATGAACGTCCAAGGAAAATAGAGTCTGCCTGATAGTTTTTTGCCGAAAAACTATTTCCGGCATTGAGCTCTGACACCGCGGGATGATAGGCGGTGTCTTCCCTTGGTCGTCCAAAGTCGAGTTGGAGGCGAAAAGAGTGCCCAAGAGATCGGCTTTCTCTTTTGCCGTGTGGGCCAGAGAGTCATTCCCCATGTGCAACGGCGGTAGGGACGGCTGGCTAAAGTTGCCTAGACTGGCCTTTGAAAGCGCCCAATAGTTCATAGTTTGTTACATTTACATTTAATTTCTTACAACTTAGTTTCTTTTCTTTCTTCTTTAATTTTCAGTATCTTAGGTTAATTACCCAAAAACTAAAGATAACGACTGTTTGGTTTTTGGCTTTTTTCGTTAAATAACCTAATATGGAAAATTCTATGGTTCTCACAATTATTTTTGATTTTTGTTATATAACTTTACTTTTATTTATTTACATATACTTGTATACATACATATGTATTGAGGAATAAAATTCAAGTAATTATTATTGTATACAAATCTGGTTGAAGTTGGAATGTTTGAAGTTTTATATTATAAAGGGAAGATATGAAATCATCTACTATACTATATTACTACATTACTATTCTATTATACCATCCCGCAAATTGGAGACTCATTATATTTGTTCCTAAACAACTTCCACGTGCATATAATGAAGTGTCGCGATTCAACTGCCAGGTTGTGCTTATTTGTGCATTTCCAGGAAAACATATTGTAAAGGCTTTTTGTAACTTGCTCTTTAGTTACTTTCCTCCACAGCTATTATACGACTTGTTTTGATAACAGAAATAAAGAAATAAGCATTTTTTTTATAATAACACTGGGGATGCTGTATTTTTTGGCCTTGCAGTATTCATTCGGAGAAATGACTAAGGGTGTTGAAATAACTTGTATCTTCTATTGAGACTGCCCTAGACAAAGTTTTAGAAACGAATGAACTGATTTCTATTCAGTTTCATCTCTGAAAAACAAAAATGGAACATTCAAATTAGTGTTATGCTTTGCTCTATAACTACAATAATAACAATAATACCTCCAGATATTATAATTATTATTATTTTATATGTAACTAGCTGTTGTCAGCGACTGCGTCTACTACGTTAGAAACTATTTTACAACAATTATTTTTTTAATAAAGAATGAAAAAAAAAAGATTATTATTCCCTATAAAAACTATCCTACCTCTTAATTTGGACCAAACAATAGATATCTATAAAAAATAATTTAAATTGCTTTAGTGGTTTCAAAGATTAGCGCAAACGAAAATCGTGACACGAGATTTATATATATAAAGGTATGACAGGACTATAATAATTATATAATAACTAGGTAATAATAAATAAATAATAAAACATTTTTTATTAATATTCAGTAATATGTAGTTATTGTATATGACTACAGTATTTCCGAATATTTAGACCATGATGAACTTTGGGTATGAAATTTCTATTAGCTTGCTGTCAGGCTAATTTAAAATTTATTATAAATGTAATTTAAGTTTTAAATATTGCTTTTAAAATAAAGAAAATAAGGCAAGACCGCTGAGCTTTTGTTTCCAGCTCTTCTCAGGTCAGCGGCAATAACTTTCGGTGGTGGTAGTAGCTTTGACAATGATAAAATTGTTTATGTACTAAATATTTTGTTTTTATAAGTTTTTACTTTAAAATAAATTTTTAGATATGTGGGTCATGATTACGTGATCATGATTTAGTGAAACATCGACATTGCTTGACATACGTTTATTCACACCCAGTTACATTGCCCGACTGACTCCGTGACTGAGTGTGTCTCAGTGTGTCAGAGTGTGACTGAGTGTGGCGCGTTCATCGCACCTCACTTATATACATTTAATATTGCTTACTTGAACAAAATATGCCTTACAAATTAAATAGCAAGATGTAAAGAAATACAATAATCTCTACATCTTTATTATTATAATCAAGAAAAAAGTCAAAAGTCAAAGGTCATGTGGTAGTAAAAAGTAGTCATAAAAGAATATTCTCTTATACGAATAAAACCAAATTTTTTTGATCTGCAGTTACGAATCTGTAATCGCTACCAGTGACCCTGAATAGTAAGCATTCTCATATTGTTATAACATATAATATAAATTATTTATCGAGGAACATTTTAATAGATTATTTTTTTATTTTTTTTTGGTAAAATTTTAATAGTTTTCTCTTGCAGCTAAAATCAAAATAATCCACTTACTTTAGGTATCTCAGTATAAGTGCTATCTATCTATCTAGCTATCTCGAAATATTAAATTGTTATTTAACAATAATATCATATCATATAGCCACAAATAGTTTATAATATACTGATCGATTAACTATGTGATCACATTCCTATTATCTATATAACATAAAAACTATAATTTACTACTCCAGGTATAGCGCTATATTAAAAAAATTATTATTTGACATAATATTAAAATTCTTATTAAGAAATGTTTTCTAAGATATTCACTAAAATTGGACATTAAAATAAATTTATTTCACAAATGAAACTATCCTATATTTGTTACATTTTAATTTTAGTTTATATAATAATATATAAAATTATAATTCTATTAAGTACATACAAATAAACACATTTGTCATAAATTTTGTCTTTCGTTATTTTAACTACAAAAAAAAATTAAATACACAAAACAAATGTTCATATCTTTATACAAATACGATGTAATAAATTGCAAGTCAATTTCCGTAAATAACATAAAAATCATAAACCTAAGCACAAGTCAGCTATCGGAAAACAATGTGTTTTTTAAATTAATAGAATTGGGTTATAATATTGTAAGAATGTTTATAGATGTGTTTATAGATTTAATAAAGTTTATAGATGTAATAAATAATATATTATATTCATTTATATATATATATACTAGCTGATTACCGCCCGCTTCGTTAGGCGCACTATTGTCAATGTCGTAATCAATTATATTTTTAAGTGCTTCATTTTTTATTTATGATAATTTTTATTTATCAAATTTCATCTTTTTGCACCTCCCCCCCAACCTCATCTAAACTCTGGTTGCCATGGTAACCGTTGCTATGGTAACTGTGGTTATGGTAAACATTAACATGGTAACCGTAGCTAGAGTAACTCTTACTTCCATCTATATACACACTTATCATGAAACCTCTATAGCTATAAGGTCGCTTGACTTGAAATTGGGTTCAAATCCATTGGGATAGGAATTCCGTAAAATCCGTTCTTAGTGGACGTCTACGTCACAAAAGAAGTAACTATGTATAATTTTAAGTTAATCGGACAGATAGTTTCGGAGATTTCGTTATGAGTCAGTGAGTGAGTGAAGTAAATCGCTTATATTTATAGTAAAATTTTGTATTATGGAAAAAAATATAGAAATATAATATTAATTTAAAGTTAAAAAAAGATACATTGACATATTATTATATAACATTTTTGTATCATCAACTCACTACAATAACAAATTTAGGTATTCCAAAAAATGTTGATAGAAAAATTTCATTCAAAAAAACGGAGAAAGTTTTATCTTTATATTTTTAATATAATGTACGAAAGATATAGAAAACATTTTAATAAACAAAATAAGAAGGTAAAAGATAATTTTACCTTAATGCATCTGCATTTTATGTGCAGTTTATAAAGGAAGTTTTATGAGCGGTTCGCTGCGGAATAAACTCTTGCATTATTAAAAGCCAAGGACGCTCGGGGCAGAATAACAGACACACGGGCCAAAATAATACTCCTCGGGGGGTTTGATCATATGAATAATTCAATTACTTTGTAACATACGAGGTTGTTTTTAGAATTCACATAAATTCTTTTTATTTATTTGATCCTAACAAGTATTTCCTTCTTATATGAATATAAGAATATATTATATTCATACGACTTATCGTATGACGTAATGAATTACGTCATACGTAATTGGGATCTATAATAGCAGTAATTTTTATAAGGTTTTTATTAATAAGAATGATAAAGTGACATGGCTGTTAAAAATATTTTTCATATCCATGTTAAGTATAATATCTCATGTAGAAAAATGTTCATATATTATTAAGCTACCGATAAGGATAGGTAAGTTCCGGTAAAGCTTTAAAAGTTGCAGTACAAAGCAAATCAAAATTTTCCTCATAATTAATGATATCATAAATTCTTATTTTTAATAAAACTATGAATTGCAGCACAGGGTTACTTTTGTTTTAGTTTCCGTAATATTAATTTATTCCAAAGGTTCCCATTAAAGAGCTTAATGAATTAACTCCCTAGACACCACATTTTCTACTTACTTCAACCAGCTAATTACCAAGTTGTAAGCTTTATGATGTAAGCTATAAGTATAATAATAAAGATATAAGATTTAAGCTATAAGTGATTCATAACACGAGCCAAATAATAATTTAGTAAATTAACTCTACTAGATCTAGTTCTAGTTTAGTAATTAGTTGAAGCCTTGTTTTGGAGTCTAAATTGTCAACTACTTGCTTATCCTTTCGCGCTTTAATACTAAAGCAATGCAAATGTTCATTGTGTCTGTAATATTTACCTTGTATTTTGACTCATAATTGGCAAATGTTTAGTTGTTTTTTTTATTTAATAGCCTGAGGTACCTAAAATTCTAAGAATCTTACAATTATATTTGTTGTTCGTTTTTCATAATGAAGTGATAGTGAATAATGTCTTCTAACATAACTTTATTACTATTTGGTGGCGCCAAAACACAATTCTAGTAACCTTCGACACGCTCACCGGGGAGCAGTAAATTGCAGAAATGTGTGACTCGCAAGGGTAATAGGAGTAAATAGGAACCATGCGTGCACCAACCTCAGAATCCAGGGCAGCTCCAGCCAGATAATCCAGGAAGGTCGACGGCGCGTGACGGTTAAAGTTCAAACACGCAGGCTAGTTCTATAGACGTCATTAACACTCGCGGTCATGATTTGGCACTACCACTTAATAGCGGGAGACTATAACAATGTCTCTTCACGATCCTGAAGTGCAATACTTAAAGATCGGGCGGTAAGCTGGAGTTGAAGACGGAGTTGTAGGGCTTCGTCCTCTGCCGATGCGATTAGTGCTGTATCCAATGCTTGAATGACCGGGCACCGCAGTTGGCGCTGGTGTGCATGGTTTAAGGAAGAGTGAAGGAAATGGATTGCGATGTCACATATAATTGACTCATTCACTATTATAATATAAAGCCACAAGGTGGCGTTACCATTTCCGCCCGCCCTTAAAGGGTCACCTTTAAAAGACTACCATTAAGCCTAATAGCCTAATTGCTTTTAATTGAGAAATTTAAATAATATTTAACTAAAATAACTTAAGCGGAATAGTAAAATACATTGAACTATATTAAATCGAGACTGGGTTTCTATATATAACAAAAATACTAAATTACGGTTTAAATCTTAACCTAACCTATTAAAATATTACTTAACTATTGGCACGGTAAAGGACATAAGCGGACGACAGGACGAAGGTAAATTCCCTTAGCGGTTTTGACAGTGCAGACGCGTACAATACCGTCCTTAGAGGGATGAACTTTGTCTACGATCGCTAAAGGCCATGAGAGTGGCGGAGAATTATCATTCATTATTATTACGACCGTTCCTGGTGTAATAGGCGTGGAAGGAACGCTCCACTTATGTCTAGTCTGTAGTCCGTGAAGATATTCGATCCTCCACCGACGCCAAAAAGATTGGACTGACTTATCCAACAGCGAATGCCTATGGAGCAAACTATTTATACTGCAATTAACTTCTGGTGCGGGTAACGAGCACAGAGGTGCAGTGTGTAAAAAATGGCTTGGTGTAAGAGCTGATGGCTCTGCGGGATCTGAGCTTAAAACTGTTAAAGGTCGCGAATTAAGCAAACACTCAATTTGAGATAGAACTGTAATGAGTTCTTCGTAAGAAAGAAGCTGTTGTCCAATAACGCGAAATAAATGTGTTTTTACAACTTTAACCATACTTTCCCAGGCACCACCCTTATGAGGCGAGTTAGGACATATGAAAGACCAACGAATACGGTTTTCAGCGAGCTCTTGTTCCAATTTCGGGACTAGTTCTTTATTTAAAAATGTGTATAGTTCACGTAAGTACGCAGCAGCCCCTTTGAAATTGGTCCCATTATCGGAATGCATAACCTGAACAGGGCCGCGGCGAGCCAGGAAACGTTTCAGAGCAGCGAGAAAACTGGGAGTGCTGAGATCAGTAGCGACTTCTATATGCACTGCTCTAGTCGCTAAACACGTAAACAGGCATAGGTACGCCTTTCTACTATGTACGCCGCGTTGACGTGTAGGGGTATAGTCTATCGGACCTACGTAATCGCAGCCAGTCTGTGTAAAAGCTTTAACTACGTGGTATGTGCGACTCGCAGGCAAGTCCGACATTAGAGGATACGTTGGACGCGGTTTGAGTCTAAAACATTTATTACACAAGTGAAAGCGCTGTCTCACGATTCGACGCGCTGAAAGTATCCAAAATTTTTGTCGTAAAAGTGACATAAGTAATTCAGGGCCGGCGTGTAAATGTTTTATGTGATAATAATCTATTAAAAGATTTACGATATGATCCTTGCGAGGTAAAATAACCGGATGCATAGTATTATACTGAAGTCCAGAATTGCCGAGACGGCCGCCTACGCGGATGAGGCCGTCTTTATCTATAAAAGGACTTAATTTATTAAATGGTGGAGAAATCAATTTTTTATTGCGAATATTTTGAAATTCCTTTGCAAAATATCTCTTTTGTAGGGCTAATATTAATTTGTTTTTAACAAACTGAAGTTCGTTAGCAGTCACTGCTAGTGAACTGCGGCGATTTAATAACCTAGCAAATTTAAAAACGTAAATAAGAATGCGAAGAATCTTGTTCCAAGACGATATGCGTAATGCGAGTTCATATATAATAGATTCCTTTGCGATTGTACAAACCGAATGCGATAGAATTTTTTGTTCCGGTATTACTTCCAACGACTGTCCGTCTAAGCTACGAAGAGGCCACTGAGTCGGATCAAGTATAGCCCAGGGAGGTCCTTGCATCCACAAAGGATGAGAGATTAATTTTTTCGGTGTTACACCTCGTGATAGACAGTCAGCTGGATTCTCAGTCCCTGCGACATGATAGAAATGATCGGCCGGAATATTTTCTGTCACCTGAACCACACGGTTTGCAACAAAGGTTTGCCATCTGTGAGGAGAACTTTTTATCCAATATAAAGCGACCTTAGAATCTAGAAACGCGTAAGTTTTTATTGGAAAGCGATTAACAAAATTATTATAAATCATGCGTAGCAGTTTAGATAGTAAAACTGCTCCACATAACTCCAGTCGTGCAATAGAGAGCGGTTTTGTTGGTGCGACCCTTGATTTCGCGCAGACCAACTTTATAGTGTTGCCATTATTTGAACTAACGTGAACGTAAACTACCCCACCATAAGCGTATTCGCTTGCGTCCGAAAATCCCACGAGAGTTACAACACAGTTTTTAATAACGCCCAGATGACGCGGAATGTGTAGCGTATTCAGAACTGGTAGCTCGTTACAAAACTGTCTCCATGTATTAACGATATGGGTCGGCGGTGTATCATCCCAATCTAGTTTAAGCTGCCAAAGACTTTTAATAAGCAACTTAGCATATATTACCACTGGAGCAACAAAACCCATAATATCCCACAGGCGAGCTATATAAGATAAGATGGATCGCTTAGTACACTTCCAATCAGTGTAAGGTGTAATTTTAAAATAAAAACTATGAGTATCTGTGGACCAATGCAAGCCTAATATTTTATGCTTTATGGATTTGTCGAATTCAACTTCGGAAGGAACTTTGTGAGACGGAGGTATATCCTTTAAAACGGAGACGAAATTACTTTTCCATTTAACTAAAGCCCATTGAGCCCCTGCAAATAATTGGATCAGCTGATTGGATGCAGTAGCCCCTTCTTCCTCGGTCATAACAGAGTAAACTATATCATCCATGTATAAAGAGCTGTTGACTATTTCACTAGCTAGGGGGAATTTGTGGCCGTCGTCTTCGATTAATTGATGAACGGTGCGCATTGCGTGATATGGACTGGACGATAAGCCAAAGCAGACGCGATTGAAGCAGTATAATATCAGCGGATCTGTCGGCCTAAAGCGATAAAATATACATTGATATCGACGGTCACATTCTCTAACCTTAATTTGTAAAAATTGTTGGCGAAGGTCTGCAGTCATAGCAACAGCGTACAAGCGAAAATTTAATATAATTGAAAATAAATCGCCTTGCAAGTTCGGGCCATTATGTAATATATCATTCAATGATGTTCCTGTACTAGTCTTGCAACTCGCGTCCAAAACTATGCGAAGACGCGTCGACGCTTTATCCTCGCGAATAATTCCGTGGTGCGGTATTACGTACATTGGTAATAATTTATTTCTGATGTCAACGGGTGCGGGTGAAATATAATCTTTCTCTATATATTCTCTAATGTCGTCATCATAAGCACTCCTTAATTTAGGTGAAGTTTCAAATTTTTTTTCGAGACACATAAAACGTCGTCGAGCGGTTTCGTAAGAATTACCCAAGGAATATGCATCTCCATTAAAAGGTAGTCCCACAACATACCTACCAGTTAAGGGTTCGCGAGTCGTTATAGACTTATAAAATTGTTCACATTCAACATCGGCGGGATGCTGTATGGGCGTTACGGAGGGGAGCTCTTCGAGTTCCCAAAACCTCTTAATTATGTTTTCTAAAGATTCCTCTTGAACCAGGCAGCAAGTCACAGACTTGCGGGCAAATAATGTAGGTACGGAACCCATTATAACATATCCCAGTCTTGTTCGTATGGCTGTTGGCACTGACGGTGAAGATACGCCTGGGACGCGAATAACTTCATCTTCTGGAAGTAATAAATGAGCGAAAAGTGGTGCGCCGATTAACGCATCTATCTTATTAGGCGCTGCAAAAGACTGATCGGCCAGCGGTAAATTATTTAAATGCGAAAGAAACGAAGTATCTATAAGAGTACTAGGAAGTGATTCTGTAATCTTATCGACTACAAGCGGTGAGATTGTATGTGTAATATTTTTATCAAAGCGGGAATAAAATTGTAAGTTAACGCAACTTGAATTTACAGTTTTTTCTACTCCACCGAAACCTTTAACAATAGTTTGCTGAACACCCTGTATAGGAATACCTAATAATTCGCATGCTTCCTTAGTAATAAAGTGACTTTGCGAAGCGCTGTCGAGTAATACACGTAACAAATGTTTATTTCCTTTACTGTCGTACGTAATAACTTGAGCTGTAGCAAGAAGTACTGTGCATTGCTTGTTATGCGTCGATTTATAGGAAACCGGTTGCTAAGACGCGGCAGTGGATGTAGTACACAAGGCTATATCTGTAGACGACGTCGCGATGGCTACGTGCGCAGGAGACGCGGTAGAGGAAGCTTGCGCTGTATCTGTGGTGCGAGCAGACGCTGAGATAGGGGATTCGACACCGACGTTAAAATGGAGGAGACTATGATGTCGAGATTTACAAATACAATTTAATTCCGATTTACAATTTAAAACTTTATGTTTCGTACTAAGACAATTTACACAGGCATTATTTTCTTTAATATATTTAAATCGGTCGACGGGTGTTAATTTATGAAAATCCGGACATTTAAATAAATGTTGATGTATAATATTTTGACACAGACACTTATGACAAGAATCTACCGTATTTACATAAGCATGATATTTTGGTACCGTTTTATTAGAAATATTACAATCACCTTTTGAACAAGCGCGACTTATATTTTTATTTGAGAAACTATTATTATTACTAGTAGACGGTATACGAGGGCCAAACTGAAAGTTTTTAGAACTGGCCACTTAAAAGCATTATATTAAAAAAAGTAGTTTAAATTTTGAAAATAGAACTCTTTACCAATATTATTGAGTGTACATTTCATTCATTTGTCATTTGTTTTACGATTTGGCGGCAAATTGAAAATTGTCTCTGCACGTCAGAATGAATTTAAGCCGAGAAAATTTTCGTGCAATGATTTTTTATGACTTTCGATGTCATTTAAGTCAACAAGAAAGTTATGATAGACTTCGATTGGCTTTTCACGATGAAGCCCCATCTCGTGCCACAGTTTACAACTGGTTTAGTGAATTCAAACGTGGTCGAACTAATCTCACCGATGATTTGCGTGAGGGACGGCCTTCTACAGCGACGACTGAAGATAACATCAGTGTTGTGCGGCGTATGATAGAGACTGACAAAAGAGTGACCTATCAGCAGATTCGGACAAGTCTAGGCATAGGTATGAGTCAAGTGCACAAAATCCTCCATGAACATTTAGCGGTCAGGAAGCTTTGTGCCCGCTGGATACCGCATAATTTGACCGAGGCTCAAAAACTCCGCCGTGTTGATTGGTGCCGAGAAATGATCCAAAAATTTAACGGAGGTGACTCAAATGCTGTGTTCGACATTCTAACGGGTGACGAAAGCTGGATTTACTGTTATGATCCGGAAACCAAAAGACAGTCTGCTCAGTGGGTGTTTCCTTCCGAAGAGTTGCCAACTAAAGTGACGAGAGGTCGAAGTGTTGGAAAAAAAATAGTGGCCTCGTTCTTCGGAAAGACAGGTCATTACGCGACAGTAGTCTTAGAGGATCAGAAAACGGTTAATGCAGAGTGGTATACTAACAATTGTTTGCCACTTGTCTTGGAAAAAGTTCGAGAGAAACGACCTCGCAGCAGGATCTTCCTTCATCACGACAATGCCTCGTCGCACGCCGCCAGGCAAACGATCGACTATTTGGTGACCTCAGACGTGGAATTACTGGGTCACCCGCCGTATAGCCCCGACCTCGCACCCTGCGATTTTTATTTATTTCTGAAAATAAAAGAAAAACTTCGAGGAAAACGTTTTATAGACGCCGAAGAAGCAGTGGCTGCGTTTCAAAACGCGGTCGAAGAGACCCCTAAGGCCGAGTGGGCAAGGTGCTTTTCTCAATGGTTCCATCGAATGCAGCGATGTATTGATGTAAATGGACGCTATTTTGAAAAGTTACAATAAAACTAATAACTTGCTAGAATGCTTAGTTTTTGATTTTCTAAGAACTTTCAGTTTGACCCTCGTACGTTCAAATACTTTACCACGGTTATTTACGAACTGCACCAATTCATCAAATGAAGGTGTGCGAGAACCAACGTTCAGCTCAAAAGCGCGGACAGTATCTGAGTCTAATTTATTTAGCGCAATATGTAATACCATAAAATCAGTTAAATTATCCAATTTTAAATTATTTAAAGCTCGAACTGCGCTTACAAACTGATCGGTAAAGTATTCGAGGCTACTTGCGGTTCCGTTAAACAAAGGTTTAAAGTCTAACAATTGCTTAAGATAAGCCGAGGCGAGCATACGCTTATCTTCATACTTGTCTATGAGCGTTTGTAACAACAAGTTGTAATTTTCTGCGCAAGGCGTAATACCCGCGTACACTGACTGTGCCTTTCCAGAGAGTTTACCTAAAAGGTAATATAATTTTTCGGCATCTGTGAGAGACAAATTATCATGGACCGTTGACTTAAAGCTAGCATAAACAATGGCCAAGAGCGAATGTCACCTGAGAAAGGTATTAGCTCGATAGGAGGCAACCTAGGCTTACTTTTCTGCACAGCAAAACTATTATTATTCAATGTTGTCGAGAATTGCATTTGAAGTCGTTTAATACGGCTAAATAATTGTTCAAATGCAGCGAGACACTTGTAATCAGGTTTTGCAGCGGGATTGACAACAAATAAACGTGAGTTATAGTCATCTAACAACTTAAGGAATTCAACACGTAATGTGTCAATAGTAGCACTCTCCGCAAGGAAATTTTCCTTCGTCTCCTCGTTAATATTTATAGAAGAATCGTAAATATTCTGTATTAATTCAAATATAACTTCCCGTTTAGCTTGTAACATTAATAACTGGGAGTCTTGCTTATCTGTATCATGTAAGTTATCATCAATCCTTTTACTTTTAGAAGCCATCTCTTCTCAATATTATTATGCGAAATAGTTATAGTAAAATAAAGTGATATAATTACGTATTAAAGTAATATAAACGATTGAATGGTTGAATGAAAGCGAAAAGTGAAGCGAGCTAAACCGAAAACAGCCGAGCAATTCCGAAACAATTCTAACCGGCGTCGTAATCGTACGATGTCCGTGCGATAATGAGAATTCAAAATGGGGGTAGATTTAACAAAGCATGAGCGGTAAATTTATCGTTCGTTAACAATATCTTAATTGTAATTAATATGCGATTAGTTTAGTTTTATAATTAAGCAAACAATACGATATGCGGGATTACTTATTTTATTTATTATTTTTTTTTTTTTTTTAACAATACACAAGTCGTTAACACAGTTATACGTAACGTATAGGTACGTTAAAAGATTAGCGGAAGTACACTTATTAGATCCTACTGTGGGTGTCCTAATAAGGGCGGGTTGAAATATAGTTGGAATAGGCCACAAATGATGACCATCCGTCTCGATGAGGACCACAAATGGTGGCGCCAAAACACAATTCTAGTAACCTTCGACACGCTCACCGGTGAGCAGTAAATTGTAGAAATGTGTGACTCGCAAGGGTAATAGGAGTAAATAGGAACCATGCGTGCACCAACCTCAGAATCTAGGGCAGCTCCAGCCAGATAATCCAGGAAGGTCGACGGCGCCTGACGGTTAAAGTTCAAACACGCAGGCTAGTTCTATAGACGTCATTAACACTCGCGGTCACGATTTGGCACTACCACTTAATAGCGGGAGACTATAACAATGTCTCTTCACGATCCTGAAGTGCAATACTTAAAGATCGGGCGGTAAGCTGGAGTTGAAGACGGAGTTGTAGGGCTTCGTCCTCTGCCGATGCGATTAGTGCTGTATCCAATGCTTGAATGACCGGGCGCCGCAGTTGGCGCTGGTGTGCATGGTTTAAGGAAGAGTGAAGGAAATGGATTGCGATGTCACATATAATTGACTCATTCACTATTATAATATAAAGCCACAAGGTGGCGTTACCACTATTCATTTACATATTATCATATTAGTGTTGAGGAATGCAATTTAAGTTAATAAATAGTGTATATACTCTTGGTTAAATTTAGTAGTCTTGAAGTTTTATATTATTAAGGGAAAAATATGAAATCATCAAACTATACTATACTACACTACTACTACACTACTATTATATCCTGAAAATTGCAGGCTCATTTGTTCATAAACAGCTTCCATATGCATATAATGAATTTCCGCAATTCAATTCCGTTATTCCGTTTTGCTTATTTGTGCACTTCCAGGAAGCACATTGAAAAGGCTTTTCTGTACCGGGCTTTTAAGTTAAAGCCTTGTTGTGCCCATTCAATAACTACAACATCTGCTACCCGACGCTTTTGGCACAATAAGTCAGACTATTGGGATGGAATTTGATATTTTACATACATCCTTATAACAATGAAATGTTGGACTATCTTAACAGTCATTGTTGTGTAGTTATGGGAATGACTACATTGGGGATGGACTCTGGACTGGGATAAACTGATTCTTTAGCTTCGAAGAAAATAAGAACACTTAAATTCAATCAATTCAACGGCTCGGGAAATACAAGGCATCCGTCTGGTCAAAACATGGATCAGTTATTATTTCAAGTCCGTTTACCCCAGTATCATCTACTATTTCACTGCCTGCACCAACGATTTGCTTGCATTGAGGTATATTTCGAAGAGCTTTTTGATCGGCCGCTGATCTTCGTACTTCATGTACATGGCTACTATAATATCCCCAGCAGCACAGCCAAATACATAGCGTTCTTCCTTAGGGCGGTTCATAAAAAACTTTCTTCCAGAAACTATCAATATGCTATAAGCATCCATCGATGGAGTTTTTAGCTCTATAAGTCATGAGCCATATTGCAACTTTAGACAAATTACATTCAAAGATAAATTTATTTTGATATTTTATCACTTCCTCCATTAAATTATTATTTATATTTTAAAGTGTATTATAATATTCTGTAGTAAAAAACTACATAAGAACTGATAAATCACGATATAAAAAATAAAGGTCAAGGAGTTTGTTTAAAAGAAAAGAAGAAGACGTTTATTTTTACAAAGTACCAGAAAAAACATTTGAATACAAATGTTAAATGGCATATTGGTTTATTTCATGTATTCATTATCCATGTATTAAAATACAATATGTGTATAATATAAAATACTATATGACCCTATTATAAAACCGGATATTGAATATTAACAAGAGAACTTTGCGATACTTAAAATCACATTGTTCTATTCTTTTATAAGCTCGACTATAGTGTGCTCTGGTAAATCAAATATTCTTTCTTATAACTCTACATTTTTATTGAAAGCTAGTTTAAAGAAGATTAAGTAATAGAAAAAAAATACTTTTTTAAAATGTAAGCTTCTCTGATGGGTTATTAGCCATTCTCAGTCTACTGTCAGTCAGAATGAGACTGTCTAAACGTCAATTACAATTTTTTATAGTGAAGTTAAATGATAATTACTTTTACCATCCTTTCAAAAACCATATCTAGTTTTAAAAGCATACATATCTACTAATTTATTTAATAAAATTCATCGATTACCATTTATATGTTTTAATATGTTGATTTAATTCCTTATGTTCAGTTATACTTGTGGATTTTCAGGGTTTAAGTACATTGTTTAATTAATTACTTAATTATCCTTTGAAGTTCACAATTTTGAACTTATATTTTATCCTATAATAACACAACTAAAGAATAGATTCATTAGACAATAATAGTAACATACAACATACCTAAAATTATATAGTCGGTTTGCGGCAGAGTGACCTTTACCGCAGGGTTATCAGGTCGAGGTCAGCTCCCAGGTGGAAACATGGACATTTAATATCCCCAAATGACATGACATTGGTGTGACAATATCAATAATGATAATGCTTTCGTTAAGTAGAAATATAATTAATAAAATAATTAGTTAAATAAATTTGAAATTATTTTATTTTTTTATTTTTGTTATGTAAGAGGAGAGCAAACAAACATGCAGGTGACAGATGATACGTGATCACATCCGCCCATGAACTCTTGAAATATCCGACAATTCACAAGAGCGCTGCCGGCCTAAGAGGTAGGAGTAGAAGGCTTTTTTGAACGTACCTATGTCGTACTGAAATGGAAATACTGGGTTCGTCCCAAATTCGAGTGGTACGTAAAAAAAAAATTCTTGAGAATCACACAGTAGATGATCGTCACGCAGCCAGATGGTACGGATGGTATTGGAAACGATGACGCGCTGTGTGGTGATAAGATTTGGGGGTAGGCATCAGATCGAATAGCTCATCGGAACATTCCCCGTGGAAAATGCGGTAGAAGATGCATAGAGAAGCAACGTCTCTCCGCAATGCCAAAGAGTCTAGCCGTTCGCAGAGCATTGGGTTCCCGACACTCCGAACGGCTCTCCGTTGTACGCGGTCAAACGGTAGAAGCTGATATTCAGGTGATCCGGACCAGAGATGAGAACAGTACTCCATGTGTGGCCGGAACTTCGCCTTATAGAGCGCAAATCTTTGGCCAGGCTTGAAATACTGCCTCGCTCTATAGATCACTCCCAATTTTATCGAAGCCAACTTGGCCTTGCTCTCCAAATGAACACGAAACCGACAATAGCTCGAAATGTCGAGAACCAGCATTCTGAAAATTGTTAACGCATTGTGAGAAGTGCTCTCGAAAAGAGGTGATACGACAAATGTGTTTTCTTAACGATAAGTGCGATAACTTATGTCTTTAGAAGATTGAACTGAACGTGGTTCAGTTTACCCTACTCAGAGACCAGCCCCAGGGAGGTATCCATAGAAGACATAAGTTTCTTTCGGCACTCGTCGCTGAGGTTTAATTTAACAAATTAGGTTTAATAAAGATAGCAAGGAACTAGGAGTAGAGAGAAGAGTCAAAACTACTTGAAGCAAATATTCGAGCTACTCATTGTATTGCATAACTACATATTTACTTTTCTATATTTGTTATTTGTATTGTAACTTTATAGCTAATTTAAATAAAGTATGTACAAAATAGTTATTTCAGTGAGTATTTAGAGTTAATTTAAGTTAGTTAAAACATTTTTTTTACTCTATATCACGAGAACTGGAAATAATGGGCTTTTTTGTTTTTATTTTTTATTTATTATGGTTTGGTAATTTTTCATTTCAATAAAATGTAAAATTTAGCTAAAATGATATTTAAATAAAAAATATAATATTACAGTCCTGATACGAGTTGCTACATTTTCGTCTACGGAAGCAATGAGACCCAGAGATACTTATACTAATAAGGCAATATTAGCACACATAACACATAACAAAAAAAAAAACAATAGTATTCCATATAAGTGACTTTGTATTGAAATTTGATAAATATTTATTATATAATAATGACTGCGCTGGCTCCATCACGAGCTGACGAGATTCATATCATCATATCAGATCATATAAATTAATATTTAAAATAATTAATTTTGATAATTACCGATCGAGTAATATAATACAACTTGTGTGAAGATTTGTTTTGGTCGTCAATTATATTAAAAAGAAAGCCACTTTTTTATTACAGTCTTTAATTTCATAATTCCTGTGATTATTTATTAGGCTATGTACAGAATGTCCCGGAAAGGATATGGATATATAATGGATAATCCTGGAGCGCCTAATAGTACAACTATCAAGTGCTCTTAAAAAATCAGTGTCTCCGTTCTTAATATCCCTGACACCTATCACATACAGTGATGACCGGTCATTAAAGCGACCATAGATCATGAGCCTGTGCGGGCGACAGATTAAATAAAGTAACGCAGAATAACCTATTTTACTATTTACATATACATAATTGAAACACTTTTAGCAAAAATGCAATCTTAACACTCGTTATTTTTATTTTTTTTAATTTTTTTATGCAAGTTTTCTAATAATAAAAAAAACCACTTATATTTTTATGACATTATTATTGATAGGGGCCAGGATGAAACGAGTTATTACGAACATATATAATATAAAAAAATAGTTTTATTGATTTCAGTAAGGTTTTTTCCCCAATAGAATCAAAATTAAAGGAGTAAAATCTAATAGACCTTCTTATTTATAGGTTTTCTCGTAAAGTGATACGTGCCATACATACCATGAATGTGCTCGATGGGAAAGTGCATACATGATCAGCAAACTTACTCGATCTTAAAAGCTTATATAATTCATGCAAGGTTCGGCGAAAAGCTGGCCATATTTAGCCTACGAATACTTAGAAACACTATTTCGGCAAAATTTATTAGAGACTCTAAGGCATTAAGATATATAAAATATTATACCTGCCATTAGGATATTTGAGTTCGATTTAATGAATAAAGTTTATGTAATAGTTAGATATAATTTTACATAAAGAAAATGTATAATATCATAAGGTCCTTAGATATAGTTTTAGTCGGTGTAAGGTCCGTCGTAGAGGGAGCGTGGCTTGTGTTCCGCTAATAATGACTTGAGTTTTCCGCGGTGACAACGGGGCAAGTGTAGCGCGAGCGGGAAAGTGCGAGTGACGCAATCACTAATCGCACAGCTGTCAAATCAATGTAACTTTAAGCTATAGTTACGTTGGCATAGCCGACTTTCGGTATAGTGTTAAGTTATTTTTATGGACAATTAAGCTATGATTCTTATGTTTAATCTTAAATAATAGAATAAATTTAATTCAGTTCTGTAGCAACCTCTGCGACAATCCGGCGATTTAAAAAAAAAAAATCTTCTTTTTAAAAAGCTTGTTACTTTGATTAGCAACTTAACTCAATGTAGGTTTTTAATTTTGTTCAAAGCTAAAACAACATGAAGAGTACGTGCTACATACTGTACGTTGCCCCTAACGTAATCATTGCGTCAACGAGTCGCACTCTCGTGAAAACTACATGGTTTAAATTCTTATAAAAAAATATATCAAAGTGAAGCAAAATGATGTGCGATTTTCGGATTTTCTATTTTGAGCTAAGCTTTGCAAAAACGTAACCGCGTATCAAACAAACATTTCAATTTCTTTAGTCAGCTTTCAAACAGAAATGGGTCTAATCAAACAAAAATCGTTTCATTTTGACAAAAGAAATGAAAGGAGCATTTACGAACGTCGAAAAGGAATAAGAATTGAACTATTTTGAGAATAAAAGATAAAACAAACAGATTATATTTCAGTCTTATTTCAGTTCACTCAATTGTAAAATGTTTTGTTGTTTTTGTGGAAGTTGTGGTCTTGTTTACAGTAAACTTTGGCGTTATATAATTACTAGCTGATTGAGCGTTATATAATTACTAGCTTATTGCCGCCCGCTTCGCAAGGCACACTATTAATTTGGATATGAACTTAGATTTCTTGTATTAACAAAATGTTTAATTTCTATTTTATATTACTGTAATTTTTTCTTACTGTAATTTTTTGTTACTGTATTTTTTTCAAACTTTAAATAGATCAAAAATCCGTTCTAAGTGGGCGTCTACGTAACAAAAAAAGTAACTAAGTAGTAGTAATAATCGGACAGATACTTTCGGAGATTTCGTGATGAGTCAATGAGTGGTCAAATCGCTTAATATATATATATATATATATATATATATATATATTAGTTATTTACGAAGAATGGTTGGGAATGTTCACGTAATAAATATATAAGACAGTAAATCATCTTCATGTTTAAACTTATATTTTTATACAGAATGTAGTTATTAAAGAGACTATCGAATTTATCGAGACTATTTCGAGAGATAGCAGCAGACATTATACAGCATACTTAGTAGGACATTTTTGTTTCCGTATAACTTTTGTCGGAATAATTGTTGACTAACATTTCAAGGGATTAACCTTAATGCCAAATTTGAGGCAGCAGTCATGGATTTGCAAGTCTTTGATAATCGCGGGATAACGACATCGATATTGTGGGGTATTCCATTTCAATTTATCTGTTTTGTTATACATTTAGATTTTCAGTTGTTTAATGTATTGTTTTGAAAAAATATTTAATATTTCTATGAATGCTACATACACATGATCGTACAAAATGTATCCGAGACAAGAAAAACTTTCGTCATATTGCTGTCTCAGGTCTGGTATTTTGCAAGGGGATGCTTTATCTCTGTAACTTTTTCGATATTCTCCCAAATCTTCGTTCCTTACAACATCATATTTATGTTTACCATTTTCATCTGTGCGTATCCACTCCTATTAAATGTATCTTTGCAGTCATTAAGTGATTCAATATCAATGTTGGATACCTGAGGAGGTACCCATGACTGTCCCCGAACTCCCGACTATCGTGCACGTCCCAACAACGCGCCCCAACAGGGCTTTCATAAATCACTAGTGATCCCCCGCAGAAGGCCACCACGACATACAAAGCCGGAAGAGGCATGCAACCGCTTGAAACTCCCCACGGATGGAGAATCCGACTGGCGAGACCGGTTCAACTCCTCTCTAGGGGAGGTGGCGCAGAAAATGTTAGAAGACTAACGCGATCTCGAAAGACCAAATTAATCTTCTCCCAGGGAGCACCGGCCCATACCGCTTCCAATCCTACCGGACAAATCCGAGTGACATTGATAACGGACGGGCACACGTGGAGGTTTCCATCTGTGGCCCCACATCCACCTTGTTATCTTTGATGGTTTTGCGTTACTCCTTAATGATACCTTAAAAAACCTTGATATCATCATGGATAGCGTAAGTAGAAGATATTTTGAAGCTTTGGGTGTTAATGCGATGGAGATATATACCTTGAGTCTACTAGGATCAAAACTCTAATTGCCAATACTCTCCTAATATGTATCGTAAATTAGGCTGATGCTTGTTATTTGGAATTAACCAAGGATCTCTAAAAATAAATTTGAGCGGTTTTAAAACCTGTGAATTCGGATTATATTTGGCATTAGGAAATGTGATTACATCTCCGAATAAGGTAAAAAGCTTAGTTGGCTTCCTATTAGACGTAAACTTGTAGTCCTTTCGCTCTTATTACCTTACCCTTTTACATACCCGATTTCTTTACTAAAAATAGCGTTTTCGATTTCTTGGCTCCTCTTAACGTAATCGTTTATCTGAGAATCCTTAGAATGACTGCTTGTAACTATAAGAGATACTCTGAATATACACACTATAAAAGCAGTAACGTTGTGGAATGCACTCTCTGTGTAAATACGAAGTTCCAAAACTTAATTTTTTTCAAAACCGTCCTAAAACACTTTCTGGCGTCAAAAAACAGTAACTAAAATTATTTATATATTTCGAAATTTTTTTTTTATTTGTTCATAAGTTTGTTTATATGTATATAGAGTTTAATTTATAATTTTGTACCATACACCTATGTATTGCGATTGCCCGCCTATCAGTTCCTATTGTTTCTATATGTCGGATACATGGAAGCGATCATTTTATTGATAATGTCGTTTATTGTTTTATTGATATTTTCAGTACGCTTTGTATTTTTATTTATGTATTCAATAGTGATTTACATAAAATAAATATAAGTAAGGAAATTTCGAAGTAAAAGTGATTAATTACAATAACTTTACTTATATAATAATTATTTTATTTTAATTATAAAATTAAAATAAAATAATTATTTAATATATTTAAAGATGGATGTGAAAATAATGGTCTAAACCTGAATGCAGATAAAACGAAGGTTCTGATATTTGAAAGAAATGAAGAAAGAACAGAATGTAAGATCAACGTGAATGGTAAGATAATAGAACAAGTGAATGAAGTGGTATATTTGGGAAGTATGTTTAGCAGAGATGGAAGATACGAAATGGACGTGGAAAGGCGTATTGCTACCGGTAACAGAGTCAACGATGCTTTGGCTGCATTGTTGAGACGGCGAAACGTCAGCAAAGCTGCACGTTTGGCTGTACACAATGCGGTTTTGCTACCGACGCTCTTATACGGCAGCCAAACGTGGTTAACACAGAAGAAGAATGTAAGAAAGATGAATACTGTGGAGATGCGATCTCTTCGCAGAATATGCGGAGTCAGTCTAGCTGACCGACTCCGCAATGCAGAGATCCACAGAATGGCAGGTACTAGCGAAGATGTCACGTTGAGAATGAAGAAGAACGTGCTCAGGTTGTTTGGGCTCCTCGAACGAATGAGTGATGAAAGAATGGTAAAAAAGATTTATACAGGAAAAGTGAGCGGTAAGAGAGAAAGGGGGAGGCCTCGAGTGACTTTCGAAAACACAGTATCTATGATACTGGAGGAAGGTCACTTGAAAAGCATGAGGAACCCCCGTAGGGCATGTACGAAGAGGTTGATGTCTGTGGCCGAGGCGAAAGAGGTATGCAGGGACCGTAGCGTTTGGCACTCCGTCGTCTCTGACTACCCCGGAAGTGAAGCTAAATAAATAATAAAATCCTACAACCTTAATATTGGCTAATTAACCAAGGTGTTTAAATTAACTCACTTAAAATTTTTATTTTAAATTAATTACTTAAAATGTAGCAAGGAACTTCTAAAAGTTTTCGAAGTGATCATCAAATAATTATTTTAATGATTTTCTAACATTCTTCGTCACAACTCGAGCTAGTGATGTTTTGTCAAAAATACTTCAAAGAATACAGAGCTCTATAGTTAACAAAACTGCCTTCAATTAAAACTATGAATGCTCTCTTTATTCACTTGTAATGTTTTAGATCTCTGAGTTTAAAACATTATTTCACATTACATTACATTACTATATATTGGCTTAAACACACACACGACTAACACGCGTTCCTAACACCGAGGTATCTCTAACACCTGTCATATGAAGTCATGACCAATCATTAAATCGGCTTTACATAGCGAACCTTTGCGGGCAATAGATTAACTAAAGTAACGAATATTAAAATACCTGGTTTCTATTTATATATAACTGACACACTTTTAGAAACAATGAAACTTTAACAATGCTTTTTAAGTTTTAAATACAATGATTATAAATAATGATATTTTTTATACATGTATGATAACAAATTTAAAATGAAATAGCCTTTTTCTATGATCTTTTTTTGAAAATAGGGGTGCAGTTACCGTAAATAATCTTTCTTAAATATTATACTTAATTTATTATTTTTAGTGCTTAGTATGGGTGAGCAAAAAAGAGTAATCCCTTATAACACGTTTAATTTATAGGTTTTTACGTAAAGCGTGTAAAGTATGTATTTAATAGCATGTCAATCATATTACGGCCTTTGATATATCTTTAGGCAGTGTAAGGTCCGTCGTAGAGGCGAGTGGCATGTGTTCCGCTAATAATGACTTTAGTTTCTTCCGCGGTGTCATCAGGATATAATAGCTCGCCAGAGAGAAAGTGCGGGTGACGCAACGGCAATACCCGCTCGCGTGCTCAGTGATGACTGAGAGCGCGGGTCACAGCCTAATAATTTTACACTGATTTTTTTTTAAGTTAGAGATAACACGATCATTTACTCTGTCCTGTTTGTTTAGAACTACTACGAGGCCCAAACTGAAAGTTTTTAGAACTGGCCACTTAAAAGCATTATATTAAAAAAAATAGTTTAAATTTTGAAAATAGAACTCTTTACCAATATTATTGAGTGTACATTTCATTCATTTGTCATTTGTTTTACGATTTGGCGGCAAATTGAAAATTGTCTGTGCACGTCAGAATGAATTTAAGCCGAGAAAATTTTCGTGCAATGATTTTTTATGACTTTCGATGTCATTTAAGTCAACAAGAAAGTTATGATAGACTTTGATTGGCTTTTCACGATGAAGCCCCATCTCGTGCCACAGTTTACACCTGGTTTAATGAATTCAAACGTGGGCGAACTAATCTCACCGATGATTTGCGTGAGGGACGGCCTTCTACAGCGACGACTGAAGATAACATCAGTGTTGTGCGGCGTATGATAGAGACTGACAAAAGAGTGACCTATCAGCAGATTCGAACAAGTATAAGTATAACTAGGCATAAGTATGAGTCAAGTGCACAAAATCCTCCATGAACATTTAGCGGTCAGGAAGCTTTGTACCCTGCTGATACCGCATAATTTGACCGAGGCTCAAAAACTCCGCCGTGTTGATTGGTGCCGAGAAATGATCCAAAAATTTAACGGAGGTGACTCAAATGCTGTGTTCGACATACTAACGGGTGACGAAAGCTGGATTTACTGTTATGATCCGGAAACCAAAAGACAGTCTGCTCAGTGGGTGTTTCCTTCCGAAGAGTTGCCAACTAAAGTGAAGAGAGGTCGAAGTGTTGGAAAAAAGATGGTGGCCCCGTTCTTCGGAAAGACAGGTCATTACGCGACAGTAGTCTTAGAGGATCAGAAAACGGTTAATGCAGAGTGGTATACTAACAATTGTTTGCCACTTGTCTTGGAAAAAGTTCGAGAGAAACGACCTCGCAGCAGGATCCTCCTTCATCACGACAATGCCTCGTCGCACACCGCCAGGCAAACGATCGACTATTTGGTGACCTCAGACGTGGAATTACTGGGTCACCCGCCGTATAGCCCCGACCTCGCACCCTGCGATTTTTATTTATTTCCGAAAATAAAAGAAAAACTTCGAGGAAAACGTTTTATAGACGCCGAAGAAGCAGTGGCTGCGTTTCAAAACGCCGTCGAAGAGACCCCTAAGGCCGAGTGGGCAAGGTGCTTTTCTCAATGGTTCCATCGAATGCAGCGATGTATTGATGTAAATGGACGCTATTTTGAAAAGTTACAATAAAACTAATAACTTGCTAGAATGCTTAGTTTTTGATTTTCTAAGAACTCAGTTTCAGTTTGACCCTCGTATATATATTCTATTCACCAAACTTTCTTTCAGATATAATCTTTGTGTTGTGAAGAATATGTTCACAATATATTAACAAAGTAATTTATCACACGACGCCAAGGTTGTGTTATTGTAAGGAAAATAAAGGTCTAGCAAATATGTCAAAAGACTTTTCTGTGTCAATCAGCTCAGTGAACTCAGTGTCCCAAGTGGTCAGGTCAATAAGACCGAAAAAAATAACCAAGCGGTAATCCATTTCTGTTTTTCTTGGAAGTAATCACTTCATAGTAATTCATAACAATTAATAATTATTGTAATTTTATCTACTTTCTTAGTTTTTTTAAGTTGTTTAACTATTCTTCGTTTTGGCCTTGTTATACTCGCTATTATTTAATCTTTGGGAAATAGTTTTTTTTAATTTTTAATATTATTATTTATTTAAGTATATAATTAATTTTGAGCGGTACTGCTAAAACGTTAGATAAGAAAAACAAAGTAACTAATGACAGATAAAGAGTTGAAACGCGGTCACATTTTCACAAAGATTAGCTCAAAATAGACAGAAAATCTGGAAAGCGCATATCATTCTGCTACACTTTGACGATTTTTTTATAAGAATGTAGTTTTCACAAGAGTACGACTCGTTGACGCTATGATTTTGTTACTGTATAAAACTAAATTCTACATTATATAAAAATATTTCAATAATTTAAAATGATTGCTGATTATTGCGTTTACTTTAATTATAATATTTACAATTATAATAAAGGACGTGTACAATTATAATAACCATGACCGTATTTGACATATGGCAGACAGATGACGATAATGTTGCATAATATTATGAGTGTTGTAAGTGGAGAAAATAATGACGTATTCCCGTTAAAACTTCATAGTGATGTCAATTCATTACTACGTTTATCACAATGTCAGAAACTATATCTTCTGTCTATCTGAAAAGCCAACACCACCCACAACCCACTCACGAAACCCACAAGGCTAATAATGGATATAGAAAAGGTTATGTGGATTTTTATTTCTATACATTTAGATTTTCATTTATTAAATGTATTTTGTTGAATAAATATTTAATATTTCTATGAAGTGCTAAATTAACTTAACGTGATATGGTATTTATATTTCCTAGCTTATAATACGTAGATACATAATTAATGGGAAGATATGATCATATTATTTTATTATTTTGCAGTAACTTTCCACTATCTCCGTGTCTAAGCTTCGAGAAGCTGCTATAAATCAAATATGGTGGTATATCTTCATTCCATAGCTACATACCGAGCTTAGCAGTAATCTTCTTAGGTATAAAATACTTGGTCGAATATGAGAATTCATAACTACTTCTAAATTAAATGCTGCGTAATATTTATATAGGAACAATAAATTATTTTCTTCTTATTATTGTTAAAATTGTCAAAAAATATTGAATATTGTTTTGTTTACTTACAATACAATACGTTACAATAGCAAATATAATAAATATATAGCCTTGCAAGTAAAAAATATATCAATTAACTATTATACGAGGTGCCACGTTTCCGTCTGCGAAAGCGTCCCCGCGATACCGATAGTAATAAGGCAGTTTCATCTTATATATTTATTGATATACCACTATGATCTATATTTGTAAAAAGAAAATTATAAAAATATATTTATATAATTTTATAAGATCGCCAATATTCCACGTATTATAAATAATCTTGTATTTTAATATGCTAAACATTATTATAGTATTCACTGCGTTGCTCCATAATAAGTTGGCGAAATTCATATCACCATACATACATATATATATAAACGCTGTCAAATTATTAATATAAAATAAAATTTTAGTTCATATACTTTAAATTTAAGTTAAATATTTAACATTGGCTTTGGTAGAAATAAAGTAATTGAGTAACAATTTATATTGAAATAAAAACTTGTCATAGCCACCAGGTATAGACTTTTTTTTAATTCAATCTTCGCCTAAAATACTATTTTTCTTACATTTGATCTTTGTAAATTACCAATCCCTCATATCCTATCAAAACAGGTATAAATCATCGACCGTCTTAGACGAATGATGACTGGACGTATTTCCTATGGAAATCTTGTATTTTCAGGCTTTTTTTTACGAATAAAAACATACAATTCATTTTTGTAATATACATACAAATATATATATATATATATATATATATATATATATATATATATATATATATATATATATATATATATACATATATATATATATATATATATATATATATATATATATATTTAACCTTTATTGAACATTGTTTATTATGATATATATGAGACTTTCGTAGTAATTGTCGTACATCTTTTACGAGCAGGTTGCAAATTTTTTAAACGTATTTGTTGGATAAATGTAGTTTAATATTAATATATATATATATATATATATATATATATATAAACTAGATCGATAGACCAACGGACAAGTGGATGATACGGTATCTCTGTTAAAGTTACTATTTCACTAATTTACAAAATAAAATTGCATTTCCTATTCAATTTTTGTTAATTTAAACGAGACTACAAATTGACACAATATTTTGATTTAAAATATCAAGCCTATAATAACAATTAAAAACTAAAATGTATTATCGATGTGGGCTCGAAATTCATGATTTTTTCTAGGTATAATTAAATTTTCTTATGATTGTTTTTAATTAAGTACATATTTCAGTTATTTAACATTTGTGTCTTTATTATAAAACGTACATAAGCGTTGTCGGTAACAAAATTGATACAAGAGTGCGTTAAAACAAACACATACTATAGGTTAGATGTTGTATTTATCGAGAAGAATGTCTCTACTCATTTTATATAATATGTTTAGAATAAAACAAAGTCTAAACTCAAGTAACAATTGGTTAACAGTAACAAGTCCTAAAATTAATCATATGTAATTAATTCTCTACTCAAACTAGCAATAAGAGCCATTTTACATAGCTTGTTACTCGATTTTCTTGTTGACTTCATTTTTCACTAACTCGGCTTACAAACATCTGAATAGATTATATTTTGATTTTTTTCATTCACGTATGGTAAGTGAAAATTTACAAATTAAATACATTTATAATTATAATTATCTATTTAGTTTTATTTCTAAAATTTGTGATTATTTAAATGCGGGTAAAAGTGTTTTATTATTGTCTAATGAGTGAACCTATTAATGGAGTTAGTGACGTCAGTACTGTTGACGTCACTGTTTTTAGAATTGCGGTCATTCCGCACGTTCCAATAAATAGTTTGTTGATGAAAAGTCGTGTCACAAACACAAAATACTATAAAATATTAATCTATAAATACCGATTCGATGAGTCAATGATGGCAAGATTATTTGCAACTGACATATACAGTATCAGGTTTCAGGCAGTATTTTTATCTGACTATTTAGATATGAATAATTTGTAACAACTAAGACTATTTAATATGTAACTATTGCGAGAGTACTGCAGTTCGTATGTATTAGTACCATAAAATTATTTCGAAACAACTGGCTGTAGTCGCTTTTTACGCTATTTATATGATGTTTTAAGCTTGAATCTTTGCTTAATCTCATATTTATTAGAGGTAGGTTTTACCTACTGTTTTTCTTACACACGATCTTTTATTATTATCTATCTCTTATATCCCATCAAAATTGATTTAAAACCAATTACAATCATTTCCAAAACAAATAACTGGAATCTCATTTTCAATATTGAGGGACTATAAAAAACCTTCTTCTTCTGCTCTTGATGAACTACCATAAAAAAAGAAAAATTAAAAAAGAAAGAGAAAGTTGCATCGATCGACCTTTGTAGACTAAGAATAATAATCTAAGAATATAAGCAGAACATTCTAGCTTTTATATCAAGTAACATAAAATATAAATAACTGAAAACAGAACCACAATTCGTTAACACATCAGAGCTGCGTATCTTGTAAAGTATAATGTGGGTAATATTCTTGTAATAAAAAAAAAAAACATTTAACAAACGTTACCTGTTATAGGTATAATATTATGGTAAGCTTTTGTAGTAATTATCATATGATAATAGCACAAGGTATTGCATTTATTAGTTCAAAGCTTGTTAATTAAGCGAAGTGTTTAAATGCATTTAAAATGTAGCAAGTAGTCTTAAAAAATCTTGAAGTGATTGTCAAATAAATAATTCAATGTTTTTTTTCAACGTTTTGTTAAAAATATTTCAGTGAAAACAAACTCTTTACAATTTACAAAGCTTCTTAAAAAAAAGGAAAGTTTTATTTCTTTACAGAGCTCTAGAATTATATGACGCACAACGAAAACTTTAAAAGACTTTAATAAAACTACTTTTTTTTACTCAAGGCAAATATAACAACCACAATTTCATTACTTGACAAACAATTGTAACTAACTACAAAAATTAACAAATAAATTTTACAAAGTACATGTTTAAAACATAGAGTATATAATGGCTTACACACATACACACACATAGACGAGGTGTCCCTGACACCTGTCATAAAAGTCTTGACCCGTTTTTAAGCGATCATAGATCATGATCCTGTGCGGGCAACAGACAAAACAAAGTACCAAAAATTAAAATACATGGTTCCTATTTATATATATCTGACACACATTTACGAACAATGAAACCTTAACAATGCTTTTTAAGTACCAAATACAATGGTTTTACAAATGTTATAATAATTATTTTTTATACGGGTTATTTAATAATTAAGAAAAACTTATACTTTTATAACATTCTTAAGAGGGATAATGAATAAACAAGTAATCTTATCACATGAAGTATCGTAATGAATATGAACATGTAAATCTAGTATTTTTATTGATTTCGGAATTGTCAAGTTTCACGTCAATCGTTTTTTTTTCAAGTAAGAGTCAGTAAAAAGGATAAATCTGTAATAGCTTTTCCCTTAAAGTTACACTTCTAGTTTATAGATTTTCACTTAAAGCGATACGTGCCATACATACCATGGACGTGCTCGAGTATGGGGAAGTGCATAAATGATCAGCAACCTTACTCGATCTTAAAAGCTTACGTAATTTGTGTAAGCTTCACCAAAAAGCTGGCCTTATTTAACCTACGTATAGTTAGAAAATTTTACGGCAAAATTTATGACTTAGACTCTAATTTATTAACTTACTCGAACTTAAAAGCTTACGCCTTAATTTAAGCTTAATTCATACAAGCTTCGACGACAAGCTGGTCATTTATCACGTAAGTAGTTCGAAACACTACCAGCAGTATTTAGTAGAGGTGTAAGGCACTTAATATTTTGCTTTCCAATAGGATATTTGAGAGCGAATTGAGTAATAAAATTTATTTGACAAGCATATTGTAAAGAATATTTATTTATTTATTTATTTAGCTTCACGCCATATCCCTTGCGTAGCCAGAGACGACGGAGCGCCAAACGCTACGGTCCCTGCATACCTCTTTCGTCTCGGCCACAGACATCAACCTCTTCATATATGCCCTCCGGGGGGTCCTCATGCCTTTTACGTGACCTTCCTCCAGTATCATAGATACTGTGTTTTCGAAGGTCACTCGAGGCCTACCCCTGTCTCTCTTACCGCTCACTTTTCCTATATAAATCTTTTTTACCATTCTTTCATCACTCATTCGTTCGACGTGTCCAAACCACCTGAGCACGTTCTTCTTCATTCTCACCGTGACATCTTCGCTAGTACCTGCCATTCTGTGGATCTCTTCATTGCGGATTCGATCAGCTAGACTGACTCCGCATATTCTGCGAAGAGATCGCATCTCCACAGCATTCATCTTTCTTACGTTCTTCTTCTATGTTACCCACGTTTTGCTGCCGTATAACAGCGTCGGTAGTAAAACTGCATTGTGTACAGCCAAACGTGCAGCTATGCTGATGTTTTGCCGCCTCAATAATCCAGTCAAAGCACCGTTGACTCTGTTACCGGCAGCAATACGCCTTTCTACATACATTTCGTATCTTCCGTCTCTGCTAAACATACTTCCCAAATATACCACTTTATTCACTTGTTCTATTATCTTATCATTAACACTTTCTTTTCTTTTTTCTTGTTGATCTTACATTCTATTCTTTCTTCATTTCTTTCAAATATCAGAACCTTCGTCTTATCTACATTCAGGTTAAGACCATTAATTTCACACCCATCTTTCAGAGTGGTGACCAATGCCTGCAAATTGCATTCTGATGATGCAATGAGCACTGCATCATCTGCATATAGCAAGCAATTGACCTTAAGGTCCACCTACTTTCACTCCCACGTCACTGTCTTTCACGTCTTGGAGACAACTATCCAAATACAAATTGAACAACCAACCTGACATAGCGCAACCTTGCTTAACACCCGATTGGATGTCAAACCAGGGCGACATGCCAGCTCCTACTCGCACACAGGCTGGGTGATCTCGGTAAAGAGACTTTACCACTTGTAGCAAGGGTCCGTTCACACTGTATCGGGGCAGTATCTCCCATAACTTCTTTCTCACAACCCTGTCAAACGCCTTTTCCAAATCCACAAAAGCACAGAAAACCTTTTGGTTTAGGGCCAAAAAACTTTTCCCTGATCATGCGGAGGGAAAAGATCTGATCTATACACCCTCTTTCAGGTCTAAAACCTCCTTGGGCCTCCCACAACAGCCTTTCAGATCTCTCTTGCATTCTTCTCGCTAATATTTTAGCATAAGCTTTACCGCCCAAGCTAATCAAACTGAATAGCCCTATAGCTTGCACAGTCTATCTGTGAACCTTTGCCTTTATACAAAGGTACGATGACTGCACTTTGCCAATCGTCTGGGACCTCCCCCGATTTCCAGCATAAATTGCACAAAAACCAGAAAAAGTCCCAGACGCGTAGCCCACCATATTTGATCATCTCGGCAGTAACTTCATCTGCTCCCGCAGCCTTACCACATTTCAGACTTCGAATCGCGCTCTCCACTTCTTCCAAACTGATTTCACCATCGGCTACATCTTGACTCAGCATTACGCTGGTAGTCAAGACCAAGGCTTCCTCACGTTCATACATCTCCTTGTAGAATTCCGCCCACCGCTGCAAAACGTGTGCTTGCTCAGTTAAAATTTCACCACTCTTCGAAAGCACCCCTTTCATTCTACAGGTTACCGAATAACCCCGGGAACCACTAACTTCTCGCCAGAAAAGCTTCGTGTTTTCCCGGAAGTTGTTCGTCAACCTTTCATCCCTTTCTCTCTCAGAATTTTCACGTTTCATTTTTATAAGTGCTTTCGTTTTGTGCTTTTGGAGCTTGTACACTCTTTTTCTTACCTCTCTCTTACTTTTATCCTTACCAGAGACTTTATAATCCAGCCATGCTTTCTTCTTTAACTCTACAGCATCTTTCACTTGATCATCCCACCATTCATCGCGCTTTTTACTAAAACCTCTTTTCCTTTTACCACAAACTTCTGTCGCTACTTTCACCATACCATTCCTAAGGTTCTGCCAGCATACTTCAACACTTTTATTTCCAGAATCACAGCTTTCAAGCTTCTTGGAAACCCTTTCTTGATATTCCTCTCTGATCGGTGGATCTTGAAGCTTCCAGCTTCTTTCTGAACACTCGCGTGTCCATAACTTGATTTCGAATACGCTGATCCACTAGGAATAAATCAATCACACTTCTTTCTTCCGCTCGCTCCCATGTGTACATGTTTGCCACAAACAAATTTTGCTCCTTACAAAATTCCAAAATCAGCTTTCCAGCCTCATTTACTCTCTTATCACCGTACTTGCCTAGCACGCTTTCGTAACCATTTCGCGCGGTTCCAACCCATTCATTCATATATCCACATACTATCAACTTTATCTCTGACACTACTTAGAACATCCCTGACACTCTCCCAAAACTCCTCTAGCTCGCTCATTGGAGCTGAGGATACTGGCGCATAAATGGCCAACAAGAATACTCTTGTTATTCCCAGTTTGAAGCGAACCCAAAGAAGCCTCGGGTTGATAGCCTTGTATTCTACCATTGCATTAAATTCGAGAGGACAACAACACGCCTACACCTTGGCAACCTCGCTCACCCTCTGGAACCCCAGCCCAGAAAGCGACCCGGTTGCCAGGCAAATCGGTCGCATCATTGCCTTTCGCTTGGTCATATTATAAAGAAAATGTTTTCAATTCTTTTATAGTAAGTTTAGTCAGTGTAAAGACCTTCTTAGAGGGAACGTGGTTAGTGTTTCGTTAAAAATGATTTGAGTTGACAATATTACACCATAACATCATGATAACTACTCGTATTCAACATCCTGGATAAAAGAATTGGCATCTTGGTAATGTACAATATTATTATACCGAAGTTTTTTATATATATGAAAAAGAGACAACATGATAAACTCTTTAACCCTATCCTACTCGTTTAAAACAAATATCTGTCGTTATTCTATTCACCAAACATTTTTCAGAAATAATCTTTGTGTATAAAATTCGTTTTGTTAATTCTGAAATTTGATGCCATCATTAAGTAAAGCAATTTATTACGAAAAGTCAAGGTTGTAGCTGTAATAGTTATTATATGTGACATTAAAATTGTAACTTTAAGTAAATAACATATAATAAAAGTGAATATAAATGATTTAGCTGTAATCTAGATTGCCTTTATGTCTTATTAAAATTATATGTATTATTGTATATATATACTGTACTGTATGGTTAATTTTTTTTTAACACAACTTTAATTCACGTAGGTTTTTATTTTATACAAAGCTAATACAGCATAAATGTATGTTCTACATACGCACACAGTACACTGCCCCTAACGCAATCATAGCGCCAACGTACCGTACTCTCGTGAAAACTACATACTTTTTTTTCATAAAAAAACATCGAAATATAGCAGAACGATACGCGCTTTCCGAATTTTCTGTCTATTTTGAGCTAAGCTTTGTAAAAATGTGACCCCGTATGAAACAAACCCTTCTTTTCTTTTAATCAGTTTTCAAAAATCAAATAGAAAGGGATAAATCGTTTTACCTTTGCTCGATAAATGAAAGGACCATTTACGAGCGTCGAAAAGGAATTGAAATTATTAGATTATTTTGGAAATAAAGGGCAAAATAATACTAGTTTTTCATTCTTATCGCACGGCTTATTTTCATATTTAAAGATATTCAATTAGAAACCATATGATTATTTGTGATTCTTTGTGCGTATTTTCTGATTAGTTGTGTTTTTGTTTATAGTTTATAAGTTATATAAAACAATAGTAAACCTAATATGGAATGTAAAGCGTTTATATAATTAATCTTTTTCTCTGAAGGAATTGGATTTATTATCACGCAGCAAAAATATAAAACACCAAATCATCTTTATATTAAAACTTATATTTTAACACAATCAAAAATATGGTGTTGTCTCAGAAATACATATTATTATTTTTCACTAACAAAGGCTTTAACATAGAAGAAGTTTTCACCATAATGTAGTGCACTGTTTAATATAGTACATATTAGCAATATTAAAATATATATAATTATGTAGACAAGATTTGTATGTGATCTATGAAATTAGGTGATATAATAAAAGAAAAAAAGAAAATTATAGTTTGAAAACGAAAATGTTTGCACACGTTCTTGTGTATAAATGCGGCATGTTTTTGTTCGCATTGTTGTTGCTGCATTTGCAGCGGTTTTTATTTAAATATATTGTGATCTGATCGATTAAGTAGGTAATCTATATAAATAAAATAAAAACTATTCTTTACTGCAGAGATAACACTTTGTATATTTCATAAAATGTTTTACAGTATAGGCCGATGCGTATACTGTGTTATATTATGAGTAATAAGATTATTACACAGTTATTAAGTAGTAGATATTTAAATAAATTAATTTTACGAATTAAAGTGGTCTTTATTTGTTACATTTTAATTGTAATCCTTATAATAACATACTATATAGTTATAATCATTCTAAGAGAAATTTACAAATAAACACATTTTTAATAAATATTGTCTATTGTTAAATGGCATATATTTTGTTCTTACAATTAATTAGAACAAAATGTATTATAATGTAGACATATATGTTCTAGTCTATATATAACTTAGATGTAATAATAAATTGAGAGCCAATTTCCGTTAACAAAATAGAAATCGTAGGCAAAAATAAGCACACGTTGACAATCGTAAAATAATATGTAGATAATTTAGGTACATGATGTTAAGAATATAAAAACAATATTGTAAGGCTTTTTTATACATAAATTGTATTAAAGCGCATATAAATATGTGCATTTATAAAATAAATAAATGTAAGTATGATATAAATACACTTGATCATTGGATTTGATATAAATAAAAATTATACTATTTATGACTATATCGTTAATTTCTATGTTAAAAAAGATACATTGACATATTTTGTCATAAATAATTTTTTGTATCAACAACTCACTGAAATTAAATCTATGACTTTTATCATAAATAAATGTGGATAGACAAAAACTACATTTGAAACAACTAAGAAAGAAAGAAAGATATAGAAAACATCTTTAATAAACAAAATAATTGGGTAAAATATATAATAAATATTTTACGTATTGCACATAAAATGTAGATGTTTTATGAGCGGTTCTCTGTGAAATAAACTTTGGCATTATTAAAGGCCAAGGACGCTGCGGGTCGAATAACGGACACAAGGAACGAAGTAATAATACTCCTTGCTGAGTTTGATCACATATATAATGAATAATTCAATGATTTTATAACATATGAGTTTGTTTTTAGCGAATTTACATAAAATTCCTTAAATTTATTTGATCTTAACGTGTATTTCGTTCAGATATTAATAAAGGAAATAAATTCATATATAATTAACCTACATACATGTTGTGATACATATCATTTGAAGATGTCTCGTCTTTGTGTTTCATTTCAGTATTTAATATATTATACGTATATATAACGTATTATTTTAAACATGTGTGATTGGGATCTTTAATTTCAGTATTTTTTAGTAATATTTTCACTGAAAATAAAGATGCTTTGATTCTCATGTACAAAAATGTTGTTATATTTTTAAGTAAAGCTTTCAAAGTTGCAATACAATGCAAAGATAATCCAAACAAAGTAACATTTTCTTCCTAATATATGGTATTAAAATATAAATTGCAGCACGGGGAGACAGACGTCGTTCAGTACTCATTTATTCAGTTTTCGTTTATCCACGCTTTTAACTGATTATTAAATCGCTTAATGAATTAATTCCCTAGACATTTTATACTAACTTCTCCCAGCTAATTAACAAAGTAAGCTTTACTATTACTCATAGCACGAAATTTGTGTCACTTAGTAAGCTAACTACTGTGTCACAAGTTGTAGTTCTAGTTTAGTAGTTAGTTGAAGCCTTGTTTTGAAGTCCAGATTGTCAATTACTTGTTTATGCTTCCGCGCTTTAATACTGACTTTTAAAGCAATGCCTTTGTTCATGTTTTGTTACATTAACATTTAACTTTATCTCACAACGGTCAAATGTTTAGGTTTTGTTTTCTTTTGTTAATAAATACAAAAATATGTAATAAAGTTTTACTTCAACTATATTTGTTATTACTTTTAAGTGACAGTTTGTAATATTTCTTTGGATTGAGGAAAAAAGTCAATACGTAATTACTGTACATAAATTTGGTTAAAAATTGTACGGGTGAACTTTATATTATTAAAGGAATAGTATGAAATCATCAAATTATACTTCACTACTCTTCTGTTTTATACTATACCATCCTGCAAATTACAGGCTTATTATATTTGTTCATAAACAGCTTCAACGTGCATGTAATGAAGTTCTATAATTCAAATATCAAGTTCTGCTTATTTGTGAGTTTCCAGTAAGCACTTTGAATACACATTTCTGTACCGTGCCCTTTATATGATTTGCTCTACATCTATTATACTATTTGTTTTGATAATAGAAATAAAGAAAGCAATTTTATTGTCAACAAAAAGGAATAAATAAATTAAAGCCTTTAGTGTTAATTCACTCGCAAGTTTTACAGCATCTGCTACCCGACGCGTTTGGCACAACTTGTCAGCGGATTGGGATAGAACGTGGTCTTTTTTGAATTCTAAATATATCCTCATAACATTGATATGTTGGACTATCTTAACATTCTTTGTTATGTGAGTAAGAATACTGGGGATGCTGTATATTTCCACCTTGCAGGACTGCTTTCTTTTCACGCCGCATACATTCAATAAGAAATTGTTTCGATATTCTGTCAACGTTTATATAGAATGTATTTTTATATTTAAAATTGTATTGTAATACTCTATAGTTAAAAACTACATTCATCTCCATATTATTATTTCGCAAGGGGGTGTTATCGACTTTACTTATTGATAATTATAAACACTCTCACAAATCTTCTTTCCTTACCACATCATCTATATGTTGCTTATTTTTAGTAATTCAGCGCCTAGCTCTTAATTTGGATATGGTCTGCGGTTGAGACTCATGGATTACAAGTCGCAAATCCCAACTTTTTATTTTAGGCACTTATCTTAGGTCCGAGCTCTACTTCTCATCACATCAACTTGTTATCTTGATATAATGACTGATCTTCCACCATAAAAGCAGCAACATTGTAGAATGCACTCTCTATTG